>JARHVA010001628.1:0-1200000 GCA_037957365.1 Torreya grandis
CCTTACTCTGAAAGCGAGTAAACTTGGGGAGTTCCCATTGACTAGGATATGGTCGGATTGAGACTGAAGGATGAATGGGTTCATTAAATTTGCTCATATGAAAGAACATTGCTTGAACTGGAAATGGATGTCTCAAGATTAGACATCTTATCCATCAGCATCTTGATGAGATCAGTTGATGGATTGGAAAGAGGGGTACCCCTAGGTTGTAAGGCACTTAGAAGGCGTTAGGAGGGGCATATGATGTACTAGGTTGCATTTGTATCGGTGCAACATATTGGTAGTTCATCATGGGATTGATGTTGAAGTCACGGGTGGTTGTGTAACATAAGTTGCACTATGATTTATTCATAATTGCAGTTTTAATTACTAGATGAGCTAAAAATGCATTCAAGCAGGAATGAAATGCAATATGTTTTTAGCCTAAATTGAAATGTTTGTTCAGATGTAGACAAGTGGAGAAAAGGTTGAAGAGTATGAAATTCACTACTCTAAGATGCAGGAAGGAAAAAAAGAAGGATTCTTTCTAACTTGCTAATGGTGTCTTTTCAGAAGAGATAGAGGAAAAAGATGCAAGAAGAGATCTAATGCACCTATATGAGAAGTTTTGATTTTAGAAGAAAAAGTATGAACCCAAGGAAAACCCCAGGGTCCCACCAGGCGTGCCAAAATGTTTCTAACTAGTTTTTTGCTTTTCACATTCAAAAGATGAAAGAAACTAAAAAAAATGGTCAGGAGTTAGATGATACCCAAATGAAGTTTGTGCACCATATCTAGATGACTGAAGGAGCTCCTCTTTGGCTATGGAGGATGACACTTATAGATAAGAAAGACTTAAATAAAGAGATTGTTAGACAGATATATGGTGGACTACCAAGCAAAGCTCGGTCCCAAAAGTGCAAAAACTTCCTTGAGGGATGACAGTCTACTTGTTGATAAAAATAATGTTGTAATGAAAAGAAATGGTGAAAGACTAAACAAAATAAATAGAGATAATGCGTACCTATATTCTGCTATCGGTCTTCCACAATTGCCGACGTTGGTAGTTCTGCCAGCATCAGTTAGACAGGGTTGTTGATGTCGGTTAGTCTACCGACGTCGGTAGGGGCAGTGGTCAATGACGGATAGGGCAATGTCCTTGGATGAGTTTTGGATGGGTTTTATGGTCGACAAGATGGTCTGAGGTATTCAAAGGGGTTGTGCAAGGATGCAGGGCAATGGACAGAGTCTTAAAAGGGATAAGGGGTAGAGGGCATGTTGTCAAAAGGAGTAGGGATATGGGGAAGGCCTCTCAGTGCCTCCAAGAAAGAAGTCAAGTCTGGTCTAGTTGATAGGTGAGTCTGGTTGATAATATTTAGGAGTAATGAAAAGAAACTAATTGTTGATATAGTCTAAATAGTTGAAATGAAATAAAAGAAGAATACTTAGCTCTTGCTTGATGAAGAACCAGGGGTGTAGAAGGCTTGTTGCTGATGTAAAAGACTTCCTACAATGTTTCAATCAGGTGTGGAGTGACTAATGTAGAGTACCTGTAGCCTGTGATGCTTGGTGTGTGTCTGGGAGAGAGAGAGAGAGAGAGAGAGAGAGAGAGAGAGAGAGAGAGAAGAGAGAGAGAGAGAGAGAGAGAGAGAGAGAGAGAGAGAGAGAGAGAGAGAGAGAGAGAGAGAGGGGTTGAATTCTAAGAGTGAGAGAATTAGCCTTTGGGCTGGGGGGAGGGAGAGTCATTCAGCATCCAAGGCTATTTTAAGCAACCAATGTCAGTGATCCCACCAGTGTTGGCCGATGGGTAACCAATGTCGGTGGATAGAAGATGGGAATAAAGGCTATTTTTAGCCTTTTCCCATTCTTCCAACTGCCAAGTTTAATGGTCATGGTTAAACAGTTGAAGTTAGGTTTAATAGGCATAAGGGATGAGTGGGAGAGTTGGAATGGGTCATAGGGTGATAAATGAGGGTATCCAAGGGTGAGGAATCCAAGGGTGATGTCAAAGGGGGGGGTTATTAATTTAAAATAGGTAATTATTTTAAATTAATAAGTGTGTGGGTTAGAAATGTTTAGAAGTTAGAAAGGGGACCAAGGGGGAGTTGACCAAGGAGTAGACAAGATTTTGGTGTCTACACCAGGCATGGCAGGAAAATCTGGTAGAATTGTGGAAAGAAAGGGCATGTAAAGAAAGATTGTTGGTTGGAAGAAGATCAACATGAAGGAAACAAAGAAGCAGATGTTGCAGATATTGTTGCATAGGATGCTCTGGTATGTTCCTTGGATAAAGTGGAATCTTGGGTTTTAGATTTTGGTGCCTCTTTTCATGCAACCCCAAATAGAGAATTTTTCCATGATTATGTCCAAGGAGACTTTGGAGAGATTTATTTAGGGGATGGTAAGCCTTGTCAAATGGTTGCAAAGGCAAAGTGTAGCTGAAATTACAGACGGGAAACACATGGGTGTTGAAGGAGGTCATGCATGTCCCAATCCTGAAGTGGAATTTGATTTCAGTAGGAAAGTTGGGTGATGAGGGATGCATAATAACTCTCACAGTGGAATCTTGGAAAGTTTCCAAGGGTGCACTTGTTTTAGAAAGAGGTAATAAAGTAGGTACTCTTTATCTATCTACTTGTATTACTGATCCTCCTTCTGGTTTATCTACTTTAGATGTAGATGTAAAGATGTGGCTTCGTAGGCTTGATCACATGAATAAGAAGGGGATGCATGTTCTTGAGTCAAAAGGTAAGAGTTTATATTTGGAAAGCATAGATTGATATTTCTATAAGTAACAGAAGAAAGTGAGGTTTTTTGAAACTAATGCTACAAGAAAGGATCAGGTTTATTGCATACAGAGGAAATCTGATGTTTTTGACAAGAACAAGAAAGCCTTAGTTTTTAAGGAGAAGATAACATACAAAGATCAGCTCAAGAGGCTAAATAATTCTAAGTAGGGTAGTTTAGACAAGGTTGTGATTCAAAGTAAGCTGGTGGGTAAAAAGTCATCACTCACAAGAAAAACATAGTTATCGACGTTGGTCAGGGGGGAATCGATGTCAAACAGGTAGGTACCGACGTCAGTCATGTGCATACTAGAGTCAATGGTGTTAGGTAGGTGGATATTGATGTCAGTCAGGGAATCAACATCAGTGACTAGGTGGACATTGACGTCAGTTAGGGAATCGACATTGGCGATCAGGAGGATTTGGCATCGATTGAGTGCAAACTAGGGTCAACCAGAAAATGGATTTTTGGTAGACAACAAGCTATCAAGGAGTCTCAAATGCCCATGAGGAGGATTGAAATGGTAAGTAAGCCTCAAATTCATTATTCACCTTTTTTATACTACTTGTTGCTCACTGATGGTCAAGAACAGGAAGTTTTAAAGAAGCATAGTAGGAAGAATCTAGGAAACAGTGGGAGCATGGCATAAATAAGGAATTTGATTCCTTGGGAGAGAACCAAATGGTAGATTTGGTAGAGTTGCCAGCCAAAAGGAAAGCACTAAAAGATGAATGGATTCCTTGGTTAAAGAAGAGAGAGAATGGACACATGAGATGGAAGGCCCGGGCATATGGTCTTAAGCAAGCTGCAGGACAATGGAGGTTTGACAGGTGTATGACAAAGCATGGCTTTAGTCAATGTCAATATAACCATTGTGTTTTCCTTACCAAGTTGGATAATATTAGCTACATTATCCTGTTACTGTATGTGGTGTATATGCTTGTTGTAGGGTCACACATGCAGGGAGTTGTTGAGCTAAAGGTAAAGTTAGTTCAAAGGTGTGTCATGAAGAATTTGGGAGCAACAAAATTCTTTGGCATGATTATTCCTAGAGATAGGGAAGATCATAGGTTGATGTTGTCTTAGGATGATTGTGTGAATAAGGTAGTGGCGAGGTTCAATATGTAGTATGCAAAACCGGTGGTAGCACACCTATGGATGGACAGTTCACAGAATAGTGTCCCAATTCACATGATGAGGTTAAGTACATGTGTACTAGACCTGAGTTTGCCCAAGTAGTGGGTGTTGTCAGCAAGTTTGTGGCCAATCCAAGAAAGAAGCACTAGAAATTAGTTCAGTGGATTCTCAAGTATTTGAGAGGGACCAACAGAAGGTTAACATGTTATGCAGGGTCAAAACACTTCTCTACATGGGTATGTAGATTCGGATATGGCAAGTTACTTGGATGACATGAGTAGCACCATAGGATGTGTGGTGGTTGGTCTTCAAGATTAAACTTGAAGAGGGATACAAGCCAAGAAACAAAATTAAATGATGTACAGGTATAGGTACAAGTACAAGTGTAGCTATTTATCTTCAAGTGGGAGATTGTTAGGTTGTAGAGCTAAAGCTTCACCAAGATGCAAATTGGAGGAGGTTTCTGAGTGCTAAAGCAACTAATGTCAGTCTGATCAACTGAAATCGATCATATCTAGTTACGAAGAAACTAACATCAGTCAGGAGTTAGCCGATGTTAGTCATCTCCAAATAGATAGGGACTGATGCCGGTTGCCTGTGCATTTTAGAACTGTTAGTTACATGAATAGTTAGTTTGTTAAATGGTCAATTTAAATGTAAAGACTAATTTTAGTATTGAGTTGCATTTCTAATTATTGTAATTAGGAAGTCTAATTATTGTTTGCATGAGATATATTTAAGAGACCCATGGGGTTGTATTGTAATCAAGGACAAGGAAGAGATCCTTCCAATTGTAAGATCAGGTTGATCTGCAGGTTGTGTAAGATCAGAGAAGATCTACATGGTAAGTAAGATCATTTGATTTGTAGGTGTGCAAGATCAGGGAGATCTACTTGGAGTACTTTGAGTACTTGTTTGACTGGTAGTATTGTTACTAACTGGTGGAGGGTATAACTCTGTGTTTGAGTTGTGATTGTAATTGGTTGTGAGAGTGTTAATACAAGATTGTATTGTCTCTCAAATTCTGTGTTGTTTTTAATTTCTAGTTACTTATTATGTTTGGTTTAATTCCATGTTTAGTTTCTTACAAGAGTAATCAATTGTGCTCCTAGATCTTGACAAAGTGGTATCAGAGCTTTATGTTCTAGATCTTGACAGTGGGTTCACCACTTTGCCATTAACTATGCCAATACCTGAGTTACATCTTGAGTATGGGTATAAGGGCTAAAATGAATGCATAATGTGGCTTGAACTAAATTTTTTACCTTATCCAAACCTAATGCACTAGAAGGATGTATTATAGTAGGCTATGAGTTTAATCCAAAACTTACAAGGGGAGATCCAATTAGCATGAGACCTAAAAGCACAAAATGTTGTGACTCAGAAGTAGTAGGAATCCATGAGGCTAAATTAAAAGAATTGATCGAGATCATATGCCTCTTGTATACTGAGGGTATGTTTCCCATATTAGATAACTTACTCCTAGAATATGTAGGATAAAATCAAGTTGAGATCAATGTGCCTACACATGGAAAGGGCACAAGAAGTATAGCATAATTAGAATGTTGAATATGACCAGGAACTTTTGGTAGATACCACTATTGATGGATGATCTATCTATGAGGTTCTCATAAACATAGGCATTGAGGTCAACATCTTGAAAACAACTACTTTAGAGAAAATAGGTGGCCTAACTTTGAGACCTTCCCATCATATGCTCTTTATGGCTAATAAGAACTAGGTGTAGTCTATCAAGATTCTAAAAAGTATAGTTATAGATATTATAGGCATAAAATTTTATGCTAAATTTGAAGTAATAGAGTTAACAAAGTAGGACAACTACATGATGCTTTAAGAAAGACTGTGGTATTCTAAGAACAATTCAAATATGCATTTTAAAAGGTGTTATATGACCTTTGATAATGGAAAGGAGAGAATAATCATACCTCTTTTAAATGCCCATGGAACCCCTTATATTGAGATCATGGATATTGAGGATGAAATCAACCACATCTATAACATCACAACATAGGGAACTATGACCCTAAAGCCAAACAATCAATGAATTCTCTCTTCGGAGGATAGACAATTATCTTCAAACACCACATATGTTTCTTACGATTGATGGGTTGAGGAAGCATATGAGACAATTATATGATGGTGTCACTTGGTTTGAGTAAAGGCATAAAAATTTATAATAATAGGTTAGATATAGATTGATTACACTCCTAAGAAATAGATCCTTTGCACCATGAAAATGGTAAAAAGAGTGTTTCACATTAGTAAGGGAAAATGTGTTGTGCTTCCAAGGTATGAAGGATGTAATCTGATATAAGAATATGTCCAAGACATTAAGTCATACATCCTAAAGGAGGTAGATAGAATGAGAACACTCGTGTACACATTAAAAATCATTGTTGCTCCTTGATGGGTAGTATATAATCCTAGATTGCCAACTTGGTAGGATGTAAAGGTGGCTATTTGCACTAGATTTGGAAAAAGTAATGAGGACTTGGACATTTCAGCTTACTCTGGTGACTTTAACCCCATAGCACATGTATGAATTTTTGAAGAAACATGGACTATTTATGGTGAAAATTCCTTGATAAATATATGGGTGCACACCTTCTACAAAACCTTAAAGACTTGGGCATGGATGTGATACATAGTAATTGAGATGCACCACAAAAAGTAGATTGAATGTTATTAAGGAATGGTTTGTTCATACCTTATTTTTCACACAAAATCTTGAAATAATTGAGCCATTAAATATAGTTCAAAGGTCAGTGTTTGAGTACACTACTATACTCGAAGAGATCCTAAGGGACATGTTTAGCAAAAATGGGTTAGTGATCCAAACCTTATTTAAAGAAAAAATTCTAAATAGTGACTCTAGTGACAAAGATGGTGACACTTAGAAAGCACACAACTAGAAGAATTTGGTTGGAGATAAGAATTTAGTGTTCCAAGTTGAGGATGGCATCCTAGAAGAAGATCACCTTGCCCATATTTAGGTAGAGGTAATTCAGGGCAGTAGATAGGGTCATGGATTCCCACTAAGAGAGACATGAACCTTATCGAGCACTATTAAAAACTGCCAAGGTAGATATCAGCCTAGAGGGAGAACCCAAAATTGCCACTCTAAGTACATATTGGTTTGACGTGCAAATAAGACATATTTTTGATCTACTGAAAGAATTATAAGAACTATTCCCATGAAACTATAAGGATATGAAAGTCATCCACCTATCCCCTTAGGAATATGATCATCAAACTCATTGATGACATGATACCAATTAAAAAGTAGCCCTAAAAAATGAACCCAAATATTTATGCTAAGGTCAAAAATAAGATCAATGGCATGCTAGCCACAAGATTTATCTACCTAGTGAAGGAATTTGAATGGGTCAACCCCATGGTCATCAACATAAAAAAAGATAGGTACATTCAAATCTGTGTTGACTACAAGATGATGAACTTTACCTACATAATTGACTCCTTCCCAACTTCATTCACTAATGAAGTATTGTATGGCATCTTAGGTTACAAAATATATGCATTTACTAATGGATTTTTAGGTTACCATCTATAGACACCTAAAACTGGCCACCAATGACCTCTAACTAGGCTTTTAACCAATTTTTATCAAAGCATCACAATTTTGCCTAAAATACTAAAACACATTAAATGATTTGAAATTGTTATATAGAAGTGCCAATTTTGGCCAGAGTATCATTAAATGAGGTAGTGTAATTTATAAGATGGAAAAATTTAATAAAATCATTTGGAGTCAAAATGACATTTTCACACTTGGATGCTCTAGATTGCTCTTTTCTACCAAATTTCTTGCATAAGACATGTGTATTTGTTTTTTGTGTTTGAAACATCGTAAATGGGATAATGAATCAAATTCATCTAATGTATCATCCTAATTCTAATGCAATCAAATTTTAAGCCAATAATATGAAATTATGAATAATTTGATTAATTTGTGCACCAATTTCCAAGATTTTCACCAAAATTGATAAATCATGTTCAAGAATAATTAATTTGAATAAAAATATTAAGTTTATTTTCCATGGAACTTATTTAATATTTATTTTTGGAAATTTATTATGAGTTTTTGCATCATCAAGTGACATCATTTCTTGGGAAGGCATCCCTAGGCCAAAAACTCATAAAATATTTGATTAAGCCCTCCATGCCTCATTAAGCCATTTCATACCTCTTTAATACCTCTTTATCAAAAATATTTATGAGGGTATTTAATGAATTTGGCCTCCAAAATTGAATGGATTCTTAGTCACTCATCTTGATCTTGAGATAGACACTAATCCTCAACTAGCCACTTCAACAAACACTCAACCAATAGGATTAGGTAATCATACAGTGACCAATGCCATGACATAATAAAAAAATGTGATGAATCTTACTCAATAATCAATGAGTAATATTCTAAAATGGTAGGCACAATCTAACATACCAATGTAGTAGAGGTAGAATATATTACCAGCTCAATAGGGGAAACCAGTGTTCCACCTCACCAACTAGTAATGAACATACCTCTTACCTTGTAGACCAATATACCAATTTAAATCCAAATGGTGTCTAATCAATAACATAAGAATATTGGTCAGTGACAACTACCAAATATTCTATAATCATATACTTCCCAATAAGGATTTACGTAACCTATAGGTTCCTATGTTCCTCAAGTACCAATTAGATAAAATTTACCTTTTATGTAAAATATACCACTCATTCAATGACAAAGTCTTGGTTCATAATTACCCCCTCAACATCAAGGTTTGATTCATTGATAACATGTCCCTATTCAACCCCAAGAGGAATAGTATATTCATATCCCTCCATTCCAACATAAAAAATCCCTAAACATAGACCTACTTACCTAACCCAAACCATAATATCATACTATAGTACATGCAAATCCAATAATCAAACCCTAATCTACATGTGTATTCTTGGTCCATTCCCCAACCAAACTAGCATAGACTAGTAAGTACCTCCATCATACCCTGGTCAAAGTGCTCCACTTGTGACTACTCAACCATCTACCTAGGACAATATTTTGCCTCAAGCCAATATTCCCTCTAGTTTTCTAGCTTGAAAACTGCAATAGATGAAGGATGTAATTGATGCCATCCAAGTTGAGAAATAAATCAAAAATTTTAAGTTGGATGATGTGTGTTCTTATCCATTTAACATGAAGTACTTGAAGATACCATTTCTTCCAGGATATGAACCACTAAAATTTGATAAATATAAGGGGAAAGGTGACCCCAAGGCCCATTTGACTAAGTTCTTTGTTGCATGCCAGCTAGTGGCATATAACGACATATATATTTTATTTTTATTCCCAAAAATTATATTAGGACAAGCCTTGGAGTTGTTTTTAAAGTTGCCCAAGAATTTAGTATCTAATTTAGATGATCTTTTAGACAAGTTTATGTATCACTTTTCATATAATATCAAGCATGAGATTTCATTGGTTGAATTGATGCAAGCCAAATAGGAGGCTGATGAGAGTTTTTAAAGTTATCTATAGTGATTGAGAGTGCTTTCAAGTTGTTTCACTTGTAATTTACTAGATAAACAATTAGCCACTATGTTTACCAAAAATTTACATAGTGAGATATCATATCATCTAAAACTATAGTGTATGCATACCTTTAAAGAGATCATTAACAAAGCTTTGTTGATTGAGTGATATTTTATTAAAAAATAGACATAAATATTACTTTATTAATTTAGAATCAAGGTACTAATCAAGGAAATGGCCAAAACTAACATCAAGTCCAAGAATAAAAATCTCAACTGATACAAGCCAATAATAATGATAGACCAAGCCAATTTATCTGCAAAAACAATGTTATTGTAAATGGAGTAATAGAGTTGAGACATGTCCAAATAGTGCAAACACTATCTATTCAACCTATGTAGCATATGTAAATTATGCCTAACCCATAACCTTTTCATCAAATTATGCAAGTGAAATAACCCAGGCCCACACAACAAGTGCAACAACCTTTGCCATTACAAGTTCCTCCTCTAAGGATAATAGTGCCTACTCATCACATTTTTAGTGACCTTGGAGATCATATTAAATTTGTGTTTTATAATCTCACCATTGCTAATCTGATTAGTTGGCCTATACCAAAACATTATCCTCAGGGCATCCCTTATCCTGATTGGTACCACTAAAATGAATTCTATGAATATCATCAGGTTAATAGACATAATTTATGCCATTGTGTGCAAATCAAACATTTGATTCAAAATATGTTAGATAATGGGGACATAACATTAGATGGTGGTACTTCAAATTATAATTAGACCCTTAGAATCTATCAAAACCCATTTCCCAAAAATAACAACCAACCAAAATAGAAATGACAATAATAATGGCTAGTAAAAAACTAAAAATAATTGTAACAACCAAGGCCAAACTAAAAAAATAAATATAACCAACAATAATAGAACCAATAGCATTAAAACAATAGATAGAACCAAGGTCAGAATTGAAATAACTAATAGACCTACCATGCAATTACACATGACTATAATAGGTTTGTAGGTCATATTACAAGAGGTCATGTTCGTACCATCTCCATAAATTTGATACAAATACCAATCAATCAAGACCTTTGGTAAATAATACCAACCTACCAACTCACATTGATAATCCTTCCTTGACCTAGGACCACATACGAGCGTACCATCAAGTAGGGATTACTAATTTTGGACCCTATACTAATAACTCATCATTGCCTCATGACCATGCACAAGTGCACTAATAACCATGAATTATTCTATCTAGTCTCTCATCACCATTATTTGTTAGCAATCATAGTCCTATGTTTAATTCTGATTGTGCAATCATAACTAAGAGGTCAAAGATTATCATCCTAGTCCCACAACCATCTACCACTTTTCCCATCACCTAACTAGTTATTATAACTCAAAACAAACCATTTAACAGTAACCAAGAAAATAACTTTGACATTATGGAACAATTGCAAAAGATGACTACACTAATATCCATTTTAGATTTATTGCATACATCAACAATCCACAAAAACATTTTGAATGATTTCCTTATCCAATCCATAGTTTTAAGTGGCATATCCCTTGATAAATTTCAAGCTTTGGTTGGACACCTAGCTCCATCCCAAACAAGTCACTTTCAACCAAAGTGATATGCCATCCCTTGGTCCACTACATAATAACCTTTTATACATTGAATTTTGCATAAAATAGCACAAAGTAAAACATGTCTATATAGATAATGGATCTGGTCTAAACATAGTGTCTCTAAAGCTCATTAAGATTCTCAAGTATACGATGGAAAATCTTCAAGAAAAAACAATAACCATCAAAGCCTACGATAATGAATAACAAGAATCATAAGGCACCATCTATTTACCAGTTATCTTAGGTCCCTTGACCCATGATACACTTTCCCATGTGCTAGATCTTGATTTATCATACAATATGATTTTGGGTAGACCTTGGTTACGTGAAATTCATGTAGTTCCATTGACATTGCACCAATGTATCAAGTTTTCTCATTCAGGTATGAAAGTTTGTATACCAAAAGATTCATATCCATACAAGCATTGCAAACACATAGAGGCCAATTTTAAGAGCTATAACTATCATTTAAACATAAATCTAGTGGCCAAGAAAAATAAAGGAAAAGTAATACTCCTTGATTCACTAGAAGACAACTACATTGATCTTAATACCCTTGATTCCCTTTCCCACATGTTGCCTCCTAAGATATCCAATCATTACATTGTATCATCCAATGGCCTAAGAGAATATTTAACCCATGATACCTTTCATATCACAAACCTTTCATAGAACCCAAAGTCCTTTGAAATATCTAAATCCAAGACACCATCTATAATGGTAACAAAAGGGCAAAGGTAAAAGAACTATCACATGAATAGCAACATCTAGCCTATAACAAGACCTTCTTGAAGGGGATAAATCATGATTGTATAATGATAAGTTGGCAAATTATTATGAGAATGCAAAGTATCCTATTCCCAATAAGATCATGAAGAATCAGGTCTATAAAGGAGGTGTCCTAAGACCACATCAACAAGGAACACTTGATCTAAATACCATGACCAAATACAAAAGGACCTATAGAATTAGATTTAAATCACCTAGGGGTGACCCCATATACCTTAATCATGTTCTATCACCATCGACTAGTGATGAGGATATCGAAAGTGAAGCAGGGTCTAATCATACCCTTTTTTATGACTTAGCTAAGACCAACCTATTTAATCCTCATCCTATTTTTACCCTTAGACCAGTTATTCATCACAACCCTCTACCATTATATTATCCCCAATTGATAGATTGGGACCAAGAAGAATTAAATGTGTTTATTGATGGGTTCTAAAATGATGAGGCTTTCTATGATTTTCTTGAATTGAGAGACAATATTTCATTAGGGTACCATAAATTATGGTTTTTAATTAAGTTAGATCTTGAAGCCTATTTTAGAAAATAGATAAACACCCTTAACCAAAAGTATATAATTAAAACATTGAGGTCCCAAAGTGAAAACCTCTTTAAGGCACTTTTTGACTAGGGAAAAAGTAAATAAAAAGGCCAATATAGTGCTGAAAACCTATTTTAGGTAACATTAGATGGGGGTATTCAACTAATCTGGGCAACAATTTAGGTGACAATTCGGGTGACAGTTCCACCACAATTGATGATGGAACTTTAGAGAGCCATAACTTTTGCACCATAGCTCCAATTGACTCATCATTTGAACCATTAGAAAGCTAAGAATGTTGTGATATGGCATTGAGCTCTGATCAATGAAGTTTGACCCTCAAAAACCCAATGGAAGTGCCCCAAATTTCAATTTTAATAGTGTAGTCTAAAAATAGTAAGTTTTTAAAAATAGTAATTCCTTGAATTTTGTATTGTTTTAAATCTTGGAATTAGAACCACTTAATATCCCTTAAGATTGGTGACCTTCC
Source organism: Torreya grandis (assembly GCA_037957365.1). Classification (NCBI taxonomy): domain Eukaryota; kingdom Viridiplantae; phylum Streptophyta; class Pinopsida; order Cupressales; family Taxaceae; genus Torreya; species Torreya grandis. The sequence continues at coordinate 12,933 of JARHVA010001628.1, forward strand.
ACATCCTCCCCATGCTTTCAAAATGTGTATAAATGAAGAATTAACTTGAAATGTGAAGACAAACATCTCTTCCTAGAGATAGGCATATAATTCTATTGCGATCTTGAGTAATACTACATCTCTTCTCAGAGAATTCATTGTTACTATGTTATTTCTATGTTCCTGAAATATTTATCAACCAAAACTTCTAAGTTTTGGATCATCAACGTTCTTAAAACATAGCTCAGGAGACCACCAATGATAAACTCGTCTATGATTTTGAGTTCAATTTTGAAGAATAACAAGATTTTGATTGAATCCTTCAGGAGTTTCCAACATTTTTTGTTACATGGACAAACCTCCCATTAGGGGACTCTAATTCATCATGTCTAGGGTAACTCAAAGAGCCATTCCTAATAGAGGAGTCTAATGTTACCAATCAGTTCAAATCTTTGCCCACTATTCTTGAATATGGTTCAACCCTTCTAATGGAAGATATAATAGAGGTTAACATTGGGTCCCTAGATGACCCAAAGTGGATCAAGCTAGGTGCATCCCTTATTAAGAAGGAACATGAAGTCCTATAGCCCTTTTGAGGGAATTTATTGATATATTTTCATGGACATATTTTGACATACTAGGTTTAGACCCTACCTTAGTTCTACACCACCTTGTAGTTAATCCTGATGCCAAACTAGTAAAACAAAAGTTATATAATATGTATCCTCGCATTGTTGTATTAGTGAAGAAAGAGTTGGAAAAACTATTGGAAATAGGATGTATTCGATCGATTTACTATTTAGAGTGGATGCCAAATGTTGTTCTAGATAGCAAAAATCTAGAAGGAATTATAATTTATAATAATTTGCATGATATAAACAAAGCTTTCCCTAGCGATGACTTTCCATTGCCAAACATTGACATGATAGTTGAATCCATATTGGGTTATGAAATGATTTCATTAATAGATGGCTTTTCAAGGTACAATCAAATTAGAATAGCACCAAAAGACCAACATAAAACATCATTCATCACTCCATGGGGAACATTATATTATTAGGTAATGCAACTTGGTCTTAAGAATGCAAGGGTGACTTATAAAAGAGCCATGACCATTATATTTCATGATATAATGCATGACATTATTGAACACTATGTCAATAAAATTCTTGAAAATCAAAGACCAAGGATGATCATCCAGTAGTGACATGCAAAATATTTTAAATGTTACATAAGTATAAAGTCAAAATTAATCTTAAGAAGTGTGTCTTTGGTGTTACTTCAGGTAAATTGCTTGGTTTTATTGTGTCTCGTCAAGGCATTGAATTTGATCCAGCTAATGTCCAATCCATAACAGAGATGAAACCACCGACTAATTTGAAGTAGATTCATAGTTTACAAGGAAAGATCTAATCTATTTGATGCTTCATATCATAATTAGATAAAAAATGTCATCCTTTTACACATATTCTAAAGAAGGAAGTCACATTTCATTGAGCTAGTCAATGCCAAACAACTTTTTAGTAGCTAAAGAACTATCTAGTGAATCCACCTATTTTATTGCCTCCTATGATGGGAAATCCATTCTTGTTGTATCTATTCACTACTAACAATGCACTATGGGAACTTTTAGCTTAACATGATGATAATGGAAAAGATAATTCTTTGTACTATTTAAGATGTACATTGGTTGCATATGAACATAATTATACACCCATAAAAAAACTTAGTTTAGCCATGGTCTTTGTAGCTCATAAACTATGTCATTACATGCTAAACAACAAGACCATGGTTATTTTAAAAGTATATCTACACCAAGTATCTACTATCTAAAACAAATTTTCAAGGCCGTATGGCCAAATGGATCATGCTTATTAGTGAGTTTGACATTGAGTACATCAACCAAAAATCCATTAAAGGGCAAGTTCTTGCAGATTAGTTTATTAAAACACCCCTTGCTAATACATAGCCGATCACATTCTAATTTCATGATGAATCCATAATGACCATTATTGACACACCTTTTTAGGAGAATAACTGGAAGCTATATTTTGATGGATCATTTATTACAAATAGATTAGGGGTAGGCCTTTTATTTATTAAACCATAGGGGGATCTAATCCCTAAATCATTTAGGATCAACTTTCCTTGTACCAACAACATGATTGAATATGAATCACTTGTTTTAGGGATTTTAAAAGTAGTACAATGGAACATATATCATATCAAGGTTTATGGCGATTCTCAGTTGATCATCAATCAGGTTACAAACCACTTTCAGACTAAAGATGACAAGCTAGTTCCATATAAGGCCATGGTCAACACTCTCAAGTATCAAATTACTAACATTTAGTTTGAGCATATACTAAGGGAAAATAATAAAACCATGGATGTTATGGCCATTATTGGATCTCTAATTTTAAAAATAAACATAGCTAAAGAGTATTAGTTATTTATGGAGAATTTTTTAGCACCATCTCATGAACCTTCAACCATCATGATGATTTATGATATTATTGGTCCTAGCTCTATCTAGTACTCAAACCTTTACAACTACATCTGTGACCAAATTATACCACCCAACCTATCCCAAAATTAATCCAAATACTTCATTTACCAAACCATTCATTATACCTTACTCAGATCAACCCTTTACTTCATTATCTAACTTCAGTAGAATCTACACTAGCATTACAAGAAGTTCACAATGGAGTATGTGGCACCCACACTCGTGGGGAAATTTTATACAAAAATATCTTACGTATTGGTTATTATTGGCCCATGATGGATGTAGATACAACTACATATGTAAAGAGGTCTAACAAGTGTTAATGATATGCTAATATAATTCATGCCTTGGCCAAGAATTTGAAACCAATGTTAAGACCACGACCTTTTGTTACATTGGGCCTTGACCTCATTGGGAAGATCAATCCCACCTCATTTGATGGCCATAAACATATCCTTACCACCACTGAATATTATACTAAGTGAGTTGAATCTATACCCCTCACATGACTGGAAAGAAAATTTCTAGGTTCATTTTCAACCATCTCATTTACCATTATGGTATCCTTTATGATATTATATCTGATAATGGAGGATCATTTAAGAACAAAGATGTTGAAAATTTATGTACTAAATAAGACATCACACAAAACTTTTCCATCGTACTCCATATTCACTTGTTTATGGTATTGAGGCCATTCTTCCCATTAAGGTTGAGTTACCTTCTCTATGCATCATTTCAAGCATGCCCTCGATGACAATGACTATCGAGTAGCTCACCTATAAGAGATAGAGTTACTTGATGAGAAATGCATAGATGTAATGAATAATATCCAAGCCTATCAAAAATGACCTTGAGGCTACACAATCAACACGTGAAACATAAAGAATTTGAACTTGGTGATCTTCTCCTTAAAGAGAACCAAAAAAATACCATGACCAAAAAGAAGCATAAAGGCAAGCTTAAACCCAATTGGATTGGTCCTTTCATCATTATGACAAATTATGGAATAGAAGCATATAGGATTATCACACCAAATAAACATGAACTTGATGAGCAGATGAGCATTATTCACCTCAAGTGGTACTTTTCTTGAGTGACTTGGCATATTGTCTATAAGGACAATTTCAAGTTATACCATATTATCAATATTCTTCTTTTTAATATGTTATTTTACCATCCTATCATCCTACTAACCTATCGCTTTCCCTATCACATATACATTCAACCATACCTTTTTAATTAACCAAGGTGTTTTTTACCTCCTTTTTTGGCACTATGACGTTGGTTTGATTCCATTTGGTTTCATTCAAGATTTTAGAAAAGGGATTCTCATCTAGTTTCAGTAGTTATTTCCCATATTTTAGATAACAACATTATTTTAGAGAAGTAAGATCGCATTTTGGTAATTGCATCTTTCATTTCTTGTTATGTTATCTATACTAAGTGTGCCTGATTATAACCACCTATGAAGAAATCAATGTCTCACCAATCTTGTTACTAATTATAACCACCTATGGGAAAATTAGTATCATTAATATATTCCATTTGTTTCCTAGTTATAACCCCCTATAGGAAAACTAGGGGTAATACTTTTTTATCATGCCTTGACATACCAACTAGCCATTTCTTATGTTGTACTATGTATTTTTACCAACTGTGCCTATTTTATTTGAATTAGCTACTACACTAGTCATATTCCTTTGTTGTAAGGTGGAACTATAGTGACTTGAGGTCTCACCCTAAGACTATGTAGGTAGTGATCGATACTTGTTGAGGTCAGTTCAATCACCCTAAGCCATGCTCTTACAATTTTTTGAGCATCTTAAGCAATGATCTCACCATTTTGTGAGCTTGAATCATTTAGTGTCTCATCATTCTTTATTGAGTTGAGATACTTATAAAATTATAAGAACATATGTAAAATCATTCGACAAACCAAAGAAATTGACCAATTCTTTAACTTAAGGATTTTGGGAACCCTCATTAAGCCATAGGTAAACCACTTGCAACTTAGTTTCCCCATATTTTTGGGCCTTTTATCCCATGCACTTGCCATTTTTCAAGACCATTCCTATTTATTCTATTTCATCCATTATGTTTTTTTTTCATTAGTTATCATTTTCTTCCCATTTCCTAGGAGAATTACATTTGACCTAAGTTTTTTGTTGGATATTACATCCATGAAACTATGTAAGTAACATCCACTTGCCTAGTGCATATGGAGATAACTCAGCCACCTCATTCCTTTTATTTTATTCCCCAGTCATGTTTGTTTGCTAAATTATCACCTATTTTCTAGGGGAAATGTTTGTCACATAGGTTTAAGTAATGTTGTTTGCACTAACATTAGGACTAACTATTATTTATTTATTTATTTATTTTTTTGTTTGATATTTTTGTGCCTATTGATTTGCTTTCAACATTATTGCCTTGATTTAGTCTATATGCATTCATTGGGTAATTCCTTGTGCATTTATACTTGAATCCATCTATATTCATATTTTTACATTGTCATCATGGTTTTAATCATTGGTGTATTGTCTTACCTTGAAAATTTGATTTTGGGAGTTAGTCCTTATGCATCTTTCGGCCTAGTCCTTATGGTGTTTTATCTTGATGCCTACTATACATCAATACAACAAAAATTAGCTTTATGAAGTCTACTCAACAATGGAGGCATCAATATCTCCTTGGCACCAACATCCCAATCCAATCCTAATCATAACCCCAATAGAGTAATTAACCATGAAAGAATATCAACCTTTGTTAGTTTGGATGAGCATCTCCCTACTAACAGGTTGTCCCGATTCATCGTTACCATCTATGTAAAGTTATCATCATCACCATCATCCAATAAATCATGTTTGCCATAATAGGGGTCCAATGATTATAACCACCTATGGGAAAATAATTTTATATCATCCCACCTGTATTTTTCAATGATTATAATTGCATTTGGGTAAATCATTATGTTATCATCAAATTTACTTTCTTTTGGCCAAAATAGGGGCATGTTGTTATCTTGTTTGTCTATCCTAACTAGGGTAGCTCCATCTTCTTAATTATTATAATTGCCTTTGAGTAAATCATTATGTTATCATACCACATTTCCACTATTGAGGTACAATGCTTATAACCACCTTTGGAAAAATCATTGTACACTGTCCCACTTGCATTTCTCAATGATTATAATGGCATTTGGAAAAATCATTGTGTTATCACCAATTTAATTTATTTTTTCCCAAGTAGGGGCATGTTGTTATCTTGTTTATTTGTATTAATTGGGGCATCTCCATCTTCTCAATGATTATAACCACCTTTGGGAAAATCATTGTGTTATCATACCACAATTCCACTATCGGGGTACAATGCTGATAACCACATTTGGGCAAACTATTTTAAACCATCACACTTGAATTATTATTGATTTTTACTACTTTTAAAACTCATTATGTTTTCACCCCATCATATTCATATGTTTAGTCCCCTCATTTTGCTTCTTTCTTTCGAGGGACTATTTGTTGACCTACTTATGCCAATCATTTTATCAAAGGGAGATCATAAATTTCATCTAGTGCCATTGAAGTTGTAGGCATATAGGACCTTTTCATTCTTTAAGAATACATTACTATTCCTATAGATTGAAATGCCTTCCCAAATAGGGGTAAAATGTAGACACCTAAAGCTAGCCATAAGTGACCTCAAACTAGGCTTTTGACCAATTTATATCAAAACATCACAATTTGGCCTAAAATACAAAAAAGTGCTGATTTTGGCTAGAGTATCATTAAATGAGGCAATGCAATCTATGAGATAACTAACTTTGAGATAATTATTTTGAGTCAAAATGACATTTTTGCACTTAGGTGTTCTAGATTTGGTTTTTTCTACTAAATTTATTGCATGAGACCTATGCATTTGTTATTTTGTGTTGGTAATATCTTAAATGGGATAAAGGATCCAATGCATCTAACATCACATTCTAATTCTAGTCCAGTCAAATTTTGAGCCAATAATATGATATTCTAACCAATTTAATTAATTTGTGTACCAATTGCCAAGATTTGCACTAAAATTGATAAATAATATTTAAGACTAATTAATTTGAATCAAAATCTTAAGTTAATTTTCAATGGAACTTATTAAATATTTCTTTTTGGAAATTGATCGTGTGTTTCTACATCATCAAGTGACATCATTTCTTGGGAAGGAATCCCTAGGCCATAAATGCATAAAATATTTGATTAATCCCTCTCATGCCTCACTAAACCCTTTCATGCATATTTAATGCCTCTTTATCCCAAATATTTATGAGGTCATTTATTGAATTTTCCCTCTAAAATTTAATGGATTCTCAACCACACATCTTCATCTTAAGATGGATGATTTAGGTTCATTTTGATCATTTATAAAAATATATAAATAGGAGGCCTCAACCATAATTTGAATCTTGGATAGTGTAAATTTATCATGTAAAAATCATTACAAAGCCTCATGTAATTAGTTTTATATTTCCAAATTTTTGAAAGCCAATCCAAAGCCATCATAATCCAAAGGTACCAATAAGAGATGGAACTAAACAACTCCATTGATGAAGACTCTTTGATGTAAAATCTGATCAAGCCACTCTACAAACCATTTGGAAGCTCCAAGGAAGGTGAAGGAAGTTTTCTTTCATGTTTTATTTGTTTTTTTCACATGTATGTTTGTTAGTAAGCTCCCCCTAGTGTCTAGGCCTAGAGATGTCATGCTAGTTAGTGTGTTATTTTTAATTTAATTTCATTTTGGACCAATGCTTGATCTAACCCCCTCTCTTGAATCAAATTCATATATCACATAATTGAATGGATTATTAGACACACATATTCATCTTGATATAGATGGTTCAAGTTCATTTTAATCATTCTCAAAACCCTATAAATATTATGCCTTGCCTATTGAATTTTACACTCTCTTAGTGTAAAGTTATAATGCTAAAAAGCCTTCTCAATCCATTGATGTAGTGTTATGATGCACATTTATTAATAAAATCCAAAGACATCAAAAAACCATTGGTGTTAAGGAGAGAAGGAACCAAAAAACTCCTTTGATGAGGACTCGTTGATCACAAGCTGAGCAAGCCACTTCAATAAGCTATTTGGAGCATCCAAGGAAGATAAAGGATTTATTTGTCTTTTGTATTCTAGTTGTGTTTCTCTTTTAGTTTTTTTATTATGCTCCCCCTTGAGATAGGCTTAAGGTGTTCATATTAATTTATTTAATTTGTATTTTGATTTCATTCACTAACACCATACTAATCTCCCCTTATTACAATCCTATGTTCATACCATTAAGTCTAGATCAAGGAGGAAGACAACCCAAAAACTATCTTTGTGATCAAGTGGGGGATGTCTTGCATATAATGTGATGCCCTTTTGGCTAAATAATGCACCAATTATTTTATCTAGGGTGGTGATCACCACATTCAAAGACTTTATTCACAAATTAAGCCAAGTGTATTTAGATGATTAGATAGTGTATGGATAGGTAAAAAATCTCTTTTAATTGTAATAAATGTATTTTTATGATGTTGTTTACCACAATACTCAGTCACATCATCTGCAAGGATGGTCTACTCATTTATCTAGCCAATATTTCAATCATCCTTCAGCTTTAAACACCATCAACACATAAATATGTCCTCACCTTTCTTAAAAATTATAGATATTACAAGAAGTTCATAAAGAACTATGTCAGGATTATAGTTCTACTAGAGGAATTATTATAGAAGGATGGTATATTCTATTGGGGCATGAAGTAGGATGATGCTTTTTAGACCCTAAAGTTAAAGCTAGTGAGTTCACTAATACTATAATTTTATGACTAGAAAACTCCCTTTCATGTCCACTTCAATGCCTCTAGTACTATAATCAATCCCATTCTTACACAAACAAGTGAAGGTAAAATGGACCATCCTATTTATTTCACAAGCATAAAACTAACCAAAGTAGAACAAAATTACACCATGATTAAACACGAGGTACTTACCATGGTTTATACCATGTATAAGTTTTCAAAATATTTGTTGGTAACCCCATTTGTCTTCTTTATTGGTTATGAGGTACTTAAGTACTTAGTGAATAAGCCCATTTTATATGGGTGAATTTACTGATGGATCATGTTATTCCAAAAATTCCAAATTTTTGTTCTAGTCAATCCTAGAAAGAAAAACTATGGTCCAAAACATTTATCCTACATCAACTCTAGAGATACGATAGTGCCAATTGAAAATGATATGCCTGAAATGTAATTCTACAGATCTAACACATCTTAGACAACTTTGTAGATATATTTTATTTTTCACCTCCATATTGGGCCCCTTATCTTATTAAGTAAAGGATTCATGCCAACATGGCATCCACATCAACATGAAGGGATGATTTTGCATAATGATTAGCCTTTTGGCATTTTGGCACCAACTAGAGGGTACAATGCATATATTGTGCTAGCTAGTAAGTAGATAACTATCTCTTAGATTATCAGGGCAACCTCAAGGATTTAGCAAGATATGATATTTGTAGCACATATTTTGCAAGGTTATAGAGCTAATGGTTATTATGACCAAGATCCATCTTGGTACTTGGTGTGCACCTTCCAACCTAGAGAATATATTCCTAGAATCTATTTAAGGAGTTCAAACTAACTAAATTGGAGGGATGGATACAAATAATTATAATAGATCTCTAAAAAATGGAATTACTTTGTAGACATTGCTTTGGTAACCATTAAACTTAGGATTAGTATGAACACCATGAAGGCTCCATTTATAAGCACCTAATCTTGTCTATGAGCCTTTGGGTTATTAATCAATATGAACTAGACATATATTATGATATGAACTCTATATTATATTTTAAACTAGAGTTAATAGTGAATACTATTGTAATAAAACATGATGTGTCTAGGTTACACATCTTTTGTGTTACCAATGAAATGTTTAAGGGATGTAATGTTGTCAATTAAATTCATTTATGTTAAGTAATGTTCACGTGTGATTCAAATTCACATAATTAATGAAGTCCCTAAAAATGTTAATGCTGTCATTTTTAACTTGCATAAAGATTAAGTATAGAGTATGCACCAAGTGTTCTTACCCTTGTTAAGAACGTGAGTCTAGCATGAGTAATTTCAGTAAGAGCATCATTTTGACCATTCAAGTGCCTATATAACCCTAGGATTAGTCCATGAAAAAATTGTGCCCACATGAAAATAGGCTTAATCCATGAAAGGATTGTGCATATATATCTTCTTAAATATTTTGACAAATTGATCAAGTCCCATAACTGAAGTCTCATGCCATGACTCAACTAGCCTAATGTAGGCCCTGGTTCATTATTAGCTAAATTTTATGTGAGTACATAAGGCCTATGCCTTATATGGATTGATATTGACACAATCGAGTATTTAAAATTTGAGCACAAAGGGAATACCCCATGCTTATGTCTAGTTGTAAAAAACTAAGAATCAACTAAGACAACTATGTGCCTCATTTTTACAACATCTTATTTCTATTGCAAGGATTTGTGTTAAATTTTGTTGCTACGATGGTTTGAGAAAATGATGTAGTAACTTTTTATCTAAAATATTGAGCACTATCTACATCAAGTGAAAGATATATTTTCATTGAATTATCCAACTTGTAGAGGACAAAAACCAAGAAGATGGGTTCAAGATAACCTATATGATTCTCTATATAAGGTCTTTTTTTGTGAGTTACTCGAGCATATGTACTGGTGGTTAGCTTCATATTCAACCCATATAATAAGAACCTATGAACAATTCTATGAGTGGACAAAGGAACACCTAGAGAGACTTGAGACCTTAAATGCTACTTGGATTAAAGTAGTAGATAAATAGTGGGAAGGATAACTAAATAGCTACATACTTAAGTTCATAGTCTCAACATAATTTTTCCCTAAGGAATTATAGTAACAATTTTTTCATGACACTAGAGGTACATTTGTGAAGGAATTAAGTGCAAAGATCAAAGCTAATGGTGGATTATGGTTTTGAAACTTTAGGGATTGAAGGATAAATTCCTTTCATGTATGAGAGACATAAAAGGAGAAAAATGGATGTGTAGGTGAGGTGTAATGTAAGGAGATGAGAAAATTGACACCCAAAATATTAGAATACAGACTTTTGATAATATACTACACCTAATGATGGAAGATATAGAACTTAGAAGTGCCAAGAGAACTCGTAGTGAGCAGAAAGGGCATAGGGAAGGATTTCTTGAAATATAGTAGCACAAGTATGAGAGATATAATAAAGAAATAGATCGAGCTCAAAACATGATCGATGTGGAATTTATTGGGTTCTTACATAATTTGGTGACTATAGATATACTTGATGCACCTACCCCATTTGAACCTATAATGCATGCTCATTCATTAGATCCTCCATTTGAAGAAAATATAAAAGTAACAATTGAATCTATTGATGACTTAGATCTTAGAAATTTTGTAGACTTGGAGTGAAAATTTATGTTGAATAAATTACTCCATACAAAGAGGTGAGTGAAACTACCTCTATACCATTTAGTGCTATTGTCACTTGGATTTACACACTTTGAGGAGATATAAATGAAAATTTTGATTTTTTTACCTAACTATAAAGGATTAAACACATCTAACATGCTCCCATATATATGTTTCAATCCACTATAAATATCAATTAATGTGAGAAGTGAAAGTGACTATCAATTTGGCTTCTAAGCTTAAAAATGCCTATCATGCATGACTATAACCTTTATAGTTTAGGATATTACATTTATTTTAAATCCTTATTGTTTGGTTTCCCATGATTTTATAAGTGATATACAAAATTTTTAACCCCTTTTCAAAGTTTCCACATGTTTTGGCTCCATATCTTGATCTTACTTTCTTAACCCTACCAGTTTGTACTTAAGGGGAGTGCCCTTTGCCTGAGACAAAATAAAGGGAACTCCCCTATTTCCTAAAAAAATATGAATATTGGAGGGAATTATATAATTTTAAATGATCTTATACACAAAACATAAGCCTCCAATCTATCCATTTGATCCATCAAAACCTTGTAAAAAAAATAGGCTCCTAGGAAAAGATTGTATGTAGGGTTGGAAGCATGACTATGCTTTACTTGCATTTGGGCTCATTTCTATGGCTATTTTAAAACTATCAATAGATTATAAAAATAAACATGGTCTTGATATATAATTCCCAATATCCATTCATTACATTATACCTTCATTTACCCTTTACCTCTCAGGGTTGATGCACTTTTACTAATTGTAATTCCTTTTCCAACAATGACCTATAGGTCATTATGCATGATTGGTATTTGTATATATTGTATAAGAGCTCATTTATATCCTCTAATATTATTATTTCATGTCTAAGATCCATATTTTTACCTTGTGTGACTCTAGATCATCACCTAGGTCCATTTTCCATCTCATTATTACTACTCAGTCAACTAACTAAGACAAACCCTATTCTTTAGACCCTAATGTAGGTGCTAATGCATGTTTTAGGCTTGAAATAAATGATTTTTAATCCCTTAAAATTACAAAATATAAATTTATAATTTTTTTTCCCATGCCTCATAATTAGGTTGCATTCATGATGGGAAACTTACCTTCTCACACACTTCTTGACTGTGTGTGTTCTTGAGAACTCTACTATTGGGTATCTTACATCTTGAAACTTGAGAATGATGTTGAAAAACATAATTTAAACACCTTTGAGGTAATTTTCACAATTTATTCTTGTATTTTACTTAAATTCCCTCAAAAACACCAAACCATCATGGTTAATTCACTATCTATCATGTTTGTTATAAGTGAGCATTTCAAGGTTTGTGTATGGATAAAGGGTGAGCATATGAGAGTTTAAGACATTAATTATGAACTTCCTTGATCATTTTAAAATAAAAAATGGTATTTTAACTATATAATATCTTTAAAATATATTGGTATGGCCTAGTCTCATATCCATATGGTGAATATTCTAAATTAAGTTCAAAGTTTGTAGATTCAACTTCCCAAAAACAATGTTGCAAGGGCAACTTTGGACCCTTTGACAATTGACCTCCACCGACCATCTACCTCCCAAATTTTGTGAATCTCTTGTCCTATGAATAGACAACATGTTCCACATCCTTATATTTTTTGGAAAACTTGTAAAACATGTTGTGAATGGTTCACAAGAACTTCTAGGACCTCTATTTTCCATTTGTAAGGACTATCTCTTTATCAGTCTTCTTGTGTTTTGAAAGTAATGCACACTTCCCTCTATCCATAGGACATTTAAATTAGGTTTGTAATGATGAAATAAAATGAACTAGGAATTTTATGAGGGTTTAATTTCTTATTCAATACTTCACAAGGGATCCTTTGCTCTCTATCAAGGTTTCCTATAGATAGATAAGGTCAAGTATAGGCAACAATCATGAATTTAAGTTGCAGAGAGGATATGCATTGTTATGGTAATTTATATGTCTTCATCAAGTCTCGAAATGAAATATTAACAATCCTAAGATGTTGAAAACCATATCAATCCTTTCTTCTCTCATCATGACTTAATTAAAGATTCTCATAAGTACATATAAACTGTATGTAGGTAGGATGTTTGGAATGGAATAGAAAATAAAGATTAATGAATCCTAAAATTAACTAAAAATCACAATCAAAACCCAAAATTCATGATTTAAACCAAGGATATATTGAAAAAAGTTCTAAATATATCCTTCAACGTGAAAACCACTTGCAAACATGTGGAATAAGGTAGACAAAGTGTTGAATGATTGGCCTAACATGGTAGAAACATGGGTTTTGATAAAACTATGTGGTTGTGAGACAAAAACCTATAAGGATGTGAATCCCATGGAATTTAAACATGAAATACACCATTTAAAATTCATATTAAACCTCTATATGTGATTCAAACTCTGCAAGTGGAAAATTGACTGAAATTGCTCACAATGGCATTTTCTTTGTAAAGTGAGTTATATTTCTCATTAAAACACCATAAAACATGAGAAAAAACATATATACCATGTGATAATGAAATAAAAATCATATGGATCCAACATTACCAACTAGTTCATATAGATTTGGTAGAAATGGAGTAAAACCTATAGGGTTCACAAATTTCCAAGCTAAAAAACATAGTCAATTTAAAACAAATGATTCATAAAGAAAAATTGATCATTATTCAAAATAATAATATTAAAATTAATCTATATAATTTTAATATCATATCCCAAAGGCATTTGTCCTGAAACCCCATGTGTTGATTATACCAAGTACAAACATGCAAGTCATTTTTATGTGTCTAAAAAGCCAAGAAAAGAGGAGAATGGTTTTGAGAAAGAAGTGACACTTACAAATAAATTAAATTATGTATATGAGTGTGGTTAATATTAAGAGTCACATTTACAACTTTCCCAAGTGGTACACTTCCCAAGGAGGTTATACAAGTGCCATTTTCTTCCTTTTCTTTAAGAAAATTGACTTTTCTCTAAACAACCTAACATATTTCAGTTACTAATTTTTTTTAATACTCATAGGGACACGTGGTACATGAAATCACCTATTATAAGCTTAAAATTTACCAATAAACCTATACAAATCATTAAATTCACCCTTTTGACCCTTATAATGACTCAAAATGATAAATAGACATAAAACTAATTGACTAAAGCCAAAATAAAATTGAATGGAATTAGATAAAATATAAAACACCTTATGATAAGATATTAATACCCATAAACATCTAAAAACCCAAGTATTTACCTATAGGTTCTCTAATTTGATTAAAAAGTCAAATTTGGTCAATAAATTGGTGACTCATAGTGGTAGTATGCCTGTTATACTAACTATATCAGTAGCCTTATTATTCCATCATGCTTAGGAGTCATCTAAAGATAAGATAAATAAGGATACCTTGACCATTGACTAAAAAATTTGATCAAGACAAAGACTAATAATGGCTACCTCAACCACATAAAGCAAATGACACACACAACAAAGAGAGAAAATAAACAATAACACACACACACACACACACACACACACACACACACACACACACACACACACACACACACACACACACACACACACACACACACACACACACACACACACACACACACACACATGTGCTCAAGGAACTTAGGGGAATCATAAAACAACCTATTATATACAAATAAAAACATAAGCATACCTTATTTATAGATCAAATGGGACTTTTGAAACTCTTCTTTATTTATGACATGGAGGATTTGTTGAGACATGTAGCCTTTTGATCTCTAGCATTGATGCCTCCAACTCTTTCAAAACATTTTCCAACTTCATTGACATGATATTCAAGAAGAACCAAATATATCAAAACAAATTAACTATGGGTATGAGTTCTTCTTGTGTCTAAATAGCCTCAAATTTCTCATATGATCCTTCAACTATATCTTAAAATAGTGATTCAATAAAGCATACATTCTTTTCTTCCATAGTTCTCTCAACAAGATTGGGCTTCCTCTCAGCTGCATGTTCTTCTAGATCATCAAGGATATTTGAAAATTATTTTCAATATTGGTCATTATCCTCCAAGGAATATTCTTTATTCACCTTTCCATATACTTGGTTGTCAACTTGATAAAGCTCTTTAAGGTCTTGAAATAGCTCCATTTACATCTGCCAATCATCTTTGTCTTCTTCATCTTTTAGAACCACTATCTCTTCAATCTTGAAATGGTCATCTAGAACCTCATGATCAAACATGGAGTCTTCTTTATGAAACTTTTTCTTAAAATCATGGGTACATTTCTCATGGATACACATTCCCTCAAATATGGAGGTAAGATCTTGTGAATTGTCTTTTTGTTTACCAAGGGGAGTCCCTATGGTGATCTCTTCCTCATTATAACTCATGAGGTATTCTTTATCAACCATGAATTGAGATTTTTAATCTTCACTTGTTCTCATCAAGATAGGCTCTTCTTCCAAGATTTCTTCTTTGCCACAAAGAAAACATTTTTCATTATCAACCAAACAAGGAGATTCAACATAAGAACCTACCTCTTCTTCATCACTTAAGACCTCTTGAGGGATTTCAAATTGAACCTCAACTTTCATAATCTGATATTATCT
This sequence comes from Torreya grandis, assembly GCA_037957365.1. Classification (NCBI taxonomy): domain Eukaryota; kingdom Viridiplantae; phylum Streptophyta; class Pinopsida; order Cupressales; family Taxaceae; genus Torreya; species Torreya grandis. The sequence continues at coordinate 28,595 of JARHVA010001628.1, forward strand.
ATCAAGGGCTACAAGATCTTCAAATTCCTTCATGGTGATGCCAAGACTATCCTTCTTAAAATTTGGTGACTTATCCCAATGAGGCTGCCAAGGAATTGCATTTTCTTCAAGTAAGAGTTCTGAATTTTGTTCAACTAGCTACTCTTATTTATGTTCCCACACCTTAGGTACATTGAGATAAAGGGTGATGGGATGAGGACTAAAGGAATTAGTTGGTGGAGGTGGGACATAGGGCTCAAAATTATATTGAGAATGCAAAGTAAGAAGCTCTTTGGGAAGCTCTTGAGGAAGGGGAGATGCGGTGTGTTTAGGCATAGGATATTATTTTAGGTCTAAACCTTCCATCACACCTTGACTTAGAAATTTCATCTTTATTTCTAACTCCTTTGTTTGCTTGGCCAGGTTCTCTTGGAAAATATTTTCTTTAAGGTCATAGGAATCATCATGAGCACATAGAATGCATGAGGGTTATCATGGAACAAAAGAAAATTCTTGAGGAAGGGTGGGAGGGATTTGCAAAGGATCAACTCCATTCTCTACTTCACACTTATTGACAATGCTTATATCTTACTTTTTTTCCCATGACCTTACTATCTTGCTCCAACTTAGGATATTAGGATTATAAGAATTTTCTTGAGGAAGGATGGGAGGAGTTTGTATAGGATCAAGAGTCTTCTCAACCTCACATTATTTGTCAAGACTTTTCTCCTCTTTCTTTCCCCATAAATCTACTATCTTATTCCAACTTAAAGCATTGGGATTATGAGTTTCTTTTTGAGGTGGTGGGGATGCATGTTGAGAGGGCATTAAATGCACCCTTATAAAGCATTAAATGCACCCTTATTGACCCTTAAAATGACTCAAAATGATAAATAAAAATAAAAAGTATTGACCAAAGCCAATATAATAATTAATGGCATCAAATAACCTATAACACACCCCATGACAAGATATTAATCCCTATAAACATCTAAAAACCCAAGTTTGTACTTATAAGTACCCTAATTTGTCTAAAAAGTCAAATTTGTTAAACACTACCCTTTATTGTAATGTGCTAACCAAGTCAACATAACCATATATTTTAAATTGTGCAATGCCTACACCCATACCACTACTGATTAGCTGGTGATTAACAAAATGCATGAGAATATGGAAAGAGGTGCATGATAATCCACTATATCAATAAGAGGGAAATCAAACCAAGGTAATGAGAGATATAACTAATAAAACATAAGCTTCATAATACAATGAGATACCATAAGGTGAGGTAAAGGATGTAGTGGTGGAAGGTTCTGACTACACTAATGTTATAAGTGTGGTTCAACCGTGCATTATTAGTGTGACTACCCTATATATCCTACATGTGGATATTGTTGAGGGTCCCATAAGGTAAAAGAATGCCCTGACCTATATAAAAAGTTGACCTAAGGTAGGCCTGACATAGACAAGGGTGTATTAATGATCAGGTGTGAGAAAAATATATAAAAATGGAACTCAAAGGTGCAACCTACATGCATAGATATAGTTAAGGTACATGTAACTAATTGCAGTGGATTAACCACTCAGTTGCTAGTTATGCTAATACCTGAGTTATGCCTATAATATGGGTATAAGGGTTGTAATGAGTGCATAACATGACCTGCACCCAAATTTATGAAATACCCAAACCCAAAACATGAGAAGACATGTTACAATAGGATATGAGTGTCATCCAAAATTTGCAAGGGGAGATCCAATTAAAACAAGACCTAAAAGCATAGGCTACCACTTCTCATAATAAGTAGGATAGATAGAAGACTAAAATACAAGAATTAACTAAGATGATGTGCCTCTTATAGATAGAGGGAATGTTTCCCGTATTGAAGAACTTTTTCTTGGAACATTGAGTCAAAAGCAAGTTAAATTCATTGTACCATGAATGGATAGGACATGAGAGGTTTGGCATACACAAAATGTGGAATACAATTAAGAAATTTTAGTGGATGCCACTATTGATGGATGGTTTATCTATGAGGTTATTATAGACACAAAAATCAAGGTAAACATCTTAACCAAGAATGCTTGGGAGAAAATGGGGAGGCTAGCCTTGATACCTTACCCTCATGTCCTCTTTATGGCCAATAAGACTTGAGCTAGCCTATCAAAATTCTAAAGAGTGAAATTATAGATATCATGGGTACTAAATTCTATGTTGAATTTGAAGTGATCAAGTTAAAAGAGCAAGACAAATATATAACACTTATATTAAGGCCATGGTGTTATGAAAATAATGTAGATATGTGATTAAAATTGTGTTACATGAAATTTAAGAATGGAAAGGAGAAGGTAGTTATACCCATCTCAAATTAGCAAGGACCCCTTATGTCGAGATCATGGACATCAAATATGATATCAAACATATTTATAAAATCATGATGCAAAGCATTGATATGATAGACCTAAATGATCAAGGAATTCTATCTTGGGAAGATGGAGAATCATCTTCGGATACCACCAATGTTGTTTGCGATTGATGGGTTGAGGAAGCATATGAGACCACTAGTTAGTGGTTTTGCTTTGTACATGAAAATGCACCAAAACCAATAAAGATAGGCTAGGTCTATATTGATTATGCCTTTAAAATATGGGTCCCTTACACCAAGAAAAGGGTAATAAGATTATTTCACCTTAGTATGGGAAAACTTGTAGTGTTCCCAAGATATAAAAGGAGTAATCTAGTGGAAGACTATGCTCGTGACCTTGAGTCATGTGTAACATAAGAGGTGGATAAATTAGGTGCACTAGTGTATAAATTAAAGAGCAATACTAATCATTGGTTGGCAATGAAAAATCATAGATTTCCAAATTGGTAAGATCTGAAGGCAACCCTTTACACTAGATTTGGAAAGAGTAATGAGGACATAGACATCTCAGCCTACTCTAGTGATTCTAACCCTATAGTGCATGTGTGTCTTTATGAAGAAATATGGATTATCTATACAAACAATTCCCCAAGGAATTTATGGGTGTGCACCTTATATAGGAATTTGAATACATATGAACAGGCATGGTACATTGTCAATGAGATTTTCCATGATATAACCAATCGGGATGCCCTTAAGGAGCAATTTGTTCATGCTTTCTCTTTTTCTTCATAAAACCTTGAATTAATTGAGCCACTACAAGTAATTTAAAGGTTAGTATTTGAGGACATTGAAATGTTGGAGGAACACCTAAGAGACATGTTTGGTGTAAAAGGGTTAGCACTCAAAACCTTCTTCAAAGAGAAAATTCTAAATAATGACTCTAGTGATGTAGATGATGACACATAGAAGGTACACAACTAAAAGAATTTGATAGGAAAAAGGTAGTTAATATACCAAGTTGAGGATAACACCTTAGAATAATAAGACCCTAATCATCTTTAGGTAAAAACAATTGAGGGTAATAGGCCATTCAAGGATTCACACCAGGAGAAGAATGAACCCTACTGAGTGCCATTAAAAACTACCAAGGTAGATATCAATTTATAGGGAGAACCAAAGATTACCACTTTGGGTGCTTATTGGTCTGACACAGAGTTGGTACATATTGTGGATCTACTAAAGTAATTCCAAGACTTAATCCCTCATAATTATAGAGATATGAAAGACACACACCCATCCCTTGGGAATATGAGCATCAAACTAGTTGATAGTGTGAGACCCATTAAAAAGTGACCTTACAAGATGAATCTTAATCTCTATCCCAAAGTCAAGATGGATATTAATGGCATGCTATCCATAAGTGTCATCTACCCTATGAAAGAATATAAATGGGTTAGCCCCATTATCATTTGCATCAAAAAGTATGGGTGAATATGAATTTGTGTCAACTATAGATTATTGAATGTTGTCTATGTAACTGACCCCTTTCTAACTTTCTTCACCAACAAAGTATTGGATAGCATCACAAGTTGAGAGACATACCCCTTTATTAATGGGTTCTCAAGATACCATCAAGTCTAGATTTAGGAGGAGGACAAGTCCAAAACCAAATTTGTGATAGAATGGGGTTGTTTCTCATATAAAATGATGCCCTTTAGACTAAAGAATGCACTATCTATGTTTTTATGAGTGGTGATCATTACTTTCAAAGAATTCATTCACAAGTTCCTCCAAGTATACTTAGATGACTGGATTATTTATGGGTTATGAAGGATCACTATGACAACTTATGCCTTATGTTTGAAAGGTATAAGTAGTTTTAAATTTCTTTGAAACTTAAAAAGTGTGTTTTTATAATACCATTTGGTACTCTACTTAGGCACATTGTCTGCAAATATGGTCTACTCATTGATTCAATAAAGATTGTAATCATCCTTTAGCTCCAGACCCCATCAATGCATAAATACATTTGTTTCTTTATTAGACATTATATGTACTATAAGAAGCTCATAAGGAATTATGTCAATATTTTGGCACCACTAGAAGATCTCTTTCAAAAGGAACGTACATTCTATTGGGGCACAGTGTAGGAAGATGCATTTGAGACCTTGAAACTCAAACTAGAAAGTGTGTTGATATTTCAATTCCCTAATTAGACAACTCCCTTCCATGTCCATCTCAATGTGTATGCAATCAGTACCATCCTTACATAACTAAGCAAAGGCAAAATGGATCATCCCATTTATTTTGTAAGAAAAAAACTAACAAAGTGTTTTTAACTGATTTTTCGCTTTCACATTCAAAAGGGAATTAAGAAACTAAGAGAGAGGGTCAAGGGTTAGATGATACCCAGATGAAGTTTGCGCACTAAATCTAGATGATTGAAGGGACTCCTCTTTTGCTATGGAGGATGACACCTATAGAAGAAAGAGACTCAAACACAGAAGTTGTTAGATAGCTAGATAGTGGACTACCAAGCAAAAGCTTGGTCTTAGAAGTGCAAAAACTTCTTGGAAGGATGACAGTCCACTAGTTGATACAGAGAATAATGTTGCTAAAAGAAATGAAATGTTGAAAGACTGAACAAAAGAAAGTAGAGGTAAATGCGTACCTATATTGGGCAAGCTGTCTTCCACAGTCATCGGTGTCAGTTAGTCTACCGACGTCGGTAGGTCAAGGTCATTGGCATCAGTTAGTCTACTGACATCGATAGGGGAAATGGGCCTGGTGGCCAGTGTCGATCAGGGCAATGGCCTTAGATAGAGTCTGGATGTGTTTATGGTCTACAAAATGGTCTGAGAGTCTAGTCTATGGTCTGTTTGGATGGTTTGAGAGTCTTTTAGTGGCTTGTGCTGGGTTTGCAGGGTAGAGAGTATGGTCTGATCAAGGGACTAGATAGAGGACAGGGTGATAGGGAGATAAGGATGAGAGAAGGCTTTTTAGCCTCTTCAAGAAGAGTAGGTTGGGTCTGGGCTGGTGATATCCAAGTCTGGTTCATAGCACTTAGAAGTAGCAAATGGGGACTGATTATCAAAGCATTTTGAAATACTGAGATGAAACAAAAGAAGAATACTTACCTCTTGCCTGCTGAAGAAGAAATGTAGGAGACTTGTTGTTGATGCTGCTAGTGTAGAAGACTTCCAGCAAGGTGGAGTGACTGATGTAGAGTACATGTACCTTGTGATTCTTGTTGTGCATTTGGGAGAGAGGGAGCAAAAGAGGTCAGAAGATTGGAAGGTTGGCTACTTGGAAGGATTGAAGGATCTACATTCTGGATATAGAATGTAGTTTTGAAGGCAACTGATGCTGGCAATACTGCTGATGTCAGTCAGCAGTTGACTGATATCGGTGGCTAAAAGGCAGGTAAAAAGGCTAAAAATAGCCTTTTGTCCATTTTCCATCTATCGAGGTCAGTTGGTCATGGTAAAAAATGGTTGAAGGTGGTTTAATAGGCATGGGAAATGAGTGGAAGGGTTGAAATGGGGTCTTAAGGCATTTAAGACTTGGCATGGGGTAGTGGAGGGCATCCAAGGAGAGGTATCCTAGGAGGGGTGAGGTGTCAAGGAGAGAGAGAGAGAGAGGGAATTATTAATTTAAAATAAGATAATTATTTTAAATTAATAAGTGTATAGGGTTAGAAATGGTTAAAAGTGGAAAGGGACCAAGGGGGAGGAGTCAACCAAGGGGTAGACACAATTTCAGTGTCTACATTTGCCCCTTTTTGTTTTGTTGGTTGTTCTTGATGAACTGCAAGATAAAAATAAGAGTAAGTTGCCCCAGGTATAAGATAAGGTCATTTTTGTCCTATTGGTTGTTCAGATGAACTGCAAGACAAAAATAAGGAGTTGATTGCACCAAATGTGAGATGAGGTATTACCCCTCAAAGTGGGAGTCGAGGGAAGGTAACCTAATATCAGGTGCCGATTTGATAGAGAGTGGATGGAGATGGTGAAGTTTTAGTGTGAACACAACAATAGTCATGATTGCATGTATACCACTTCACATGATGGTCAGGTCAAATTGTCACAGGTCAAAGGTCAAGGAGTGCTAAAATTAAAATAATTGGGCCCCAACATTAGTCATAGCTGATTGGATTATTCAATCCCAGCTGTAGCTCTAATGGTCATCATGTTCCAAGTATCCTGGGCTCAGGAAGTGCTCTTAGAAAACATGAAAAATGTCACAAGTAGTGGGGATCAACTTGATCACGATCCTATACTTGTGAGGGTCATAAGATGGGCTGTAGACAATTTGCTAACCAGTCGTGAGGTAGCATAAATGCAAAAACAACCAAGGCAAAGTTGGCTTAGAAGTGGTCAGGGTCAGAGGAGATAGTCACAATCTCCAAGGTCATTGGTTGAGGTTGAGTCATGGTTAAAAGAAAAAAGGTTTGTCCATCAGATAGATGAACAAATGAATGTGGCCGAGCTAACCCTAGAAGATGTCATGTTATCTGAGTGCTACCTACATAGCCCATATTATGAAGGGCCTTAGGCCAATGTAGTTCTCCCTAAAAGGGAGGGAGGGTCAAAGTTATGGATTGGTCTTGGACGAGGTCAAGTCATGGTCAAAGGTAAGATGGTTTGTCCATCAGATAGATGAAAAAATGGAGGTGGCCAAGCTAACCCCAAAAAACGTCATGTCATCTAAGTGCTGCCTACATCGCCTCGGTCTGAAGGGCCTCAGACCAATGTAGTTCAGGTGAGGGGTCAAAGAGGTCGAGGCTGGTTTGGTCATGTGTCGAAATGATGAGGATAAGATGATGTTATAGCCTTTTCCATATTGTGTGATGGTGTATTCTACAACATTGGTTGAGTGGTCTTTCATCCCTTAGCAATTTTCCATATTAGTGATGGTGTATGCTAAAAAATGAATTGAGGTTATTTATGCTTCAGCAAGTAATGGTTTATGCTTAACATAGATTGTGTGGTTGATAGTTTCCATGTGTATTGGTGTCCATAGAAACTAGTGTGAATAGGCAATGATGTGTTATTGGTTTGAAAATGTTTAGTTGGCTTGGTTTGGTAGGCAAATGATTTGGTTGGGTTGTGACCAAAGTGTGAAAAAAAAGTGAAAGGCGAATTGCTCTTTCATTGACAAGGACCAGGATGATGGCATAGATAAGGGGTTTTAGAAACAAAAGCCCTATTCATGCATTACGTCATTGACCAGAGGTTGTGTTAGAGAAGTCATCGAATCACTTGACGTTAAGTGAGCTCGAAATCCCTTGAGTATGTTGGGGAGACAAGTTTGGTTATGTGATATGAGAGGATGGGGTAACCCTTTTTTGGCAGGAATAACCTTGCCCCTTTTATAGGTGACCCTGAGAATGACTATAGGCATGTCCATGACTTAATCGTTTGTCAATAATTTTTTTTGGCAGACTGATCAATGCGGGAAGTCTACATAGGGATGTTGTTTTACTTAGTGGTCATATATGTGAAGCTGATCGATGCGGGAAGCTTATGAAAGAGTGCTATTTGTAGCAAGATTTAGTCATAGCCATCCTTCAAGGGAGTGGTCTATATTATGCTTTATATGCTTTTGATATGTCTTGGCCTAGCTGTCCTTTAAGGGAGTAGTCTAGTAAATATAGCAATTATGTAGCTGTCCTTCGAGGGAGCAGTCTACATTTAGAGTTTTATGACCTTTGATATGTTAGGTATCCCATTTTTGATATGCTTTTTTGACTAAATATTTAGCCATGGATGAGCCTCTAGAGGTTTAAGGGTTCCCTTTTATTAGGAAAAAGCATTCATACTTTATAAAAGGGTTTGACTAATGTTGGGAAAAAGGGTTGAAAGGGATAGGAATGATGATGACAGGGATTGCTCAAGGGATGAGCTCAAGTAAAACATCAAGTGAACGAGTACTCGACTAACAACAAAATGGTCACAGATGCAAGGCAAAAAGGGGCTCAGGTTTTGATAAGTCCCTGGTCCATGCTTGTGCATTATGATGTAAGGTCCAAGCCAATTTGGAGCAAACTTGTCTTGTTTACTTCTTTCCATATTGGTCACGATGATGGCTGATGCTTGGTTGTTGTTTTGGTTGATTGATGTTTGGTCAAAGTTTGGTTGAGGCTTGGTCCATGTCAATCGAGGCTTAGTCAAAGCTTGATCAATGATTGGTTAATGCTTGGTTGAGGCTTGGTCGAGATCAGGTTGATGATTGGTTGATGATTGGTTAAGGTCATGATTAAAAGGTTAATTGATGTTTGGTCAAGGTCATGATTAAAAGGTTGGTTGATGTTTGGTCGAGGCTTGGTCAATGCTTAGTTGATGTCAAGATAGTCAGTATAAGGTTGAATTTCCCCAGTTGCTAGGGAGAATGTTTGACAGATTTAATGTGAGGGTGTGAGATCCTGATCTGCCAAGTTGGAGGTAGGAATCTCAAAATCATGAATGATGATAGAGGCAATGGTTGGTAATGATTTGATTAAGGTGGCCAGTGGTTGGGGGTCATCAGGTTGGACCTCCATTGCTTGTAAGGATTTGATGAAGGTTTGATGATGCTGTGGAGAGCTTTGAATGAGATCATAGAAAGACATCTTCACAGGGGTCGTGTGGTGAGGTTGTTTCACCACGGAGTCAGGGATTGTCTTTGAGGATGTTGGTCGAGATGTGCCCAAGATAGTAATCCTGGGTTTTGGTTGTGGTGAAGGCTAGGTGGATGGGTATGTCTAAGGGATATAAACATGTCTTTTCCCTTTATCCTTTTGGGTTGGTGGGCTAGTGGTCACATTGACTGTGTTGATTTTGAATAATGGGGTTAAAGGTGATGGAGGGACCATAGTCTTGCATGGAGATCCCGATTTAGGTGATGAGGCATGTGATAGTGTCAATGATTTTTCAAAAGGGTAGTCAAGAGGATCCTTAATGAAAAGGGTATCCTTCTTCTGGTGTTGATGAGTGACAGCTTTAAGAGCGCAACAATGCTCAGTGTCATGTCTAGGTTTGCAGTGATAGTGACAAAATTTAGTGTTGTCAAACTAAGATGGTCTTGATTTGAGAGTTGATGAGTGTGATGATGATAAGGTTTGGGAGGCATGGGATGGTGTTGAAGGTTTGTTGATAATATGGTCAAGAAGAAGGGTGTCTTTCTCCAAGTATTGGTGAATAACAACCTTGAGGGCACAACAATGCTCGGTATCATACCCAGGTGTGCGATAATAGGCACAAATTGTAGTGTTGTCAAACTAAGTGAGTTTTGGTCTGAGAGATTGATATAGTTTAAGAGGTGGAAGACTGATGTGAGAAGACTACAACAATTGTCATAACAGCAAGGCATAACAACCCGCTAATAGGTCTGCATGTTTTATTATAGTAGGGGTTGATGACTTTTGTTCTGGAGTTGTAGGAGGTGTTGGTCGTACCATATTTTTGTTTGGTGGTGTAGCCACATGTGTAGATGGCACTTTTGTGATGAGAGGCATTAGATGCTTTGGAGGAAATATATGTTTGATGGGTTGAGAGAGTAATGGAGGCAATTTGCCTCTGTGAGGTGTGGGAGTAGGAAGCACTCCCATTAGGGTGGATGGGTGTGGGCCCAAAATTTAAGGCAATGATGAAGGTGGGGGAGGAGTTCTTTGGTGTGGTTTAGTAGCCTTCTTTTGTTTGGGTTGAGGGCCACTATTGTGAGAGGCAAGGTTGAAGTCTACCCTCACTTATGGGTGAGTGAGGTTTGATATAGGCTGAATGTCGAGAGATTTAGTCTCTTGTGGCATGGTGGATGCCTACGTGGGTTTGGGTTCAAATATGGATGGGGGTGTGTGAGATGTAGTGATCTCAGGCAAAAGATAAGGGAAAATTGTCACTGGGTCTTTGTTGGTTGAAGTGGGTGAAGAGACAGGTTCTTCTCTTGGTGGAGAAGGAATTAGAGAATGTGGCTCCTCAAGAGGATAGAGGGTAGGGATGATCGTGCCTTTTACTTGTGGTTGAGGAGTAGGCAAGGTAGGGTCCTCCATTGGTAGGAGGAAGGATGAAGGTGGGGCTAATGGCATCAGTATGGTCAAGGCATCCTCTAATATAAGAGAGGTCATTGGAGAACTAACAAGAGAAGAAGGCTCTTCTACCTGTGATGGATGAATAGGGGAAGAAGACTCTTCCACCTATGGTGGAGGTTGGTCAGACATAAGAGGCAAGATCGTGTTGATCGTGTGTATATTATTGTCTTGAAGGCTATTGGCCATGGTTTGGACATTATTTTGGCTAGGAGGATGGTTAGGGAATGGTTGTTTAAAGATGTTGATATTTTGATTGGGTGGCACATTCAGGTTATCTAAAATAAGATCCCCCTTGTCTATCATGTCTTGAATGATGTTTTTGAAAGTTTGGCAGTTGTTGATGTCATGGCCTTGGACACGGTGATAGTTACAAAAGTCATTCTCCCTAAACCATGTAGGGATGACTTTTGAAGGGTCAAATTGAGGTGGTTAGATTTGAGGAAGATTGAGGAGCTCCTGCTTGATGAGTTTTTCCAGCATGGAAGCATATGATTCTCCAATTAGAGTGTATTTACGCTGTATGTACCATTGTTGGAATTGTTTTGTGATGCTTTGAGATGTGGAAGGTTGAGGTTGGTTGGTTGTTGTTGAAGATGGTGATCTAATGACCACAGTGTTGGCCACTCCTTTGGACTTGGAATTGGTAGAAGAAGAAGGTCTAGAAGAAGAAGGGTCATCGGCTTTTGTGTTGGTATTATGCAATTTGACCTTATCTTCTTTAATAACACGGAGTTCAAGATTTCAGGCCATGGTGAAAGCTTCATCAAAAGTGCAGAATGTTTGAACCTACAAGGTGGATGAGATGTACATGGCACATGCTTGAGAAAAGAGCTCGATGAGCTCAGGTTGAGGTAAAGAGAAGGAGAGTTGGTTGATCAAGCCTCTCCAATGGGCGACAAAATCGGCTATTGATTCATCATCAAATTGCCTGATAGAGTACAGGTCTGTGATGGAGACCTTTTTGGTGATATTGATAGAAAAGTGGTCAAGGAATAATTGGGCGAGCTGAGTGAATGAAAAAAGAGAGTGACTGGTAAGAGAGCTATACCAATCAAGGGCAGGGTTAGAAAGTGACATGGGGAATGTGCGTAGTAGTAACACATCATCATGTGCTATAAGATAACAAGCATGTCTGAATGCTCGTAGATGATGTTGTAGGTCTTCCTTACTCTAGAAGCAAATAAACTTAGGAAGTTCCCACTGACTGGGATACGGCTAGATTGGGATGGAGGGATGGATGGGTTCATTGCAAATTTGGTCATACGAGAGAGCATTGCTTGAACCAGAAACAGAAGCCTCAAGATTAGACATTTTGTCCATCAGCATCTTGATGAGATTTGCTAATGGATTTGGGGGTGGGGCACCCCTTAGGTTGTAAGGTGCTTGGAAGTTGCTAGAAGAGGCATATGACGTAGTCAGTTGTGCTAGTATAGGTGTAACGTATTGATAACTAGTCATTGGGATAGATGTTGAAGCCAGGGGTGGTTGTGCCATGGAGATAAAAGGCATGACTAGGCTTGATGTTGCTAGAGGTGGTTGGATGGTGGTGACATTAGTTGAAGGATAAGTATCCACCCTGGTGTTGATGGGGGCAAGAGTAGGCGGGATGGAGACAACTAGATTTTGGAAAGGGGTAGAACTTTGTTGAATAGTCTGTGGTTGATGGGGGGCCGAAACCCTAATGGAAGTGGGCCCAGAGATAGAAGGAGAAGCCACACTTTGAAGATAGGACATGGTCAAGTTAATAGTCAAAGTAAAGGTCAGAGTGGTCATGGGTTGGGTAGTAGACGCTATCGATATCATTACCGCTTCAGTTAAGGAGGTTGGCATCCCAAAAATTGGATTGCCTAAGGAGTCTCATGTTTGACTTCTCATGAGATAATGTTGAAGGGCCTTGACATTGAGGTCAAGGAACCTTTCAAAGTTTTGGTCCCCTTTGGGGACAATGGATGGTTGGGTCGGAGTTGGTCAGGTAGAAGTTCATTCAGTCTCTAAATGATACTCCATTAGAGGACTAGATATAGGAGACGAAGGTGGAAGTGGTTGTTGCCTTGTGTGGTCAACAAGAGTCCTGGTTTGACTATGTGTCAAAACCATTCAAGGCAAGATAATACGTCTTTACTATCTCAAACAACTAGATAAGAACAAAAAAGAAGATGAAGACAAGCATACCCTAAATGTTACATCCTAAGAATAAACTTTTAGAGTCTTGTTGGCTTATGCCTTAGAGGAGTGTTTGGGAAGTTGGCTATTAGAACAGGTCCTAGAAGTAGTCTAAGGTTGGTTTCAGGTTAGTTTCGGTGCTCAAGAGTCTATGTTAGGTTTCGTACGTGGCTTGGTGCTAAGGAGCAAGCTCCCCTCACTTCACAAGCCTAGTGATAAGCTGGTCTCGCTTAGCCAGTATATACTTCCCCTAGAGATTATCCTCTGCCAGAGAACAGAGTGGGCTTTCCCCTTAGTAGTGAAGTCCAAGTGGGATTGTCAAGATGGGTAAGGTATCCGCTAGGTGATGAAATCCTAGTCAGGCCTTGTCTTAGGTATGTTAAGATGTTTGATTTTGTATAAGTGGTCTGGTCGTGTAACATGAGTGCACCACGATTTATTCATAATGCGGATTTAATTACTAGGTGAGTGGGCTAGATATGCATTCAGACAGAAATGAGATGCAATAGATTTTAAGCCCAAATTGAAATGTGTGTTCAGATGCAGATAAGTGGAGAAAAGGTTGAAGAGTATGAGTTGACTAGTCTAAGATGCATGAAAGAAGAAAAAGAAGGATTCTTTTTAACTTTGCTAATGGTGTCTTTTCAAAAGAAGATAGAAGAAAAAGATGCAAGAAGAGACCTAATGCACCTATATGAAAAGTTTATTTTAGAAGAAAAAGTATGAACCCAAGGAAGACTTCTTAGGTCTCACCAAGCATGCCAAAATGTTTCTAACTAATTTTTTGATTTCACATTCAAAAGGGAATTAAGAAACTAAGAGAGAGGGTCAAGGGTTAGATGATACCTGGATGAAGTTTTTGCACCGAATCCAGATGATTGAAGGGACTCATCTTTGGCTGTGGAGGATATCACCTGTAGAAGAAAGAGACTCAAACATAGAAGTTGTTAGATAGCTAGACAGTGGACTGCTAAGTAAAAGCTTGGTCCTAGAAGTGCAAAGACTTCTTGGAAGGATGACAGTCCACTGATTGATACAGAGAATAATGTTGCTAAAAGAAATGAAATGTTGAAAGACTGAACAGAAGAAAGTAGAGGTAAATGTGTACCTATATTGGGCAAGCTGTCTTCCACAGTCACCAACGTCGATTAGTCTACCAACGTCAGTAGGTCAAGGTCACCGGCATCGGTTAGTCTACCAACATCGGTAGGGGAAATGGGCCTGGTGGCTGGTGTCGATCGGGGCAATGGCCTTAGATAGAGTCTGGATGGGTTTATGGTCTATAGAATGGTCTGAGAGTCTAGTCTATGGTCTATTTGGATGGTTTGAGAGTCTTTTAGTGGCTTGTGCTGGGTTTGCAGGGCAGAGAGTATGGTCTGATCAAGGGACCAAATAGAGGATAGGGTGATAGGGAGATAAGGATGAGAGAAGGCTTTTTAGCCTCTCTGAGAAGAGCAGGTTGGGTCTGGGTTGGTGATATTTGAGTCTGGTTCATAGCACTTAGAAGTAGAAAATGGGAACTGATTATCAAAGCATTCTAAAATACTAAGATGAAACGAAATAAGAATACTTACCTCTTGCCTACTGAAGAAGAAATGTAGGAGGCCTGTTGCTAATGCTGCTGGTGTAGAAGACTTTCAACAAGGTGGAGTGACTAATGCAGAGTACCTATACCTTGTGATGCTTGATGTGCGTCTAGGAGAGAGGGAGTGAGAGAAGTCAAAAGATTGGAAGGTTGGCTTCTTGGAAGGATTGAAGGATCTGCATTCCGGATATAGAATGTAGTTTTGAAGGCAACTGACACCGGTAATACCGCCAACATCGGTCGACAGTTGATCGATGTCAGTGGCTGAAAGCTAGGTAAAAAGCCTAAAAATAGCCTTTTGTCCATTTTCCATCTACCGAGGTCAGCTGGTCATGGTAAAAAATGGTCGAAGGTGGTTTAATAAGCATGGGAAATGAGTGGAAGGGTTGAAATGGGGTCTTAAGGCATTTAAGACTTGGCATGGGGTAGTGGAGGGCATCCAAGGAGAGGTATCTTAGGAGGGGTGAGGTGTCAAGGAGAGAGAGAGAGAGAGGGAATTATTAATTTAAAATAAGATAATTATTTTAAATTAATAAGTATATAGGGTTAGAAATGGTTATAAGTGGAAAGGGACCAAGGGGGAGGAGTCGACTAGGGGGTAGACATGATTTTGGTGTCTACACAAAGGTAGAGCAAAACTACACTACAACTAAGCATAAATTGCTTGCCATGGTATATACATTGTAGAAGTTAAAACATTAATTATTAGCCACCCCCTTAATATTCTTCACTAATCATGAAACACTCAAGTAATTAGTAAATAGGCCTATTCTACATGGGTACATTTGTTAATGGATTGTTTTGTTTCAAGAATTCTAGTTCTCTATGGTAGTAAAGCATGAAAAACAAAATTTGGGCATAGACCACCTATCCACATTAACTTTGGTGATGAGACACTACCTATTGAAGATGATATGTATGACATGAAACTTTAGAGTGTTCATCTCATCTTCAAAGACTTGGTTCAGATCACCACATTTTTGACCTCCAAATTTATACCCTAGACCATGATGATTAAGGCAAAGAAGTAACTTGTAATTCACATGACCCCTTTTAAATTCATTGGTGGGGAACTATACAAGTTGAGCCATAATAAATTAATGCACCTATGTGTTCTAGATCATAAACAAGACTCAATATTGCAAGAGTTGTATGAGGGGATTGTAAGAGACCATTGTGCTAGAAATGCAATGATGCACAAAATACTTTAATAAGGCTTATTGTGGCCAAATATATTCCATGATGTAAAATAATGATCCAAATCATGTGACATATTCTAGTATATAGAAAATCCAAACCATTTAGATGAGATTCCTCTCATCCCCATCCTTGCCCAAACACCATCTGAGAAATTAGCCATTGACTTTATTCGGCCTATTACTCCTACTATGAGGTGCACATGTGCATGATACATTATAGATACCACAAATTACTTTAATAAGTGGTCCAAGGTAGCAATAACCAAAGATTGTACCATCACCAAAGCAACATGATTCATCTATGAGAATATCATCAGTCACTATAAATGCCCACTTATCGTGACTAGCCACCGAGATGCACACTTCATCAATGAAACCATTTAAATCCTAGTGACTGAGTATATGATGTTGCACCATAAAATGACACCTTACCATCCCCAAGTGAATTTCACTGTAGAAGCATTCAATAAAATATTGGAAATGTGCCTCACAAAAATCTATGACATTGGTCATAAAGATTGGGATGACTATGTGTTAGTAGTGCTGTGGGCCTATCATAGTACATACAATCACCTGAATAAGGTTACACCATTTCAAATGTTGTTCAGTGTAGATTACATTTTACCTATGAAAATCATATTACCCTCATTACACATCACATGTATTGGTCGATTGGATGACTAAGAGTCTTTGAGCACACACATGGAAGACTTGGAGTGCTTAGATGCGACACGTGCCCAAGCATGGTGGAGCTAACAAATAGAAAAGGTACACTAGAATCTATGGCATGATAATCACATCAAGCACAAGGTATTTATAGAAGGTGTATTGGGTCTTGCTATATGACTCCAAGTACCTCAAAAACCTAGGAAAATTGCAAATTAGGTGGATGGGCCCTTATATCATCCATGGTATATTATCAACTAGCACATGAAAGTTATATATGTTGATGGATGAAATTATCCCTAGGAATTTCAATGGAAATAGAGTAAAACTATACATTTAATAGGATGGTTTTGGCACCATCATACATCAACTTCTTAGTCATAAGTTGGTTTCTTAGTTTTGACCATAATATAATTTGGTGTAAGCCAAATATTTCCTTATGTTTGTTTCATTTGTGTTAATTAAATAAGTATGGAAATTTTAGGCCTATAAGATAACTCTAATATAAATTACATGTATAAATCTTATCATTTGAGTCAAGCATGGTCATTTTTAAAGTGCCTAAGGCTAGACACCTACGTTTCTAGGTGTATGTAAACTTTGTTAGGTTTAAAAAAATTGTAAGTACAAATTGACAAAGGAAGGCATACAAAATATTTATGCATAAGGAATCAATAGGAGAGAATTAAGCACTAGAGGAACAAAATAAGGATTTGTATGGGGTAAGGAAGGTCGAAGCAAGATACATGAAAATGTAGAGAAATTGACAAAGAAGAGAGGCATGCTTGGAAACAAGTATAGCATGAAGAAGAGATGGAATTGAGGAGGCTGAATCATGAACATGTGAAGTGCTATACCCAAGTTACCATAATGAAGGAAGTCATGTTAATTTGAACTAAGTTCAAGGGAAAGACTGTCGATAGAGCTAGTACCCACCCAAAAGTTAATGGGCATTGATCATTTGAATAACTTATCACTTCATCAAATAAACCATTAGTAAATTTAATGTTACGGTGGTAGGATCACAAATATACATAATAAATTAGAATTTTGTGGTAGATTTTAATAGATTTTATGAGTTTAGTAAATTTTAATAAATCCACACACTATCAGCCATTAATGAAGTAGCTGAAAACATAGTATAAAGAGGTGGATGGTAGGGTTTAATAAGTTACAAACCTTTATGATTTAACCTTTTTGGGAATATTAGGGCTTTATTCCTAATTTATTTAAAGGGTTTGAGTAATAAAATCAATAAATAATATGTAATAATTAAGCTACTGATTCGTATAAACTAGATTGCAATTTTGATTTTTTAAAAAATAGTAACAAGAGGTTGAAAATTAAACTTAGTTGGAAACTAATGATACGATTGAAATAGAGTCTGATATTCACTGTAATATACTAGAACACTATCATAAAATAAGATCTAAAATTTATTTTATGATTGGATAGGAGTGGCATCGACACTTTAGTCCACCTTTACCACTATTATCCTAGGGGTCTGAGTTTTTTAGGTTTTGTTCACTAGGTCTATGTGACACTATACATGAAGTTTTGGTAGCTAATAATATGTAGATATCCCTTTCGAGTAGATTTTATCTTCAAAACCTTCACTTGATTATGCTTTGACCAATTTTGAGAAAGAGGGGGGGGGTTAGTGTGTGTAACATTCATTGAACGTGGATCCACACCCCTTGTGTGGGCATGTTACCTATATACCAATACTCTGAAGATGGATCAAGCCCTATGTAGTTCCCCCACTTGATATGCTTATGTAATTGAGTGTATGAATATGAAAAATTCTAAGTGAGATGTTCTTGAGATGACTAAGGACTAATGTAAGGACTTGAATTGGATTGAAAGTGTATAGGCTAGATGCATGTAGAGAATAAGGAATTTTCTTGAGTAGTCTTGCTTGTATTCTTGTTTACATAGTGATATTTTCCAACCCTCTCCAAATGATCTTTGAATGGGATTTTATATGGATTTATTGGTAATGGGTTAAATGTGCTCATTTTAGGTTGAAAAGGAGAAGGATAGGGAACTAGAATAAATTGACTGTTGGGGCTAGAAATGGACTTGGATAAGAGCACCAAAAGTGGACAAGAGTGACATTGATGTTATAGTCCAAGTGTAGTGCTATTGTCCTGACTAAATGAGACCTAGGGGGATGAATTAGTCATGGAAAAAGAGGTCTATCTTAGTTAAGATCAAGTTTGAAAGGCTATAGATGACTGAGAATTAGTGAAAATATGCCTATGAGGGTCATGAGAGTAATCAAGAGAGACCTAAGGGTTAGGTGTCATTAGCTATGCTCAAGTTATGAATTTTAGCATTTTATATGACTATATTCCCCCCCCCCCCTTTATTCTAATGATGTAGCAAAGTGAAATAATAGGATAAAATAAAAATAGAAAGCATACCTAAACTTACTTACAAGGGTGAAACTCATGATGTTGTGTGATACTTGGTGTGAGTAGAGAGAGCACACTGTGAAGTTTGAATATGCAAGAGAAAATAAAGAGTAGATTAGTTATTACTAGATATGTTATATCTAAAATAAGAATATGTGCAGCTGTGTAAGAGAGAAAGGAAGAGAAAGGAATGAATACACCTCACCAAGTATGCAAACCAATATAAAACCTATTGTGATGTTAGGTGATGTTGAGTAATGTTGGATGATGATGTACCAAGAGTAATATCATGAATGGAGTTGAGTGCTCAATTCCCTAGAAAGTGGCTCAATAATATAAAGGCTAGCCCTTTATCTCTAAAATCACCTACTAAGTGAAGCTAGGTGGTCATATGCATGTTGATCAATGTTTGGACAGTGTGTCTAATCCTTCTGAATATATGGCTCAACAATACAAAGGCTAGATAGACCTTTAGATCTATCATTTCCCCATGAAGTGAAGCTATGAATTGATATTGGTATGAAGTGTATGTCATAATTGATGGCTATTAAAATGTATGAATGCTATATAATTTGATAATGTTGGCATGGATAGCTAAATGTATGGTGGAAACTAGGTCACTCTTGGCCACTCTGAAAGATGGAGATCAAACTTGTATGAAAGCCACTTTGAAACTGAGAATTGGGCTTATGTGGAGGCCATTCGAGAACTTTGGAACTCAAGAATGTGGAGGTTAGGCTTATATGAAAACCACTCTGAAATGATGTCAACCACTTGTAGATTAAATAAGTCACACAACTAATAAGAACTCTTGAGTAATGTTGAACTCAAAAAGAAAAGAAAACAAATGTGTCACACACATTGCCCCCAATCATTTGTGTTTGAAACATGGATTTTGTAGTCATATAAAATGTTAAACTAGATGAATTGGGCATAGCTAATAGCACCTAACCTATAGGTCCTTTCTCTTGCTCACACAACCCTTCTCAGCTAGGTTTTCATTGATTCCTAATCATTTGTAGATTCCCAAACCTAGTTCTTTGAGACCCAAGTAACCCTCTCAAACCTAGATCCACCCCCCTAAGTTTTATCTTTCTAGGACATTAGCACTAAAAGTTTGACATTATCACCAAAGTTGGGCACTAGTGCCAAAACCTAGGGTGTCTTATTTTTGGTGCTATTTTCCAAATACACTTTAGCCTCAAACGGTTAGATTTCTTGAATCCTTTTCTTTTCCCCTATTGGCTTAGTATAAGCTCATCTATTGCATGAACATCAATTTCCCTATAAAAACCCAATCATTATCCATTTCAAAGGGTTGACACTTATTCATAGAAAATAATCAAGTATACAAGTAATTACACTTAATCACTCTTCCATATTCTCTACATACTACCTTCCAAGACTATTTCAAGCTCATTCAAGCATTCAAACTAGTCCCTAGTCATCTAAAGTACATCTAGTTTCACATCTAGTTTCATACATCATACAATATTTACACCAAGTACTTTAATGGGATAATTACATTAGCTTTATCCCTCTTTGGAGTATTGGTATATAAGTAATGTGCCCACACACAGGGAGTGAGGTGCATCCAGCATATCTTTTACACACTAACCCACCTCTCTTTTCCCAAGTTTTCATTCAAGTTTAAGTACTAGGAGATCCTAAGAGGATTGAAGATTAAAAAAAGCACACAATGAGCTCTATGAGGTCCCAAACCCTAAAATTTTAGTGACAAGGTAAAACAGACATTCCAAATGGAACCCAAAAAGATCTTACCTTTAGGACACTAGTGTCAAAGGATTACAGTGTTGGATAATAGGGTGTCCACTTTATGGTTCTACTATCTAGCTCAAAAATGAAGTTTATAGGCATGTTATAGCCTATTTTTTAGTCTTACTCCTCTAGTATCAGACTTCACCTCAGTTCAAAATAGTCAAAAATAAGCTAAGTTGAATATTCTTTTTCCTATTGTTATATTTAGAAAAAAAAGTAAAATACTATCTATTTACATAAGTTAGTAGGTTAATAAAAGCATATTTTTTTTAATAATTTACTATACTCAAACCCTTTATTTAATTAGGAATTAAACCATTGATTTCCTAAAAAGATAAAACATTTGGTGAACCCGACTTACTTTGAATTTTGCACAAAAACCTTAGAAACCGTAGGGATAATTATTTCTATATTTTTGCAATATTTTATTGATTTTTCCTAAATTTTAAAATTAAAAAAATACAAATTAATTGAAATATTTTCAATAAATTCACTCAAACCCTAGTTTACACATATTAGGTCCTTTCTGCACAAAACCAGTTTCAAACTAATAGGAAAAATATATTGCTAATTTTAGGAGTATTTTCAGATTTGCTCCTCAATTGTTCAAAATTAAAACTATAAATTTTTGAATGATTGCACTAATTTTGAAAAAAATCATTCAAAACCATAGTTGTAAACACTAGATCCTAATCTACTCTTTGAGGTATCACCTTACATCTATAACTAAATTATAAACATGATGCTCAATTATTTATAATTTTTTCTTACATTTCTTGCAACAAATAAGGAAACCATAGTAGGCCCTATCATGTACATCAATGATGAAATTTACCATATGTTAGTATAAAGTTTCATCCTTTGCATTTCATGCTTATTGTTCATTATATTGGATGATGTTAAATAATTTATTCTTAAAAATGTTAATATATCTTCTACTTCACCTCCCTTGGAGCCCCTACCTCATGTTGAGTGATGTTGCATGTTTCATTTTACTCTCCCCTAGGTTACTAACCATCACTAAAGAGTCTAATTGACACCTTTTGTCCCTCTACCACCTCAACCCATCGATTATCTTCACTCTCCTCCCACAGCTACTAATACTCCTATATGGATCATAGATAATATGGCTAGAGCTATTACTCAACGTGATGATTTACATACTCCACCTACTCAAGAGCCCCATCAACTTGTTATTCCCACCCATCCCAAACCTAACCCACCCACATAGGTAGATTTGCACAAGGCATATGACATTGTTGATTAGTTATAGAATACTCTAGCTAATATTTCCATATTAGAACTACTTTAGAAATAAAATGTATTCAAGGACATCCTTTATTAGGCACTCACTTATACTTCTTTGATCATTGATTTAGAACATGATTATCTTGTCTCAGTGTTGAACACTTTAAAAAATATAGAAGATGCAATTTATTTTGATAGTGAAGATATGCCTCTTCAGATAGTTATTGATCAAAACTTGCCACTATTCATACAAATACAAGTAAAAACTAATGCAGTCAAGAGAGTTCTTATTGATAGTAGTTATAGACTTAATATGTGTAATATCACATTCTTACATACCATGGGCATAAATATGGCATCAATACAAAAAATTATAAGAACATATGTGGATTTGATGATATGCCATGACAAACATTGGGCACTTTTTACTTTGGATATCCTGGTGGCACCCAAAACCCTCTCTACATAATTCTAGGTCATGTCTAGTCCTCTCCATTATAATCTCTTACTTGATCGATCATAGATACATGTCATGGGGGCCATCCCTTCCACTTTTCATTGATATATTAAGTTTCTTCATGAGGGATATTTATACATGTGTCCAACAGATAACCATCTATTCAGATATTACTAAGTTATAGAGTCATCTATGAATATTTCACTAGATGGGACACCATATCTCACAATACAACCACCACCTCATAACATTTCTCTAGATCATATACATATATATGAAGTTAGATAGACTAGCACTTCTCACAGTACTCCACTTACAGTCACACAGTCAACACTAGCTCTTTTTCCAATTATAGTAGCTTTAACCATTCTAACTACTTCATTAGTCATAGTTTTGACACCTATTACACATCGACCATCACTGATAATAATACCACTAGTTCTAGTTAATCCCATTAGTTACAGATACTTTCACAGTAGTACCATGTTCTAGTTCTATAGTTGATAAGACTCCTATATCATAGTTACCCCTTATGGTAAATTTTGAGTTACCATATGTACACGATGTTGATATAGATTCACAGGGCTCTTCAGATGATGATATGACACCCACACTCACAAATGACTACTTACATGGATTGAGATTCACACCAATCATCCTAGGAGAGTACCATGATAATTCTAGAGTTATCATTCCACATTCTACACTTGTAGGAAATAATCCACACTCACAGCCATAGATAGATCACTTGGCACATATAGTTCACATGGTTATCTCCATAGATACAAATCTAGTTATTTATATTTAGGTAGGTATCACACAACATCAACTGCACTTTATGTTACATATATTTCTTGATCATAAATTGATCACATTACCCACAATACAACATAGATCTATAAACTGATTTTCACATTAGGATGGCCACCCATTCTATACTTTTCATAAGATTATAGGTCATGATACCAATTCATGCATAGATTTAAAATAGAGATTGAATAAATTATAGAAACAAGGTATTATTCAAATTACAACACCACCATCATCACTAATCCCATCACTTCCATAGAAGTTATCTACTCACATGACTAAACATCCCAGAGCATAGTCCACATCTCCACCAGTAGAGCAACCTATAGCTTGCCTTTGGCATGATGACATCATGTACACAACACCTAAAACATATGATGATACTTATGATGATGATCTTGAGCTATTTAATGATGGCCAAGACCCTTTCCTCCATTTCCATCCCTAGTGAGCCCCAGCCTTAGACACATCCCTCCCTCCAGCCTAGTCTTTTGTACCATGCACATATTACATAATATTTCTTTCATGTTTGTATATAATTTATTTTTAACATTGATTGTAAATAATCTTTCTTACTTGCTTGTACATAGCTTTAAATATTTCAAAATATAAAAACATTCAAATATATCAGAAATGGCAAATTTTTTTGATTGTATGCATCTTCCATGTTTTACATTACTACTATCATGCTATGACTTACATTTATTATTTCATATTATTTTATGTCTATTTTTTACATTACCATGCTTCACTTGATCTCTTTGGAGTGTTTGTAGTGATATCTAGATACATGATTGCTTCATTCTACCCATAGCGGGGGCATTCCCACTTCTACATTTTGAGACACATAATGATATATACACCCATTGGGGCATCTTCTACATGACTACACCATCTAGGTTATGTCATTCTTATACTACACACTCTGAATTATCATGTTAATGTACATTCCTTTATATCTTACACATATCTCTATGTCAACATTTCATTAGTAACTAGCACTTATGTATCTCTTAGCATATACCTAATCTAATAATATACATGTTTTTCATACATTCACATTTGTTTTGATTAGTTGGATGTGTTTGTATTTCTTCTCAATTATTTTCTTACTTTCTTTGCTTACTTAGTGTAGCTTATGTGATTGCATTTCCAATTTTAGCTTGTCTCTTTCTTGTGCTTGACCTAGTGAAGATGCTCCTAGAAGCTCCAATCTCTCTATTTATGAATTTGAAGACTTCAGTTCCAAGATATTTTAGATTGGAGTTAGGTACACTTATAACCTAGTGAAGATGCTCCTATAAGCTATTTAAGGAGCTTGAAATAGTTAAAGTAGAGGGATGAAGATGGAAAATTATAGAAAAGCTCTGGAAATATGAAAGTACTTTGTATACAATGCTTCGATAGCCATTATACTTAGAAGTAGTAAGGAAGCCATGAAGGCTCTATTTTTAACCACCCAAGCTCATCTATGAGCCTCTTGGTAATTAATTAATATGAATTGGACATATATTATGCTATGAAATCTATATTCTATTTTAAACTATGATTAATGGTGAAGACTATTGCAATAAAACATGAATTATATAGGTTACACATCTTTTATATTGGTAATAAAAGTTGTAACGGATATAATTTTCTAGTTTCAATTCATTTATGTTAATTAATTTTCATGTGTGATTCTAGTTTACATCATTAATGGAGTCCCTAAAAATGATAATAACATCATTTGTACCTTGCATAAATATTAAGTATAGAATTTGTGCCAAGTGTTCCTATCCTTGTTAGGAATGTGATTATAGTATGAGTAGTTTGAGTAAGAGTAACCTTTTAACCCTTCAAGCACATATATGACCCTAAACTTAGTCCATGAAAAGCTTGTACCCACATGACACTAGGCTTAGTCCATGAAAATATTTCACCTATAGATATTCTTATAGATTTCAATGAATTGATCAAGTCTTTTAATTGAAGTCTTGTGCCATGGCTCAACTAGCCTAATGAAGGCCCTGATTCCTTCTCATCTACACTTTGGGTGAGAGAATAAGGCCTGTGCCTTATGTGGATTGATGTTGATGCATCCAAGTGTTCAAATTTTGAACACAAATGTAATACCCCATGCTTATTCCTAGTTGTAACAAACCAAAAACCATCTAAGATAACTTTATGCCCCTTTTTATATAACACTCTGGATTTACACCTCAGGCTATGACAACTAAAGAAAAAACCAACTTACAGTTCATGCCACCACATTTCAACTCATTAGTAGGGAATTGTAAAAATTTGGCCATGATAAGAACATGAATTGATGTATCCTAGAACATGAATGGGACCTAATATTACAATAAGTGCATGAGGATATTATTGTAGGCCATTGTGATGGAGATGCCACAATGTAAAAAGTTATACAATTGGGCTTGTGGTGGCCAACTATGTTTCATGATGCAAAAGAATAAGCCAAAATTTATGAAATCTACTAGCACATAGAAAATACAAACCACTAGAATGAGATGCCCCTCATCCCTATCCTTACATAGGCACCATTTGAAAAATGGGCCATTGATTTTGTTGGGCCTATTACTCCTACCATATGGTGAACAGAAACAAAGTACATTCTGGCTACTATGGATTATTTTACTAAGTGGGTAGAAGTGACACCAACCAAATGTTATATAGTCACAATGGCCACAAGATTCATTTGGGAAAATATTATCAGTTGGTATAGGTGCCCACTTAGTTTGATTAGTGACTATGGCACACATTTATCAATGAAATAGTTTAGATCCTATTGTTCAAGTATATGGTGGCTTACCATAAAATGATACCTTACCACCCCAAAGATAATACCACAAAAAAATGATTTAATAAAATATTGGGGACATGCCTCACCAAAATTTATGATGTTAGTCACAAGGATTCGGATGATCACATGTTAGCTAGGTTATGGGCTTTTCACATAACATACAAGTGCCTAAATAAGGCTACACCATTCCAACCAGTACTTGGCATAAAGGCCATTTTACCAATGGATTTCTTAGTGCCCTCATTTTGCATCATGCATATTAATTGATTGGATAACCAAGAGTCATTAAGTGCAAGCCTAGAAGTTTTGGAAAGGCTAGATAAGACACATGCCCAAGTATAATGGAGCCAGTAGATAGAGAAGGCATGCCGAAAGACATGACGTGATAAGAACATCAAGGGAAAGGTGTTTACAGAAGGGGAATTAATCCTTTTATATGATTCTAGTACCTAAGGTACCCAGGCAAATTATAGGTGAGGTGGATGGGATCTTATGTCATCCATAACATCTTAGAGATTGGTGCATGCAAGTTGTGCATGTTGATTGGTGGAATGCTCCCCAAACATTTCAAAAATAATAAATTGAAATTATATCATCACTATAATGGTGATTGCACCCTCTAACACTAGATTTTTGATCAAAATTTAGTCACTTTGTATTGTGACCAAAATAAAATTGGTGTGAGCCAAATCATTACCTTATGTTTTATTTTTTTGTGTTATTTGAATAAGCATGGCACTTTCAAGCTCATAATAGAAAATTTATGGTGATTTCACTTACATAAATCAAGTCAGGTGAGTTGAGTATGGTCACTTTTTAAGCACATATGACCTGACACCTAAGTTTTTATGCCTGTGTGGAGTTTGACATGATAATTGAATCATAAGTATAATTTGACGAGTAATCATATGGTGTTCATATGTAAGAGACCAAGAAGAGATAGTGAGGTACTAGAGTATCATCATAAATATTTTTATGGGCTAGGGGAAGATGAATCAATAGAAAATAAATCATAGAGAAATTGACCAAGATAACAAGGTGCACTTGAAAGGAAGCACATCACCATAGAAGAAATGGAACTTAGGAAACTGAATCATGTACATGTGAAGTGTTGTACCTAGATAAATAGAAGGAAGATGCTTATCATGCCAAGATGAAAAAAGTGTAGGAAGTGACTATTTTGATAGTTTACACCCACCCAATAGTTGACAAGAAGTGGCCATTTGAATTGACTATCACTTCTACAAAGAAATTATTAGTAGAGTTAAATGTTAATGTAGAGTAAAAAAATTTACTCTATGTTGAATTCTATTTTTCAGTCATGCACCATGAAATTTTGCCTTTGCATACTGTGGTCTAAGATGGCAGAGTGTTGAAATAGAGCACATGCTCTATTTCTCTTTTGATTCATTTTTGTCTAAGTGTTGGGGAAAAGTATAAACTGACAAGTGTCATCATCTGAGGCATTTTTCTCAGTGGAAACTACCAAGTGTCATCATTTGAGGCACCTTCTATATGTTTTGTGAGTTGGTCAGAATGTGCCATGTGTCTCATAGCAGATCAACAAAACTTGCCAAGTGTTAGTGTTTGCAGTTTCACATCGGCATCCGCATTTCATTTCTTTTCACTGGATGGTTTAATAAGCTAAGTATCAATATCAAGCAAAAAGTGCCAAGTGGTAGGAGCAGAAGGACTCAAGGTTGCTTTTCTAAAAGTGATGAAAGATGCCACGTACCCCAGCAAAGGAGAGCAGAAGTCACCATGTGTCATGGTCTGAATTATCTTCATCTTTGCTTCACTGATATAGCAAAGACTGTGGTGGGTCCCAAGTTTTGTTTCTTAAGTGAGCGGAAGCCACCAGGTGTCACTATCCATGTAAATGTGAAATGAGACCCAAATTGTTTCTATGGTATAAATACAAGTAGCGGAGACCACCATGTGTCATCTTCCATAGGTTTCTAAAAAGGCAAATAAAAGTAGTAGAGATCACCACGTAACCCAGATAAGAGAAGTAGAGATTTCCATATGTATTTTAATGAAGAGGCAGAGATTGACACTTGTCTCGGTGTCCCTTTTAAAAGAAATTCTATGAATCTTATTATCTTTTAAGCTGTTGGAGTTTTGAGAAAGCAGATAGTGACAAGTGTCAAAGGTGAAACATGGCTGAGCAAAGACACAAAAGAGTATAAGTTACGTGGAAAGTGCCGCATGTTTTCAATAAGTGCTGTGGAACATGACAAGTGTCATCCTCTGGTGTTTGCTAAAGTAATAAGAGAAAATTGGCTAAGTGTCACCTAGCATTCAAGAGAAGGGAGCATCCTGTAATCTATTTTAGCCAATGAACTGCCAGAAGATGAAGCATTCTAGAATTTATAATAAATCTTATGTTAGAAATGATCAGTTAGGGAAGATTTGATTAGGGCCATTAGATTGGAAACAAGTAGAAAATCCAGAGTAGAGTTGATGCTATAAATAAGGGTGCAGAGATCACTAGAACAGGGATCCATGATTAGAGAAATTTTTGAGAGAGAATTATTGTAACAAGTTTAGACTTTCTAGAGCTGTGGCTAAGTAATATCATTTGCATTTGTCTCATTTTATTGAGTTGAAAGGTTTATATGACTGTATGTGTTTTTTCACCTTTTGTATGACTAGAAGATTCAAATAAGAAGATTTAACCCTATGCCTTTATTGATATTATCTGTGTCATTTTCAAAAGTAGTCTAGACTATAGATTTTCTAGAACTGTGATTAGGAATGTCATTTGCTTTTGTCTCATTTTCTTGAGTTAGAAGGTTTACATAACTGTACGTGTTCTACACCTCTTATGTGATCAGAAAATTCAAATAATAAGCTTGAACCCTATGCCTTTGTTGACATTTTTTGTGTCTCAATGAAAGAAGTCTATGTTGTGAGCCTCTATTTCTATTGTTTCAATCTTTTACATTGATCATGCACTTGTTTGATCTTAAATGTAAATGAATCCTACATATAGTCTCACTGTGCTCAGGATTAAGGTTGAATTACATCTCAGGTGCATCACCATAGATTAGATTTTATTTCTTGCATTGTGTTTCTGATTTAAATTCCTATCCCTTTTCCCAATATCTACTCAATTTAAAGAAGAGCTAGCCTCTCTAAAATCTAGAGGTTGTTTCAAGACGCAAGTCCCATATCTTAAAACTTTCCATTATTGTTGATTAGAATCAAGTGCAATTTTAAATCAACAGTTTTTGGCACGCCTAGTGGGACCAATCTTGAATTTTTTTTTCAAGATTGTATGAACCAAAGAGCTACAAGAAGTCATAGCTATGGATCAGTCACCAAATCACAATCTACTACAAATCTAGGTATTCTTTTACCACCTTTGGTAATAAGTCCAAGAAGAAGAGCTAACTAATTTGTACCAATACCAATAGCCAATATGGGAGCCCCTATACCCCCAAGAAATTATGCGAGATGGAACACTGGTAGTCCATTAGTCCTCCCAATACCACCAACCATTTGGGATCCTATCTCGATGAATTCCTTAAAATCTCTGCCTAAATTCAGTGGGCAAGACTCTAAAACACCTGAGGAACATCTTCAAGATGTATCAAATGTCTATGCTATACATGTTATCACATAGAAAAATATAGCCATAAGATTATTAGTAGCTTATTTTAAAGGGAAAGCTTTATAATGGTATAGGTCCCTAACCCCAAATACCATTTCTACATGGGATCAGCTCAGAGATCTATTTTTTGAGAGATTTGCAGAGAAGGGTGATAAGTCTTCTTTGTTAAAGCAGTTAATCACCATTCAAAGGGGACCACAAGAAGCCATGACTAACTTCAATTCTAGATTTCAAAAGACTTGGAATAGAATCCCTATTACAGCTAGACCATTACCAGGTATGGCCATAGTGTTTTATCTTAAGGCTTTGAATTTAGACATATCTGTTATGATTCAGTCACTTGGAGGACACACTTTGCCAGAGGCTTATGAATATGCAGTCAGGGCTGAGAATAATTTAATAGATGATATAAATTTACCCCCAAGGCCTCCCATGCCCATGTTCCCAAAAATTTCCTTGTCATTACCTCAAGAAGTTCCTAAATTTGTAAGCCCACCTATGTCTATGTACACTTACCCTCAACCATCTGCTAAAGAAATTGTTCCCACTCAGTCATCTGAGCTAGATGATATCAAAAATATCCTAAGGACATTTTCTAATGAGTTAATCAATCTAAAAAGACAATAGAATGCTTTATCTAAGCCTCCATATCAAGGATATCAATAAAATAGATTTTTATCTTAGTCAAACCAATATCAGGGTCCTCCAAGACAAACTAATCATTAGCCAACAAACCAATTGGTTGCAGTCCCCACACCCTCATAGACTATTCCTCCCAATTCAAATAGGGATATTGTTCCAAGGCAAAATAACTATGTAGATAACACTAATGCCTGGTGTTTCCCTGTTGAGTTGTGGAGATAAAAGCTTCACCAAATGAGTGAATGCAAAGGTTGCTAGAGTTACACAGTCACCGACATTGGTCAGGATCGACTGACATCGGTCAAGGGTCAATCAGAAGCTGCTAACATTGATTAGGGATTGGTTGACGTTAGTCATATGTAGATAGAAAGGGACTGACATCAATCACCTATGCATTTTAGAAGTCTATTTTTAAGGATGAACAGATTGTTTTCATGATAAGATTAACTGTTAGTATTGAGTCCATGTTTCTATTTTTGGTAGGATAGATTTGAACCTTTGATTAAGAGGTGCATCTAATGGTGGAGAATGCATAGCTCATAAATCCTAGTATTATATAATGGGGTTAGATCTTCATAGCTTGCAAGTGTAAGGTGTAGACAATTCAAGGATTGAATTGGTTGTAATTGAGAGAGAGAACTCTTGAGGGAAAGAGATCTATACATTTGAGAGGTGTGAGAAGAAAGAGATTTCTTTATTGTATTTCCTTCTTATAGAGTTTAATACAAGTTTTTGTTGTTTCTTGTATCTCCTATTCTTTGCTATTTCTGATTTCTAGTTACTTATTATTTTTGATTTAATTCTGTGTTTAGTTGCTTACACAAGAATAATCAAT
The DNA here is from genome assembly GCA_037957365.1 of Torreya grandis. Lineage (NCBI taxonomy): Eukaryota > Viridiplantae > Streptophyta > Pinopsida > Cupressales > Taxaceae > Torreya > Torreya grandis. Next base: position 59,225 of record JARHVA010001628.1, read on the forward strand.
TGTGCTGTAAGATCCTAACAAGTGGTATCAGAGTCAAGTTTAGAGCTTTGTTCACTAACACCTTGGTTTCAGAGTGTGTTAAGTGTTTATTGATTACAGGTCACTCACAGGGGTTTCTGATTGAGTGAGAGTAAAGCAATGGCAGAAGAAAGTAAACTAAAAATAGAGAAATTCAATGGCAAGAATTATCAATTATGGAGGATGCAGATAGAAGATTATCTGTATCAAAAAGATTTGTACTTACCATTGGGTGGGGTTTCATGCAAGCCCATAGATATGCAAGATGAAGAATGGAATGTTCTTGATAGAAAGGCTCTGGGATCTATAAGGTTGAGCCTGGCATCTTTTGTGATTTCCAACTTATCACAAGCAAAGACAACGATAGAGTTAATGGATACTTTTGGCAAATTTATATGAAAAGCCCTCAGCTCTGAATAAGGTATATCTTATGAAGTAATTATTTAATTTGCAAATGCAGGAAGGTGGATCTGTATCTAGTCATCTTAATGATTTCTATGCAATAGTAAATTAGTTAAATTCAGTCAAAATAGTTTTTGATGATGAAATTAAGGCTCTCTTAATCTTATGCTCTTTACCTGAAAGTTGGCATAGTTTCATAATGGCAGTTAGTAATACTGCATCTACTTCAAATATCTTGAAAGTTGATGATGTTGTTAGTGTAATCTTGAATGAATAAATTCACAAGAAAAGCATAGAGGAAACATCAGGAAATGCTTTAAGTATTGAAAGCAGGGGAAGGCAAAGAGATAAGGGCAAGCAAGGGAGATCAAGGTCAAAGTCAAAGATGAAAAGTAGATCCAAATCTAGAAATAGAAGAAATATAATCTGCTGGAATTGTGGAAAGAAAGGGCATGCAAAGAAAGATTTCTGGTTGAAAGTTAAAGAAGAAAATCAGTATGAAGGTAAAGAAGAAGCAAAAGTTGTAGGTATTGTTGCACAGGATGCTCTTGTATTTTCTTTGGATAATAGAATAGAATCTTGGGTTTTAGATTCTAGTGCCTCTTTCCATGCAACCCCAAATAGAGAATTTTTCAATGATTATGTCCATGGAGATTTTAGAATAGTCTATTTAGGGGATGATGAGCCTTCTAAAATTGTTTTCAAAAGAAAAGTGCAGCTAAAATTGTAAAATGACAACACATGGGTGTTGAAGGATGTCATGCATGTACCTGTCTTGAAGCAGAATTTGATTTTTGTAGGAAAGTTGGGTGATGAGGGTTGCAAAGTAACTCTCATAGTGGAATCTTGAAAAGTTTCCAAGGGTGCACTTGTATTAGCCAGAGGTAAGAGAGTAGGTACACTTTATCTATCTACTTGTATCACTAATCATTCTCTTTCTATTTTATCTACTTTAGATGTAGATGCAAAGTTGTGGCACTGTAGGCTTGGCCACATGAGTGAGAAGGGAATGAATGTTCTTAAGTCAAAAGGTAAGCTTTCAAATTTGAAAAGCATACATCTAGATTTTTGTGAGAATTATATTTTTAGAAAATAGAAGAAAAAACTGGGTCAACAAAGAAGAAGCACAAGTTGGAGCTTGTTCACATAGACGTGTGGGGACCAGCTTAGGTAGCTTCTATTGGAGGATCACAGTATTATGTTTCTTTCATTGATGATGCTATAAGAAATATATGGGTTTATTGCATAAAGAAGAAATCTGGTGTTTTTGACATGTTTAAGAAATGGAAAGCTTTGGTTGAGAATGAAACAGGTTTGAGATTGAAGTGCCTTAGATCTGACAATGGTGGTGAGTATTGTAGCAACAAATTCAATAGTTACTAATCCATGAGTGGAATACGTAAGGAAAGGATGGTTCCAAGGACACCTCAGCAAAATGGAGTTGCTAAAAGGATGAATATAACAATAATGGAGCATGCATGAAGTATGAGGTTGCATGTTGGTTTGCCCTTATAGTTTTGGGTAGAAGCTATAGACACTATAGTTTACCTGATTAATAGAGGACCTTCTACTGCACTGGATGGTGGAATTCCAGCGGAGGCATGGACAGGTAAAAAGGTAGATCTTTCATTTCTCAGAGTTTTTGGTTCTGAAGCTTTTGTGCACATTGATAAAGAAAATAGAAAGAAGTTAGATGATAAATCTATGTGATGCACATTCATTGGTTATGGCTCTAGAGATTTCAGATTTCAGTTGTGGAATCTAGGAATTAACAAAATTATTAGAAGCCATGATGTTGTTTTCAATGAGAAGGTGATGTATAGTGATCAGCTCAAGATACTGGATAATTTTGAGCAGGGCAATGTTGATTTGGATGAGGTTATGATCCAAAATGAGCTCATGGGTAAAAATCATCACATACAAGAAAACATAGGTGTCAACATTGGTCAGTCAGGAACCGATGTTAGTCAGACAGTAACTAACATTGGTCAGGTAGGAATTGACATCGGTCAAGTAGGAACTGATGTTGATCAGGTGGAACCGATGTCGGTCAGGTACAGACTGAGAGATGACTGAGATTGGTCACTGACAGAATGAAATTTGGGTAGACAGCAAGTTGTGAATGAGTCTCAAATGCCCATGAGGAGGTTTGAAAGGGTAAGTAAACCTCCAATTCATTATTCCCCTTTTTTATACTACTTGTTGCTCACTGATGGTGGAGAACCAAAAAGTTTTGATGAGGTAATGCAGGTAGAATCCTAAAAATAATGGGAGCATGGCATGAATGAGGAAATTGATTCCTTGGAAGAGAACCAAACATGGGATTTGGTTGAGTTGCCAGCCAGGAAAAAAGAACTAAAAAACAAATGGGTTTATAGGTTAAAGGAAGGAGAGAATGGATAAATGAAACATAAGTCCAGGTTGGTAGTAAAGAGATTTGCACAGAAACCAGGTATTGATTTTGGTGAAATTTTTTCTCTTGTAGTAAAGATGACTTCTATTCGGACTCTATTGTCTTTAGTTGCTATTAAGGATTTACATCTTGAGCAGCTTGATGTTAAGACATCATTTTTTCATGGAGATTTGGATGAAGAGATATATATGGATCAGTCAAAAGGTTTTGAGGTCAAAGGTAAGGAGAAACTTGTGTGCAGATTGAAGAAAAGCTTATATGGTCTTAAGCAAGCTCCTAGACAATGGTATTTGAGGTTTGACAAGTTTATGACAGAGCATGGCTTTAATAGATGTCAATCTGACCATTGTGTTTATTTTAAGAGATTGGATAATGGTAGACATATTATCTTGTTACTATATGTAGATGATATGCTTGTTGCAAGTTCATACATGTAGGATATTACTTAGCTTAAGGTAAAATTTGCTCACACATTTACCATGAAGGATTTAGGAGCAACAAAAAAAAATCCTTGGCATGAGTATTAAGAGAGATAGGAAAAATCATAGTTTGATTTTGTCTCAAGAGGATTATGTGAACAAGGTGTTGGAGAGGTTCAATATGCAGGATGCAAAATTGGTAAGCACACCTATGGCTAGACACTTCAAGTTGAGCAAAGAAAAGTGTCTTAAATCACATGATGAGGTTGAGTACATGAGTAGAGTTCCATATGCTTCAGCAGTTGGAAGCTTGATGTATGTAATGGTATGTACAAGACCTGATATTGCCCAATTAGTGGGAGTTGTCAGCAAGTTTATGGCCAATCCAAGCAAGGAACACTGGAAAGTAGTTCAGTGGATTCTCAGATATCTGAGAGGGACCAGCAGTAGGCATTTATGCTATGGAGGGTCAAACACTTCTCTACATGGGTATGTAGATTCGGATATGGAAGGTGACTTGGATGGTAGGAGAAGCACCATAGGATATGTGTTCACTTTTGGTGGAACGATGGTTAGCTAGATTTCAAAGTTATAGAAGGTTGTTGCCTTGTCTACTATAGAGGCAGAATATATTGCAGTCACAGAGGCTAGTAAGGAAATGATTTAGATGACTCAATTCATGGAAGAGTTGGGAAAGGAGCAAGAGAGTTGCAGATTGTATAGTGATAGTCAAAGTGAAATTCATTTGGCAAAGAATTTAGCCTTTCATTCAAGAACCAAACATATATAGCTTAGGTACCACTTCATTAGATAGGTTTTGGAGGATGGTGAGTTGAAGCTGGAAAAGATCAATATAGATGAGAACTCTGCTGATATGTTAACAAAGCTGATAACAAAGGAGAAGTTGAATCTTCATTCAACTTTTTTTGGTCTTCAAGATTGAACTTGAAGATGGAAAAACAAGCTAGACGATGTTGTTGTACAAGTACAGGTGCAGCTATTTATCTCCAAGTGGGAGATTGTTGAGTTATGGAGCTAAAAGCTTCACTAGATGAGTAAATGCAAAGGTTGTTGGAGTTACATAGTCACCAACATTGGTTAGGATCGACCGATGTCGGTCAGGGGTCAATCAAAAGCTATCGACATTGGTTAGGGATCGGTTAATGTTGGTCATATCTAGATAGACATGGACCGATGTCGATCACCTGTGCATTCTAGAAGTCTATTTTTGAGGATGAACATATTGTTTGCATGATAAGATTAACTGTTAGTATTGAGTCTATATTTCTATTTTTGATAGGACAAATTTGAACCTTTGATTAAGAGGTGCATCTAATGGTGGAGAATGCATAGCTCATGAATCCTAGTATTATATAATGGGGTTAGATCTTCATAGCTTGCAATTGTAAGGTGTAGACAATTCAAGGATTGAATTGGTTGTAATTGAGAGAGAGAACTCTTGAGGGAAAGAGATCTATACATCTGAGAGGTGTGAGAAGAAAGAGAGATTTATTCATTGTATTTCCTTCTAGAAGAGTTTAATAAAAGTTTTCGTTGTTTCTTGTATCTCCTATTCTTTGCTATTTCTGATTTCTAGTTACTTATTATTTTTGGTTTAATTTCATGTTTAGTTGCTTACACAAGAGTAATCAATTGTGTGGTAAAATCCTAACATTTCCCTTGCAATAATGCTCATGCACCTAGAGATTTTCCTATGGGTAATCTACAACAAAAGGTGGCAGAGCAAAGAAGAATGGATGGTTAGTTTACAAGTTCTAGTAACAATCAAGCTTACCAGTCTCCTGGTATGCAAAATTTAGTCCTAGTGGCTCAGATGCAAGGAATGTCTTTGTAACAAGAGGAAGAAATAACCCCAGAATATGCTTTGTTTTCATGGGTTGAAGATGAAGAATCTATATTTTTGAATGAAGCTTCTATTTTGAAACCAGTGGTGTAATTAGACTACTACACTAGATCAAAGAGAAGAATGCTATAATAGCCTAAAGTTGTAAACAATGAAGCTATGAAGAATCCTTCATTTCAATATCATCAACACATGATTGTTAGACAAGAAATGTTTTAGCCAGTACAGAATCAAGAAGTTCCTGAACAAAAAAAGACAAGATATCCTAATCTTCCAAGAATTCAAAATTTTGGACCAATGAATGTGGTAGATCAGCTGAAGATGACCCCAACACAAGTATCAATTTGGGACATGTTAGCCATTCCTGAACAAAGAACATTATTACAAGAAGCTCTTCAAAATTAAGCAATGCCCAAATATACTAAAGGATTTGATGATAAAAGAAAGCTCAAAGACACAATTCATCTACAAACAACAGCCCTAGTAAATAATACAGTAGAGGTAAGCAAATCCAAACCAAATTCTTTCTATTCAACTAAAATAGGTGACTGGACTAAGCATAATCAGGAAAAAGAAAATAATCAGTTGTTAGCCATGACGCACAATGACCCATATGAGAATTATAATTCTACTGGTCTAGGAACTTATGTTATTTTTGATGAGGATCATGAAATCCCAAATATTTTAAGGAAAGAAATGTCGACTAGTCAAGGATCTGAAAAAGATTTAGAGATCTGGACTTTAAATTTTGATGGGTCTAGAAGTAAAAATGGTGTTGGAGCAGGAATTTATTTTACTACTCCAAATGGTGAAAAGATTTTAAGGGCTATCCATTTTCAATTTTCTTGTACTAATAATGATGTTGAGTATGAATCTTTAGTACATGGGCTCCTATTAGCCAAGAGAAAGGGAATAAAGAATTTACTAGTAAAAGGAGATTAAAAATTAGTAGTAAAGTAAATTAGAGAAAAAACAATAACAAAGAATGTCAGAATGAAATCCTATAAGCATAGAATTTGGGACAAAATAGAAGATTTTGAAGCTTTTAATATTGAAGTAGTTCCCAGGACTCAAAATTTTGAAGCTGATAGGATGGCATAGATTGGTTCACAGTTTGATCCAACAACTGACCTATTAGTTAACAATGAATCAGTAAAGGTTATAGTAAGGCTAGCTATTCTTGATAATGATGAGCATTGGCAAGTATTTAAGAATGAGTCTTAAATACTTTCATTCTTGCAACAATCAAGGGAATTTTTTGATCAACTTCAACAAAGATTGAAGAGACATATGAGGATTAAAGTATACAATTAAAGAATAATAAACTTCCCAAAGGTTTAATCACTTTAGAGAGCCTTTTTGATCCAGAAGATGTAAGCTTGGAGAAGAAAAGGTTCCAAGCAAACAAAGTAGATTATTCTTAAATAAAAGTGAGTGAAGGGAAAAAATTAAAAGTTGGAAACTCTGCAACTCAAGAAGAAAAGGAAAAGTTAATTGAATTATGCAAAAAATATGATAGAATCATAGCCTAGAGCTATGAAGACCTCCATGGATATAATAGAGACATCATTCAACACACAATAGAACTAATTGAAGGATCTAAGCCTGTCAAACAAAAATAGAGACCAGTAAATCCAAGAATTGAGCCTCTAATGGTAGACGAGTTGTAGAAACTTTTAGATTCTAAAATAATTTTTCCAATCAAACACTCAACCTGGGTATCAAATTTGTTACCCATTAGAAAAAAGAATGGTGATATAGGACTTTGTGTAGATTTCAGAGATCTAAACAAAACATCTTTGAAGGATCACTATCCCTTGCCCTCCATGGAACAAATTCTACAAACTATGGCTAGGTCAGAGACATTTTCTTTGTTAGATGGTTTCTCTGGGTACAATCAGATTTGGTTAGCTAAAGAAGATCAACACAAGACTGCTTTTACTACCAAGTGGGGAACATTTGTATATGCTAAGATGCCATTTGGCCTGTCAAATGCTGGAGCCACTTTTCAGAGGGATATGGATGTTGCATTTGCAGAACTGATATATAAAATCATCTTGATTTATCTTGATGATCTTACTATTTTTTCAAAGAATGTTGCTAATCATTTTGATCATTTAGAAGCTGTGTTTAAAAAATGTCAAGAATTTGGAATATCCTTGAATCCTAAGAAATGTATCTTTGATGTCCCTCAAGGAAAATTATTGGGACATATAGTATCTAAAGAAGGAGTTTCCATAGACCCAAAAAGAGTGGTAGCTATAATGAACTTACCTCTTCCAGTCAATAAGAAAGCAATTCAATCTTTTTTGGGAAAAATTAATTTTGTCAGTCAGTTCATATCTGACTTTGCAGGTTTAGTAAGACCAATAACACTTTTGCTGAAAAAAGACCAAATTTTCAAGTGGACTATGGAAGGAAGGCAAGCTTTTGAAGAGGTCTAGAAAGCTATCTCAATAGCTCCAGTACTTAGAAACCCAGATTTTTTTAAGCCTTTTATAATGTATGTATATGGAGGAGAGTGCAGTATTGTTGTTGTTCTAACACAGAAGGATGATAAACAAGAGGGAGAGCATCCAATAGCATTTTTCTCAAGGACACTTAGGGAATATGAAACCAGATATAACTTTGTGGAAAAACAAGCATATGCTATGGTAAAAGCTCTTTAAAAGTTCAAGCATATAGTATCAGGGAGTAAAATTCTAATACTTGTAGCACATCCAAGTGTCAAAGAGTACATCATGGAGGGTGAAATCACTGAAAAAAGAGAAAATTAGATAACTAAGATCCTAGAATATGATGTAGAAGTCAAACCCATTAAATTAGTTAGAGGTAGGGGTTTGTGTCAATATATGACTCAAGAGCTTTAAAAGATGATTCCTGAAGAAATAAATTTAGGAACATAAGAAGACATTGTATTGAGAATATAAGAAGTTAATCAAGAATCTTGGGTTACATATAGGATTCATTTTATGAAAAATGGGATTTACCCAAGAGAACTCCCTCAAAATAAAAGAAGATACTATAGGATACAAGGAGTTCATTTTGTTTTAATTGAATAGGTTCTTTTTAGAAGAAATTTTGATGGAAAATTGTTAAGATGTGTAGAAAAGGATGAGGCTAAGAAAATACTACATGAAATGCATCATGGAGAATCAGATGGACATTTTTTTGCAAAGAAGACAACTATAAAGATAAGTGAAGTAGGTTATTTCTGGCCTAATTTATTTACATATTGTTATCAGTTGGTTAACAAATGTCAATCTTGTCAATATTATGTAGGGATGAAAAGGAATGTAGCAATGCCTCTTAGTCCTATAATTGTAGATGAACCTTTTGCTCAATGGGGTCTTGACTTCATTGGAATGATAAATCTAGTATTTAGCATGGGTCACAAATGGATCTTAATAGCCATAGATTATTTCACTAGATGGATCGAGGCAGTACCACTCAAGGAAGCAATAGAAAATGTGATCCTAGACTTTTTAGGGAGTATCACTACCCATTTTGGGGCTCCTCACACCATAATTCCAAATAATGCTAAAGCATTTTTAGGGTCTAAAGTATCTGATTTTGCATTAAAGTATGAAATATATCTAAAAACTTCTAATTATTACCCTCAGTGTAATGGTTTGGTAGAATCAACTAATAAGAATTTGATTAGACTCATCAAAAGAATAGGGGCTAATCATCACAAGGCATGGCATAAAGTGCTTAATTTAGCACTATGGGCTGATAGAATTACATCTAAATAGGTGATTAAAATGTCCCCATATGAATTGGTATATGGGAAACCTACTGTAATTCCCCTAAGCTTGGAAATTCCTACTCTCCAGCTGATCAAATAGATTGAAATTGAAGAAAATGGCCCCATGTAGGTCAGATTAGCAAAACTTTTAGAAGTTCAAGAAAAGAGAAATGCAGCACACGATTCATTGATAAAGCATCAAAAAATAGTTAAAGACTATTTTGATAAAAGGACTTCAAATCCCCATTTTGAAATAGGCTCAATTGTTTTAAAATGGAATGTAAGAGCTGCCAAACCAGGTCAACACACTAAGTTTGAAGCATTATGGACTGACCCTTATAGAATTCGGGCATGTAGACAACAAAATTTGTTTGAGCTAGAAATGATGGAAGGTGAACCTGAAGAGATTCCTATAAATGGAATCTATTTGAAACATTTTAGTTAAACTGTGATTTTGAAATTTTGATCTAGCGAGAGTCGTGGGTTATTTTTGTGTAGGCCCAAAAGTCCTCGGGGTCGTCAGTAATTGTAGAGTAAAAAAATTTACTCTACGTTGCATTCTATTTTTTAGTCACATGTGAAATTTTGCCTTCACATACTGTGGTCTGAGATGGCAGAGTGTTGAAACAGAGCATAGACTCTATTTCTCTTTTGATTCATTTTTGTCTAATTATTGGGGAAAAATGGAAACTGACAAGTGTCATCATCTGAGGCATTCTTCTCAGTGGAAACTACCAAGTGTCATCATCTGAGGCACCTTATATATATTCTGTGAGTTGGTCGAAATGTGCCATGTGTCTCATAGTAGCTCAGTGGAACTTGCCAAGTGTTAGCATCAGTGGTTTCACACCGACACCCACATTTCATTTATTTTTAGCAGAGGGTTTAATAAGCTAAGTATCAATATCAAGCAAAAATTGCCAAGTGGAAATAGCAGAAGGAATCAAGGTTGCTTTTCTAAAAGTGATGAAAGATGCCATGTACCCTAGCAAAGTAGAGTGAAAGTCACCATGTGTCATGGTCTAAATTATCTTCATCTTTGCTTCACTGATATAGCAAAGACTATGGTGGGTCCCAAGTTTTGTTTCTTAAGTGAGTGAAAGCCACCAGGTGTTGCTGTCCATGTAAATGTGAAATGAGACCCAAATTATTTTTATGGTATAAATACAAGCAGCAGAGACTACCACATGTCATCTTCTACAAGTTTCTAAAAAGGCAAATACAAGTAACAAAGATCACCACGTAACCCAGGTAAGAAAAGTGAAGATTGACACTTGTCCCAATGTCCCTTTCAAAAGAAATGCCATGAATCTTATTATCTTTTAAGCTATTAGAGTTTTTAGAAAGTGGATAGCAATAAATGTCAAAGGTGGAACATAGCTGAGCAAAGACACAAAAGAGTATAAGTTATGCAGAAAGTGCCACATTTTTTCAATAGGTGCTACAAAAAATGACAAGTGTCATCCTCTGGTGTTTGCTAAAGTAATAAGAGAAAATTGGCTAAGTATCACCTAGCATTCAAGAGAAGGGAGCGTCCTGTAATCTGTTTCAGCCAATGAACTGCCAGAAGATGAAGCATTCCAAAATCTATAAGATATCTTCTGTTAGACATGATCAGTTAGGGAAGATTTGATTTGTTCCATTATATTGGAAACAAGTAGACAATCTAGAGTAGATATGAGGCTATAAATAAGGGTGCAGAGATCACCAGAAGGGGGATCCATGATCAGAGAAATTTTTGAGAGAGAATTATTGTAACAAGTTTAGACTTTCTAGAGATGTGGCTAAGTAATATCATTTGATTTTGTCTCATTTTATTGAGTTGAAAGGTTTATATTACTATACATGTTTTTGTGCCTTTTGTATGACTGGAAGATTCAAATAAGAAGATTGAACCCTATGCCTTTGTTGATATTATCTGTGTCATTTACAAAAGTAGTCTAGACTATAGATTTTCTAGAACTGTGATTAGGAATGTCATTTGCTTTTGTCTCATTTTCTTGAGTTGGAAGGTTTACATAACTGTACGTGTTTGTGCCTCTTATGTGATTAGAAAATTCAAATAAGAAGATTGAACCCTATGCCTTTGTTGACATTTTCTGTATCTCAATGAAAGAAGTCTATGTTGTGAGCCTCTATTTCTATTGTTTCAATCTTTTACATTGATCATGCACTTGTTTTCTCTTAAATGTAAATGAATCCTACATATAGTCTCACTTTTCTCAGGGTTAAGGTTGAATTACATCTCAGGTGCATCACCATAGATTAGATTTTATTTCTTGCATTGTGTTTCTGATTTAAATTCCTATCCCTTTTCCCAGTATCTACTCAATTTAAAGAAGAGCCAACTTCTCTAAAATTTGGAGGTTGTTCCAAGATGCAAGTCCCATATCTTGAAACTTCCCATTGTTTTTTATTATAATCAAGCACAATTCTAAATCATCAACAGTTAAAGAATGACGATGGAAAAATAAAGATCTATATTAATGAGTAGATGACAGTGGATTTCATAATTTTTAGTGGATTTTAAGGATATAAATGATGTCATCCATTTATTTATTAGATTATAATGGTGTATAAGACCAAATTTGGAAAATTTAGGTGGCTTATTTATCATTTTCAAGAGATCAGAGCAAGGAGTTGAATCTACAAGAGAGAGAAAATGCTACCAAAAAGAAAACAAGCTACCCAAAACTCTCGTAAGTGTGAGAAAAAGAGATAAAATTAGTTTGTTTTTCACCTTGAGGTGAAGAGGAGGAAAATAGATGAAATTTTAAGGGGAAATAAGAAAGTAAAGGGTTCAATAGGATAACTAGTCTACCATTGAAGGGGCAGGAAACTCCAAAGATGAACATATAGTCACATTTCCCATGGCTATGAAGCTAAATAGTCACCATTTTGGGCTTTGATAGATCAATAAATTTCACTTTAATAATAGTAGGTTTTATATGGGGAAGAAAATACTGATCAATAAATCACTAGAAGATAACATGGATGTGAAGAAAGCAAAAGTAGTTAGAAATGCTACTACCACAAAATTTGAGGTGCATATGGTTGAGGAAGTTAGGGTCATGGAAGTTGATCTAACTACAAGTGATTATATGACCTACCAATAAATGGAATACCAACCATAATTCATGGTGAAGGAAAGTGGGTATCCCTCACCCATGTGTACAAGTTGAAATATTTAAACTATAGAAAGAGAAGAAATTTACAAGTGTTGAACAAAGACTAGATGGTGGACACAAGAAAGAAGACCAAGGTAGGTACCATGATCTTTGATGTCTCCATCAAAGATAATTTACAAACCACAAGTGCAACAAAACTCTTTGAGATACCAAGCTTTGGCAAGCTAGAAGACATGGTACATTTCCTTCTCTCATAGGTGCATGCCAATTGGTTTTATTTTATTGGATGATGTATGATAATTTATACAAGACACATAAGTAGAATCATAAGACTACCTTTCATAGGAATGGATATATGGGAGATGATGGATGATGATGTAAAAGTAGATTAAATCATAAAACTCCTAGGTTATTACAAGTCATGATTTACATTCCCTATAGAAGACATCTAAGACCTAAGTATAAGGGTATTAGTGCACTTGGTAAGTGATAAAATTTTACTTAGTAATCAATGGTTAGACATAATCAAAACCATCCTTTGTATTTCCCACCACATGTTATAAGGAAAAAATTTCAACATCTCCAAGTTTATTGCAAAGTAGATCATAAATAATGCACAAGAATGCCATCATGCATGAGAGACCTTCCAGTGGGGATACATGCTTATCCTAATAGTGATGGAGGAGATAAGTGTGCTAGATGGTTATAACAACCACCTATGGGTATTTCCACCAAATCATGAGTCCCCAGTAATGAAGTAGCAAGACTACATCTCCCCCCCTAGTTTTTTGAAAAATTCTAAGACCAGAGTGTAAGGGTGGTTCAACAAGTATGTGGAGGAATTTGGAAAGGAGTGTCACATCTCATAGTAACTATGGGAATGATAACCTTCATCATGATGAAACACTTTTGTGTGGTGCACCTAGCATTCATAGATAGAAATATTTCATGTTAGATCTAATTACCTTATGCATTTTCAGCTAATACTTCATGGTAGTGCTTAAGAATATCCCAAAAACACAATAGATTGATATCTAGACCAAGGATATGGATTTCAATAGGAGGAGGATGAGGTTCCAATTTATGCAACCTAAAACCAAGGCAACTAAAGATGAGGAGGATGATAATGATAGACTTGACATCCATCCCCTCCAAAGGGTTATAATTAATGGAAAAATTTTCAACTTATGCTATGAGATGAATCTATGCAAGAAGGGTGGATACCCTAACAAATATGATGATTTTCCTCTCTTAGCTAGTGATGAAGGAAAGGATGCACTAAAATTATAGGAAAAATTAGTCTAAAGGAAGAAAGGTGAAACATTAGAGGAAATTACAAAGCACATACAACTAAAGATAGCCTCTGAGGAATAAATTGTGCCATCTACCCCAAAGATGCACGTAACATTCAAGAAAGGGGTGATTCTTCTAGAAAGCATATAAGAAAGACGAAGGGACCTATGCCATTCCCTACCAAGACACTTATAGGCATGGAGAAAGAGGTAGTCCTAGCACCTATAATAAAATAAGATACTTAAGAAGATAGGGTAGGGACTTATATATTTTAAATCGAGGAAGGTGAAGAGGAGCCTAATGCTAGAAACATTCAAGAGGAATTACAAATTGGTATGGTCATAGTGATAAGAGTAACTAAGAAAATGATAATCTTCACCTTCGATGCATCTTTGCTAAAAATCCCACCAAAGAAAAAAATTTCAATGTAAAAAGATAAGTCTACCCCAATGGCCCCTTAATTTATTAAGGAGAAAAGGGTGGCCTAGAAGAAGATGAGACTCAATGAGGAAGATATAAACTGGGCTTTGGTGCTTGAAGAATATCAAAAGATTGATCGAGAATAAAAGAAGGCCAAGTTGGAGAAGGACCCAAAATTTCCCTTGTGTGTAAAACCAATAGTAGAGATGATCAAATAGGTGTTGAGTGACTCTATTAGACAAGCAGAGGAAGTTGCTAAGGCATGCCCAAGTAGTGAATGGGTGTCTAGACCAAAAGAAGGTGATACTGACACCTCAAATCAATAAATGGAGATAGTTGAGGAATACCAAAAGTAATAAGGTGACCTTGGTGTCGAAGGTATAACCCTTGATATAAATATTTAGAAGCCCCAAGATGAAGAAATAGATAAGGGGGAGAAGTTTAATGAAGCAACCCCCAAGGACCAAACAAGTGACTCCTTAGAGGAGCACATCTAAGAGAGCAATGTTTCTAGTTAAAAGGAATAAGTATGTATGGAGGAGAAGGCCATCATTTAAAATGATGATAGGGAGATCAAAATTAGAGAAATAACACATAAGGATTATGGGATAAAGATTTATACTTATATGGGACTATTCCCCCAAGCCTCCATGACAAGGATGCACAAGTAAATTTTATTTGTGATAGAATATTACATAGATGAGTCTCAATTTGAGGTGCCAAAGGATATAACATTTATCCTAGAGGATACTGAGGAAGGGTAGGAATCTCTTCTTATTGACCCATAGGCCATGAAACCAATCTAATCTAGGAATGCTCTAATAAGAATGGCCATAGAATTAATGTGTTGAAATGTCATAAATGGAGATAAGGTGAGGAATTTAAATAAACTCCTCAAGGAATCAAAGGAGGAAGCATATTACAATAAGTTCAAATTACAATGTTTTTGTGAATACATGGAGGTGGCCAATCCATATCTTCTAGTCAGCATCAACACCTTAGACCCGTTAGATTTTGATAAGATTTGTGTATGGTGGAGCAGTCCAATGAAGCAACCCCCAAGGACCAAACAAGTGACTCCTTAGAGGAGCACATCTAAGAGAGAAATGTTTCTAGTTAAGAGGAATAAGTATGCATGGAGGAGAAGGCCATCATTTAAAATGATGATAGGGAGATCAACATTAGAGAAATAACACATAAGGATTATGGGATAAAGATTTATACTTATATGGGACTATTCCCCCAAGCCTCCATGATAAGGATGCACAAGTAACTTTTATTTGTGATACATGGAGGTGGCCAATCCATATCTTCTAGTCGGCATCAACACCTTAGACCTGTTAGATTTTGATAAGATTTGTGTATGGTGGAGCAGATGTTCTGAAGACTACAACCTGAGCCAATGCAAGAAGAAGAAGAGGAAGGCCCAAGTATTGCACTAAATAAGGATATATCATACAATCTCCAATAATTATAGGATTTCTTCATAAAGTTTAAGGAAGGCATATAATTAGAAGACATAATCTTCTTAAACTTCTCTAACCAAAAATTAGTGATATATGTGTGCTTAAAACAAGTGAATGATGAGAAGGAGTAGATGATGGCTAAGGTGTACTCTATAGGTAAGGTACAAATGTCAAAAAATCATGGGTAGCATAAAAACATTGAATAATTACATCAAGGATCAAGAGAAAATCTTGAAATCACTCTTTTGTACCCTATAGACTAAGGCCTATGAGCAAGGGAATATTTTTGATGAAACTATGGTAAAGGTGCAGACCAACCTAGAAGATTTTTTAAAGGAGTTGGATAAAATAGATAAACTTGCACTCAATGCTACCTCAACAAAAATTGATAATTCCTCAAGTGAAATCATGCTAGCCATAAAGGGATTTGAAGACTTTAGTGTAGAGCTCTAGGATAATATACTTATGTTTTATGCTCCTAAGAATTTGATGACTTAATTCAAAGGTAGACTATGGTTTTTGTATGGGGTAATGTGGGGCCCCTAAATATAGTTTAGGTGGAGTTTTCACACCAACCTAGTTTCCACCTTGGTGTATTTATATATTTTGACAAGAGGTTATCTTAACAGTTTTGATAGCTAGCTCCAAAATACAGTGCAAAACATGCACCAACTAGGTGATGGCTAACCACCTTTCAGATAATTAGGACATCAATGAAGATCTAAGGAGAATATAAAGTGGAGCATAGGAATTAAGAAATAATATATCTAGTAGTTATGATGAAATAAACTCTATATTATCACTTAAAATACAACTTCCACCATGGCAAAGATGCTCTTGAAGGCCTATATAAAGAGATTGAGCTAGAGAATGAAAGAAAAGAATAATGGTAGTGAAGCTCTAGTAGAATTCCTTTGGAACCATTCTCTATAAAGTTTTTGATAGTGGCCATTAAGGCTTAAATATTTATTGGAGGCCACTCTGGCTCTAATTATATGTGCCCAAGCTCATCTATGAGCCTTTGGGTTGTTAGAAGGCTTTGAATTTAAACACTTATCCTGGACTTTGAATAGTTAGTTATGGTTTTTATTTGAAATACACTTATGGTTATTTTGATTCACATATTTTATAGTATTTCTATGGGATGAAATTGTGTGGGATACATTTCATCTTGGTCATTTATGTGATCTGAAGTTCATATACTTTTCTAGTTTTGCATTTTAAAGGAGTCTCTATATTTTCATGATGTCAGCATCACTATACATGAAAAATGAGTATAGATTTGTGTCCATGAACTCAATGCTTATTTAATAGACATATGTTAAGAATGGTAAATAATTTCAATTTATTGTCTTGTGACCCACTCAGTGCCTATATGACCTTTGAGTTACCCCAAGAAAGTTCTGTGCCTATGGGTATACCCCTCAGCTAAGTTAACATTACATTATTTGAGTTACATTATTAGAGTCCTCTCCACTTTTTTTATGCCTCATTCCATGGAATAAATATCCAAACATATTCCCCAATTCCTTCTTATTTTTACTTTGGGTGAGTGTATAGGGCTTGTGCCCTATGTGATTGATGTCAGTGCAACCAAGTGTTAAATTTTGAATGCAAAAAGAGTTGTCCTATGCTTGTGATTATTTTTATAAAACCACCCCTAGAATTTAAAAATAGTGTTATGATGTTGAGTGTGTTTAATCTCAACCACAATAATATAAGGAGCCAACTATTATAGATATAAAAAGCTCAAAATGGTGTTTTTGAGTGAATTCTTCGTAAATAAATTTGAATATGTATTTGTAATTTTTGGTGAAATTTCATGGTATATTAACATATAATGTGTCTCAAGATGAATTATATATCAAAATGTAACATATTCTATATAAATATGTATAATATATGTCACAAATAAAAAAACTCCATCCAAAATCTGTAAAAATCAATGTAATGTATAGAAATATGACCTAAGTGTATATCTAAATCATGTAACTATAACAAATGTTCTTAAATGTGTAAATTGTGTGTGTGTGTGGATTTTTGTCTTTATTACATGACCCCACTAATATTCCTCTGCCACTTTGAGGTGATGGGAATGGAATTTGGTTGTTACCTACCTCAAAAGGATAAGATAACTATATAATATATGCATGAATCATGTAGCATGTCTAAATAGATATATCAATGAAACTCACTATATGTGATCACAAGAAAACCTAAGATGTATGATATGTATCATGGAAACATCTATAAATTACCTTTATAATCTCAATAAATAATCAATCACACACACTAGAGCACTTGATGTCACATAAAAGGGGTATAAGGAGACCAAAAACAAGGGGCATATTCAAATGCAACACACTCAAATGAGTGACATATTCAAATGTCCATATATTAAAACAAATTAAAATATAATGGTATAAGGGCCAATAAGTAAGGAACATATTCAATGTTCTATAAGTAAGACAATAAAATGCAAGGAAAAAAACTCAAGGAAGTGGCAATGTGAATAAATGACGTATAAGCAACCAACATAAGCATATCATACTAGTCCTTGCATGCATATGTTAGTAAAAAATGTCATGAAACATATCATATCAAATAAATTTTGAAATATGTAATCATGAGCATAGACATGTGTAAGCATTAGTATATTATCTCAACATGATAATGGAAAGGTGATCATAAAATAATATAACCTACATTGATAATGATCAAAGAAGTAGATGGCCCTAACATAGTATTCCATGTGAGAAGAGGAAAGGTCCAACATCTATATGTGTAAGTATAATGGGTCTGGTGCATGCTTGTATCACACTCAAGTATGTCTGAGGCATATGTGTATAGGAATGATATGTTTTATACTAACATAAAGTAAATAACATAGATGACAAGGATATAGTAAACATGTGAAAGTTGAATATTTTTGGATTTTTGAATTTATTTCGATGTTTGTTTATTTTCTTCAATATTTATAAATATTTTGATATTTTGAAAATTAAAAATGTCTAACCTATGATCCCATCTAATGGATGATCATAGGAAGCTCCAAACATGGAATATGGTACATCAAACTAGTGATATTACCAATGGGAAAGTATGGATATCATATATAGAACTATATAATCCATGGTAATTTATGTATGTCTCATAAGAATTTATGGATGTAAAGTGGTAATGGAAGGAGTATTGTTTTTTATAACCCATTTTTTAGTGTTGTATATTTTTTTGAGCTCTATAGGTTAAATCATGAAATTCAATCAACCTAAATAACCAACTACCTATTTAAAGTGATAGATCTATTAAGACCAAATGTAATGGATGAATAAAACCAATTCAAAACAACATTAAAATCCTAAAGCTAAGTTATTTACACCATGATCAAATAAAATTCAAAATAAAAATAGATTGAGATTGGATTGATATATCTTGACTCAGATTTGTTACTTTATGATGGCATGATGAGGATGTTTGATGAAGGATTTTATGACTAAATTGGCATAGAGAAGTTAGATAGTTGTTCATTTGCCTTCCATGGAGGAAATGATTTGTTTAAATATAAATAGGAGAGAAATATCAATGGTGGATATTTGAAATTGGTTTGAAGAGATCAAGGGATGGGAATTATTCAAGGAATTTAAAATTCCTAGGAAGCCTCTAGATTTAGAGGTTTCTAGAGAGGAGGGGTTAGAATAGAGAGGATTCTAGAATCCTCCAATTATATAATCATTTTAGGGATTAATGATGATTATATGGAGGTTAGACAGGTATTAAGTACTAGTGGTGTAGGTGAGCCTAGGCATAGGCTAGTAGGTGGGCCATTGGGAATTCAAAATTCCCAAATAATAGTGAATGAGATTAAGAGGGGATAAATGAGTATTTAAAAGAATTAATGAGGGAGTGGCAATAGACTAAGGATAGTGAATGAATAATTATTTAAGGGGGATATTAGATAAATGGACTAGGAAGAGGGGTTAAATTAGTGGGATAAATTAGATTAAGTGAAATTAGTGTTGACTAATAGGAATATTAGTGATAATAATGTAGGTGAGCAAATTTAGGCACATACATTTTTTCCCTCTTAAAAAGGGAATTATATGTTAAAGAAGTGGAAGGAGTAATGTTATTTTAAATAAAATCCATGTCATGGATGAATGTTAGTATATTATGTTAGTGGAAGTTATATTAGTGACTATGACGCCCCCTGGAAGGGACATATGGGGAATAATGAGATGGATAGCCACTTTAAATAAGAAGAAATTGATGGGATGTGATGGATAGATAATGGGATGGGATGCCAAATGTGATATATAATATGAAGATTATGAATTTGAATTTAAGAAATAAGCTATAAATTAATGATGCCCTTAGAAAGGACACATGCATAGGGATTAGAGATTAGTTTGTCATAGTTGTTGATGCATCGCAAGGGGGAATTAATCATAACATGATGATGATAAGATTAAAAGGCCACAAGATTTAAATGTATCCCAAGTAAGGATGCAAGAAGGGAGATATATAGGATATGATAAGATGATGGTTTGATTAATGATGGGTGTAGCTCAAAGTTAAAGTTGATCAATATAATGAAGAAGATAATAGAGAATAAGGATGTTATCGAGTGACCAAAATACTAGGGGATGAGGATGGATGATAATAGTGGAAAAGCTATCCTTAGGCATTGAAACATGGCCAAGTATTACCTACATAGTCTGAAAAGACCTTAGGCCGGTGTAGTTTTGACTTAGGTATAAATGAAAAGGATTGATTAGAAGATGAAGATGATGATGAAAAGGATTAGTGATTATAGGATGATGTTAGTGATTAAAGGATATGACTCAAATTATGAGATGAGGATAAAATGGTGGATTTTAGTCAAATGAGCTAAGAGGATGATATTAGTGATGGGAATAAGGATGATTAGATGATTAGATAAATGGTGATGGTGTAGATGATCAAGCCATCATAATTATCATACGGCTTATCATCATCTAATAAATCCAAATGATATGACACTTGGTAGTATGACCCATGATATAGACATTACTAAGAGGATGTGATGCCAAATTACATGGGTGATTAGTGAATTTTGCATCATCAAGGGCATGTATATGTATTATTATAGCCTTGGGTGAGATCATAATATCCCCATTCATTTCCCAATAGATAAAAATATACAAATATAATCAAATATTTACATAATAGAATCATGCAAACAAGATAAATAGAACAAACAAGTAACACACACAAGTATCTACATGCAGTGTCATAATGTCTTGTCTAATGATGGGATGATGGGTTAGACTAGGATGATTATGATTTAGTATAGACTTGTATTTAGAGAGGATGATTATGATTAGGATTAGGATGAGGATAAGGACTTGGATGAGGATATGGATGATATGTTACCCCTAGTTTAGGATAGAAGGATGGATGATGTGATAAGTTATTTGAATAATGATTTGATCTCAAAATAAAATTAAAAAAGTGGCCAAGAAAGGTGATTTATAAAAGTGATGACCAAGGATTACCAACAGACAAGACCCTACAAGAATCTAATCTAGTAAGAATACTAGAAGATGATGGGATAAAATACATTTCATACTATCAAAGAGTGATTCAATGGGTGCTAGGTATGAAAAGGCAATGATAAATACATTGATGGGATCAAGTACCTTCCACACTTATCAAGGAGGTGATGTGATGTGTGTTAGGTGTGAAGAGGAATTGATAGGGAAATGATGGGTACTAGATTGAATTCTTTGACAAGGTTATGTGTAACAATATTACCTAGGCCAAGGATGAGATTGAATATATTAAGGGATGGATGACCACTGGGATTGGATTTCAAGACAAAATGTTGTATCCAAGGATGATGGATGGGAAGATAGAAAAATGATATAAATATGGATATAAAATGGTATGGGGATGGATGCAACTAGGGGATTAGGCATAGGATAAGACATAAGGGAATATTTTGGGCTTTTAAAAATTTTATGATTTTATGAGTTTTGAAATATTTCAATTTTTAGAGTTTTTTGGGATGTGTATGTACACTATACAAATGGGGTTACTATGAAAGTGAATATTAAGCCTATAAAATAAGATGATGATGGATGAAATTATGGATGGGATAATAAAAGTATGAGGGTGATGTGTAAAAGGGGATGGTATTAAGGAATAATGGACTAGGGATTGCCAATGACCACATCATGAAGGAACCAAATGTTCTATAGTTTCTTGAGTGTCTTATAGAGGATATGTTCAATATGGTTTGAGGACATTTATCAAGACACCTTCCACTCCTTTATAAAAGGTCAAGATGGGAAGGTATGTGATATAAATGGTAGATGATTGGTAAGAACAATGGATAGAGGTGATGGATAAGGGATAAGATGGGTGATATAGATAAGGTAGACAAGAGATGGAACCAGTATGAATAGATGAATGAGATAAATAAATTTACCCCAAAGTGTTGAGGTATAATTCAAACAATAGATTATGTTACCATGATGTTGGAAACTAGATTTCATCATGGTACTTACCCAAGTCTAGAAGAATATTTTTCACCATTGGAAGAATGATTCTTTTATTGATTTTTATGATTTTTTTGATTTTGGATGGCATCTCAATTTATTAAATAAGGGTGAGATGCAGGAATGTTGATATTGGATAGATCTTTAAACAACACATGTTCTAGAGATATGTGATGTCAGGATCATGTTGTTGTTAGATGTATTTATGTGTTTGTGACCTTTAGTGATTCTTGATAGAAACCTCACTAGATTCTAGGTCAGGTATCTTCATCACCCCTATAAGAGATGATGATGCCCAGGTGGGTGATGTGGGGTATAGAATTGATTAGAGTTTGGTTTTGATGGATAATAGGATTAGGATAGGATGGTGTGATGGGTGATGGAAGATTAGGACTAAAATTAATGATACGATTATGATAGGATGGGGTGATGGAGGATTAGGACTAGTAGTCACATACATCATTGGAGATGTGGGACATGATTCATTTGATTGGTATAAATTGACAAAAGACTATGGGATTTTTGTGACACCTTGACTTTGTGATTCATCTCTGATCTGATCACTTGATGGATTATCAGCCATGCTTTTGAAATTAGTTAGATTTTGACAGTCCCTAGTGCTTAATTTTGGGCTTCACTAGGGGAGATTGAGTATTGACTTGATAAATTATGAGTTGGAATTTGGCATTCCTCTAGTGCCTAATATTGGGATTTACTAGGGAAATACATATTCAAATTAGGTTGATGATTAGAATCTTCTTGATTTTTATTGATAGGATCATGGATGACTTTATTATGATATATGACTTTTAGAATGTGGTCTTGGGCCTCTGTACTTGTGCAACACATTATATTACTTAAATATGGGTCAAATGATGTATGGTCCTATTAATCCCTATAGAAGGAGGTGATTAAATGATAATTGATGGGAAAAAGGGATATATGATAGATGGAGATGGTCGAGATGGTGTGATGAGGTCAATGAGTTGTGATGGGGCATCACAATATTCACAGGGGTTCCTAAGAGACCCAATTTTGACATTGGAGAAAATATCCTTAAGATCAATAAAATGATCATGAAGAATAATTATGGTATACACATCTAAAGGAGGATCAAATTCACTTTGATTATCTTAGACAAATAAAGCTTTTAATATTTTAGTTATGACTGCATCATCTTGATTAAGATCAAAAGATATACCTAGTGATGGATTAGAGGTATCCTAAAAAAGATAGGCATTATCAACACCTCCTATGATATCGATGAGGGATGATGTTTTTGATAAGGAAATTGATTTAGATATTGGTATTGTACATGATCTTGATGTTGATAAGACTTGTGTTGGCTTTGATGCTAACTCTAATAAATGAGATGAAATACTGCTATTTGAGGATTCATTATCCATAATTAACCTCTCATTAGGGATTTTTTGATATGGTGGATGAGGAAAATAGGATGGATGAGTAATGAATTTGTCAAAGGTAGGGCCCTGAAAGGATTTATGAGATATGGAAGGGCTAGGATCTTGGGGAACATATTCGACTGTGATGAAGGATTTGTGGATGATGGGAGTGGTGTCTTGACCTTGGATTGGAAAGGGAAAGACTTGATTTTGATTGGGAAAGGAATCTTGGGATTATTTTTCTTATGTACCCAAGGGTTTAGACTCATTTGGTTCATCTTCAATCACTATGTCACCATGGTTGATGAGGTCTTAGACATAATCTTGGAAATGTTAACATCAATTAGTAGTATTCCCCTAGGTTTAGTGATATGAATAGTATTTGTTTGAATTATACCAAAAGGACTTAGGCTTGGTGGTATCAAGATGTCAGATAGGCAAATATACCATCATGTTAGTAATGACTAGTTGTTTATAAAGGTCTTTCAAGGACATAAGAAGGGGAGTATAAGAACTCACTTCACTTGGTGATTCAGAAGTAGAAGCATTGAACTTATGATTAAATGGTGGTTGATGTGAAGAGGTGGATGGAGTTGAGGTGGCCAAGCTTGGATTCCCTTTTCTAGTATGGGAATGGGTAGATGATGTTTTATGACTAGCAGATGGAGGATTGGTTTAGAACTCATATGAAGGGGCTTGGATGGGTGGTGCAATGAGTTAAAATTGATCAACACCTTTGAGGAGTAGAACACCCATCATAAGAAACTTCAAGAGGATCTCATCCTTATGGGTAGCTATATATTGGTCTATGAATGTAAGGTCTATCTCTATGGAGATGGTTGATGAGTGATGAATGATGGAGGTAGGATAAAGGTTGGATGGGGTTCTTAAATAAAATAGGTTAAAATAATCGAGCTAGTATGATTAAGTGATGATGGATGAATGGATTAAATAATATGATCATATTTTAGACCCATAGTGCAATAGGTGCTAATGACCTATCCCCAATGCCTATGTGTAAAGCTAGTAAAAGGGATTGGGGGTTTGATGGGTGCCTAGTTTCCAAAACTAGCAAGATGATGATTGGATGGGTACTGGTTAGGAGTAAGAAAAGATTTTTAAACTAAATTGATGATGATGGGTTTACTAGATTGATACTAAAAAAGTGAAAATATGAAAGAAGGATATCAAATAAGCATGGGATTTGATTGTATGATGAGCAATAGTGGATTAAGATGGTAGGATGATAGAGATGGATAAGAATATCTCAAAACCATAGATTTATTTACTCATGATAAGATGGTATAAGGGCTATTATAGATGGGTGATGATGAAGATGATTAGGGATAAAGATGGGGGTGGGTTAGGACTCAAACATGACATAAAGAGCCAAATAGGATAAGATAAGAAGGGGTTAGACTAGATGGGTGATGAGGTGACTAGGTTAAGGCAAGGTTAAGACAAAAATTTGATTAGGAAAAGATGTGGGCTTGGAATAAGATGTAAATGACAATACCAAATTTTATTAGGATGTGTGAGTGGATATCACTAATGATGAGTGAAATGAGTATAGGACATGACTAGAAGGATGTACAAGAGAAAAAATTATGTACAAAACAAGATATAGGTGATTGGGATATGTCCAATGATGAGTGGATAATGGTTAGAATAGGATGAGGGAAAGACAAGGTGGTGATAAGATGTGCCTAAGATGGGATGAAGATAAGATGGGAGATGAGATATGATAAAACAATTATAATATATATAATGGGTGGATGATAAAGATGTGTAAGATGTGATTAGAATATGTAGGTGATGGGGGAAGATCAAGGATGAGTGGATATGGTTAGACTAGTACAAGATTAAGACAAAATGATAATATGTACAAGATGATGTCTAGGATGTATAAGATGAGATACTAGTGATGGGGGTGTGACTAATGATGAGTGGTTCTAATGATAAGAGGGGATAAAAGGATGTATAAGAGAATAATGATATGTAAAATAGGGTAGGAAAAGGATATACAAGATGATTATTGGAATATGTAGGTGATGAGGGATGATCAATGATGCATTTAGATGGTTAGACTAGGAGGGGATAAAGACAAGGTCATGACAAGTGATGGGGTAGGGACTTAGGACAAGATGTAGATGATATATAATTAAATTAGGATATATAAGTGATGGTTAGGTTCTAATGATAAGATGTGAATAAGAATATGTACAAAGTATGTACAAGATGGTGACAAGATAAGGATGTATAATACAATATGTAGGTGATGGGGATGTGCATAAATGATGGGATAAAGATAAGATAAGGGATGGAATAAGACAATGATAGGGATACAAGAAGATGATAATAAGAATGTACAAGGAGATATGATGGGATAAGGATGTATAAGTTGATAGATATGATGAGGCAAGAATTTACAAGTTGGGTAGTGAAAAGACCTAAATAGGTGTGTATATGTTTGGGTGAAGGATGACTAGGCTCATAAATAGGACTAGTCTAACATAACACACACCCAAGTAATCAAGTCAAAATCTTATAATTAGTAAAATGATGAGGGTGTGTAACCCTATAATCTCACCATCTAATGGCTTCATGGGTGAGGTTGTAGGCCAGTGACTCATTATGGAATCTATTGAAACCTCTCAACCCTATTTGCACATGATGGCTACTTTAGAGCCCATACTGACTCTTGTAGTGGTACACCTATTACAACTGAAGGCTCCTCATCTAGGTATACAAAAAGGTTTTTAGGTGCATCCCATATATATGTGAAGGTACATTAGGGACTAAGTCTATATATGATGCTATTTGACCATATTATATCTTGGATCTTAAACACCCCTCACTCCACAAAACCCTTTATGGAGAATTTCGCTTCGGTGAGTAATGACAACTCTCTAGATTTTTAGACTCCACTGGAACATAGAGATTGGTCTAGTGTATGGTTGTGAAATCCATGGTCACTAGCCCCTAGAAAATAAAAAAAGGATGGAGGGTTTATAGGCAAATTTTGATCCCCAAATAATTTCCACAAAGATGTAAGGGGGAGAGCATACACTAACCGTAACCCTCAGGATACAAATAGACAACCAAAAGATTAATTAATTGATTAGATTAATATGTGTGATATATTTAAAAATATGAAAGATAAGAATGTACAAACAAAGATAAAACAATGAAAATGATATAGAAAAGATTATTAAAATGATTTTTAAAGTGCCAAAAGGAGTCTTTGATAGGTGGCCTATAAGCACACAATTAGTAGTTTTAAGTGGCACTCAAAAAGAGGTAACCTACAAGATAAAGATTAGTAGTTTTTAATTGATAATCTTGAGGGGAATATTGTAAGATAAGATGTTAGATGATGTTATCAAGAAAAAATAAGCCTGATGATGGGGTAATTTTGGAGCTTAAATGGTATCTAAATTAAGGATTATTGAGTGTGGATCCCTTTAGGGCTATCACATGACCTTATGGGAATATTTTGGGGGCCTAGAGAGCTCCACAAATGTGAGGCATTAATTTTTTACCACTCCACCTTTTATGGAACCTTGCTCCAAATGTGAGTGGAATATTCCTTATTTTATCTAATTTCTATGTTTTCATGTTTTATGGAATTGGTTGTTAGATGTCTATTTTCCATGTTGACTTCCCTGTTCTAAGGGAGTTGGCTCTTCCTTAGAAAATGTGTTGCCTTTCTTGTTATACTGAGTTTGTTGTGTTCACATGATGATGGTAAATGTGACCTTGAAAGGTGGAGACCCAATCTTAGTGCTTTCCTTCATGGATGATCTTTTGGATGAGCTTGCTAAGGTGGAGGAGGGTTGTCACATGTTGGATAATGCTTATATTGGATAAACATTGCACATTTCTCCTCTTTTTGTGGATTTTCCTTCATTATATATATATATATATATATATATATATATATATATATATATATATATATATATATATATATATATATATATATATATATATATATATATATAGGGTGTGGTGTGGCAATTAGATGTTGATGGTTTATTTTCAGGGTGTGACCTTGAGGATTAGAGTTAAATTATAGGTGTTTTATAAAGTGCTAGTGTTCATTAAAGGGTGTGGTTTCGAAACTTGTGAGATACAGTAATGTGTAGGTGTAGTTGAAAGTGAAAAAATTTATGTAATATTTTTTACTAGAGATTTTTATACCTACAATTTAAAGTGAAACATTTTATGTAATATTTTCTACAGAAGATTTTTCTATCTCTGTGAGAGTTCATTTTAGTCTTGTGTTTTGATTATAGTTTATATTGAAAACTTTCTTAGTGGATGTAACCCACATAGGGTGAACCATGTTAGCTATGTGTTATTTATGTTATTATCTTATTTTCTCATTTATGCTTTCATATTAATGGTTATTTAAAGAATGTTTCCATGATGCATGTTATTGTATAATTTAGATCTGATTTAAGGTCATATTAAATATGGTTTATAAAGTTTTAAATTCTTAACAATTGGTATCAGATCTTTGGTTGTGTGTTTTACTAAAGTGGTAAATCATAGGAAAGTTATTAGCTTGAGTGGGAGCTATGTGAGAAAAAATCAGATTCAAAGTTGAGAATTCTGATGGTAAGCATTTTGGTTTATGGAAAATGTAGATGGAATATTACCTATATTATAATGAACTACATCTCCCCTTGGAGGGAAAAGTAGAACAACTTGTGAGTATGAGTGATGTAGATCGGTCATTGATTGATGGAAGGCATTGGGATATATATGATTATGCCTTGAATATTCTATTAAATTTAATATTTTTGATGAGAAAACCACAAAATATATCATGGATAAACTTCGAAAGTTATATGAGAAACCCTCAGATTCTAATAAATTTCTTCTTATGAAAAGATTATTTAACATGAAAATGTCTAAGAATGGTTTAATTATTAATCATCTAAATGGTTTTAATAGTGTTTTAAGTAAGCTCAATTTAGTTTTAATTAAGTTTCAAGATGAATTTAGAGATTTTCTAATCTTATGTTCTTTGCTAGATAGTTGGGATAGATTGGTTATGGTTATTAGTAATGCAGTCCCTACTAAGGGAACCTTGAATTTTGAGGATGTTTTAGGTGTGATCCTTAGCAAGGAGATGCAAAGGAAAAGCACTGGTGAATCATATTTAGGTAATGATTTATCCATTGATACTAGAGGGAGGGAAAAGGATAAGACCAAAGTCAACTATGGAAATTCAAAGGGGAGATCTAAGTCTAGATCTAGATCCAAGATGATATGCTAGCATTATGGGAAGAGTGGACACTCGAAGAAGGATTGTTGGTCACTTCAAGATAAGAATGCCAAAAAGGAGGAAATGAATGAGGTAAATGTGACATTAGGTAAATCATGTTAGGATGCCTTAATTATTTCTATGGATAGTTTTTCTAAGTCTTGGGTATTAGATTCAGAGGCTTCTTTTTAGGCCACCCCACATAGGCATTATTTTACTGATTATGTTTAAGAGAATCTAGGACATGTTTATCTTGGTGATGATGAACCATGTGAGATAGTAAGAAAAGGTTATGTTTAGGTTAATATTTATAATGGGAACACATGGATCCTTAAGGATGTTAGACACATGCCTATGTTGAGATAGAATTTGGTTTCAGTGGGGCAGTTGGGTAGTGAGGGATGTTCAATACTATTTGTTGTAGATTCTTGGAAAGTTTCCAAAGGTGCTCTTGTGATTTCAAGAGGTAAAAAATTTGGTACTTTATATTTTACTAGTAGTGTTTATTCTCTTTATTTAGTTTCTATAGATGAAAATGCAACTATTTGGCACTATAGGCTTAGTCATATAAGCCATAAGGGCATGGAGATCTTAAAATACAAGTTGTATATATTAAAATATGTAGATCTAGACTTTTGTGAGAATTGTGTGTATATAAAATAGAAGTGATTTAAGTTCTTGAAGTTTAGACCTACAAATAAAGAACACAAGTTAGAGTTAGTACACTTAGATGTATGGGGATCAGTGTAGGTATCTTCTACTGATGGATCTAATTATTATGTTACTTTTATAGATGATGTACTAGGAAAGTTTAGGTTGATTGCATTTAAATTAATTTGATGTATTTGACACTTTTAAGAAGTGTAAAGACTTGGTTGAGAATGAAATAGATCTCAATTTGAAATGTCTTAGATTGGATAATGGAGGTGAGTATTATAGTAATGCTTTCTTTGATTATTATTCTAAAAATGGAATCCATAGGTAAAAGATGGTTCCAAGAACTCCATAACAGAATGGGGTATATAAAAGGATGAATAGAACAATAATGGAATATGATAGGATCATGAGGTTACATGCAATTTTGCCTTTACATTTTTGGGTAGAAGTAGTTAACATGGTAGTATATCTAATTAACAGAGGACCTTCTATGCCTTTGGATGGAGGCATTCTAGAACAAGCATAGTCTAGTAATAATGTTGATTATTCTTTTATTAGAGTCTTTAGATGTGAGGCTTTTTATCTCATAAACAAAGATGATAGGACCAAGATGGAGGCTAAATCATAGAAATGTACATTTGTTGGTTATGGTGAGGATGACTTTGATTTCCATTTATGGAGCTTTAAAGATAGGAAAATATTTTAGTCTAGAGATGTAGTCTTTAATGAAAAAGTCATACATAAGGATTAATTACAAGAATAGGAACAAGAATAGAAAGAGTACACAATATTTTATGACATTATGGATGGTAAAGTATCCAAATATTGAGTTTAGGAACCTTCTACACAAAGACCCCAAATTCCTATGGTAAGAAGATTTTTAGGGTAAGAAGAGCACCTGAATGTTTTTCTCCTTCTTTGAATTATTTATTACTCACTGATAATGGAAAACTATATTGTTATGAGGAATCAATGTAGTTAGATGCCGATTTAAAATGGGAACAAGACATGGATGAGGAGCATATGTCTTTGATAGAGAACCAAACATGGGATTTGGTGAGGCTACACAAGGGAAAGAGTACATTGCCAAACAAGTGGATCTTTAGATTAAAATAAGTGGATGAAGGGAGAAAATGGTATAAGTCCAAGATGGTGGTCAAGGGGTTTTCACAAAAATAAGGTATTGTTTTTTATGATATTTTCTATCTTGTTGTAAAAATGACTTCTATTAGGACTATTCTTGGTTTAATTGCAATTGAGGATTTTCACTTAGAATAGTTAGATGTGAGAACTATTTTTATTCATGGTTATTTGGATGAAGAATTATATATGAAGTAGCCATAGGTTTATGAGGTCAAAGGGAAGGATAACTATGTGTGAAGACTAAATAAAAGCTTATATGGCCTGAAACAAGCTCCATGACAATGGTACAAGAAAATTGATTATTTTATGTTGGAAAAAGAATATCAAAGGTGTCATTCTGACCATTGCATGTACATAAAATGTTTTGATGATGGTTACTTTATTATATTAAGTTTGTATGTGAATGATATTTTAGTTAAAAGAAATAACATACATCATATTCATATGCTCAAAAAACAATTGTAGACATTATAAAACCATACACTCGGTTCTAGTCATCAAAGTGCCTTGATAATCTCTTTTTACACTTAAAGCATCGAAATGACCTAATTTTATGTAACCCATTCATCTAACTTACCTCAACCCACCTTGAGTCCAAGTTAGCTAAACTTAGCCAACTCAACTCACTTTTTCTAGATAAACATCCTTTAACCATTTTTAAACACACGTATGCTTAGCACATCAACCAATGATGGTTGGGGTAACCATTGATGGTTATCTTAATCATCAATGATTAGGTCCCTAAGCTAGTAACTCATCACTAGTTATTATTGAGGTAATAAAAGCACAAAAGTTAATAATATTCTCCACCTCATCTTCTAACACATAATAATGCCTCATTACTCATCATCCTTATCCTTATTACTCCATCACCTTTTTCTTATAAAAGGAAGTGAGCAAGAGGAGAACGGGATCCATAAATACATACCCAAATTCTACATTTAGGGTAACTTCATATAGATACTTAAGTCTTCTAAGCATTCAAATATTCTTCATGTAAGTTTCTCAAGTAGCCACCAACTTGAACCTCTACTGAAATCCATCCAAAACTCTTTCAAACATTGTTATGCTGCCAAAATCTCTTCAAAATTAGGTAACCATTTGATCGCTTTCATTTCTATTTTCCTTTCTATATACTTAGACATATTCATCTGGATCTCACATCTTTATACCCTTCTCATATCTTGTCTATTACATAGACCTTATGTCCTTATAATTATTTCATTCATGGATCCTAAACCAACCCTTGACTTAACTAAACCTGATCTACAAATCCTTCTCTATAAGCTTTCTAAGCATTCCTAGTCCTTGCAAGTAACTGTTGATGGTTACCTAAAACTTCCAATGGTTGCCTAATTGGTGATGGTTTCCCTATAATTGTCGATAGTCATCCTCTTGACCAAAAACTTATATTTTCCACCCTTCACTAAACCCTTACCTAAACCCTATTTTTTGATTTTTCTATCATGGACCTAGCCAAAATAGACCATACCATAATTGAACATTTATTTTGATAAATTAGTATTTACCTTTATGTTAGTTTATTATATCTTTAGCTTACATTAGAAAAGTATTCATCTTGTCTACCTTTGTGTATGCTTGCTTTCATTCATCTAATTTTATCATTAACTAGATTTATAGGTGTAGATTGACAACCTCCATAAATAGCTCTAGCTATCTTGGATCTAGCCCCAACTAAGCAATCCACCCTTCCTCCTTGTCTAACAAATAATATTATTTTGAGTGATTTATTATGAAGGTCATCTTCCCCTATCCAAAGAAGAGTTATCCACTTTGTCTAGTTCACGTGCATATTTACACCATGTTTTTCTACCATATCTATTTTACCCTTTTCTATAGCTTTTATCTCTTTATTTCTTCTTAGTCATAAAATTGAAAATTCTAGCATAAACTTTTTGGCATGCCTGGTAGGACCTAGTTCCATTTATTCTTTATTGTATGGTCATCGAATGAAGTCTAACCATTTCATTTTGGGTATAAAATAAATTTTTATATTCATGGTTTGCTTTCTTGATTTAGCTTACCTAGTTAATTAAATCATCATGAACTAATCGTATCACACATATGTTATAAAACCAAACCACTCGTACAAAAACAAACATCATAACATACTTGAGACAAGGCCTATTAGTATTTCATCACCCATTAGATCACCTTACCATTTATAATAATCCTACTTGGATTTCATAACCAAGAGGAGGACCCAATACATTCTCTGGCAGAGTATAAACTAAAGACAAATGTTATCTATTAGCTAACTGGCCCAACTTGGCTCCAGGTTGGTGGTGTGCAGAGCAAGCCCCCAGTACTAATCCATGTACTCGGTCTAGTGTAGATTATTTTTTAACACCATAAAAAACCTAAAACCATCATTAGCTTGCTCTTTTAGTACATAGTTAATAATCCAAAATTCTGTCACACTCTCTAAGGCATAATCTAAAAGTGATTTAAAACAAATCTTAGGATTAATTGTACTTTTAGTTTGTGTTTTATTTGCCTTGAAATTTTCTATACTTGCTCATTATTTGAGGTGATAGGTTCATTATTCTTTTCCAATTCTTCACATGGTTTTTATCAGGCAATAGCTGAGGAATCAAACCCATCAAACATCCCCTACCTCTTCCTCTTCATCATCCATGGGGTATAATTTAGAGGTTAAGGGTTCTCCTCATCATTATCCCCCACCTACCATGCCTCAGATTGTTTTTGAGGGTGATGTCTATTTCACTACTTTCCTTTACAATAACCCTATTTCTCTTCAACACTATCTTAACACTTTATCTCATCGTACCCCAATTTCTTCAGTTCCTCCCACAGATCCTCCTTTAGGCATGCCTCATGGATTATGGTGGGTGTTACTTCTACCCAACACTTGGTTACCCAAGCTTCTTCTTCTACCTATAACCCATCTTCTACCACCACCCAAATCCAATATAATATTATGACCCATAATGAAACACACCCTACACCAACCAACACATCTAATGTTGGGGTAACCCAACTTCTTGTTACTTATCCCACACCCACCTTAGGGGTGACTTCTACCCTACTTTCCACCACCACCACCCAACCAACCTATACCCATATTCAAAACTTTGTACTTTTTATACCTCAAACTCTTCCACCTATTAACACATGAGTCACTACTCAAACTCAACCCCAACTGACTCGTACATCTATACCTCCAACTAAAATAACCTCTCAATAAATTTCCATAACCTCTTATCAATATGTGCCTAATCCACAAGGTCACATAACCCCTTCAACTCAATCTTATATACCCATGAATCCTTATGTAGCACCATCCTAACCTCTTATAACCACCTATCAATATAAAACATCTTCACAACCTCCTTATCAATATATTCCATTTACCCCACCTCAAACCAACTTGGTCAAGATTTTGATTGACATAATAACCAATCTCAAATCATCCATCTTAGGAACCCATAACCTTATCTCTTTTGACCAAATATTCAACAAACCTATCCACCCATCCATCCTAATCTGATCCTATCCTCAATGAGAATTGCCTAGATTTTCCAAATTTCAAGGCAAAGAGGACCCACAACAACATTTGAAGGCATTCTATCACTCATGCTACTTAATTGTACATTAGAATTCCCTCCTCCTTTAAACTTTCCCCATGTCTTTGATAGGACCTGCTATTGATTGGTATAGTTCTCTCACCAAGCACTCCATTTTTGATTTCTCACAACTCACCCAAGTCTTTTATATCAGTTTTCAATGAACATATCTAAAAAGGTTTCCATAACTGACCTTTATTCCATTAAACAATTTGATGATGAATCAGTTACCAATTTTTTTGCTATATGGAGAGGTCTTATCAACCAAC
Source organism: Torreya grandis (assembly GCA_037957365.1). Lineage (NCBI taxonomy): Eukaryota > Viridiplantae > Streptophyta > Pinopsida > Cupressales > Taxaceae > Torreya > Torreya grandis. The sequence continues at coordinate 93,290 of JARHVA010001628.1, forward strand.
TTTCTTTCTCATTACCAAAAATTGAATTGATTGAGCTCTTTTCACAAGGTTGTGCCAAACACATTTCACCCACTATCAAAGTTCAAACTTTCTAAACTTTTGATGAGACCTTTACCATGGAATGAAAACTAGAAATCTGATCTATCGAGGAAGGAAAATAAAAACTTTGAAATAAGAATTCCACCTTTAAATCTAATGATCCTTCCTCATTGGTAAAACCCACAAATCAGTCCAACCCTTCTAAATCAAAGGCATTATCCAACTTAGTTGTTCTCAAAACCACTCTACCTCCAACCATCAACCAATCTAAGCCCTTAACTAATTCCTCTTACTATTTAAAATAACCCAACCCAAATCAAACCCTTGGACTTCCAAAATAGTACAATCCTATTGGAGAATATTACGCTTCAGTTTTGGATAAACTACTCAAAGAAAACATCATAAAACTTCCACCCATAATACCTCCTCAGTAATTTGACACTACTCACCCCACACTTGGTTGGTACAATTAAAATGATTCATGTGCATACCATCACATTATTAAACATGATGTTAGTAGGTTTAATACCTTAAAAATGATTGTCCCCAACATGATTGACAAGGGGGAATTCATATTTTACAATCCCAATGCGCCCCCTAACTAATCCCTTGATATTTTTCATAAACCATTTCCCAACCATACACCCTCTACCAAATATAACAAAAACCAACCTAAATCATCTCACACACATGAAGTCAATATGGTCAATATAATAATTGATGAAACCTTTATTGAGGAGACCATTACCTCAACCTCCATTTCATCCATCCAATTCATTAAAGTAGCCAACTCACCAACCCTTCCCTTGGACAACCAAATTAAGGAATCCACCTTACCCTCCTCATTCAAGAAAACCATTGACTTACCAATACCTCCTTTAGAAAAAACAAAGGAGGAAATCAGTGCTTTAACCACCTCTCCACCCATTTTTACACCCATGGAGGAAAACTCACCTACCATTCCTTTGGAGGTTTAACTAAAAGAAAAAACCATATCCATCCCCTCACTTAAACCTATCACATTTATCATTAAATGACCCAACCTCTCTTTTGAAACCACTCTAAAAGAGTAAACCTCTTTGCCTACACCTTCCATGGTGGAATCATCCTCCCAAGATTTATAACCCTCTCCCAATAACATTCCCTCATCTCCACTTAAAGGCTTAATATTTGAAACTAAGGATCAAGAAACTAAGCCCATTTACAAATCTTTTTCTAGATTGGTGCAAAATCTAGAATTCACCTCTTAACCCAACCTAGATAGAGCCACTTTTTGACATCATTTGCATCTACCTTATCAAAACAAATCCAAACCTTTAACCAAACTTATTTCAACCTATAAACCCTTCATACCTCCAACCAACCCTTTTCCTTCCATGACTTTAGGATAACCTTCCCACCTTCTTCCACTCAAAGTTCCCAAATCATCTACCCCTCAAATTAAACCCATCATATCCTAAACCAAACCCATCAAAAATATAGGGATGCTTCCTACTCCAAATATTTTTGATCCACATTTTAAGTTGGACTTGACCTCTCCTAAATTACCAAAACAAACACCCACCAAACCCATCAAAAGGATCAAACCAATCAAGTATCCACCTTTATTTATACCCATACCACCTCCTTCCACAATACCTTCTATCTTGGGACCTCATCATTGAAATCTCCCTATTCCATATTCCTTATCTCATCAAACTTAACCCTTTTTCCCTCACTACTCTCCCACCTATAACCAAACAAGCACCCTCAAATTCTAAATCCTCCACAAAGTTAACCCTAACCTAAACCATTCACCAAAGTTATTAAATCATCTTCCAAATCCATGGTGATACCTCCTTCGAAAAGTACTCCTACTCTACCTCCCAAAACTAAAACCTTGGCACCCTCAACACCTTTGACTGAATCCTATTCATCCATATTAAAAAGTTTGTTACAAACTTCCTCTATCCACTTACCACAAATCAAACCATTTTACCCTTATAATAAATTAGACCACTCACATCCTACACTATCTTAGCTTAATGAGAAATTGATATGTGCCTATTATAGAGCACCTAAACACAATATAGAAAGTTGTAAAACTCTTCAAAATATTTTCCATAACTTGATGGATGAGGATGATCTGTTATCAAATGAACCATATCTTATCCCATTAAAAACTCAACCATCCATTCTACCCTTCTAAACCATACCCTCTCCCACACTCTCATCTAAAAGTGAGGAGGAACCAAAATGAGCACCTAGTCTAACACCTTTCCTTATCCATACTATCCACATGTTCACCCGATCTAGGGCCCTACAGAAGGGTAATAAGAAAGATAAAGTGTCAATCCCATGGACATACTCTTCTAACTCTCAACCTACAAACCAACCTCACATACCCTCAGCTTTACCCACACCATCACCAAAACCCAATATATCCATTTTGGGTGTCCCTTTCTCTAACCCATTTGAATCCTTAAAATGTATAGTACTCAAGCAACTTCACCAATCTTGATAAAGATGAGTCTTTATGAACTCATCAACACCTCACCCCATCATTTCCAAGCACTCATTGAGACCCTTAAATATATTTAGGTTTAACTACATGATCCTCAACTTCTAGCTACCTTTGTTGGTGCTCTTCACCATTCCAACCTCATCACATTTTAGGATTATAAGATTCCCTCTATTCATTTTAAGGATCTTGATCCTCTTTTATTTATCACTGCATACATCAAACAAAATTACATTAAAAGGGTGATTGTTGATGGAGGAGCTAGTATCAACATTATCTCCTTGCATGGTTATGACCAACTGTAACTACCCAAGAACATCATGTTTAAAATTATAGTGGTCTTTCACTCTTTCAATGACACCATGACCACTACTTTGGGCATGATCATCCTTCACATACATTTATGACATCACATTATTTTTGAACTCTTCTATGTTGTAGAGGGAAAGTTCCAATACAACATTTTACTTAGATGCACTTAGATTCATGCCACGAGTTGTCTCCCTTTCACCTTACAATAATGTGTAAAATTTGAGAACGTGAGTCAATTCATTACCATGAAATCTAACCTAAGTCCCTTCAATTCATGTAATATGACCTATCATCCAAACAATGTCCTCATTCCTACCTCATCCACTTCACTACCCACTAACAACACTTCACCACTACCCATGATGAAGTCTCAACAAGCTCATTATTATTTCATATCAAATTCCCATAAAGGACCCCTTGGGACTCACATTCAAATATCTCTCACTAAGATAATAATATTTTTTAGCTTTGGTTGCTTTCTCCTCTCCTCAAGAGTATGAGAACCTCACCCATGATCCCAGCTATGACCCCAACATTAATGCCATCATTCCTTTCAAGCTCCCCAACCATCAAACCAAATTCATCTATGGGGGAATTGATCATCCACTTGTTTCTCCCACCATTACCTCTTTTTTCCAAACCATTTATTTTAGACTTCTCATACCTTGACAAACTAGTATTTGCCAAACTATATCTTTATAGGTGTACCTAGAAAAGATTCGATCTTGGCATTTATGAACAAGCACCCCATGAGTTACCCATGATTAAAATCCAAAATCCTCAAGAGTCCTTTGGAATTAGGTTTTAGCCACCTAAAGAACTTGATGATTCATTGAAACCTATTGCCAACATTAAGCATGAAACATATTCCTCACCAACCCATTCCCCTTCTAAGTTAGTGGACTTTGAGGTCATTATCCTAATTTTTTTTAATCAACATTGTTATTTTGGTCCCCTTAGTTTATCATAAGTATGACCAGACTAAAACCCTACCTCTCATACATCTTGACATGATTGAATGTGATTCCCTTACCATATTTACCATTCAATAATAGGATGATGACTCTATTCTCACCTACTTGGTGCAAAAAATTCTTCTATCCAAAAATATGTTCCTCTTGAGAAGAAAACCATGTTTAATGAATATATCATAGATGTCAACTTGGGTACTTAGGATAATCCTTGTATATTCAAAATTGGTCAATCCTTAGATTATGAGGAATAATGAGATTTTCCTTCCTTCCTTCATGACTGTAGCATTGCATTTACTTGGTCTTATAGGGATATGGCCAAAATCAACCCTTCTATTTCCCTCCATAACATTGTCACCTATCCTAACATCAAACCCATACACCAAAAGCTTTATAGGATGCATCTTCACATCACACTTTTTGTAAAAGATGAGCTACCTTGTATCTTATTCATAGACTTCATCTAACCCATAGACTATCCTTAATGGGTTTATAACATTGTCCCTATCACCAAACCCATAGGGGGACATCAACTTTACCTTGAATTTTACAACCTTTACCTTCCTTATCCAAAGGATGACTTTACATTGCCTAGCATCGACCAACTTGTTGAGATTACTAATGGCCATGAAATACTATCTCTTATGAATGATTTCTTAGGAAATAATCAAATCTTGATTTCCCCCAAGGATCAACATAAAACCTCTTTTATCACCCCATGGGGAACCTTTTTCTATAGGGTCATACCCTTTGATTTTAATAATGCTGGGGAAAATTACCAATGTGCCATGACCTACATCTTCCATGGCCTCATTCAAAAAAAATTGAGGACTATGTGGACAATCTCCTTAGGAAATCTAAACATCAAAAGGACCACCTAGCTATTCTCACCATCATATTTAAATTCCTCATCCATTTTCACATTAGATTAAATCCCAAGAAATGTATTTTTGGGGTCATATCTAGAAAACTCCTTAGCTTCATAATCTCTCTCTAAGGAATCAAAGTAGACCCTATCAAAGTCTGAGCCATCTTCAAGATACCACCTCCAACCCACCTTAAATAATTTCATATCCTTCAAGGCAAACTTCAATCCATCCACCATTTCATCTCTAAATTATCTAATAAATGTCAACCTTTCCACCATCTACTCAAGAAAGACACTTTTAAGTGGATTAAAGACTATCAGTAGGCCTTTGATTCACTCAAAGAATACCTTATTTATCCACCAATTATCACCCCTCCTAAGGAGGACCAACCATTCTACCTCATATATCTACCACTAAACATTCCCTAGGGGACATGCTTGCACATCAGGATGAACACAACAAGGAATAAGCTATCTAATATATCATTTGAACACTTATAGAGTATGAGACTTAGTACACCCATACTGAGAAGCTTTGCCTTGCCCTCATATTTTTAGCTATGAAAATTCATCACTACCTCCTCAATAATAAAACCTATGTCATCACCAACACTAACCCCCTCAATTATATTCACTCTAAACCATACCAAAACTATCATATGGCTAAGTGGCTCTGCTCCTCACTAAGTTCAACCTTGAGTTCCTCCAATAAAAGTCAATAAAAAGGAAAGTCATTTCCAATCAATTGGATAAATATCCTTTACTATACAATCAAAACCTTATGCTTACATTTACAGATGAATTTATTGTAGCTCTATATCAAGAAAAAATCACCTATCAAATGACCCTATTCTTTGATGGATCCAAATGCCAATAGGGTGGGGGTACTAGAGTTGTTCTCATTCCCCTTGATGAAGGACCCATTCTTATTTCTTTCAAACTCAAATATGAGTGTACTAATAACATGGATGAGTACGAATCCCTAGTGATAGGTCTCCAAACATCCTTAGCCTTCAGAGTCAAAACCATTACTATCTTTGGTGATTCCCAACTTGTCATCAACTAAGTTAATGGTTCTTATGAATGCAAAAATGACATCCTACAAAAGTATACATAATTAGTTGATGTAATCTTGGTGTTATTTGACCATTACTCTATCCAATCTATTTCACAATCTACTAATGAGTTTGTACACATAATAGCTTCCCTTGCTTCCCAAATCCCAACTCAATCTACCACTTCCAGATTCTTTGTCACCATTCACCATTTTATCACACCCTTGTCTATCCACTTTGACCTTCCTACCACTTACAATGTGGAATAATATACCTCAAACACTTGGTACAAATAAACCTCAAACTACCTCAACCTTACTGTAGTTCCTCCTAACCAATCTAGGAGTGCCCAATGAGCCTTCATCCAAACCACTTCCCATTATACCATATTAGGAGGAATAATCTATAAATGTGGTTTTGATGGCCTTATTCTCTATTATCTTCATGGTCATGAGGTATCTCATGATATAAAATAAACCCATAATGGAATATACGGTGGACACCTTGGTGACCTAGCTATTGCTAAATGTATTCTTTGCCTTGGCTACCATCGGCCCACCCTTAATCAATACTATTGTGACTATGTAAAAAAGTGTGTTAAATGTCAACAACATGTTAATTTTCATCATTTACTTGCACGTGTCCTTCAAACATCCAAAGACCTTTGGCCTTTCTCACAATGGGGATTGGACCTCATCAGAGAATCAACTCTCATTCTTCACAATGTAACCACTATATCATCAATGCTACCGAATACTTCACTAAGTGGGTAGAGGATATTCCTCTCACTTCCACCAAAGCTGAAATGGTCATGTTAAGAATGGGATATATTGAGAGGGGGGGATGAATCAGTATATCATAAATCTTATAAACTTTTCCTTAATCAAATTCCACTTAACCATACATTCAAGATATGTAATAAAACTAAAATAATAAACACCACATAAGATAGAGAGAGACACCAGATTTAACATGGAAACCCATTGTGGGAAAAAACATGGAGAACAATCTCAAGTATATGAATGAGCACCAACTCAAACTACAATATTTGCAAGCACCAACCTGCAGGAGCACCAACCCCTTTGCAGAGCACCAACACAACAACTATTCATGAGAACCAACCCACAGGAGCACCAACCCCTTTGTTGAGCACCAACATAGTAACTATTCATGAATACCAACCCACAGGAGCACCAACCCCTTTTGTTGAGCACCAACATAGCAACTATTCATGAGCACCAACCCCTTTGTGTCTATTACACAACTATCTCTCAATATTGCTATCTCAACAAATGATAGCTCATTACAATATCTCTTTCCTCTCTCTCCTCTACTCTTCTAAGCTAGATATAACATTTACAAATCAAACTCTATCTCACACATTACAAATAGAATCTCAAGCCTTTATTTATAGCTTTCCAAATGAACTTTGGCCTTTACCCTTTGTGACTCTTCAATCCTCATGGAAAATAGTGCCAAACTTGCATGACCCTTTGTATCCTTGCATTTGAAAAGTCATATGGTGAACCTTCATAAGCAAAAGCCTCCTTTCCTCTTTTGTCTTTATCTTGGTGACTTTTCATATTCCTCAAAGTGTCCCTTCATGAGAAATTGTGCCCTTCCTCTTTTGTCTTCACTTGGTGACTTTTGGAATTCCCCATAATGACTCTTCATGGGAAAATACATCCAATTCTTCTTTTATCTTTACCTCGTGACTCTTTGAATTCTCCATGGGCCCTTTTTTGACTTATATGTAACCAAAAATATATTTGTTAATATTAAATAAATATTAACACACATTAGCCAAGATATAACTATTACAAGCATCATTAAATGCAATGAGGCCTTTATCACTAATAATTCTAGACATTTGACATTAATGACAATATTTACAACAATCTCCCCCTTTGTCATTGATGGCAACCTCAATCTTGAAACTACCACATCCTAAAACCTACACATACTGTCATTTGAAAAACATACAGTAACTCCCACTTATTGTAGCAACTTGTATCTGTTCCCTGTACCTATGTTATTCTCCCCCTTTGAAATCAATGGCAAAGGGCCTACTTAGAGCTAACACTTAACTCCCCCTCAACTGATTCTAAACCTTAATGGTAGGAATTAAAAGAAGTTACTCCCAACTTCTCTCATAGATACTCAAATGTGTCTTTTGGTAGTGCCTTTGTGAAAATATCTAAAATATTCTGTATAGTACTGATATACTTCATCCTAACTTATTGATCTACAACTTGCTCTCTCAAGAAGTGATATCTAATGGGAATATGTTTTGTTCTTGAATGCATCATTGGATTCTTTGAAATATTTATAGCACTTGTGTTATCACAAAAAATAGAAATAGGTTCATCATAATTTACCTTGATAACTTCCAAGGTTTGATTCATCCAAAGCACTTGAGTATAACACAATACTAATGCAATATATTATGCTTCAGCTATAGAAAGTGAAACTAAATTTTGCTTCTTTCTTATCCATGATACTAAGCTATCACCAAAGAAGAAAGATCCTCCACCTATACTCTTTCTGTCATCTAAGCACACTACCCAATCTAAATTTATATAAGAAACCAAAGAGAAATCTCTACCTGTGGGATACATTAATCCATAATCTAATGTCCCCTTGATATATCTAAATATTCTCTTCACCAACTGAACATGACTATCTTTTAGAGATGACTGATATCTTACAACCATACCTACTACATGAATGATGTTTGGCCTCAATATTGTCAAATATAAAAGACTACCAATCATAGATCTATACAAAAATTGATTTGTAATAGGTGAATCTTCATCCTTTCTCACTTTATTTCCTATACACATAGGTGTGCCAACTGGTGCATAATCCTCAAAACCAAATTTCTTCAACATTTCCTTAGCATATTTACTTTGAGATATGAAAATTCCTTTATTTGATTGAAATATTTCCAATCCTAAGAAAAATGATAATTTTCCAAGCATAGACATCTCAAATTATTTTTGAATTCTATTATAAAATTCTTTTGTCATATTTTCAATATTTCCTCCAAAAATGATATCATCAACATACACCACAAAAATCAATTGATGCTCACATTCTATTTTGATGTAAATATTACTATCAACAAATCATCTCTTGAATCATTGATCTTGTAGATACTTATCAAGTCTTGCATACCAAACTCCAGGAGATTGTTTCAATCCATACAATGCTTTCTTCAATATGCATACATGGTTATTAATATTTGAGAGAATAAATCCCTCAAGCTGCTCAATGTAGACCTCTTCTGCAAGATTCCCATTTAGGAAGGTAGATTTGACATCCATCTAATTTTTTTTAAATTTTTAAACACTACATATGCAAGAAACATTCTAATAGCCTCTAACCTTGTCACTGGTTCAAAATTTTCTTCAAAATCTATTCCCTCAATCTGAGCATATCCTTTACATACTAATCTTGCTTTATTTCTGGTCACTTATCCATTTTCATTCAATTTATTTCTATAAACCCATTTTGTTCCTATCGCATTGTGATCTTTTCGTCTAGGCACTAATTCCTAAGTATCATTATTTTATATTTGATTTAATTCTTTATCCATAGCCTTAACCCAATGCTTATCATGTCTAGCTTCTCAAAAAGTTCTAGGCTAAATTTTAGATAACAAAGAGAAATTAACTTGCTCATATTCACTTACCATCATTCTTCTAGTGTGAATTCCTTCATTTATGTCCCTGATGATGTCACTTTCATTATGATTTATCTAAAACTATTTGGATGGAGTTTTGGTACCCTTTTTCTCCTTCTCTTCATCTTCATCTAATTCTTCAAAATCTTCCTCTTCAATGATTTTAAGAATGTCTACTGGATCATTGATTCTTTGTGTTCCATCTTTTTCTATCCTGACACTTGTACTTTCAACAATTTTCTTGGCTCTTTTGTTATAACATTTATAAGCTTTACTTTTTCAATAATAACTAAGAAATATACATTCATCTAATCTAGATTCAAACTTACCAAGTTTTTCATCAGTTCTCTTTATGAATCATTTGCTACCGAAAACTTTGAAATAATCAATTGTTGCTAGTTTGTCTTTCCCTAGATCATAAGGACTCTTGTCACTATTGAATCTCAATAATTCCCTATTCTAAATATTCACTATTTTAAAAACCACCTATCTCCAATATTTATCTACTATCTTGGATTCATTTAGCATTGTCCTCACCATCTCCTAAACTATTCTATTTTTCTGTTCAACTACTCTATTTTGCTATGGAGTTCTAGCTACTTAATAATGTCTCTTTATTCCATGATATTCACAAAACTTAATAAATTTATCTGACATGAATTATCCTCCTCAATTTTTTCTTAGACACTTAATCTTTAATCTAGTTTCATTCTCAACTAATACTTTGAATGCTTTGAAATTTCTAAAAGATTCTGATTTTTCTTTAAAAACATTACCCAAGTCATATGTGAAAAATAATCAATAAGTAACATAAAATATTTATCACCTTGAATAATTTTATTTCTCATAGGTCCACATAGGTTAGTTTGAACAAGCTCTAGCATCTGAGTGGTTGATTACTCTTTTATTTTGAACCGCCTTCTAGCCTGCTTCTCATGCTGACAAGGTTCACAAAGCATGTCAAATGGCTTTGTAATCTTTGGAAGATTTATGACTATTTGATTTTTGCTGATGTTGAAAATATTGTAAAAATTTATGTGCACCATTCTCTTATGCCATATCCAACTTTATTTAATATGAATCAAACAACATCTTTGACCTTTGATGTATGATAACATATACAAGTTATTCCCTGTTCTCTGAGCATCTGCAACCAATACATCTGAATCTTTTCTTCTAATTTTATAACCTTATGCATAAGAATTTAGTGTGTGCCCCTAGTCACCCATTTGATTTACACTCAAAATATTATGTTTAATACCTTCTACATATAAAATATTTTTAGTTTTAGTTCTACCATTATCCAAACTTAGTGTACCTTTTCCAGCAATTTTGGCAGTAGTATTGTCTCCAAATTTTACTTTGCCACCATTGATCTTCTTCAAAGTTATGAAATTGCTCTTGTCTCTTTCATGTGCCTCAAACATCCAATATCAATGAACCATGTCTTTTCTACATTTCTTGCATGCAAAGCTATCTAAACCAATATAGAATCTTCAGGTTGTTTCTTCTACCATGAACATGTCTAAACCTTCTTCTTGATGAATGGAGCCTTGAAACTTTGGTCCTTGACTAAATCAAAAATGCTTGTATAGTACCAAGATATGTGTCTAAAGTTGTTACACTTATAACATATTATGGCCTCTTCATCAAAGCTTGATAGAGGAGAAAAAGAGTTGTAGCTTCTACTTGACTCTATATCACTTTCCTTCTCCTTATTTCTGAAACTATTAGCTCTTTTTCAACATTCTAATTTCTTATGACCATATCCATTACAATAAAAATAATAACCATAAAAATAGGACCTATTTGTGTATCTCTAACCTGATTTCCTTTTGTATCTTTGTTCCCTCCAGCCTTCTTGGTTTGAGATGTCCTTTATTTTCTTCACTTCTTTCCTTTTTGTTTCCTCTTTTATAAGATCTTCAGCATAACTCTTTTTCTTTTCAAATTCGATACCTATCTTATTTGATATTTCCTTTTGTATTTCTAATATCTTATTCAACATATTAGTGTTATTCTCAAATTTTGAATCATTGGTTGCTCTATCATTGATTGCTTTATTTGTTTTATCAAGATCTTCTTTTAAAGAAGCAATTTCAATAACATACCTTTCACATTATTTTCTTACTATTTTCAACTGTGCCATTAGATCTTCTTCATTCTTCCTAGCTTCTTCAAAGTGTGTTTTTAGATCTTCAAATAGTTCCTTTGACTCATTTTCATTTTTCTCAATCTAGTGCTTTAATCTTTGATTCTTCTTCTCAACAGATTTTAACTCTTATAAGGCATAAATGAGTTCTCCTTCTAGATTCACTTTAGCTTCATCCTCTTCTTCTTGATCATCTTTACTTTTTCTTATAGAGGCATCTTCATGTATGGCCATTAATAAAATCTCTTTTGATTTTAAACTTGAATTTACAACCTCTAGATGATTCTTAAGATCCTAAATAAATATCTTATTTTCTTTTGCTTCTATAGACAACTTAGAATCCAAGATACACACCTATTCCTTAATATCTTCAACCACAAATTTCAATTCTTGATTCTCCTTTAGTTTCTTGGCCATCTTGTGCTTTCCCGATCTACCTTCAAGCTGTAAATTTTTTTCAAAAGGAACCTACTCTGATACCAATTGTTAAGCATGGGATATACTGAGAGGGGAGGGGGTGAATCAGTATATCATAAATCTTATAAAATTTTTCTTAACAAAATTCCACTTAACCATACATTCAAGATATGAAATAAAACTAAAATAATAAACACCACACAAGATAGAGAAAGACACCAGATTTAACGTGGAAACCCAATGTGGGAAAAACCATAGAGAACAATCTCAAGTATATGAATGAGCTTCAACTCAAACTATAATATTCATAAGCACCAAATTGTAGGATCACCACCCCCTTTATTGATCACTAACACAATAAATATTCATGAACATCAACCCACAAGAGCACCAACCCCTTTGCTGAGCACGAACACAACAACTATTCATGAGCACCAACCCATAGGAGCACCAACCCCTTTACTGATCACCAACATAACAACTATTCATGAGCACCAACCCATAGGAGCACTAACCCCTTTTTCTGAGCACCAATACAACAACTATTCATGATCACCAACCCATAAGAGCACTAACCCCTTTGTGTTTATCACACAACTATCTCTCAATGTTGATATCTCAACAAATGATAATTCATTACAATATCTCTTTCCTCTCTCTCCTCTGCTCTTCTAAGTTAGATATAACAATTATAAATAAAACTCTATCTCACACATTACAAATAGATTCTCAAGCCTTTATTTATAGCTTTCCAAATGACCTCTAGCCTTCACCCTTTGTGACCCTTCAATCCTCATGGAAAATGGTGTCAAACTTGCATGACCCTTCATATCCTTGCATTTGAAAAGTCATATGGTGACCCTTCATAAGCAAAAGTGTCCTTTCATATTTTGTCTTTATCTTTGTGATTTTTCATATTCCTCAAAGAGTCCCTTCATGAGAAATTGCACATTTTCTCTTTTGTCTTCACTTGGTGACTCTTGGAATTCCCCAAGATGACTCTCAATGGGAAATTCATCCCATTCTTCTTTTATCTTTACCTCGTAACTATTTAACTTCTCCATGGGCCCTCTTTTGACTTATATGCAACCAAAAATATATTCATTAATATTAAATAAATATTAACACACATTAGCCAAGATATAACTATTACAAACATCATTAAATGAAATGGGTCCTTTATCACCAATAATGCTAGACCTTTGACATCAATGATAATATTTCCAATAGATCATTGATTTCATCAACCACCATATCATCTATCATTTTGGTGTTCCCCATAATATCATCACTGACAATGGCAAATATTTCAAGAATAAGCAAGTTCAAGGTCTTTGTGATGCCTTTGACATCAAACTTAGGTTTTCATTGCCTTATCATCCATAAGCAAATGGACAACCTAAGGCTTTCATCAAAATTTTGAAGAAACTGCTAACCAAGGTCATCAATGCTTTAGGACTGGATTGGCACTTGCACATCTCCTTCACTATATAGACGTATCACACTAGTATTTGAACATCTAAAGGTGATACCCCTTTCTCCTTTGTATTTGGAGCATAGGTAGTTTTGCCTCTCAAATTACAAATTCCCTCTCTTCACATATCATTGAAAAACATTATTTCTAAAAGAAAACTATCATCAAGAACATTTAGCCTAACTAGAGATACTTGATAACATCACCTCATAGCCCTTAAACACCTTTGTGTCTACCAAGAGTGTATTACGCGCTCCTATAACAAAAATATAAGAGTCAAAATTCAAAATCAGAGATCTCATCCTCAAAGAGAACCAACATGCCACTAATATGGAGAAAAGTAAAATAGGCAAGTTTTCCTTTAATTGGCTTGGACTCTACATCATCACCTATAAGTATGGATCAAGATCTTATCATTTATCTTCCCTCAAAGCCAAACCAAAACTTGAGCCTCTTAATGCTTCACATCTACATCCTTTCTACTATTAAAATAAGGATCAAACTCACCTTCTTACCTAACTTAAGCCTCATCTTTTGATTGATGAGATTATCTACCCTCACATTCCTTTTTCCTCTAATTTTGAGGGAAACTTGATTCAAACAAAACCATATGATTATCCATCACAACTATTTCCTAATCTTGAATATGGGTACCTTGATCTTACCCATAGCATGGTTCTCATGGATAATTTTTGTCTTTTACAAGATGAAATCCCATGGTCTTTTGTCTCTCAAAACCCATTCATTTCCACCCTCCACTACCTTCTTGTGTTAAAATCTTGCCCTCATAAAGGTACACCTTTAAGCCTTATTAGACTTGTCCATGTCTAAAACTAGCATTCAAACTATATTAGGATATGAAAATATATCATTTGGGTCACCAAATTTTTAGCATTATATAGACTACTCCCTTGAAGGATAGCTACCCCTTTTCTTGAACATTACTCAAAGGATAGACCACACTCTTGAAGGATGGCAATTACCTAAATCTTCCCACATCAATCAACTTCACAAATAGACCCTTTCTTAAAAAACAAACTAAACATCCCAAGAAAGCTACAATTAGCTTTTCCTTCAGTAGACTTCCCACATTGATCAGTCTACACTGAGCATAAGACATGGACTTGTCTAAATTTGGTTCTTAGGTCACTTATAGAAGGGTAAAGCTTTCCCACATAAGGTTATCTTCCCTATTCACCCATTTACCATTTACCATTCACTTACCACTTATCCCCCTTCCTCCATTTTCTATGAATTAAGGGATTTTGAGCTTAATGGACACAACATGATCAATACACACTTTTATCAACCAAAGTATGTTGATGTGAAATATTCAAAAAGGCTAAGGTTCACTAAGCCCAAACTAACTTTGATGATGTTTTCAGTCTTTACCAATGAAAAGGCATCATGCTTCTTAATTTTCCCTTCTATTATTAACTATTAGAAACATGCATCTCATAATTTTCCCACATTTCACCTTTTTATAACCTCACCCCCAAACCAAACAAGGCCTCTATCTTGGACATTCCTTCTCCATCACTTATTTCTTATAGAGTATTACTCTCCACCCTCTATCAATCCACTTTTTTAAATCAGAACCAACACTACCTTCAACAAAACCCAGACCATGTGGTATGCCAAATTAGGGAAACTCATTTGAAAACCATCTTGACCTATTTGGGGAAAGTTCCTTCCCTAGAATTTTTGGAGATTACTATTTTCCTTCTTCCTTCCTCTTTTAATAATCATCCAATCAAAACCAAAACTACATATGACCTAAAGTTTTTGTTATATCTTATGTCCACATAACTTTGTAGATAACATCCACTTTCCTAGTACATATGAAGTCATCTTGGCCACCCCTTTTCCAACATACCTTTTCACCCAACCATTGATCATTATCTTTCTACCCATCTTTTGGCTATCAACCATTGGGAGATTATATTTTCTCTACCTTTTGTGACCATTTGGAGATTATCTTTTCTCCACCTTTTTTGACCATTTGAATATCACTTTTTTCCATATTATTATCCTAGTACTAGAACTACATTTGGCTTGAATTTTTTGTTGGATACTATGTCCATGAAACTATGTAGGCAACATTCATTTACTTAGTGTATCTAGATTTAGCTCGAGCATCCCTTTATTTTCAACCATCAACCATTGAATATTATCCTTGAACCATTACATGAGATACACCTCAAACATTGACCATTTTGAACTAAACCATTTGCATCTTTTTGTGATGACCTTGCTATGGTCTTTTTAACCATACCGACTGACCTTGCCATGTTGACCATTCAAAAATTTGAACATTTTGCACTTAGTGCATGACCAAAACATTGGAGTCCTCCATGGGATCATTTCTAGTTTTAGATACTCACACACAAGATTACTTCTAAATTTGAATACCATCATAGACACAAATTTATTTTTACTTTGAAGGATAACAAGTGTACCCAACCATCATAATACGATCACATGGTCCTTTGGTCACTTGTCTTCTTAACACTAAGCCTATTTTTACCAACATTGGAATCCTTAGTCCTTGTATGATATTGGCTATCACATCTTTGTCACATCTTATATGCATGCTTGCATTATAAATGCCCAACTTTCAACCACCCTTTAGTCACCCAACTATGTGACTAACCATAAACCCTTTATCAAACCCTGACATGATTCATCTTTTCCTTATCATCTCTCAGTTTAAGGAGGAACTCCTTCCATACTTGGGGTAAACTGACCTTCAACCAAGCTTCAACCACATAATCTATTTTTGTTTTTCACCTTAGAAATATAGGTAGCATAACAAAAAAGACCAAAATGTAGATACTAAAAAATCGTACACTCGGTTCTAGTCATCAAAGTGCCTTGATCATCTCTTTTTACAATTAAAGAATTAAGATGACCTATTTTTATCTAACCCATTCTTATAACTTACCCCAACCCACTTTGAGTCCAAGTTAGCTAAACTTAGCCAACTCAACTCACATTTTTTAGCTAAACACCCTTTATCTACCCTTTAACCCTTTTTAAACCCACGCATACTTGACACATCGACCAATGATAGTTGGGGTAATCATTGATGGTTATCCTAAATATTGATGGTTAAGTCCTCAAGCTTATAACTCATCACTAGTTATTCTTGAGGCAATAAGGAACAAAATTTACTACTTTTCTCCACCTCATCCTCTAACACATCACAATGCCTTGTTACTCATCATCCTTATCCTTCTTAATCCATCACATTGTTGATATAAAAAGAGATGAGTAAGAGGATAAGGGGATCCATAAATACATACCCAAATTATACATTCAGGCTATCTTCATATAGGTGTAGAGAGGATTACAAAGCAAGTTAGTCAAGCATTAGTCCATAAATAATGACAAATTCATAAAGAACTAACTAAATAAGCCTATTTATTCCTATGGGAATTACAAAGGATAACAAGAAACAAATGAAAGAAAGAAACATCATATTACCTTCCCAAATGGATTAACCATACCCATGTGGCTCAAAATCATGTTCTCCCTTGATCAAGCATCCTTGTCTTTGTCAATAATGGTGGTAAGCTCCTCCAATGTCTTAATAACACTCCATAAAACCTAGGCTCATGATTAAAAATCACTAAGCTAGCCTATCAATGAATCTTGAAAAAAAAATCAATGATCAAATGAAAAATATTGTGGAAACAATTTGACATTATAAATTTGTAATATCCAAGCTTAAAATTCATGTCCATGGCCCTCTCTATTTATAGATTTTTGAGATTTGTTAGGATCAACCATGACTGTCCATCTCAAGATTGAGATGTGTGTCCATGGATAATCCTAATATTTAGATTTAAATACATAATTATCTTCGTCATGACCTTGGAAAAAGGGGCATTAAAGAGGCATGGGTGACCCATAATTTTGATATTTGTGGCATTTATGGCCTAGGGATGTCTTCCCAATAAATGATGTCACCTGATGATGTAATTAATAAGAATCAATTTTTAAAAATAAATATTCAATAAATCTCATGGAAAATCCACTTAAGCTCTTGATTTGTATTAATTATCCATTAACAAGGTTAATCAACATTTATGCAATTATTTGAAAATTAGCCCTCAATTAATCAAAATGGTCAAAAAGTCATATTACTAAGTTTTAATTTGACTTGAGAAGAATTAGAAGGTGATGTTAGATGCACTAAAACCATATTTCCATTTAGGATTTCTCCAACACAACATAACAAAGGTACATGGCATGTACCAATGAATTTAGAAGAAAAGAGTGATCCAAAGCACTAAATGGCAAAATTATCATTTTGACTCAAAATGATCTAATCAAAGTTAGCTACCCCATAAAATGCATTACCCTATTTAGGGATACTTTGACATAAATTGGCACTTATATGTGACAATTTTGAACCATTTAGGGCATTTTATGGATTTTGACCTAAAATGTGCATTTGAGTGCAATTCGAGTAAGATTGACAATTTCAACATAAATAGTGTTAGGAATTAAATGTTTACATCTTTCCCCTATTTGAGAAGGTGTAGTGAGACATTCAAGTGAAGAAACATATTTTAAAAATAAAAGATTTTTCAAGAATAAATTGGAACAGACCCATGATTCCCCCTCAAGAGGACATACAAGGATGGAAGAAAAAGATGGATTCTTGAAAAGAGAGAGAAAGTGAGAGATTAACCCATGGAATAAATCACATCAAGATGAGTTAATTCTTGCACATGTGATTACCATCAATGATAAAAATATAATTAGAGGTATAATAGGACTTATAAATGGGGGGAATGGGAAAGATATAATCCATAAATGTAAGGGACACACTGTAAACATACCCAATTTGAGAGTATAAGTTATGCACTTATGACATTGATCAATCCCAAGACAAGTTGCACACTAAAATATTGCAATTATGGGATTTATTGTAGAGAGCTTGGAATTAGAGGAAAAGAGAGAATGTTCTACTTCAGAAAGGGAAACACCACTATAATGGGGTCTCTAAAGAGAATATAATAAGTACTCCAGTAAAATATATTTGATCATGATAAAATAGTTTTTCCCCAGTAGGGTGAATCTTGATCATTGATAAAGAATAAATAATGATTTTTCCCCTTAGATATTATTTGATTTAGATGTGGTTCAGATGTTGGGCCCTAACATGGGCAATTGGCAAGCAAAATAGCTCAAGGATACAATTGAAAAGATAAGTTAAAGTGAGTGGGTGAAAACATACATGTGATGGGGTATTGGATTAGAAAGCCATATAAATCCAAGCATATAAGAATGCATAAAATGATGAGAGAGATGAAAAGAAGAATGGAGATAGCTGAGCTAAACTCAATAGAAATTAAGAATTACCTACATAGTTCCATGGACTCAAGTTCCAACATGAACTTTAGGCCAATGTAGTTCACCCATGTTGGGAGAGAATGGAATGAGGAATGATGAAAAATGACCAAAAATTGATTAGAATTATAATTTATGCAAAAGAGATGCACATCTAAGCATAAAAAAAGAATCCTAACATGCATGCTACCTAGAAGCCTAATTCCATATCATGAGCCTAGGTTTTGTAAAGTGTTCTTGAGAATCATTTATTAGAGCTGATGTTAAAATTAAGACATTGAGACCTGAGCACAAAGTGCTTTCTATATAAAAATAAATTACGTATCTTAAGTATGAATAACTTAGAATGACATAAGAATCCAATTGTGCTGAGCTAGTTCAAATGTGAATATCTATAACTAAGAATAATGGTAAAATAATGACCAAAACTAGAGTTATAGTGATTTATATTTAAACAAAAAAGCAAAGATAAAGAAAAAGATAAACATAAATGAACCTAAGTTGAAATCAAGATATGATCAATCAAGACTTAAGTAGGAACAAAAATGTCTAAAAATAAAAGGCAAGAATGTCTTAGTGACATGAGACCAAGATATGAATAATCAAAATCCATGTGGATCATCAAGGCATTCTTGAACACAAAAGAGAAAAGCAAAATTAAATAGAAAAAAAAGATACCAACAACAATCAAATAAACAAAATGGTCCAAGAATAATGTAATAACATAGGATCAAGATATAAACAATCGAAATCCATGTGAATCATCAAGATGTTCTGAAACATAAAAGAGATAAGAAAAAACAATCAAGGAAACACAAGACCAAGAATGGAGATAAGAAATAATAAAAAGAGAAAAGGAGAAGAAATAAAAGGATATGTGTGAAAGAATAAGAAAACACCAAGAAAACTCAAATAAAGACACAAAAAAACCAAGTTAGTGTGGTTTAAAGACATGTTCATACTTGTGCGGTAGAGGAGTTACTTTCTACCATATCATAATAAAGAAAAATGACATGATAATTGTTCCATAATTAAAGAGGAGCAATGACAAAAGAAAAGGGGAAAGATAAGAAAAAGAAGGGGTTGGTCAAGCTGACTATATAT
Source organism: Torreya grandis (assembly GCA_037957365.1). Classification (NCBI taxonomy): domain Eukaryota; kingdom Viridiplantae; phylum Streptophyta; class Pinopsida; order Cupressales; family Taxaceae; genus Torreya; species Torreya grandis. Next base: position 113,228 of record JARHVA010001628.1, read on the forward strand.
GTATAAGATAAGTGGATGATACCTAAATAGTTCCATGGATACATGTTTCAACATGAACTTTAGGCCAAATGTAGTTCTCCCAAGAAATGGGATTGAAGAAAAATGATGATCGGACAAGCATGATTAATGTTATAAAAGACATGAAAGATGTGAAAAATAAAGGAGAATGTTCTAGCAAAAAAGAAGCTAATGAGATGAGAAAGAATGATCTTTCAAAATGGTAAGTGTGTGGGACACAATGAAATGAACTGGTGTTTTTGTGCTTGCAAAATGGCTTGAGCATAGCATGGTGGAATGGTAATGTACAAATGTATAGAAGCACAAGATAATATTTTTGTTCTTTTATGGATCATGTTCTGATGTTTTTGGTATTTTCAAAGTATTTCTAATGTTTTTGGTGTTTTTGGGATAAAATATGTACAAGGTGGGACCATCTACTTGAGGAGATGCACATCCTAAGAGTATAGGTTCTAATAAGATAGCTAAGCTGGCTATAAAAACCCATGCTCACAAATAAATGAGAGCAAGGTTCTTGATCTATAATAGTGTATCAATGGTCTGGAACTAAGAAGATGTTTTTGTTCACTTGTTTGAAGCTGCATAATACTATCCTAGCAAACTACTTTGTAGAACTACTACTAAGATATTCATAATGTTTATGAGACATAATCAAGATCATTATTGGTTAATAGATAAAAAGTGTTCAATCTTATAACATTTCTTAGACATAATAAAGAATATGTTTCTTGAAGAGAGCAATCTAGAATGGGATAAAGAATGTGTTTAGAGTGTCAAGGATTCAAAGCCTTTACTATCATAAATCATGAAAAGTGGACCAAGGTAGTATAAAATGTGTTCAAGGTAAAATAAAAGGGTGGGATAAAATTACGTTAGTACAAGTTGCCTCCAAGTCAGGGGTCTTGTAGATAATGGTTCAAAGCATTTCATGTGTAGAACCTTTTAAGTTGTATGATGTTCATGGGCTCTAAAAGTTATTCACCATTAGGTTTAGCCAGTTGATATGCTCATAATCCATAGTTTGCTAAGACAATATATGATCCTAACCAATTAGTCTAAAACTTGCCTTTATTTTTGGGTTTAGAATTCATATTCTTTTGGTTCTCTTTCAAAACTAAGTCACCAATCTTAAATTCTTGAAGGATAATGCATTTATTGTAGCTTCTCCACAATATATTCTGATAGGCCTACAATTTTTCTAGGGTAGCCAAATACTTACCATCAAGAAGCTCTAGTTCGTGCAGTCATGAGGCTCTATAGCCTTCATTATCTTCAATATGCTCCAATGATATTCTTAATGATGGGATCTCAATCTTGACCAGGATGATAACTTTAGTGCCAAAAATGAGGGAGTATGGGTTAGCTCCAGTTGGGGTACAATGATTAGTTTGATAAGCCCAAAGGGTAAGAAAGAGTTACAAGTGCTAATTATGGCCAACATCATTGATAATATTATTTAAGATGGATATAATAGTTTTATTTGATGCCTCATCTTGTCCATTTCCTTATGAGTTATATGGAGTGTATTTATTGTGCTTGATCTTGAATTTTGCACAAAGAGATTTCACATCTTGGTTAACAAAATATACACCATTATCAGATATAATGTGGGATAGGATGACATATCAATAGATGATATGGTAATGAATGAATTTGGCTATTTTTTCTTGATAACATAAGTGAGAAGAATGACCTCTATCCACTTGGTATAGTATTTGATTTCAGTCAAATGTGGTTATGGCCATCTGAAGATGTCGATCTAATTTTCACAATGAGGTTGAGACCCAATGTTGAGAATGGCCATGGTGTTGTAATTAGCTATAATGATAAGGAAGGTGCATGTATGAAGCTACCGTGATACTAACAAGGAACACACTTCTTTACATAATTTCAAGCATCTATCTCCATTTTGGGCTAATAATAACATGTTCTGAGGAGTTTCTTTGCTATGACTACACCATTAGTATGGGCCCCACACATTCCTTCATGAACCTCCTTTAGTGCCAGCTTGGATTCTCCAAAAGATAAATAATAAATAAGTGTTCCATCATATCCTTTATAATAAATCATGTTTCTAACGAGGATATAACATGTTAAGAATGAAGGAATAGTTTTGTTGGTTGTTGGAAAGGTTGGCAGGAAATACATGACTATGGAAATAGTTATAAAAATCTTGGTACCATGGTAGCTCAGGTGAGGGATTAAGATCAACAACAGTGTATATCCTATCTAAATCTAATAAAATATGTGTTAGATAAAGAATATTTTCAATCAAGAACTAATACTCTTTAGCACTATCATGCATTTGGATCATAGAACCAATTGTTGCCATAGTATTGGCATATCTATTGTTGATTCATGAAATGTGATCAAACTATAAATATTTAAAATGTGTTTTAAGGTTATAAAATATTTGATTTTAACGAACAAACTTATCATCCCTTTTCTAATACTAGTCAATTGTGATTAGCTATAAATCTCCATAGACTTTTAAGCTTTGAATATCCCACTGTATGGCAAGATGGAGCTCTATAACCAATGCCTCATATTCAGCCATATTGTTTGTACACTAAAATTGTATATGGAAGGCTTTGGGGTTAAATCTCCCTATGGCATGATCAATAATATGTCAGCTCTAGCCCTAGGGATGTGAAGGATCCATCAAAATAGAGCATCTATTATTTAGGTTCTTGTGATGCTTGTTCTATCATTATGATAGAATCATCTAGAAGGTCAATGTTGAAAGGTTGAGTGGTTGTAATAGGAGATTTTACAATTTGGTCAGCATGAACATATCCTTTGATTGCCTTTTTATTCTAGTACTCAATATTAAACTCACAGAGGAGCATAATCCATTTAGCCATGCATCCTTGAAGAGTTGCTTTAGATAAAAGGAACTTGAGAGGATATACCTTAGAGACAACAATAGTTTTTTTATTTAACATATAATGTCACAATTTTTGAGTGGCAAACACCATAGCTAAACATGAATTCTCAATAGGCATATAATTATGTTCATTGGCTACCAATGTGTGGATTAAATAATAAATAACATGTTCCTTACCATGATCATCATGCTGAGACAAAAGTGCCCCTAGTGCATGTTCCATGGTTGATATATAAAGAAGCAGTGGTTTTCCTTGTGTTGGAGGTTGTAAGATTGGTGGATTGGCCAAGTATGTTTTAAGCTTTATAAATGCTATCTAACAATCTTCATCCCAATGAAATGTTACCCCTTTCTTTAAGATATAGGTAAATGGGTGGCACTTATCTACCAATTGAGAAATGAACCTACATATAGATTGGATCTTTCAGACCTCATAACTATTTAACATTATTTGGTGGAGGCATTTACATAATAACATTAACCATTGTAGGGTTGAATTTGATCCCTCATTATGATACAATGAACCCTAGCAATTTTAATAATGTGATTCTTATTGGTTGAATATTTTGTTGATCAACATACTGATAAACAAAATAGGTCTGATTAGCCAAAGTAGGAAGATTAGTCATCCAAATGTGTAGTTTTACCACATCAAAAAGACACTGATCTCTCTTCTCATCAAGGGGAGGTTCCTTATATATATATATATATATATATATATAAACAAAAAATAATACTCATGGGTAGGACAAACCATCCATCTCTCTTTCTTTAGAGATGATGTGTGCGGATCAAAGGAAAAACTCAGGGGAAATAACAGACAATAATCCTCTTCTTTTAGAAATACTATTTAGCAAACCACAAGAATACTCCTGGCAGTAACAACAAAATGTAGCAAAGGATGTAATAACCAAAAAATCGAGATGCAGCACAAAGACTTCACCTGGATTACTCAAGAGTAAGATACGAAGGACAATGAGGGCATAAATTCACCTCAAGGTCCTTTACACAAAAATGAAAAGAAAATACACTAAAGGCAATTATGGGGGCACAAAGTCTCTCCACAGTTGACTCTTTTGGACACCTTCTTGACTGCTGTCACTAATTCTGCTTGTTGAATTAAAGGAATAGAAGATATATTGAAGAAAAAGACATAAGAACAATTTCCTCAATAACAAAGATATTACAGCACAAAGTCTGAAAAACCACTTGCTTTCTTATTCCAATAACAAAATATGATTGGCAATCTGAGCTCAAAGTCTCAGTAATGCCTTACAATTTGGGCAGAGTTTCATTCTCATTGTCAAAAAAGAGATCCTTATTATAATAGAAGAAAGTCCCTTATATATCCTCTTCAAAAAGGACTTGGGAACAATCAATACATCATTTTGCATGGGAATCTATTAAGAAGACACATTGGAACTTAGGGATGCTTTATCCATTTGATTTTATCAATGCAAGGAAATAAGTCGCGCTTATTGAAAGTTTGTAACTTTCAATGTCCACCTGGTGATCTGATCTTAACTTCATCATTCCTCCTTATCTGGTTAATTGAATCGGGTCCTAGATTTAGTTTACTATTCTATTCCTTCCTCACTTTTTGATGGTCTTGGCCTTGAATTTTGGGAATGCATTCTAGTCTAGATCAATAGTTATTTTGTTGTCTTAAATTTGATGTTCGCATGCCCATCACTATGTTTTCAACGACTACTTTGTTGTGTTAAATTTGACATCCTCGAGCACGTCACCCCTTGGTATTCTTTTGGCTTTCTACTTGGTATTTTTTTAGATTGGACTTTCCCTTTCAGGCCTTGAGAAATGACCCATTTTGAGTCAGGAAGAGCCTCCCACAAGGGTATCTACCCTTCGGGCAGTCTTTGAATGGCCTTCAAGCTTCTTTGAGAAACTCTTTGAACTTTGGTGATGAACCAAATGTTTGAACCATTCCATTGAACCAAGAATTTGAACCATGTGTTTAAACTAACCATTGAACCAAGGCTTTGAACCTTTTCATTGAACCAAGATGTTGAACCAAATTTTGGTTCAACGGTTCAAACAAAGCCTTGAACTGACTGATGAACTATTTAATTGAACCAAAGAATGAATCAAAGTGCTGAAACTGAATGGATGAACCAAATGTTGAAACAAAGTGTTGAACCACTTGATTGAACCTGCCTTTGAACCATTTGACATTGAACCAAAAGATGAACCAAATGTTGAACCTGCTATTGATGCTTGTCAATGGAAATTTCTATTTAAACCAAGGCGATGAACCAATTCTAAAAATGACTAATTATTAGAAACTGATTATTTTGATTAAACACACCTGTAGAAGTTGTGAAGCCTAAAAAATGAGGAATTTGAATGCCTAAGACAAATTTTGAAAAGAGAAGAGACAATTTTGGTCTGTAAGACCAAAATAGTTCAAATGTTGTCCCAAAAATGAGTGATATTTTTGGGGGACAATAGCTGGCTCCAGTTGGGGAACTTCTGTCAATTACAAAATGAATTAAAAGGAGTAGAATCTAGAATCTCTAGTGTCTTCAAGTATGCCATTGGGTTATGGAGTCATGCTACCCAGAAATGAAAGGCATCAAAAATGGAAACAAATAAAACAAAATAAAATTAAAAATTGTACAAATATACATATATACATATGTAATGATCTGATACTTCAAGAATTAAAGTATTTCAGATGCTACTTCTTGAGAGATAGTGAAAATAGTGTGCCATCTTGGTAAACCAGCAAGAAGACATTTTATCCCCAAAAATGGTGATGGGCAAATGGAGCTCCTCACTAGGAAACCAATTTTTTGCGTCTTCCTCTTGGTCTTTCCTTCTTTTTGCTCTGTGGTAGGACGTGGTCTTCAAAATGAAAACCATAACTCCTTGCTCTCCTTGTGAAGGGTTCCTTTGCCTAATTTTGATTTGCAGTAGCATGGTCCATTACCATAATTGGTTATTCTTCTGGTTCAATCTAGTATATGATTGGATTGTCCATATCAAACTCCTGACAAACTATCAGATTAACATCTTCTTTGATGTGAAAGAGTTTGACTTCTTCATCTTGAGGAATATTCAATTTAAGCAACAGAGATTCACATCCAATTGTGTTGTTGGTGTTGCTGACTTGTAAATTGCATGAAGGAAGTGTTAGGTTATGGAGCTAAAAGCTTCACTGATGCAAACATGGAGGCATGGAGGAGGTTGCTAGGGTTGCTGAGTTGTAGAGCGAGTTACAGAGGAACTGACGTCGGTCAAGCCAACCGATGTTAGTCATACTATAGTATAGAAGCAATCGACGTCAGTTATGAGTTGGCCGACATTGGTCAGGAAGGAGCCAATGTCGGCAACCTGTTTGAGCATGTAGTTTGCATGCAGGTTTTGGATAGGTCTATTTTTGGATAGGAAGTTTGTATGTAAAGACTATTTTTGGTCTTGAGTTTCGAGTCTAATTATTGTAATTAAGAATGTCTAATTATTGTATGCATGAGATCTATATAATAGACTCATGGGCTATATTATAAAATTTGGCTAGAGAGTAAGAGAGAAAAAAGTTAGCTCCTTCAGAGTGAAGAGAGCATGGTGTGTTCCTCCTAGTTCCAAAGGGGTGCTGAGTGTGTATGATCAAGGAGAGTTGCAGGTTGTGCAAGTTCTGGTAGAAGATCCATCGGGGTACTGGTTGAAGAATCATAAGGACTTGGTGAGGCAAGGACAAGGGTTCTTCAGGGTGTAGAGACATCTACGTGGTGAGTAAGGTCTAGTGATTTGTAGGTTGTTGCAAGAGTAGGGAGATCTACTTGGAGTATGGTTGTGTACCTGGTGTACTGGTAGCGTTGTTACTTATGGTGGAGGTGAACAATAACTCTATGTTTGAGTTGATTATTGTGACCATAATTGAGAGAGTGAATTGTAGGAGGGGAATTACTGGTGAGCCCTAGAAGTGTGGGAGCTCTAGAGGTGTGAGAAGAAGTGTGGTGACTTCTTTATTATATTTCCTTTTGGATAAGTATTAATACAAGATTGTGTATTGTCTCTCATATTCTATGTTGTTTCATATTTCTAGTTACTTATTCATTCTGGTTAAATACTGTGTTTAGTTGCTTATATAGAGGTAATCATATATACTCTTATTGGTGGAGTAGGGTCCTGACATCTAGTATCAGAGCTTTTGGTTGGGTTACTAACAGGTGGTTTTAGATCTGGTTAGTGTTTGTTGATTACAGGATACTCACAGGGGTTTTTGTTTGAGTGGGAGTGTAGCAATGGCAGAAGAAAGTAAGGTACGAATGGAGAAACTGAATAGCATGAATGGTCTGATTGATGGAAAGAAAGAGCAGGTAAAGAAAGATTGTTGGTTGGTAGAAGATCAGCATGAAGAAAAGGAAGAAGCAAATGTTGCAGGTGATGTTGCACTAGATGCTCTGTATAAAGTAGAATCTTGGTTTATAGATTTTGTTGCCTCTTTCCATGTAGCCCAAAATAGAGCATCTTTTCATGAGTATGTCCAAGGAGACTTTGGAGAGATTTATTTAGGGGTTGGTGAGCCTTGTCAGATTATTGATAAGGGGAAGTGAAGCTGAAATTGTAGACGGGTAACACACGGGTGTTGAAGAAGGTCATGCAGGTTCCAGTCTTGGAGATGAGTCTAATTTCTTCAGGAAAGTTGGGTGATGAAAGATGCACAGTAACTCTCATAGTGGATGCACTTGAATTAGATGGTGGTAAGAAAGTAGGTATCCTTTATCTATCTACTTATATTACTGATTCACCTTCTGTTGTAGAGATGTGGCTTTGTAGGCTTGGTCACATATGTAAGAAGGGAATGCATGTTTTTAAGCGGAAGACAAATGTCTTTGACAAACTTAAGAACTAGAAAGCCTTGGTGTTCATGGAGGAGATGACAGATAGAGATCAGTTGAGAGGACTAAATTATTTTGAGCAGGGTTATGTTAATTTGAACAGGGTTATGATCCAAAAGGAGCTCGCGGGTAAAAGTCATCACTCACAAGTAAAACACATAGACCGACATCGGTTAGAAAATTGACATCAGCATCTAGAGGGACTGACGTCAGTTATATGCAAACCGATGTTGATGACTCCAAATAGATAAACACTGGCATTGGTCATGGAGAACCGATGTCGGCAATGAGGCATTCACATGGAATCGATGATGGTCAGGTGCAGATTGAGATGTGACCGACATCGGTCACTGAGACAGATTTTGGGTGGACAACAAGCTATCAAGGAGTCTTAAGCACCCATATAGAGGATTGAAAGGGTAAGTAAGCCTCAAATTCATCATTTCCCTTCTTTACACTACTTGTTGCTCATTAATGGTCAAGAATTAGGAAGTCATTAAAGAAGCAGAGCAGGTAGATCCAAGAAATAGTGGGAGCTTGGCATGGATGAGGATTGTGATTCTTTGGAGAAAGAACCAAACGAGAGTTTTTTGGTGGAGTTTCCAGCTGGAAGAAAGCACTGAGAGATGAATGGATTTTCAAGATGAAGAAGAGTGGGAATGGACACGTGAGATGGAAGGCTAAGGTATATGGTCGTGAGCAAGCTGCAGGACAGTGGTACAGATTTGACAGGTGGATGACAAAGTAGGGCTTTAGTCAATGTCAGTGTAACCGTTGTGTTTTCTTTACCAGGTGGATAATGGTCATGACATTATCTTGTTACTATATGTGGTGTGGTTACTTTTTGCAGGGTTACACATGCAGGGAGTTTCTGAGCTAAAGGTAAAGTTAGTTCAGAGGTATGTCATGAAGAATTTGGAGCAGCAAAATTCTTTGGCATAAGAGACATGGAAGATCACAAGTTGATTTTGTCTCCAGTGGGAGTTGATGTGAAGAAGGTGTTGGTGGGATTCATTATGCAAGATGCAAAATCAATAAGCACACCTATGGCTGGACAGTTCAAGTTGAGCTTAGAACAGTGTTCAAAATCACATGAGGTCTAGTGTAGACTTGAGTTTTCCCAAGCAGTGGGAGTTGTCAAAAAGTTTGGAGCCAATTCAAGAAAGAAGCACTGGAGGATAATTCAGTGGATTCTTAGGTATTTGAGAGGGACCAATAGTAGGGATTCATGTTATGCAGGGTCAAGGTCTTCATTACATGGAGTTGTAGGTTTGGATGTGGTGGGTTACTTGGATGACAAGGAGGTGCACCACAAGGTGTGTGGTGGTTGGTCTTCAGGATTGAGCTTAAAGAGGGATACAAGCCAAGAAACAAATTAGACAGTGTATAGGTACAGGTATAGTGTAGCTGTTTATCTCCAAGTGGGAGATTGTTAGGTTATGGAGCTAAAATCTTCACTGATGCAAACATGGAGGCATGGAGGAGGTTGCTAGGGTTGCTAAGTTGCAGAGTGAGTTATAGAGGAACCGACATCGGTTAGGCCAACCAACGTCGGTCATACTACAGTACAAAAGCAACCGACATCAGTTATGAGTTGGCTGACATCGATCAGGAAGGAGCCAATGTCGGCAACTTGTTTGATCATGTAGTTTGCATGTGGGTTCCAGACAGGTCTATTTTTGGACAGGCAGTTTGCATGTAAAGACTATTTTTGGTCTTGAGTTGTGAGTCTAATTATTGTAATTAAGAATGTCTAATTATTGTATGCATGAGATCTATATAATAGACTCATGGGCTATATTGTAAAAGTGTGCTAGAGAGTAAGAGAGCAAAAATTTAGCTCCTTTAGAGTGAAGAGATCATGGTGTGTTCCTCCTAGTTCCAAAGGGGTGCTGAGTGTGTATGTTCAAGGAGAGTTGTAGGTTGTGCAAGTTCTGGTAGAAGATCCACCAGGTACTGGTTGAAGAATCATAAGGACTTGGTGAGGCAAGGACAAGGGTTCTTCAAGGTGTAGAGACATCTACGTGGTGAGTAAGGTCTAGTGATTTTCAAGTTGTTGCAAGAGTAGGGAGATCTACTTGGAGTACGATTGTGTACTTGGTGTACTGGCAACATTGTTACTGACTGGTGGAGGTGAACAACAACTCTATGTTTGAGTTGATTGTTGTGACTGTAATTGAGAGAGTGAAGTGTAGGAGGAGAATTACTGGTGAGCCCTAGAAGTGTGGGAGCTCTAGAGGTGTGAGAAGAAGTGTGGTGACTTCTTTATTGTATTTCCTTCTGGATAAGTATTAATACAAGATTGTGTATTGTCTCTCATATTCTGTGTTGTTTCATATTTCTAGTTACTTATTCATTATGGTTAAATTCCATGTTTAGTTGCTTATACAGAGGTAATCATATATACTCTTATTGGTGGAGTAGGGTCCTGACAGGAAGAATATCTCCTTGAGGAGATATCAACACAGTTCCAACTTCATCATTGGTGGAAGAATTGTTGTCATCATCAGAAGCTAATCTCCAATTAGATTTCTCTTCATTAGAGATCAAATATCCTTCCTTTTTTATATTGCATCCTACCAATTCTCTTGAAGTCTTGTTTGGATCAATTCTTGGATTGTCATCTACAGGACTTTCATCTACAAAAACATGAACATCCTCTGTGGTCAAGAAGTAATTACCCCTACCTGAAGGCTCAAATAGAATTTTAGCTGTAGGGGCCAACATTTGGGTGACCATAATTTTTACCTCAGACAGGTCTACACCTGGTTCTCCATCAATGCCCAATTACTCAGGATTGGCTTGCAGGGATTCAAACTCAGTCATCTAAATTTTGGATTTCTTGACATGATTAATCATGTCAAATGACTGGAATGGGCTTGGAAGAGAAGATGGGAGTTCATCCTTTTGATTTTTAGGAGGGGGAGGACTGGTTTGCAAAGTTGAAGTAGAAGGTGCAGAGATGTTTGATGTACTTCTTTGGTAATCACCAGGTCCTTTGATTGAAAAGGAAGAGGGGTTCTTTGCTTAGCAATTGAAATTGCTAGTTGGGGTTACTCCTCTATCTTCTCTTTGTTAGCTTACTGGGCTGACTGATTTTGGGACCTAGTGAATACTGTGTATGATCCTTTGACTACTTCACCTTCACTTCTGAGTTCATCTTGGTAATACAGGAAGCCAATGTGGGAGTCACCAACTAATTCTTCTAGATCTTACCTAAAGAGATCAATACCATTTTCTTGCTCTAACTTAGGTTGGAAATAGGAAACATGCTCTATTTCTAGATATCCAACTACCGAGTTTGTTGGAGGTGCTTCAAGGGCAGGATTGCTTTGTGGGGGAGGAAGATGATTTTCTTGCCCTTAACTTCTAGCAGCGTTGCATTGATATGGCTAATTAGGGAATGTCCTCCTTGGTATATCTTTATATAGAAGAGTAGAAGACATACTTGGTGTCATTTGCCTTTTCAAGGCTAGCAATTCATTTGCCAACTTTTGCACCATCGGATCACTGGTGCTTGTAGATGAATATTTAGAAGATGATGAAGCTCTATTTTTGTTAGGATCTCTCCTTATCTTTCCTGCCAAGATAAGGTCATCTTCTAGCTTAGTAGCCAAGTCTTGAGCAGCCTCAAGGTCTATGTGTCTACCCCATCTCAATAGAAAACTCACTTCAGGTAGTTGTGAATTGATGAAAAAACACATGAGATTCTAAGGTGTCAGCTAGGCGATCATGGGAATCTTGTGCCTCAGCTTGTTAAACCTGGCAATGAAGTCCCTCATAGGTTCATGGGGCTCCTTCTTCATCTATGTGAGCTAGGCTAGCATGGCATGTGCATCTTCTATAGGTTTGAACCTTGCTTCAAACTTGGTTTTGATAGTGTCCCAGCCAGTCACTGATCTAGTTTGCAGATGGTAAAACTAGTCTGCAGCAGCACCTTGTAATGTCCCCATGAAAAGTCTAACTGCCATGTCTTCAAATTCCACCCCTATCACACCATAGGCTATGGTGAAGGCTGAAATGTGTTCATCAGGGTGGACTCTTCTATCACCAAAGAATTTGGGGAAATTCTTCCTTGAACTGAGTGGTAGCTCATGCAGAGGTGGAGTCAAGTTGAGTGGGCCAAAAGAGTTACCCCAAGGGCCTTGAACTACCATGATTTAATTATGAACAATAGGGATAACACATCTGAGTGGAGTTGTTAGATTATAGGACAAAAATGGAAAATAAAATGGCCTTGCTTCAGCTTAAAGATTGAGGCTTCAAACTGTGCTTTCTTTCCCAATAGCTATGGTTTTGCAGACCAGATAATATAATGGAGATGGATGAAAATGGATATGGATGAAAATGGTAAGGCTATAAATGAATAATGGGTAAGACATGAAACAGAGTCACCAGAGTTTGTAATGGATAAGGTTATAATGATAATGGGTTATATAGGTGATGTTTCAATTTGAAACTTGAGGTTCCAAATTGCACAATATTGTGTATATCCCCATTGGAGTCACCAAAAACTATTGGTTGAATATTTTATCGATCAACATACTGATAAACAAAATAGGTCTGATCAGCCAAAGTAAGAAGATTAGTTGTCTAAATGTGTAGTTTTACCACATCAGAAAGACACTGATCTCTCCTCTCATCAAGGGGAGGTTCCCTATATATATATGTATATGTATATATATATATATACATATACATATATACATATATATATATACATATATATATATATATACACACATACACACACACACACACACACACACACACACACACACACACACACACATATATATATAAACAAAAAATAATACTCATGGGTAGGACAAACCATCCATCTCTCTTTCTTCAGAGATGATGTGCCCAAATCAAAGGAAAAACTCAGGGGAAATGACAGATAGTACTCCTCTTCTTTCAAAAATACTATTCAGCAAACCACAAAATACTCCTGGCAATAACAAAATGTAGCAAAGGATGTAATAACCAGCAAATCGAGATGCAGCATAAAGTCTTCACCTAGATTGCTCAAGAGTAAGATACGAAGGAAAATGAGGGCACAAAGTCACCTTAAGGTCCTTTACACAGAAATGAAAAGAAAATACACTAAAGGCAATTATGGGGGCACAAAGTCTCTCCACAATTGACTCTTTAGGACACCTTCTTGACTGTTGTCACTAATTTTGCTTGTTGAATTAAAGGAATAGAAGATATATTGAAGAAAAAGACATAAGAACAATTTCCTTAATAACAAAGATATTAAAGCACAAAGTTTGAAAAACCACTTGCTTTCTTATTCCAATAACAAAATATGATCGACAATCTGAGCTCAAAGTCTTAGTAATGCCTTACAATTTGGGTAGAGTTTAGTTCTCATTGTCAAAAAATAAATCCTTATTATAATAGAAGAAAGTCCCTTATATAGCCTCTTCAAAAAGGACTTGGGAACAATCAATACATCATTTTTCACTGGAATCTGTTAAGAAGACATGCTAGAACTTAGGAACGCTTTACCCATTTGATTTTATCAATGTAAGGAAATAAGTCACACTTATTGAAAGTTTGTAACTTTCAATGTCCACCTAGTGATCTAATCTTAACTTCATCATTCCTCCTTATCCAGCTAATTGAATCAGGTCCTGGATTCAGTTTACTATTCTATTCCTTCCTTGCTTTCAGCTGGTCTTGGCCTTGAATTTTGAGAATGCATTCTAATCTGGATCAATAGTTATTTTGTTGTCTTCAATTTGACGTTCACGCATCCATCACTATATTTTCAATGACTACTTTGTTGTGTTGAATTTGACATCCTCGGGCACGTCACCCCTTGGTCTTCTTTTGGCTTTTTGCTTGGTATTTTTATAGATTGGACTTGCCGTTTTGGGCCTTGAGAAATGACCCATTTTGAGTCGAGAAGAGCTTCCCAAAAGGGTACCTACCCTTCTGGAAGTCTTTGAATGGCGTTCAGGCTTCTTTGAGAAACTCTTTGAACTTTGGTGATGAACCAAATGTTTGAACCATTCTATTGAACCAAGACTTTGAATCATGTGTTTGAACTAACCATTGAACCAAAGCTTTGAACCTTTTCATTGAACCAAGATGTTGAACCAAATTTTGGTTCAACGGTTCAAACAAAGGCTTGAACTAACTGATGAACCATTTGATTGAACCAAAGAATGAATCAAAGCATTGAAACTGAATGGATGAACCAATTGTTGAAATAAAACATTGAACTGCTTGATTGAACCTACCTTTGAACCATTTGACGTTGAACCAAAAGATGAACCAAATGTTGAACCTGTTGTTGATGCTTGTCAATGGAAATTTTTGTTTAAACCAAGGCGATGAACTAATTTCAAAAATGACCAATTGTTAGAAACTAATTCTTTTGATTAAACACACTTGTAGAAGTTGTGAAGCCCGAAAAATGAGGAATTTGAATGCCCAAGACAAATTTGGAAAAGGGAAGAGACAATTTTGGTCTGTAAGACCAAAATAGTTCAAATGTTGTCCCAAAAATGAGTGATATTTTTGAGGGACAACAATTATAAAGACAAATTTCTTAAAATTCAAGTGTACTTTATATGCATAAAGCCTCTCAAATATTCTTCATAGAATGTTAAGGTGTCTAGATCTTATTCTTGATTTTTATAGTATATCATTAACATAGTCCTCAACAATGTCATGCATCATGTCATGGAAAATGACAATCATTACATGCTACTATGTAGATCTAACATTCTTCAAACCAAATGGCATGACTTGGTAATATAATGCCCCCTATGGAGTGGTGAACATGATCTTATCTTGATCTTTAGGGGCTATCTTAATCTGATTTTAACCAAAAAATCCATCTATTAAGGATAACATCTCATACCTAGTAGTTGAGTTGATGATCATGTCAATGTTGGGTAGAGGAAAAACATCTTTGGGGCATGCTTTATTGATATTGTTGACCAATTTTGCCCACAGGAAAAATTTTGATCACCTTCTTCCCCTGCTGTTTAATGCCAGTCATCTTCAAGTTGCACAAGTTTAATGAGTCTAATTCATTGCCTGGTTCAAGTGGTTCAATGGCCTTTGGTTCAAAGGGTCCATCTTCAAGTTCAACATTACCAAGCATTGAACCATTGAACCATTTTGGGTTAATGGCTTGGTTTAACAAACATGGTTCAAAGTGGATGGTTCAATCTTTTGGTTCAATGTGGTGGTTCAATCGGCAAAGGAAGTTCATCGGTGCTCAATGGTTAAACCATTGAACCGTTGAACGATTTTTGGTTTAATGGGCTTGGATCAATGGGCTTGGTTCAAAGCGGGAAGTTAATCAGCTTGGTTCATTAGTCCATCAATGCACAATGGTTGAACGAAATGGGTTTGGTTCAACGGGTTTGGTTCAATGATTGGTTCAAGGGTATGCCCTTGGCTGAAAGGGATAGTTCAAGTTCAAGTGCCCTTGCAGAGGGTAAGTGCTTCAAAAGAAAAAATCTAGGTAAGTCTAAAATTTGTCTAAGTTCAAAATGGACTAAGTCCTAAATTCCTTCAGACTTTTTGCCTGAAGGAATTCCTTTGGACAAAAGGTCTGAAGGAATTCAAGCGCACTTCAATGCAAAGGCTGGGCTGGGCAAAATTTTTGTGGAATTTTTGTCTGCGGGAAAATGTCTACAGACAAAAGTCCATAGAAAATACATAGAGGCAAACAAGACTTGGGAAAGTTGTCCATGGGGACCCAGGGAAAAGTTTGAGACAACAAGGACCCACTGAAGTTCCTTGAAGGGTAGGTGCCCTTGCAGGGGACTTTCAACCAAATTCAAGAGTACACTTTCAAATGCCAAAGGGTCACATTCCCTTCGAGAAGGTGATAGAAATAAGGGAAGAATGCCCACAAAATAATTGAGAAGGACAAGGCCAGCCATGAGGACCCAATGACATTTTGACGGGCTTGAGGATGTCCCAGAGGTTGTCAAGTTCAACAAAGCAGATTAGCCATTGGTTTTCAAAACACGATGGCCACATGAATGTCAAAGTTAGTAAAATGAAATGGCCATTTGTTTTCAATCGAGAGAGTGTTAACCAAGGGCCTAAAATGCAGTGACCCACTAAGAATTCACCCTCGAGGGCTGAAGGATCCAAAAGAGACAAGAAAGAGAAAACGATAAAGCGATAAGCATGGAATGAATAGGCAGTCAGTCCAAGTGGCAAGAGGAAGCACCAATTCGAGAAGTGACTCCAGTAGGTGAAATAGTGGCTGAAATTGATCACTAAAATAGCAAATGACATGGCTCATACATTTAAAAGGGGACAAATCTCAATCTATTGGTAGAGAAGAGATGTAGCTTGTGTTTCACATTAATTCTTGAACTCCAAAGTCAAATTCAGTGATTATACAGCATGGTTCTAGTAGGTCTCTTCTAGAAAGATGACATCAACAACAGTGTTTTCCTCTTCCCAATGAAGGGATACGATAGGCCAATTGTAAAAAAAGAGTGCCAAATGAGCCTCCTTGCTTCTCCTATATATTGAAAGACTTGTCATTTGTAAAAGAGATCTTCCACATTTTACTAAGGCGTAGCCCTAGCAAAATTTCCACCTAAATCAATAAATGCAATTTTTACCTCCATCTTGGATAGACTATTTGAGTATGTCTTGAGTGTTTGTTTTGTGTTCAGTCATTATTTCTTGATGCTTTCACAGGTTCAACACCAGCATACCTATTGTTTACAAGGCACCATCTCTACAACTGATAGGAGAAGAGCAGTATTTGAGAAGTGAAAAATAGAGGAAGTTACTATATAAGTGTGTGTCTCACAACACCTTTGGTGAACCTCCATTTTCTATATTTTCCATTAATGCCTCCCTACCAATTTCTAGTAGCCTGGTCCTTCTACCAAGTGTGAAGTGTATGTATGCATTTGTCTAATTTCAAGAGTGGATGTGTGAAGGTTGACTTTATTTTGGTGCATCACCTCTTTAGAGTAGTTTTTTTTCTTGCATCTTTCTCCCTTTTCATCCCCCCATTATATATATATATATATATATATATATATATATATATATATATATATATATATGTATGTTAGCATTTATTGGAACAAACATGATTCATCAAAGGGAGCTAGCCCTTATCTAGAGACTCTCCCTCTAACTTCACTGGTCCCATAGGTGAGAGGGGAGTTTCCATAGTTGCGAGGAGAAAGCAAGAGCTCAGCTTCCTACCAAGGGTGTAATTTCTTGCATCAACAATTTTGGCACGCCTAGTGGGACCAACTAGGACAGGTTTTGTCCAAAAAGTTGAAGAATTTTTGGTGTGTTCTTCAACCACCAGCCTTTGGAGGCTTTGCATCAAACACCAATGGTGACTCTGAGTTGAATCTACTGGTTAAGTAGCCTAGTGCCATTCAAAAATCATTTTTTGTATGTATAATTCTTTTGTACAGAATCATGGGTCTTGTGTTCCTTCATATGATTTTAATCAGACTCAAAAATTTTAGAGAATTGCATCAAGTAGCTCTCCTAGTTTCCCTGTAATGATAAGGGAAATGGCACTAGAGTTTAAGAGGCAAACATTGGAGATTAACAGACTAGAAGATTAGTACAGATATTAGCAGGAGCTGATGTATGAAGAGGCGTGTTTGTTTAGGCAAGCACAACCCTTGAAACCCATGAAAGAGGAGGTAGCAAAATGGAGAAATCCATTTATCCAAGGTAGTCAGCCTTGCGTGCCCCTTCCTAATCTTAAGAAAGCCCCCTCTTTTGCACCAAATCCTTTCTATCAGATTGTACTTGCTCACTCTAGCTCATCAAATACATTCACTCTCAATCTCGTGCACCTAGATTTCCAACACTAGAGGGCATCAGAGCAACCTCCCATGGAGATGAACCTTCTAAACTCCTTAGATTTGAATCTTCCATTTAGGGGAGTACCACCAGTCAGCACATCCCTCTTCTGGAGACTCTTCCAGTGCATCAATAGTCTCTTCCTAGTATTCCTTATCCTCCCCAAGTTTTTCAATGTGATGTGCAGATTTTGAGTTGGAGGAAGGATTTCCAAGAACTAGCCTAGAGC
The DNA here is from genome assembly GCA_037957365.1 of Torreya grandis. Taxonomy (NCBI): domain Eukaryota; kingdom Viridiplantae; phylum Streptophyta; class Pinopsida; order Cupressales; family Taxaceae; genus Torreya; species Torreya grandis. The sequence goes on from JARHVA010001628.1 coordinate 131,058, forward strand.
TTTGAAGAGGATCATGCTGGTGATCTCCAAGAAAGGCTCCTTCAAGAAAATATAGCCAAGAGAATTATAGAGTTGGAGTCCCAAATGAGATTCCTCAGCCAACGTGTGGTGGACCTGTCTGAACCCAACCTATCCACACACCTCCAAGAGAGCTATTAGGCCACACCTAATATTGATGAAGTGCTGACCAAGTGGAAGGAGGAGAATCATTCGATTCTAGCTCAAGGACTGCCTCCTCTTCCACACATTTTCCCCACTTCACCCCTTCTCAAGGAGGAACCTATTCTGTAGGAGGCGACTGAGGAGTAGAAGATCCAATCTACAGTTCTTCAGGGGGCTATCATGAGTGATAACAAAGAAGAAATCATCATTGATGCTTCTTGTGAAGACCTTATCAGTAGTGGATAAGATGTAGGTCTTGCATATATGTAGATGTTCTAGCAATATGAGGAGAAAAAAATGCATGGTGAGATTTCTTCCTCTCTATTTGATGAACTTCCTTGTTATTTTGATGAGGAGGATGACTACACTGAGGAGCTTGAGTTGGAGGAAAGAAAGGAGAGGTCTATCTTTCTGTGGGAATGCCTTAAAGAAGAGAGTTTTAAAGAAAGAGGTGATGTTCTATGGGATGGGCAATCATTTTGTGAGTCCATTTTAGACATCACCACAGTCACCCTTCTTCAAAAAGGCCAAGAGGAAGTAGAGGACGAGTCTGATAGGATTTTCAATGAGGCAGAAGGAAACAAGTCAGACCATGATACATTACAAAAGAAATGTGCAGATCAAAGGGCTTATGGTGATGAGCTAGTAGCCATTGATTTCTTGGTGAAGAGAACCAATATGAAGGACCAGCATTCAATAGGGCTCTAGGGACAAGAAGAGTACATGTATGTTGGAGGCATGTTTGAATCTGATCCACTTGGATTCTAGCCAAACCAGGTGACAGGTTGGAGGAGCAAGTCACCAAATCCCCTTTTCATTCAGCTACTTGCCTAACACCATAAGTCTTCTTACTAGGAAGGGGACTTAATAAATTTTCCCTTTGATCTAAGAGGGAGGCAAATTTTCTTGGTTAGCTGTATATAGTAGTTTGTTTTTAGTTTCTTTTCCTGCTTTCCCTAAGTGTAGTTTGCACAAGTAGTGTTTTTAGCCTTGTGTGTTTCACTTTGTGTGTGGGGTAAAAGGCTTCATGTTTGATTCTTAGATCTTTTGGGGCTATTGTTAAATCTTTCATAGTTGTAATCTAACTCTATGCCCAATGGACTACAAGGCAACTAGCTTCTAAGCATAGCAGGCATGCTTCCCTTGTGAGTCACCAATCTATTGACTAATTTTGCCCACAAGCAAAATTTTGGTCACCTTCTTCCCTTGCTATTTAATGCCAGTCATCTTCAGGTTGCACAAGTTTAATGAGTCTGATTCATGGCCTGGTTTAAGTGGTTTAATGACCTTTGGTTCAAAGGGTCCATCTTCAAGTTCAACATTACCAAGCGTTGAACCATTTTAGTTCAATGGCTTGGTTTAATGAACATGGTTCAAAGCTATAGTTCAATCTTTTGGTTCAATGTGGTAGTTCATTCAGCAAAGGAATTTCATCAGTGCTCAATGGTTAAACCATTGAACCATGTTTGGTTTAACAGGCTTGGTTTGATGGGCTTGGTTCAAAGCGGGAAGTTCATCGGCTTGGTTCATTAGTCCATCGGCGTGCAATGGTTGAACCAATTGAACTGTTGAACCATTTTTGGTTCAATGGGTTTGGTTTAACAGGTCTAGTTCAATGATTGGTTCAAGGGTATGCCCTTGGCCGAAAGAGATAGTCCAAGTTCAAGTGCCCTTGTGGAGGGAAGGTGCTTCAAAAGGAAAAAAATTGGGTAAGTCTAAAATTTGTCTAAGTTCAAAATGGACTAAGTCCTAAATTCCTTCAAAATTTTTGCCTGAAGGAATTCCTTCAGACAAAAGGTCTGAAGGAATTCGGGTGCACTTCAATGCAAAGGCTAGGCTAGGTGGAATTTCTATAGACTTTTTGTCTATGGGAAAATGTCTACAGACAAAAGTCCATAGAAAATACATAGAGGCAAACAAGACCTGGGAAAGTTGTCCACGGGGACCTGGGGAAAAGTCTGAGACAACAAGGACCCATCAAAGTTCTCTGAAGGGTAGGTGCCCTTGCAAGGGACTTTTGACCAAATTAAATAGTACACTTTCAAATGCTGAAGGGTCACCTTCCCTTCAGGAAGGTGACAGAGACAAAAGAAGAATAATTGAGAAGGACAAGGCTAGCCATGAGGACCCAATGATGTTTTGATGGGCCTGAGGATGTCCCAAAGGCCATCAAGTTCAATAAAGTAGATTATCCATTGGTTTTCAAAACACAATAGCCGCATGAATGTCAAAGTTAGTAAAATGAAATGGCCATTTGTTTTCAATCGAGAGAGTGCTAACAAAGGGCCCAGAATGCAGCGACCCGCTAAGAATTCACCCCTGAGGGCCGAAGGAGCCAAAAGAGATAAGAAAGAGAAAAGGACAAAGTGATAAGCATGGAATGAATAGGCAGTTAGTCCAAGTGGCAAGAGGAAGTACCAATTTGAGAAGTGACTTTAACAGGTGAAATAGTGGTTGCAATTGATCACTAAAATAGCAAACGACATGGCCCATGCATTTAAAAAGGGACAAATCTCAATCTATTGGTAGAGAAGAGATGCAGCCTATGTTTCACATTAATTCTTAAATGCCAAAGTTAAATTTGGTGATTATACAACATGGTTCCAGTAGGCCTCTACTAGAAAGATGACATTGGCAACAGTGTTTTCCTCTTCCCAATGAAGGGACGTGATAGGCCACTTGTAAAAAAGGAGCACCAAATGAGCCTCCTTGCTTCTCTTATATATTGAAAGACTTATCATTTGTAAAATAGATCTTCCATATTTTGTTAAGGCATAGCCCTGGCAAAATTTCCACCTGAATCAATAAACACAGTTTTTACCTCCATCTTAGATAGACATATTTGAGTATGTCTTGAGTGTTTGTTTTGTGTTCAATCATTATTTCTTGATGCTTTCATAGGTTTAACACCAGCATACCTGTTGTCTACAAGGTGTCATCTCTGTAGCTGATAGGAGAAGAGTAGTATTTGAGAAGTGCAAAATAGAGGAAGTTACTATATAAGTGTGCATCTCATAGCACCTTTGGTGAACCTCCATTTTCTATATTTTCCATTAAGGCCTCCCTGCTAGTTTCTAGTAGCCTAGTCCTTATGCTGTGTGAAGTGTATGTATGCATTTGTCTAATTTCAAGAGTGGATGTGTGAAGGTCGAATTCATTTTGGTGCATCACCTCTTTAGAGTAGTTTGTTTTCCTGCATCTTTCTCCCTTTTCATCCCCCCCATTTTATATCTATATATATGTATGTTAGCATTTACTGGAATAAACATGATGCATCAAAGGGAGCTAGCCCTTATCTAGAGACTCTCCCCTCCAGCTTCGCTATTCCCACAGGTGAGAGGGGAGTTTCCATAGTTGTAAGGAGAAGGCAGGAGCTTGGCCTCCTACCAAGGGTGTAATTTCTTGCGTCAATAGATATCATGAAAATCAGTACACACACATATGCATGGGGTATTTTTACTCACTGGTACTATGCTAGAAACCCATTCAGAATAGTCTAATGGTTTGATAAAATTGGCTCCTAAAAACTTTTCCAACTTAACCTTAACCAAAAGGGCAATGCATGGATGCATCTTTCTCAATTTTTGATTGAATAGTTTAGCACTAGGGTGAACAAGATGACACACAACTAAATCTAGGTCCAAGCCTAACATGTCAGAGTATACCCATGCAAAGATGTCTATATAATATTTAATAATGGATATAATATGTTCATGTTCTACTTTAGTAAGGGAAGCTCCAAGATAGACCATTTTGGGATCCTCATGGTTTCCCAATTTCACTTCTATTGTGCTCTCCATAAGGAGTGTGGATCTATATTATAGAATTGTAGACAATGTATGGTCATGATCATTTTCCTTTGTTATATCTTTTTTTGTTCCTCCTAAAGATCTGGATAATATGAAGAAAGTCAAATTGGCAAAAACCTCTAGAAAGTCGAGTAAAATGCTCAAATATTTGATGTTGTTATGAAGAGATGCTTGTACTAGCTATGGAACTTGGGTTGGATGGGATTTATACATCCTAAGGGGATGAGCAAACTTTCCCACTTGGGAGTGCCTAAAACAAGTTTTCACTCAAAGGCTTGTCTTTTTCTTTACTTTTTCCCTGATTAACAAGTACCTTAAAGAGGTTTTTACCTAAATATCTTGATGTTTGTTCTTTATTATGACCAATAAAGTTTTCCATCTCTCCAAATTAGGTATAAGGATCCAATGAAAAATCAAAACCCTACTTATGATCACCAATGGGGAATGCATCTCATAGGCCCATGTATTCCACAATCAATTATTCATTTTAAAATTCATTGAGGTATATGACCAAATTATGTTGATCCTAATCTATAAGTTCAAGATGGCAAATGTATAAGTTATAGTGAGGGTTTACTTCAGGATAAGAAGCACCAATGGTAAATATATAATGTCCTACTTTAGGAAGGGAAGAACCACTAGGATGGGTTTTTGCTTCAAGATGGGAAGCTCTAATAGGCATTATGGTCAATATGGCATTTGAATCAAAAAAATATGAGTCAATAAGCTCATTAAAAAGGATATAATGGGACATTATGTCACTACTAGGAGTCTTATTACTAATCACCTCAGAAAAATCACTATAAAATTTCATGAGGTCATCCTCTAGTGGTTTAAATCTAAGACCATAATTCCAATTGACAACTTTAGCTGATAAGGGTTCTAAAATTCCTTGCACCTATGGGCCAAGGCCTTTCCCTATATTATCAAGATGATCCATTATCCTATTAGGGATAAGATACTTTGGATTTTGAAAACAATAAACAAGGCCTTCAAAACATAACTAATCTCCCTCAGTAAAAGCCTCTCAATCTTTCTTTGGTGCAAGTGTAGGTACAAAAACCATATGAGGTTTTGGTTTTTACTTCTTTGGTTACCAAATCTGATCAAGTTTGTTAAGAATCTGGGAAGTTTTAGGATTACCAAATGTTTTAGGGGATTTTGGTAATTTTTTAATATGGAGGACGTCCTTCAGATGGTATGTAGAAATGTTACATCTTTAATAATAACCTTCTTAGCCAGAGCTGTAGGAAATAGATCAGCCAAAGTGGAAGCTAGATCACTAGGTTCTATATAATTAGAAGGAGATGGATGAGAAATGATGGCTTTGTTATTCTTTACAATAAATTTAGAACTTGGGAAATATTTGTAATTACAAAACTCTACTTCAAGATGTTTATAGTATTGATATGGCTGCTAATTAGCAAGAATAATAACGTCAATCCCATCATGGGGAAACTTAAGCCATTGGTGAAGAGTAGATATAACTTCATGTACTTCATGGATCTAAATACAATAAATAATTATGTTATAAAGAATCTAAATATCCACAATATGAAATAATGTGTGTTGAGAAATAGACCCAACCATGATTGGCAACCAAATTTTACCAGATTACTCCCTCTCAGCATTGTTGTAAGCCTTGATTGTAATAGTTTTTGGCTGAATGTCTTTATCCATTAGCCCAATCATCATATCAATTTAAGAGATATGATGTTCAACCTTGAACCATTATCTAAAATAACCCACTTGATCATGTGATCCAAAATGATTATCTCAATGTATAGTGGGTTATTGTGGTTTGGGCCGAGGGTGGACATGTCTTTTTGATCAAATGTGAGTTACTGAAATGAAGAAAAGTATCCAACTATGTTCTAGAACTAATCAAGGTTTATATTATTAGGCATAATAGAATCTTACAAAATTTTATTGAAGATGGTTCTATAGACATCAGATGTCTGCAAGAGTTCTAATATGGAAATTTGTCTAGGGGTTTTATCTTGTGGATTGAACTAGTTTAGTCTTTATTAGGATAGTATTCAACTTTGGAACCATTAGCACAATGTTCTCATTAGGTTTTATGGAAGAAGTGGGTGAAGGGCCATAGATGGTAACTCATAAGCATCTAGTTATGACTACATAACCTATAGGTGGTAAGGAGTTATTATAATTAGAAGAGGAAGGCAAAGGGCCTTGGATGATGACTTGCAGGTGTCTAATTGTATCACTGTAATTTTGGGTCAATGAGGAGATTTTATAATTAGAAAAAATGTGTTGTTGTTTAGAATTAGTAACCTATACAAATAAATTAGCAACATGATGATGCAAACCTAACATGATATTATTTGGGGGAGAGCATGCTGACCCTATAACGATGGGTCCCATGTTGTGAGGAACATGAGATTGGCCATGCAATTTTATAGTAATAGTGGTAATGTGGGTTGTACAAATGTGTCCTACAATATTATTATAGCCATATGGTATGTTTTTATAAGCCAGATTATTAGTGTGGGCATTATGATCTTGATTATGCTCATTATGATTATGACCTTGCTGATTCTGATTCTACCTTTATCCTTGATTGTGACCATTTTGATTATTTCTTGGTGGTGGTGGATCATGTCGAGGAAAGGGTATTTGTAGATCCCCATATCCTAATTTTGTTCTTGATTAGGGGCCAACTTAATTTATAGTTCACCACTTTCAACAAAGTCCTCAATAATATGTCACAATTGAATGTAATGATATGCACCATGACTAGCAACACAATGAAAGTTACCCCATTCATTCTCTTTGTGTTAATCTATTTTTTGTTGATCTTGATGAAATGGCCATATAATTAAATTAGTTGTAATAAGCTTTTGTAACACTTTTTCAATTAATTTTCCTAACTTGCTAAAGACTCTAAATTTTTTATGAAATGTCCTTCATGGAGGTTCTCTCTGCAAAGTGGGTAGTGGATTTGGGGGAGTTAATTATACATTTGAAGGAGGCATAGCCTATACCATTTGTACATGTCTTGTTTTAGTCACCCCATTTCCAACCATGATTTTATTTTTTCTAAAGCCTTTAGGTTTATCCTACATAGCTATTTAAGCTAGTGATTTAGTCTGATTAGATGTTTAACCTTATGCACAAATCTTAACAAGGACCTTAGCAATAAGAGCCTTCTCAATTTGAACTCCTTTGTCAATAATTTATTCAAATGAGTTAACATAAGATAATAGTAGATTATGCACAACTTTAAGATGTAGATTCCATGCAAATATATCAGCCAACTATTTGTCTGGCAAGTTATGTTAAAAGTGGCTTGTCAATGCTCTCCACCTTTGTAGATATATAGTGAAACTTTCACCATCACACTAATTGAATTTACATAAGTCAACAACATTTAATTCATGTTCTATGTTGTATGATAAATGGTTAAAAAACTTTTTTGATACGTCATTCGAATCCACAACTGATCCCTTGGGTAGTTTAAGTAGCCAATCAAGAGCTTGTCTCACTAAAATTCATATAAATAGTCGTAGTAAGTACTCACTAATATAAGAAACTTATTGACATAAAATGAATAATACCTATATTTTCTCATGTGGGTCTCCTTTTCCTTTTGTACTTGTCAAATTTAGGTGCCTCCAAATGAGGTGGAAAGGGGTTTTAGAGAATAGATAAATCAAATGGATATGGGCATATCTCATCGAATTTGTAGTTTTTGACTCTATTATTTGTCTCCAATATTTGAACAGTTTCCATCATAGAATTCCATTCTTTCATGTTTGGTGCATTTATGGATTGAATAATATGTTGTTGGGGTGGAATGTGCACCTCGTTTCATTATTTTTGGGGTAGAATGTGCCCCTGGTTTCATTGTTGTTGGGGTGGAATGTGCCCCTTTTTTGGTTGTTATTGGGGTGGAATGTGCCCCTAGTTTTGTTACTATTGGGGTGGAACATGCCCCTAATTTTTTGTGGATCGATAGGGAGTGTATACCTTTTGATCCATGACATGGTTCTGATTTGTTCCTTGAGTTGAGAATATAGGCCATTGACGCTTAGATTGTAAAACATTCCCTAAATTTGGTTGTTTTGTATTTTGTTGATTTTGGAAAATTTTATGTTTATTTATCAATTTTTGGTTTGGTTTAAAATAAATAACTAGATTATCTTGAGGGATTTCCTCAATTTTAACTAAATGTTTGGGTTTTTGAGTTTGTAAAGTAACAAGAGGTTCTTGATGATTGAAGAGTGTATGTTTTGTGTCAAATGGAACACTTTTTAAGGTCTCTTGTGCCTTTAATTATTTATTTAGATTAATTTGATCCACTATGATAATGTCTTCATCCAATATTTGTTGTGTACTTTCAACCACATTTACTTGTTCTTTCGAAGCATTATTGTGAAGTGAAGTGGCAACTAGGGATCCAATTAATTCTGTGATAAGTTGATCTGCATATCATTGACTTATTATCTTGATCTTAGCTAGAAGATATAGATTTGTGGGTTTTGACTCTATTTGTATTTCCTTTCCTTTGTTAGAGGAAGAAGGTATGTCTATTTATGCAAAAGCTTTCTTTTGCCATCATTGTTCTCCTTATTGAACTAAGGTATGCAATTATTCTATAAGAAAGTTACATGTAGTCTAACACCTGATTTTATCAATTTAATATGGGCTTCATCTTGATCTTCTTGGGGTTGATATTCATTATAATAATCTTCATATCATACTGTTGTAAGGATATCATCAAAAACAATGGGGTTATCTTGACCATCATAAAATTTCTCATATTCATAACTAAGGCCATAAGAGGCCCTACTACAAGTGAACCTTTGAGTCATGTCTAAAAAGATATATTATTTGTGCTTGAATAACTTTGGACCAATGTTTGGTAACCAGACAATATGCTTCAGCTCTCTTTTAAATAAATAACCAAGGTACTAGTGAGACTATAAGGGAGAGTGGTTTGAAACCACACACAATTTATTAGATTTGCTTCATGAGTTTAATCAACCTTTGGTAAGTTTGAAATCATATAGATCGAAAGAGGGTAAGGTAACTCAAAGACCCAAGGTGAAAACTAGTACACCAAAGCCTAGATCTTTGTAATACACCCACACTATAAAAGCTAGTTTCAACTTTGACAAGTTGACCCTAGAAGTTTAGAGGAAAGTTCTCCAGATTATGAAGAAGACAAAATGGACTAAGCAACTCAAGATGTAAAAACATACATGAATCACTAAGTATAAAGCTAGGACCAAATAGGTAACACAACATCACCACATTACTATAGTAGGATAAAATATGTTCTAGGACTCAAAGTGTGAGTGATACGTAAGATGACTTGAGTCCACCAAGATGATAATGTGATTTTGAGTCTTAATAAATGACCTTCAATTCAAATGGAAAATTGAACCCAAGTTAATAAAAGCTTATTTCATAAATGGTGAACCCACTTTGACACACCAACCCTTAGAACTCATAAAGGCTCAATTTTGAATGTGGTTCATAGATGAAGGATTTAAACAAATTGGGTAAAATATCTAGACTCAATTAGGAAACATGACTGCACCAAAGTGGATGACATGACACAAACTTTTTGATAATAATTTTAATGAGGAAAAGGTTAATTTTCCATTTAGACAACATAAAGCCTCGCTTGCTTAAGAAAATTGAGGACAATGTGTTTTGGTTAAGTTCATTGGGTTAACAAGCAATTTTAGACACAAATCAAAACCAAGTAAGCAAAAGACAAGCATGGAAATTGGGTGACTGTGACATTGGCTAGTTATAGAAAGGCCTGGTCCTTTTTACAACCACTATATCTTGTTATTCACTGAGTGTAGTGTGATGTCCAAATGTAGATATGTCCCATTTTTAACTCCAATTGAGAGCCAAATGAAGTTAATGCTGGGATCTAAAACCTCAAGTCAAAGCTTCCCTAAATAACTCATAGGAGGTAATGACATCCCCCTCGTAAGACAAGTTTGCATAAAAATAAATAAAGCATGAAATAGAAAGACTTTAGGGTCATTTTCAAGGTCACCCAAAATTTTATGAGTTTTTGGGGAGTGCTTTAGATGACTTTCTTTCTAAGCCTTGGACTAGGCTACTTGCAATAGGAATGGCACTTTTGATTCCAAGTGTTCCCTAAAGGGGATAAATGGAAGATCATACATGCAAGATTCCTCTTTTTTCCAAAAAAAATATAATTAAACAACTATTGCAAACAAAAATTGATAAGTGTGTTCAATTTTAAGCCCAAATTAAAGATTTGGTGGTGTTCATTTGACCCCTTGGTCTTAAGATTGTGAACTTTGAAAACATTCATATGAGCATCTAAATTTTTCATTAAACACCAAAACAAAGTTCCTAATTGATTTTTAAACACACAAAAGGTGATTTAAAACATGCTTTTAGCAAATGTCAAGCTTGGTCCTACAACAAAAATGTTAGCATGTCCTTTAGCTTATAAGCACTTTTTAGTTTAAAATAATAAACTTTAGAAAAAGAGTTCTCAGGTCTATGTTTTAAGAAAAAAATAGTGACCGTCGTCAATTTATATAACCGATGATGGTTACATTTTCTAATATATTTGTACATTATAATGTGATATAGGAATTTGACTCAAGAGAGGATGGTTAGTATGGTGTTAGCTCCAAAATGAAAACAAAATGAAAGAAACACACTAATATCATAACATTTATAGGCCTAGGCACTAGGGAGAGCTTCGTTAACAAAAATAACTAAAAAGTAAGGATAAAACACAAGAATTCCTTCACTTTATTTGGATGCTCTAAATGCCTTTATAGTAGTGGCATACTCAGTTTTGTGCTCATGAAGTCTTTGGCAATGGAATCTTGGCTACCTCCATCTCTCCTTGGCACCTTTTGGCTTGTGGCTTAGCTTGGCTTGGAATCAATTTTAACAAGGTAACGCTAATTTATTGAAGCTTTGTAATCAATTCTACATAATAACTTTGTACCAAATAGCTTAGAAATGATGTTCATGTCCTCTCTATTAATAGATTTTTGAAAATGTCTAGAATCAACCTGAACCATCCATCTTGAGATTGAGATGTGTGGTTAAGGATTAATTTAATTTTTGGAATAAGGTTTATAATTATTCTCATCATGACATTGGAAGAAGGGGAAATTAAGAGGCATGGAGGGCATCATGAAAGGCATTGATGAGGCATGGAGGGCATGAATCCTAATATTTGTGGCATTTATGGCTTGGGGATGTCTTCCCAAGAAATGGGGTCACTTGATGATGTAGATATTCAATATTCATTTCCAAAAATAATTTTTCAACTAGTTTTCATAAAGTTATTTATTAGGCCTTGATTTGAGTTAATTAGCTCGTAAGCATGATTAAGCACTTTATGCACAAATTACTCAAATTGATTAGAATGCCTTGTTATTGGTCTAAAATTTGACTAGATTGGAATTACAAGGAAATGTTAGATGCATTGGATCTATATTCCCATTTAGGATGTTACCAAAAATAAATAACAAAGACATACATCTTATGCAAGAGATTTGATAAGAAAGATCAATCCAGAGCACCTAAGTGCAAAATTGGCATTTTAACTCGAAATAATTTGATCAAAGTTAGCTAGCCCATAAATTGCATTACCCCATTTAGAGATACCCTAGCCAAAATCGGCACTTGAATATGTTAGTTTCACATCATTTAGAATATTTTAGTGTTTTTAGGCTAAATTGTGTATTTTAAGTAGAAATTGGTGAAAAGCATGATTGGAAGTTATCAATGGCTAGAGTTAGGTGTCTACAGTTTGCCCCTATTTGAGAAGATGTTGAAAACCATAGGCAAATCAATGTATTCTCAAATAATGAGAGATGGTCTATATGCCAAGAAGAAGATGATGACTAAAGAATAAAGCTCTAAATAGTACTGGGAAGCCTATGATGATGCCCCCTCGAGGGAGTGGCTGTTACATTTGTTGATAGATGGTCCCTCGAAAAGAAATAAGAAAAAATATAGAATTAACCCATGGTTGAGATTAATCTAAATGAGAAAATGCTTGCATGAATTGATGTAAAAAGGATATTGATTTTCCCAAAGGTGGTTATAATCAAGGTTAAAATTTGAAATAATGATTTGCCCATAGGTGGTTATAAACATTAAGAGGACCTAGATTGGCTAAAGATGATTGTGCCCCAGTTAGGGTAGATTAGTCAGCATAACTCAAGGATATAACCTAGAATACAAATTAAAGATGAGTGGGTTCAAAGTGATGAAAGAGATGGATAAAAGAATAAGATTGATCAGTGTGAATAATTCATTTGTAACTATTAATGAGGAGATGTTGTCCTGATTAACAATGATATAATTAGAATGGTTAGATGAGTTATATTGATCAAGGTTGGTGGGTGGATATGCCAAGGCACCAAGGAGAAAATTCTATGACTCCATTGATTTTAGACATTCCTAAGGATAATTTTTGCTATAGCATGTGATGGTATGCATCATGATAGAACATGATGAAGACTTGGCCAAAAAAATGCATAAAGACTGACTCCTGATATCCAATAAACACTTGAAAATAATGCACCAATGATAAAAACTGTGATGATAATATTAATGTATGAATATGGATAGACTCAAGAATAATGTGCTCAAAGAATCACCCAATGAATGTATATAGACCAAGTCAAGGTAATAGTGCTGAAAGCAAACAAACAAGGAAGTGAATAAACAAACAAATAGAAAAACAAACAAACAAACTGAAATAAATAAATAAATAAACAAAAATCCTATAAATAAAAGTAAAAGAAAGCATATCCTAACAATGACCATGCCATAGTAAGGCAGATTGAGTATAACTGACTAGCCTTAGACAAGATAAATATTTTTGGATTTTTGAAATGTTATGAATGTTTTTGGGATTTTGAGGTATCTTAACTCATTAGAGAATGACAAGATACCTACTCATAAAATGGTGAGAGCATTTGACTTAGATTGCTCACAAAATGGTGAGAGAGTATGGAAATGGGCATTGAGGTGACCTCAACATGAATGAAGAATAACCTAAATAGTCCCAAAATGACCTCAAGTCTTAGTAATTCCATCCATATGATAGGCGGGGAAAAACAAACTAGGTCCCAACAAGTTCTCAAATCTGGGAAATGGATAGTCAAATGAAAACAATAATGGCAAGGTGATGTGGCAATGTATGGTAAACAATTATTGCCCCTAGTTTTTTCATAAGTGATTATAACTAGTATACAATGTCATAGTTCAATGATACTAATTTGCCCATAGGTAGTTATAAATAGTAGCAAGACTAGTGAAATACTGATTTGCCTATAGGCAGTTATAATCAAGTTCATATAAACAAACTTGATAGGATGAAAGATATCTTGCTAGATCAACTATCACACTAATTTTATAGATTGTCATTGTAAACATGGATTGGATTGATTATTGAAACTTGATCAGAATCCCCCCATGAAAAGGTGTGGATAGAACCAAAAAAACCAAGATAAAAAATAGGATTGGATAGGATGACTAAAAATAGGCTTTGGTCTAGATAGGAATGGAATGATAGGATGGTATGGTATTGATTAGGATAATGATGGTTTGATAATTGGGTTAAAATGGTAGGAGGGTTGCCCCCAAGTGATGGGGTGAATGGTAGGAATCTATAATAATGGTAAATAGGCATATGTAATAATGGCAATGGCATGGCAATGTGAAACAGTATGGTACATGTTTTTGGCCTAGGTATGGTTTTTGATTTTGTTGTTTCTTATAATGGGGAGATGCACATCCTAATCAACAAATGATAAAAATAAAATACTTGATAATATTAATTTCTAGCCCACACCTCATCTGAATAGCTACTCTGTCAAGAACTTGGTGTAGATTTGGTTGTCAAAAATGGTTATATGATCTTTGTTGGTCATTGATTCTAATTTCTTCAAGTGTCGAGACAAGGTATCTTTATAGCCTCTACAAAGGAAAGTGTGGCCATGGATGGTAAATAAGGACAAATAATGGATATTAGGTTTGATTATGAAATGGAATGGTAGATGATAATGGAATGTATAATGGTGGGGAAACAAATGAAGATCAAGACTTTCAATCACATGTAGTGTTGTTGAAGCTAGATTCAACATAACTTTGGTTGTGGTAAGGCCTAAGATTTTTTATTTTGATAGGAACACTATATTTTTCTATTGTTTAATCTTGAGAGTAGCTACCATCTAATTAGGCTGTAGATAAGAAGCTATTTTGATTTGATCTTCATCAACCAGTGAAGAAATTTTGTGCTCAACTATTAGTGTCTCAATGAGGTTTTCACCAATGAAGTTGTTTTGATTGTCCCATAGCACCTTCGAGAAAGTTTCACTAATGAACATTGGATTTTGAATTTGATTGTCTTCTAGCACTTTCAAAAAAAATTCACTAGAAGATGTTGAGTTTTGACTTTGATTATACCCTAGTACCTCTAAAAAGGTTTCAATAGGAGAGTGTTCTTCTACTATATTAATGTGGTCTTGGCCTCCTTTCTCTTCTTCAACTGCTATGTCATCATGGATGTAGTTCAATAAAGTGTGATTCTATCGATCCCAATTGACACTTATGGGAGATGGAATGTCAATTATATGGTTGTTTTGGTTGATGGTAATGGCCTATGTAATGGGTGTTGGAATCATAATCATTGTAGAAGATACTAGGAGAAATTGTATCAAAGATAAAGTAATCATCCTCAAAATCATACAAGGATCATAAATGTATTTAAATTGATCTATAAGGCATGCATAACCAATATTTTAACAACCAAAAACATATTCTTCTTTTGAATCTGATTCTAACTCAAGGGACTCTGAATCTGATGTTGAGACTGATGTTGATTTAGATTCAAATTTTGATGCTAAATCTGATGTAAGTCTAAGAGTAAAACTTGACTCTAAATTTGATTCTTCATTTGATAAGTACTATATTATAATTATGTCTTGTTGAATATTTGGTTTTGGAAAAGTAACATCTTGTGATCGCATAATGGGATCCATAAAAGTTAGTTTGTCAATGTGAGACTCCTCTAAGATGGGAAATAGGTCAAGAGACAACTTAGAGACTAGTTTGTTAATAGGTGGATCTTGAAAAATAGGTATATGGTCAAGGTAATGATTTTTGTAAAGCCAGTTATAATCATTAATAAGTGACTCAACAAAGACTAGCTCATCAATGTGAGACTCTTCAACAACTAGTATAAGATCAATAGGCAATTCATCATAGGTTAACTTATCACAAATGGTTGATTCAATAAAAACATCTTGGATTAGTTAGTTTGCTTGGCCTTGGTTTCTAATGAGTTGGAAAATACCAGTTTTGAACACAGCTTGGTCTTCAAAGGATTGGATCAATTGAGGTTTGGATGGGATTCATACTGAATAAGGAATAGTCTATGGTTAGATAATGGTAGTTCATTGGGGAGCATGATTGCTCATTGAGCCAAAGGATAAATTCCTGAGATGGTAACAATAGGGAATTGTGGGGATTGATCACTCACACAAGCCAAAGGACTAGATCCTAGAATGATGGTGTGTTATGGAGTTTGATTACTTGCACAAACCAAAGGATGAGGTCCTGGTATAGAAATAGTTGGGAATTGAGGAGCTTGGTTTCGTGCACAAACCAAAGGATGAGGTCTTGGTATGGAAATGGTGTGATATTGTGGTCCTAGAATAGAAATGGTATGATGTGGTGGAGCTTGATTACTTGCATAAGCCAAAGCATCAAATTCTTCCTCATAAACCATATCATCCCAGTTGTGAGTTGGCTCATAAGCTAGTTTTTGACTATGTTTTATGTACTAATTATTACAAAGAGGGTATGGATTTGTATCCAAAACAACATTATTTGTAGTTGTGTCTTAAAATTCCTCTTCACAAGCCTCTTGATATTAATCAAGGTCTCAAGTTGGATCGTAAGTTATCTTGTGAGTTTTTTCCCATGAATGATTAATATGAGGCGGATAAAAATATATCTCACAAACCATATTATCACCATTGGGGTCTTGACTAAAGCCATAAAAGTTATTTTGTGCATCCATTCTATCATAAGTTGGATTGTAAGTGACTCCATAAGTGTAACTATACATATTCACATAAATGATGAAAGATCCAAAATAAAAAGGCTTAGAGTTTCATAAACTCTAAAAAACTATGTTCAAAGGATAAATGGTTCAAGCTTAATCTAACTTGGTCCAAAGGTGGAGCTATATCTCCAATTTGGTTTGAAAGTGGATATGTATCTCCAAAATTATTTGTGTTAAGACTTGGCATAAAACAACCTAACATCAAATGGCTAATGCCAAATGTCATATGCATAAAAGGTCAAGCATCTGAATAAAAAACTATCATGTCAAAGGTCTAATTCAAAGTGTTCCAAACAAGGTCTAAAATAGGAAAGGGAAAAGTTGAGTTACTAGGTATTTTTTTCAAACACAGAGTCAAAAGCTAGGCTCAAACAAATAGGCATGATGTGATTTGATATAATCTAACAAGTTTGGAAATAACTTTGACATAAACTTGGTATATGGAATTAAAAATAAACATGATCAGCTGGCATAAGGCATAAGACAAAAGGATCTTTAAGAAAGAATGTATTCTCTCAAATAAAGGTACAAACAATGATAAGGATAGGCATTAAACAAACAAACATTAATAGTTTTCAATGTTGGGTAATCGATTAACCCAAGTTATGAAACCTAAAAGAGAAAGATTTTTGTATCAACCCCATGAATTAAGGCTTAAATAGAAATCAATCAATATTTGGATCCAAAATTGATAAGGCTAATTGAAAACTCAATGTTAAAAATTAGGATTTGACTAAACAAGATAGACAAGATTGGACAATATGACAACACAAGATAAAGGTCTAAATGGTATACATAAAATTGTTTGAAATAATGGTTTTTAGTGCAAGGTAAACTAGTCTTGAAATAAATTGAGTAGCCTAATCGTGAAAGCATGCTCAAATGATGAGGCAATACAATGTTTCAAAGACTCAAAGGCAAAATAGTTTGACATAATTTGGGTAGCATAATGCTACCCTCTACAACTCAAATGACACACACACAAACAAGTTTAGCAAAAATTTCAAGGCACAAGTGTGGTGTAAAATGCCTAGCATAATGCCTCTTTAGACAAAAGAATGATGTATATAAAAATTGGTTTTGACATGGCTTTATGAATAAATAAACAATTTTTAGTCTCAAAACATACCAATTGAGAAAATGATCCAAAAATACACTAAGTATAATCGTCTAAATCCTAGCAAGGGTATGGAAAAATGGGGTTGAATAAATTGGTAAGGTTTTGATCGCTAGGAGAATCAATTGCACAATAAATTTCATGTCAAATGATCCAAAAGATAAGCACAAAAATTAGGTGACCACAACATTAGCTAGTTTTAAAAAAGGTTTAGTCTTTTTTATAACCACTACATCCTATTGTTCACTCAGTGTAACGTGATTTCCAAATGTAGATACATCCCATGTGCAATTCAGAAGGAGTAAGTGAATTCAATGTCAGGAGATGAAACCTCAGGTTAAAGCTTCCCTAAATAACTCATAAGAGGTGATGAAGTCCCCCTCGCAAGACAAGTTTTCATAAAAATAAAGAAATCATGAAAGTAGAAAGACTTTAGGGTCATTTTCAAGGTCACCCAAACTTTGATGAGTTTTTGGAGAGTGCTTTAGATGACTTTCTTTCTAAACTTTGGACTAGGCTACTTGCAATAGAAATGTACTTTTGATTCTAAGGGTTCCCTAAAGGGGATAAATGGAAGAGCATACATGCAACATTCCTCTTTTTTCCAAACAAAAATTAATCTAATCAACTATTGAAAATATGAATTGATAAGTGTGTTCAATTTGAAGTCCAAATGAAAGATTTGGTTGTTTTCATTTGACCCCTTGGTCTTAGTTGCAAACTTTAAAAACATTTACCAAAAACATCTAAATTCTTTGTTAAACACCAAAACAAGGTTCCTAATTTATTTTTAAGCATGCAAAAAGTTATCTAAACATGTTTTGAGCAAATGTCAAGCTTGGTCCTATAGAAAAAATGTTAGCATGTCCTTTAACTTTAAAGCTCTTTTGGGTTTGAAATAATGAACTTTGGAAAAATAGCTCTTGGGTCTATGTTTTAAGAAAAACATAATGACTAACATCGATTATATACAACCGATGATGGTTATTTTGGCTAACCTATGTCAGTTATCTAATTGACATCACTTATATCAATGTGACCATCTTGACATGTATTTAATCAATGTCAATTTTGCTAACCAATGTTCGTTAAGCTATGTAATTGATGTCAGTCTTACATGTCAATGTCAGTTACTATGTAAAATTGTGGTAAACAAAAATGATAAAATAAAGTTAAAAAATTAATTTACAAGAGTTTTAAGGGCCCAAATAAATATTTTAAAGTTTCAAAATGATCTTCTTTAGGTGTAAGATGTGTCTAGTCCCATCGGGTGTGTCATAATGTGATCTAAGAATTTCACTAAAGAGAGGATGGTTAGTATGGTGTTACTTTCAATATGAAAATAAAATGAAAGAAACACACTAACTAGCATAACATCTCTAGGCCTAGACACTAGAGAGAGCTTAGTTAACAAACATGAATAAAACACATAACTAAAATGCAAAATAAACCCTCTTTTACCTTCCTTAGATGCTCCAAAATTCTTATTTTAGTGGCTTACTCAGCTTGTGCTCATGAATTCTTCATCAAAGGAGGCTTGGATATCTCCTCTTCTCCTTGACACCTTGTGGCTTTGGCTTGGCTTGGATTGGAATCAATTTGGCATGGTAACACTAATTGAAATGGCTTTTTGAAGATATTTATGCATAATGACTTTGTACCCAAAAAAATGAAAACAAAATGTGATCACCAAATATCTTAAGATGTAGAGAGGATTACAAATAAATTTAGTCAAGCATTAGTCCATAAATAACAAAAAATGCATAAAGAACTAATTAACTAAGCCTATCTATTCCTATGGGAATTCCAAAGGATAGTAAGAAGAAAATGAAAGGAAGAAACATCATATTACCTTCCTAAATGGATTCACCATACCTATGTGGCTCAAAATCATGTTCTCCTTTGATCAAGCATCCTTGTCTTTATCAACTATGGTGGTAAACTCCTCCAATGTCTCAAGAACACTCCATAAAACCTAGACTCATGATTAAAAATCACTAAACTAGCCTATTAATGAAGCTTGCAAACAAAATAAATATTTTATTTCAAAGGATTGTGGAGACAATTTAACATTATAACTTTGCAATATTCAAGCTTAAAATACATGTCCATGGCCTCTCTATTTATAGATTTTTGAGATTGGTCAGGATTAACCATGACCATCCATATCAAGATTGAGATGTGTGGCCATGGATAATCCTAATATTTAAAATTAAATCCATAATTATATTCATCATGACCTTGGAAGAAGGGGCATTGAAGAGGCATGGGAGCCATTAACTAGGCATGGGTGACCCATAATCCTGATATTTTATGCACTTATAGCCTAAGAATATCTTCCTAAGAAATGATGTCACCTGATGATGCATATAATAGGAATCAATTTTCAAAAAGAAATATTCAACAAATCTCATGGAAAATCCACTTAAGCTTTTGATTTGGATTAATTATGCTTAAACAAGGTTAATCAACATTTGTGCAATTATTTGAAAATTGCCCCTCAATTAATCAAAATGGTTAGAAAGTCATATTATTGAGTTATAATTTGACTTGAGAAGAATTATAAGGTGACATTAGATGCACTGAAACCATATTTCCATTTAGGATGATTCCAACAAAAAATAACAAAAGTACATGGCATGTACCAATGAATTTAGGAGAAAAGAGTGATCTAGAGCACTAAAGTTAAAATCATCATTTTGACTCGAAATGAATTGATCAAAGTTAGCTAGCCCATAAATTTAATTGCCCTATTTAGGGATACTTTGACCTAAATTGGCACTTGTAAATGATAAGTTTAAACCATTTAACGCATTTTATGGATTTTGACCTAAAATGTGTATTTGAGTGTAATTTGAGTAAGATTGACAATTTCAACACAAATGGTGTTAGGAATTAGATGTCTACATTTTGCCCCTATTTTGAAAAGGTGTAGCAAGACATTCAAGAGAAGCAACATTTTAAAAAAAAAATTGTCAAGAAGAAATTAGGACATACCCATGATTCCCACTCAAGAGGACATATTAGGATGAAAGAAAAGGATGGATTCTTGAAAAGAGAGAGAAAGTGAGAGATTAACTCATGAAATAGATCACATCAATATGAGATAATGCTTGCACATGTGATTACCATCAATGATCAAAATATAATTAGAGGTATAATATGCCCCATAGATAGGGGAATGGGAAAGATATAATCCATAAATGTAAGGGACACACTGTAAATGTACCTAATTTGAGATTACAAGTTGTGCACTTACATCATTGATCAATCCCAAGACAAGTTACACACTAAATATTATCATCATGGGCTTTAATGTGGAGAGCTTTGAGTTAGAGGAAAAGAGAGAAAAATCCACTTCAGGAAGGGAATCACAACTAGAATGGGGTCTCCAAAGAGAAAATAATAAGAAGTGCCCCAGTAGAGAGAATGTGACCATGATAAAATAGTTTTACCCTAATAGGGCAAATTTTGATCAATGATGATGAAGAAATATTGGCCTCTCTATTTATAGATTTTTGAGATTAGTCAAGATCAACCATGACTGTCCATATCAAGATTGAAATGTGTGGCAATGGGTAATCTTAATATTTGGAATTCAATCCATAATTATCTTCATCATGACCTTAGAAGAAGGGGCATTGAAAAGGCATGGGAAGTATTAACTAGGCATGGGTGACCCATAATCCTAATATTTATGTCATTTATGGCCTAGATATGTCTTTCCAAGAAATGATGTCCCACCAGGTGTGCCAAGATGTAGAGAGGATTACAAAGCAAGTTAGTCAAGCATTAGTCTATAAATAATGAAAAATACATAAAGAACTAACTAACTAATCTTATCTATTCCTATGGGAATTACAAAGGATAGAAAGAAACAAATTAAAGAAAGAAACATCATATTAATTTCTCAAATGGATTCACCATACCCATATGGCTCAAAAGGATGTTCTCCCTTGATAAACCATCCTTGTCTTTGTCAACAATGGTGGCAAGCTCCTCCAATGTCTCAAGAACACTCCATAAAACCTAGGCTCATGATTCCAAATCACTAAACTATCTTATCAATGAATCTTGAAAAAAAAATCAATGATCAAAATCAAAGGATTGTGGAAACAATTTAACATTATAAATTTACAATATCTAAGCTTAAAATTCATGTCCATGGCCTCTCTATTTATAGATTTTTGAGATTGGTCAGGATCAACCATGACCATCCATCTCAAGATTGAGATGTGTGGCCATGGATAATCCTAATATTTGGAATTAAATACATAATTATCTTCATCATGACCTTGGAAGAAGGGGAGTTGAAGAGGCATGAGAGGCATTAACTAGGAATGGGTGACCCATAATCTTGATATTTGTGGCATTTATGGCCTAGGGATGTCTTCCCAAGAAATGATGTCACTTGATGATATAGTTAATAAGAATCAATTTTCAAAAATAAATATTCAACAAATCTCATGGAAAATCCACTTGAGCTCTTGATTTGGATGAATTAGCCTTAAAAAAGGTTAATCTACATTTGTGCAATTATTTGAAAATTAGCCCTCAATTAATCAAAATGGTCAAAAAGTCATATTACTGAGTTGTAATTTGACTTAAGAAGAATTATAAGGTGACGTTGGATGCACTAAAACCATATTTCCATTTAAGATGTCTCCAACACAAAATAACAAAGGTACATATCATGTACCAACAAATTTAAAAGAAAAGAGTGATTTAGAGCACTAAATGGCAAAATTATCATATTAACTCGAAATGATCTGATCAAAGTTAACTATCCCATAAAATGCATTATCCTATTTATGGATACTTTGACCTAAAATGGCACTTGTAAGTGACAAGTTTGAAACTTTTAAGGTGTTTTATGGATTTTGACCTAAAATGTGCATTTGAGTGCAATTCGAGTAAGATTGATAATTTTAACATAAATGGTGTTAGGAATTACATGTCTAAAATAGGTACTTAAGTCTTCTAGGCATTTAAACATTCTTCACACAAGTTTCTCCAGCAGACACCAACCTAAACCTCTATTGAAATCCATCCAAAACTCCTTCAAACACCATCATGCTACCAAAATCTCTTCAAAATTAGGTAATTATTTGATCACTTTCATTTTTACTTTCCTTTTTATATGTGTGGACATCCTCATCTAGATCTCACCTCCTTATACCATTACCATATGTTTTATATTAGATAGACCCACTACCCTTATCATTATTTCATTCATGGATCCTAAACCAACCCTTGAATTTACTAAACTTGATCTTCAAATCCTTCTCTATAAGACTTTTGAGCATTCCCAGTCCTCATAGGTAACCACTAATGGTTACCTATAACCTTTAATAGTTTCCTAATTGGTGATGGTTATCTTATAACCATTGATGGTCATATCCTTGACCAAAACCTTTTATTTTCCAACCTTCACTAAATCCTTGCCTGAACCCTGTTTGTTGACCCAACGAGACTAGACCAAACCAAAATTGAGCATTTATTTTAATAAATTAGCATTTAAATTTATGTTATTTATTATAAATTTACCTTAAATTTATAAAATTAGTCATCTTGTCTACTTTTATGTATGTTTTCTTTCACTCATCTACTTTTAGCATTAACTTGTTTTACGGGTGTGGATTGACAGCCTCCATAGATAGTTCTAGCTCTCTTGGATCTAGACCTAGCTAGGAAATCCACCCTTCCTCCTTGTATAATAAACAATCTTATTTTGAGTATTTTTTATGTAGGTCAGCTTCCCCTAGCTAAAGAAGAGTTCTCCACTTTATCTGGTTCACACGCACATTTTTACCAAATTTTTTTATGATATCTATTTTACCCTTTTTTGCATCTTTTATCTCTTTATTTATTCTTAGTCATAAAGGTGAAAATTATAGCATAAAAAATAGATTAGTGACTTATTTTCTATCAAGGATTAGGTGATACAAAATAAATCTGTGGTATGATGATTTCTTGTGATATGAAGGAGAGGAAGTTGATCTTATCCCAATCATAGTATGTGAAGAAAGTCTTGGAAAGGTTTAGTATGTTGGATGCTAAATCTATTGGTACTCCATTGGTAGGCCACTTTAAATTATCAAAAGAGCAGTGCCCTAAGATATAATTTGAAAATCTTAAGATGTCCAAGGTACCTTACTTATTGGTAATTAGCAGTTTAATGTATGCCATGGTTTATGCTAGTCTAGATATTGGCCAAGCAGTGAGATCTGTGAGTAGGTAATGAGTGATCCAGGTTATGAGCATTAACAAGTAGTGAAATGGAATATTTGATGTTTGAGAATAACCATAGATTTTGTATTATGTTATGGTGGATTAGATATTACTTTGCATGGTTATGTGGACTCAAATATGACAAGGCATATTGATAGTAGGATAAGTATGATAGGTTATATATTTACTATTAGAGATATATCAGTTAGTTGGATTTATAAGATATAGAAGGTTATGGAATTTTTACCCATATAGGTAAAGTATGTTACTACCATGAGGCTAGCAAGGAGATGAATTTTTTATAAGAGTTATTTCAAGAGTTGGGGCATGAGAAAGAATTTAGAAGACTACATAGCGATAGTTAGAGTGTTATTCATTTGGCAAAGAACTCTGCTTTCCACTCAAGGATGAAACACATTCAGTTATGTTATCACTTCATCAAGATAGCTTTAGAGGAGAACTTAGTGAAGTTGGAGAAGATTCATACTAGCCATAATCATATAGATATGATGACCAAGGTGGTCACATTGGACAAGTTGAAATTATGTTCAGATTTGGTTGGCCTTAGTGGTCATAGAAAAGTGATGGATTATGTTTGGGAGAAATAGTCTCTAAGTGGGAGAATGTTGAGTGTGGAGCCCTTTAGGGATATCACATGACCTTAGGGGAATATTTTTGGGGCCTAGAGAGATCCAAAAATGTGGGGATCATATTTTTCCCCACTCCACCTTTGATGGAACCTTACTCCACATGTGATTGAAATATTCCTTATTTTATCTAATTTCTATGTTTTCATGTTTTATGGAATTGGTTGTTAAATGTCTAGTTTTCATGTTAACTTCCTTGTTATGAGGGAGTTAGTTTTTTCTTGTAAAATGTGTTTCCTTCCTTGATACAATGAGTTGGTTGTGATCACATGGTGTTAGTAAATGCGCCCTTGAAAGGTAAAGACCCAATCTTGGTGTGTTACTTCATGGATGATATTTTGGATAAGCTTTCTTAGGTTGAAGAGGGTTGTCACATGTTGGATAATTCTTATCTTGGATAAGCATTTCACGTTTATCCTCCTTTTGTGGATTTTCCTTCACACACACACACACACACACACACACACACACACACACACACACACACACACACACACACACACACACACACACACACACACACACACACACACACACATTGTTTATTTATAGGGTGCGGCTTTGAGGATCAAAGTCAAAATGTAGGTGTTCATTATAGGGTGTGGTTTAGCAACTTGTGAGATACAACATTGTGTAGGTGCAAGTGAAAGTGCAACATTTTTTGTAGCATTTTCTACAAGGAATTTTTCTCTTTATGATAGTTAATTGTAGTCTTGTGTTTTGATTACAGTTTATATTGAGAACTTTCTTGGTGGATGTAGCCCACATTGGGTGAACCACATTAGATATGTGTTATCTATGTTATTATCTTATTCTCTCATTTATTCTTTTATAATAATGGTGAATTAATGAATATTTTCATGTTGCATGTTATTGCATAATTTAGATATGATTTATGGTCATATTAAATCTAGTTTAAATTTTTTTAAATTTCTAATAATATTGGTGATGGGGGTGTGACTAATGATGAGTGGTTCTAATGATAAGAGGGGATAAAAGGATGTACAAGATAATAATGATATGTACAATAGGGTATGGCAAATATTTAAAATATAGAGGTGATGAGGGATGACCAATGATGAGTGGAGATGGTTAAACTAGGAGGGGATAAATACAAAGTCATGACAAGTGATGGAGTAGAGACTTAGGACAAAATGTGTATGATATATGATTTAAGATATGTAAGTTATTGCTAGGTTCTAATGATAAGATGTGACTAGTAAGATGTAAAAGGTATGTACAAGAGGGTGACAAGATAAGGATGTATAAGACAATATGTAGGTGATGGGGATATGGTCAATGATGGGATGAAGACAAGATAAGAGATGAGATAATATAATGAGAAGGATACATGAAGATGATAACAAGGATGTATAAGGATATATGATGGGATAAGGATGTACAAGTTTATATATATGATGAGGCAAGAATATACAAGCTGGGTAGTGCAAAGACCTAGATAGGTGTGTATAGGTTTGGGTGAAGGCTTTCTTGGCTCATAAATAGGATGGGTCTAACATAACACACACCTAAGTAATAAAGTCACAAAATTATAATTAGTAAATTGATGAGGGTATGTAACTGTATGCCCACACCATCCAATGGCTTTATAGGTGAGGCTATAGGTCAATGACCCATTATAAAATCTATAAAACCCTCTTAACCTTGTTTGCATATGATGGCTACTTTAGCACTGATACTGACTCCTATAGTAGTATACATGTTATAGCTAAAGGCTTCTCATCTAGGTATACACAAAGGTTTATAGGTACATCCCATATATATGTGAAGCTGCATTAGGTCCCAAGTCTGTATAGGATGATATTTGACCACCTTGTATCTTGGAGCTTAAATGACGCTCACTCCACAAAACCCTTTATGGAGAATTCCACTTTGGTTCGTAATGATAACTCTCCTAATTTTTAGACTCCATGAGATCATGGAAATTGGTCTAGTTCATGGTGGTGAAATCTATGGTCATTATCCCCCTAAAAAAGAAAAAAAGGATGGAGGGTTTATAGGAAATTTTTTCTCCATCAAAAATCACTGCAAGGATGCAAGGTGGAGAGCATACATCAACCATATCCCTTGGGATACAAATAGATAACCAAAAGATTAATTAAATGATTAGATTAAGATGTGTGACGTATTTATAAAGATGAAAGATAAGAATATACAAATAAAGATAAAAAATTAAAATCATATAGACAAGATGATTATAATTATTTCAAAGTGATTTTTAAAGTGCCAAAAAAGAGTCTTTGATAGGTGGCCTGCAAGTAAATGGTTAGTAATTTCAAGTGGAACTCAAAAAGAGGTAACCTACAAGACAAGGATTAGTAGTTTTTGATTGATAATATTGAGGGGAATCCTACAATACAAGATGTTAGATGATGTTATCAAGACAAAATAAGCCTCTATATTCACCCATGTAAGAAATAAGATGTTAGTCCAATATGCCTTAAGAAAAACACCCTAAAAATCATGTTTTGGCTTTATAATTACTATGATTTAAGTGAGCCATGATACAGGGGTCTAAGGGTGGCATCCCCTAGTAGGTTCAAGGGTCAACAATAGTCAAAGGTAGTTTGGGCCTTATAAGAAGCTCATAATGACTTAAAATTCATCAAAAATGATCTTAAAAATGCACTTAAAAGGATAATTTTTAAGACAAACTAAGTGCAAAATCGTAATGACACAATGTAATATATTAACCAAAGAGTGCAAAATCATAAAACTAAGGCAAAATCATAGATTACAAGTTGAAATTTTGTAGTGGTTATCTAATGATGATAGTTAACCTTCAAAACCATGATAATTAGACAAAAACATGATTATAATTGACAAAATCACTATTAGCTATAAAATGAGAGTTACAATTTTTTTATGAACTACAAAACCTCAAAATTTTAACTCTTTTTTAGAAATAAATGATTATGAAGGTGATATATTATCTAAATTCCCAAAAATGTCTTGTTTATATATGATTAATGGTAGATAAAAGATTGATTATGATAGATTAAAATCTTACAAATAGACACTTAGATTTTTAACAGAATGTCCATAATTTTTTGATTAACTAGAAAATGTGTTGATTAGATATCTACCCTTTATAAATCAAAGATGACTAAAAATAGAAAAAATTATTACAAAAATTCAAAACTAATTAGAATGATAAAATCACTAATATAAATGCAAAATCGCTAATTCATAGGACAAAGTCACGATTCTCAAAGATTTTGTAATCTATGGTTTCATTGATGAGGGAGTGTTTTACTTATCTTTGGATGTTCTTTCTAATTGTTACCCTTTCTTGATGACCTTGTCAATCACACAGATAAACCACAAAGATACATAATCTAGTTATGACAAGTTGTTATCAAAATTTCCTCTTAGGACCCCTAATGATTTAAACACAATACAAGAGAGGAGTTGAGGATAAAACTATTACTAGTCACCTGTAAAATATAGAACACCCAAATTTAAACATGTAAGTTAGAAATCAATAGTCAACTATTAGGTATTTATCCACAAATGACAATATTGTAACTCTCATTTACAACATTATAGTTCACAGGGCAAAACCATAATTGTCAAAGTTACAATTTTATGGTGACTTTATGATCACATTTAAAACCTAAAAAAATGCAAGTCAAAATGGCAAAACTATGATTAACTATAAAAAGTCATGATTCTTAAAGTCATGGTTCTATCAAAAAGCTAAAACATGTCATAGTTGGGGCAAATTGTTAGCGGTTAGGTCTTATGGTTAGCATAAACTCATGACTTATGGGGACAATATCATGACTACATAGTCATGATTACCAGATCAATGGCATAGATTCCCCTGTGCACATTTAAAAAAAAAAATCCAACTTACAACCTAGAAAAAACACCCCTTGTAAGAAAAATTATTAGTTTTGGAGGGATATCCCACCATGGTCACCAAAATGTAGATGATTTTTGAGATCTATGGATTAAATCATGTAATTCAATCAACCCAAACAACCAATTACCTATTTAAAGTGATAGATCCATTAAGACCAAATGCAATGGATGAATAAAACTATTAAAAAACAACATTGGAATCTTAAAGCTAATTACTCTACACCATGATCAAATGGAATGCAAAATAAAAAGAGATTAATATTGGATTGATATACCTTAACTAAAGTTTTTGACATTATTATGGTATGATAAGGATGTTTGATGAAGGATTCAATGACTAAATTGGCATGTAGATGTTAGATAGCTGATCATTGACCTTCCATGGAGGACGAAGTTATTTAAATATAAATAAGAGAGAAATATCAATGGTGGATATTTGAAATTGGTTAGAGGAGATCAAAGGATGGAAAATTATCCAAGAAATTTAAAATTCCTTGAAAGCCTCTAGATTTAGAGGTTTCTAGAGAGGAGGGGTTAGAATAGAAAAGATTCTAGAATCCTCCAATTCTATAATCCTCATAGGGATTAATGATGATTAGAGGGAATTTATATAGGGATTAGTTAGGGATTAAGGACTAAGAGTGCAGGAGAGCCTAGACATAGGCTAGTAGGTGGGACATTAGGAATTTAAAATTCTCAAATAATAGGTGTATGATATTAGTAAGCTATAAATGAGGATTTGGAAGATTTAATGAGGGAGTGGGATTAGATTAAGGATAGTGAATGAAGAATTATTAAAGGGGATATTATATAAATGGACTATGAAAAGGGGATAAATTTGATTAATTGAAATTAGTGTCGACTAATAGGAATATTGGTGACAATAATGTAGGCAAGCAAATTTAGGTGTATATAAGTGTTATGTAGTTTTTTGGGGTATTATAACTAGAACATGTCATTTCACTCAAATTTTGATATTTATTCAGAAGAAGGTAGTAAAAATAGAAATATTAGTTATGGTAAGAATACCTGATTATGGTTGTGTGTCCATTGAATAAAAAGACTATGAAGAGCTCCTCTTTGGCTTGGGAGGATGACCTACATATAAGATAACAATAAGAAGATTTGTTTATTAGATAAGTAGTTAGGTGGATTTCCTAGTGATATCTAGATCCCAGAAGCAATAACTTCTTTAGCGGTTATCAATCCAACCATCTTAAACAATCAATTTGATAAAACTAGAAAAAAAGTACTTGCATCAATAAATAAAAAGGTACTAAAATGAATACAAGAAATATTTCTTAGAGAACAAACTATAAATGACCTAATTAGTGATAAACTGATTAGTACTAGTGCTAATAGGCTGGGTTAAGGATCAAAAAAACTGAAAGGGGTGTGTGAGTGGTCATAAACATAGAATAATGGATTTGGTTGGGGTTAGGTGGGTCAGATTAACTTGTTGGTTTTTCTACCATAGGTGACCATTGATGTTTGGGATGATATTTAGAGGTTAGGCTTAACTATTAGTGGTTGGGGTTTGACCATCGACAATTGACTATGTCAAATATGGGTTTGATCAATAGTTTGGGGATAAGATTCCAAGATGAATTTTGGGGGTTGGGTAAAGGCTAGGCTAATTGTAAAATGGAATAAAAGTACATGAAAAATAATAAATAAGCACTTATCTTACTAGAAGTGGATTAGATAAGTATTTGGTGTAGTTATTTTGTAGATGAAATTTGGCTTGATTATAGCAGAGTAACAATACCTAGAAACTTGGTTGAGAGATAACAGTAAGTTGGTTCTCAGTAAGATGACTTGATAACACAGATGATGTTGGATAAATTGATTGACCTAAAAAAGAAAACTTTGAGTACTTGAGCTCCTAATAATTATTGTAGATAGATTTGACCTCCCATACCTTTTTCTATTAATAAACACAAGTAAGAGGTAGAAGTGAAGGTGTAATTGGGTTATCTAAATATAATTTGTGCATGCAAAGGCTCACAAAATGAATTAAACAATGCTATATTTAGAAATGGGTTAATTAATCTTGTATTCTCTTGGTAAATAGGTAGATCCTAACCATCGATGATCAAGGGTTCCTAAGGCTGACCATCAATAGTCACCTTGACTATTGATTGTTATGGTCCTTAGGGATAGGGTCCTAAAGGTTAAGGCCATTTAGCTAAGTAAAATTGAGTGAAGATTGGTTAGTTTAGGCCTAATAAGTGTAGGTTGGTTCCAAGTGGGACTTAGGGTCAGTCCATGGGTATTTTGACATTCAAAAGTATAGGTATGTGGATTTCTAGTGTCTACATTTTGCCCCTTTTTATTGTGTGGCTTACATAAACTAGCTATGAAACAAAAATGGAGTATAGGTCAAGGGTCTAGTTTCCCTGAGAGTGGGAGGAGGTATTCCCCCTCAAATCAATATTTGGTGAGGTGAGGTTGAAGTGGGTATAGGTTTGATAAGTGGTAATTGGTGAGTCATAAGGTGGTGACATGAGGTTAGGAATTTAAGATGCAAACTTGTGCACAAAATTCAATAAAAAAGAGTGATATATAAGATCATGCATATATTAGGATTTCTAATGTTGGTAAAATTATGGGTTGATGTTGAGAAGGACAAGTGACAAGTGAACCACATGACTACTTATAGGCATGGTAGATAGGAACACTCATAAATGTAAGTCTCCTAAGTGAGTACTATGTTTCTGATGGGTATCCAAGGTAGGAAGTGATCTCAAGGAAAATACAAATAGGTCAAGTGTCATGGGTATATGAGGTAGGAAGTGCTCTCAGTGTGACACAAGTGGGTTGGTATGCATGAGGTGACACAAAATTCAATAGGGGTCAACATGGAAATGTTTTTATTATGGTTAAAAGACCAAGCAAAAAGTGTCACAAAATTATGCACTAGGTGGGCCTAAATAGACCAATAATGAGGTGATAAGGTGGTCAAGGTGGTGGGAGAAAGGCATCTCCAAATTAGGCAAGATCTAGGTGTATTTATGATTGAAATGGTATGTTTTAGTTGAGAGAGAAGTTAGGTCTAGTTAGGGTATCCTGACCATCGACAGTTAGGGTTCCTAGAAGGTGACTATTGATGGTCACCCTAATCATCGACGGTTATGGTAACCCTAAATATTTGTTAGGGTACAAGTGAAAAAATAAAAGTAACTTTATCATTTTTTACTTTCCACTTCTTTGGCTTTGGTAATTCCAACATTGTGTGGGGAAGGCATTTGTTGAGATAGGTGTTGTTCTTTGACTAGTGATGTGTGGGTGATTGTGTAGGTCTAAGATGTAGGGAGCATGAGGATGTAATCGAGTACCTACTCATGGGATCTAGACAATGGAGGAGGTCATAGATTGAGCTAAGGGGTGGATTTTAATTTCTAATTATGTTTGATTTATTTATGTGTTTAGCAGGGTAGGTTTGAAAATTGCCTTTTTTGCCTATATGCCCTAAAAAGTGTTTTGGGGGTTTTTGATCAAAATTGTTGATAGTATGCCAAATTAATAGGGTGGGTGGGTCAAGATGCTAAGTGGCTAGGGGGTTAGTTTAGTTTATTTTTATTTTTTTAGTTGTTTTTTATTATAAGTAGGGTTGGGTGTTTTGAGTATTCTAGATATGGATGCCCACATGTGACTGTCAATAGTTAGGTCTGACTATTGATGGTCCACACCCTAATAATTAGGGGTCTTCAACCATTAGTGGTCAATATGACCATCAGTATTTGGGTAGAATAGGTGAAGGCTTAGTTATGTGTTTAAGGTCTTAATGAGATTAGGTTAAATGGGTTAGGGGTTGGTGTTAGGTTTTTAGGATTTTGATGAGATTTAGGGTTAGGGTTAGGTCAAAAGGGTTAATTAAGGTGAATTAAAAAGAGTTGATTAAGGGTATTAGTCTAGGTATCAAAAAGATGGTGTAAATGAGACTAGTGTAATGTACTAAGTTAGGTTTTTTATTTGATATAGGTAATGGAGTAAATACAAATGCATGACTAGGTGTCATGTATCTTCCCTATGCTTATCAAGGGGATGATTGTATATGATTAGGTTCATATGGAGGTGGTAGGGATAGAATCGATGAGGCACTATCAACATGTGCCTAGGGATGCATCTATGATAGTAGTGCTCATTGAGAGATGGGATCCTATTATTAATACCTTCTTTTTACCAACTAGGGAGATGACTCTTCTCCTAGAGGATGTCCATAGGACTACTTGGTGCCCATTACATGGCAAGCCAATTTATTAGATAGAGAAGGAGGAGAAAGATAACTTTATTTATTATCTATATGGAGATGATAGTGACCAGGTCCACTGGCACTATAGAGGATTTAGCCATACAACATTATACGAGAGGGCTCCCAAGGAGAGGAGACTTTTGATGCTACTAAAGATCATGGTTACTTGTTTTGGGCTCTTAGATTCTATCAACAAGAGATTTCCTTGTGTTTTTAGGTGTATTGGTACAATTAATACTTGGTAGGATAGTATTTGGTTGGGCTTTGGTATTGCTAGTATAGATTTACAAAGAGCTATGGGGATTCAAACACCATAGGAGGTATGACATTAATGTGGGCATGGTTTTGCATTATTGGGATTATGAGCACATCTAGGTTTTGAGACTAATAAGATTACCATGGGTAGGGTACACATAGCTGGAGTTCCATATAGGTTTTAAGAGATGGTGAGATGACTATATTACTTTAGGGGTAAGAGGTGGGGCATATAATGTGGATTAGTTTAGGGGTTCCCTAGGTACATTGGTAGCTATGGACATCACTTGGAGGCCATACCTTCAATCCCCTATCTAGCCAGGCTATAAGAGGTAGACCCTAGCCATGTAGAGTTATAGGTGGATAGTGAGCCATCATGAGGGTGAGATTGAGTTCATTCCATTAGATTAGGTGTGGTACCATTTGAGCTTGTTATAAGATATACTAGGTCCACATCCATGGTATAGGATAGAGAAGTCTAAGGTGCAGTTACCAATGCCCAAAACTATTTAGACAAGTTTAGATGGTGGCTTTGAGGATCTTCTTATTAGG
This sequence comes from Torreya grandis, assembly GCA_037957365.1. Classification (NCBI taxonomy): domain Eukaryota; kingdom Viridiplantae; phylum Streptophyta; class Pinopsida; order Cupressales; family Taxaceae; genus Torreya; species Torreya grandis. The sequence goes on from JARHVA010001628.1 coordinate 164,098, forward strand.
GATCTTATAGATGATGTATGATACATAGGTGATTATATGGCCTAGTACTAGCCTATATATACATCTATGAAGGTTGGTGGAGATGATAGAGGGGTGGTACTGATGGCTATAGATCTATTCGAGTAGGATGGATAGGGAAGGGCTACATTAGCTATAACCTAGGCATAGGTACAAGTTTTATAGGGATAATTGGCCATACTATAAGGACATGTGGTCATACTATGGGGTCAGGTGATGATATTATATGGGTATGTTGTGGTTGTCACTACCATGATGGACCAAGCACATGTTACCCTTAATATTGTCACATAGGAGAGAGATGCTCTAAGATAGGGTGTAGGGTCAATAGTATCACCAACTAGTTTTGTTCCTCAGGCATAATATTTGGCTATCATTCAGGAGGTATGGTATTATGAGACTGTCATATTAGATCATTATTTGGTAGAACCAAGATGGGGGAGTATAGGGTTATCTTGGTAGGTGGTCCATCTCTAGCGACTCTAAGATAGTGGGAATCAATAGTGGGGCCTTAGGTAGGTATCTCAAGAGGACCACCACTAGATGGGAGTGAAGGTGTAGGTGGTAGTGGTTTAAGTGCCCCAAGGGCCTGATTTTCTTTTTTTATCATTATGTTATGATTTTGATTCTATCTTATGTGATGATTTAGTGAGATGTATATATTTTTGAGAGAGCTTACACATTATCACATGTATTATTTTTTTAATGATTCAATGTGTATGATGTATGGATTTTGATGTTATATATGATGGATGCTTATGGTTTATGTGATTCTTATGTTGATCATTATGGCTATGGATTATGGTTCACAACTTTGTGGTTTATGATGTTAATGTTTTAGTTAGTAACATAGGCATGTGATGCTAGAAACATAGTTGTAATGTTGTGATTTTATTCATGGATATGATAAAATGTGTTTTGATGGATGTGATTAATGTAATGTCTTTGTTTATGATTATATGGATGTAATGGTAAATGGTATATTTATGGTACCTTACTCATTGATTTGGTTTATGATTATAATGGTACAATGATGTGCTTATAGACTCATATGATGTGATAAGTGTAAATTGATGGATTGATGTTTATGGTCTATCATGATATGCTTACATTATGCTTAGTTCATTGATAGATAAATGTTATTGCTTGTTGACATGGTTCATGGTGTTCATGCTTTTGATGTGATTGTTTGTTGCTCATGCTCATAGAGTTAGAATGTGAATATGTTTAAAGATGAAAAATACATGAATTAAGTAACAAACTAGATGTGTAGGAAAGCAATGAGAATATCCACATGAATTGATAAAATAAAAGAAAAAGGAAAAAAATGCCTTTTCATTGGTAAGGACTGACATGAAACCCAAAGTTGGGTTGTCTTAGTGAAGATAAGCCTTTCAAATGATTCACATTAGTATTCTTAAGTTGATAAATATGTATCTTAATCACTATGTGTCAAGTAAGCTCATAGTCTCGTGCATATGATATGTGGAGGAAAAATGGGTGAAACTAGAACCATTAGTGAGACTAGTATGCCTTTGTTGTAGGTTCCAAAAGAGGTAGTATATAAACAAGTATATGTTTATATATAAGTTATAGATTTATCAATGTGGGAAGTATACTAAGGAGGGATAATTGTAGCTTTCCAAGAGTAATGCTATTATGAGAGTTGGTTGTGACTTTCAAAATTCTTTTTCTTTTGCATTAGTGTCAGGGAAGATGATCGATGTGAGAAGCTTCCAAGAAATTGATAGATTTTGATAAATTATTTACCCAACCATCCTTCAAGGGAGTGTTCTAAGTTTATATGCTTAGTTTAAATACTTTTGATAATTGTCCTTCAAGGGAGTAGTCCACCTTACATTTTTTAGTTTCAAATAAGTTTTCAATAGCTATCCTTCAAGGGAGTAGTCTATGAATGCTGAGAATGGCCCATGATTTAATTTTAACTTTTGGTATTGCCTTTTCTTTTGTTTTATTATTGCATAACATAGAGTTTCTTATAAATTATAAGGGGATTACCTTTATGAAGGCAATACTAAGTTGACATGAGGGTTTAGTAGGTGAAAAGAGGGGTATTGGTGATAATGATCATAGGAATTGATCTTAAAAAGATGGGAAGTAATATGAGAATCATGCCATGGATAGAGCCATGGTACCCATAATTTAAGATTAGGCCATAATTATGATAGATAATCACATGATTCAGTTATAGTCAGTTGTCCCTAAAAAGAGGGAAATAAATGTGGTTGCAAGGGAAGAGCTTAAGTTAAACAAGTGATGATTGCAGTCCCTCTTTAACAATAGATAGGCTTAGGTTTTGGTTTGCCTTTGAGAGAGGATAAAGGATAAGCTCTTGATCTATACTTTGGGTTATGTAGGGTCCAAGCCAATTGAAAGTAAATTTTCCCCATTTCCTTTTCTTCATATTAGTTACATGCTAATTTTATTTGAGAATAAGATCTACAATATTTAATTCTTGAGATTTCAAGTGTTTATTATAGGTGTGTTTGATTCATTCTTGATAAACATAGAGATGGGAAAGAATTTCCAAATGACACTTGTTAAGTAGATTAAGTTAGGCTAGGCATTTTTGATGATAGTCATTTTATAAAATGAGGTCACACAAAGATATGCAAAGAGAATGTATTTAGATTTCAAGAGGCAATATAGCCTCAGCTCCAAACACAAGAGAAAAGGGTGTGGCACATGTAGGGGTTCAGATGCTAGTGTTATATGCCCATAAGATGAAAGGGATGTGTAAGTACAAATCTCAACCTAAGGCATTGACCATTTTGAAAGCATATTGTTAAGGGTTTTTTTAGAAACCTTAGCTTGTCCATTTTCTTATGGGTGATAAGGTGATGAAAAGCTTAGTTTAATGCCAAAGATGTCACAAAGACCCTAAACTTGTTTGTTTTTGAATGATTTTCCATTATCAATGATGATCTTATGGGGAACATCGAAATGATAGATGATGTGATGGATGATAAATTCAATAATCTTTTCATCTTTCTCCAAGATAAGGGGAATAGATTCTACCCATTTGGTAAAATATTTAGTTGTGGTAATCATAGAATGATGTCATTATGAATAGTGGGGGTTGATTTCACAAATAAGTTTGAGACACCATTGTGAAAAGGGCCAAAAATCCATGGAAATGTGAAGGATATTACTAGGTGCATGATGTAAATTGGTGTGTTTTTGAAACTTGACACACTTTTTCACATAATCATAGTAGTCTTGGTTAAGGGTAGGCTAGTAATAACCGAGGTGTAGGATATGCTTGGCCAATATGATCCCACTAAAGTGACCCTAATAGATACCCTCATGCATCTCTCTAATAGCATGAGAATCTTCTAGACCATGGAGGCAATGGAATAGGAGGCCATCCAAGCCTTTTTTGTAGAGGATTCCTCCCATAATGGTATAATGAGAGGTGCTTTGAATAAATGATCAATGGGCATTCCTAGAGAGGCCCAAGGGAACTATGCCAAGGAGAAGGTAGTCAAAGGTTTGTTGATACCAAAGGTCAGATAGAACTTCTTTCATACTGAGGATGGTTGGAGTGTCTAATTTTGTGTAAGAAGGTTAAGTGAGGCAGTGAATAATGAATGAAAGTTTTGAGTTTGAGAGTGCCAATGGGATTTATGAGGCAAGAGAAGCCATGCTGTCAGAAAACTTATTGGTAGATCATAGGGTGGTTTGAATATGGTAGTGTTTGAATGATGTTAGGAGTTTTATAACTAGTTATCTATACAATTGCATTGTTTCATTCTTACACTAGTAAATGTTATTGACTTGGCTAACCACAAGTTGGAAGTCACCAAAGATAGTGATTATTTTGACTCCTAAGGCTAGGGAAGTTTAGAGACCTATTAATAGGGCTTCGTATTTATAAATATTATTAGTACATTCAAATTTGAGTTTCAATGACAATGGAAGTGGTTCACTAATAACGGGAATAAGGATGATACTAACTCTACCACATTGACATTTGGAACCATTAAAAAACATAGTTACTTAGTTGGTGAAATCCACTTGAGATAGGCTTGGTATAGACTCACTTTGGAATTTGAGAGGAGGAGGTTGGTTATCTACTAGGGGTACATTGACTAATTAGTCAATAATTATTTGTCCCTTAATTGACTTTTGTTAGAGGAACTCAAGGTCAAACTCACTTAAAAGCATGAAACACTTAGCCATACACTGATTTTGGTAGGGCTTAGAGTGTATGTAATTAAGTGGGTTGGTATTGGTTATGAATTTTTTTTTTGTGGTTAAGAAGGTAGTGGTGAAGTTTAGTGGCCATGAAAACTAGATCTAAGTAAAGTTTTTTTGTATGTGTGTACCGAGTCTGATACTTGACACGGGTGTAGATAATGTAATAGATGGCTTACTCTTTATGTTGTTTATCTCTATGGGATAGTATTACCCTTAGGTAATAGTCTGTGGTAGAGATATAAAAGAAGAAAGGTTGGTCATACTTAGGAGGTGTGAGGACAGGTGGAGAGAGAAGGTACTCTTTGAGTGCATCAAAGGCCTTTTGACAATCAACATTCCAATTGAAAGAGATGTCCTTTTTTAAGAGGTGATGAAAGGGTTGACACTGATCTGAAAGATAAGAGATGAAATGGTGAATATTTTGGAGCTTCCTTTGTAAACTATGAATTTTCTTAAGATTGGTCAGAGGTAGCATCTTGAGGATGGCTTTGATTTTGGCTGGATCCACTTCAATTCCTCAAAGGGAAATGATGACACCTAGGAGTTTTCTTGATAAGACCCCAAAAATATATTTATTTGGATTGAGGTAAACATGATAATGAATAAGTCTCTCAAATATTATTTTTAGAACGTTTAAGTGGTCTTTGTGAAGCTTGGATTTCTTGAGGAGGTCATCCACATAGTCCTTAATGATTGTATGGATAAGATCATAAAAAATGTAGGTCATAACACATTGGTAAGTTTTCGCAACATTCTTAAGATTAAAGGGCATGACTCTATAATAGAGGGTCCCCTATGGGGTGATAAAGGAAATTTTATGCTGATCTTTAGGGGTGATCAAAATCTAATTACAACTCAAAAATACTTCCATGAGAGATAACATCTCATAGGCTACTGTGAGATCAACAAGTTGGTCAATACTAGGTAGAGGAAAGTCATCCTTTGGGTAGGCAAGGTTGAGGTCATGAAAGTCTAGATAGATACATAGTCCCCCTATGGCTTTAATGATAGGTATGATGTTCAAACCCCATTAGGGATAATCAATGGGTTGAATAAAATTGGTAGAAAGGAGGTATTAAAGTTATTTTTTGATAAGGAGGATTATACAAGGATGCATCTGATGTGATTTCTATCTGATAGGTTTGATGTCATTATTGGTGATGATGTTATGGGTGGAAATGGTTTGGTAAATATTAGGCATATTGGCATATGACCAATCAAATGCAATGTTACGATTTTGGAAGAAGGTAGAGAAGTCCTAAAGTTCCTTAGGGGTGAGATATTAGCCAAGTTTGACAATATAGGGATTTTTTAGAGTGCCTACTTCAATATCCTTAGTGGGTTCATTAAACATGGTTTAGGCCTCCAGAGGTAAGGATTTACAAATGGAATAATCAAGTGCACCAAGGTAGGTGAGAATAAAATCATCATCTTGGCATTGAATAATGTTAATGGTAAGAGAGTCATTGCCTATCAATTTAGGATGAAATAAAGGGATAGAAATGGGTACCCCTTCCTTTTGATGAGTCAAGGGGTTGAGGGTAATCATGTTAATGAAAAATGGTTAGGTTGGATGTTGTCCTCATCCTCATACTTACATAGAGGAGGTATTGGTGAGGAAGGGGTCTCTTCTTCAACACTAGTAGTGGTGGGTTGTGTGTCTTTCTTATTATTCGGTAAAATGAATCTAAGGCCATGTTTCTCATGAGGCTTGTAGGTATCAATCAATATCAATGTGTGTGGGCCATGTTCATACCATCCTAAACCAAATCCTTTATAGGCACACCTATGAAGGTATAATTTGGTGAAGTTTGGGTTGTTCGAATAAGAGAAGTTAGAGGTGAATGGTTGAGGTGAAGGGTGGGTGGTGGTAGAATTAAGTGGTTTGTCATTTCCCCCATAGATAAAGTGGGTTTGATAGTTGGGAGGTTGTAAAGGAATAATAGCTCTAATGTTAGGATCATAACCTAGTTGATGATTGAGCTTTTTGTATTCCTAAGGATTTTATAAGGCATCAAAGGTAAGGAGATGATATTTTCGAAGAGTAAGGCATTAAAAGGTAGGTTTCAAAGGCTTATTGATGGGTATTTGGTCCATGGTAATGGATGAATTGGTAGATGCCTTAGTGGAAAGGGAGGTAATGGCTTCAACTTTTGTGGGTTAGGAGTTGGTAATAGATGCTTGTGGGCCCTTGGATGAAGGTAGGAGAATATCTTTAGGGTGGTAGGAGATATTTCATGTTGTAAAAGGGCTTAGGTAAGCTTATATGGTGATAACTTGACCTTCGTGTTCAAAATTGACACAATAATGGAGAGTGGAAGGTACACAAGCCATGCCACAGATCCAAGGTCTTCCTAGTAAAACATTGTACTATAAATCTCCTTTGACCACATAAAAGAGTTTAGGGCACATGCAAGGTCCTAGATGTATGTGAAGGATTATAGTTCCCAAGGTGGTAGTCATAGTGTTGTTGAAGGATCTAAGGATGGTTGAGGTTTTAGACATGACATTACCCAACAATTTGAGTTGGTTGTAGGCATGAGAAGAGATGATGTTGATGCTAGCTCCCCCATTGATCATAACCTATTTGATGCAATTTTTGTTGATATGGGTAGTGATAGAGAGGGGATGATCTGGGTCTTCAAGGTAGATAGATGTTATCTCTAAATCCTTTAAGGTAATAATGGTGGAGAGTTATAAGGCACCAATAAAGGCCTTTATAGGTTGGGATTATCCTATTTGGATGTGAATGGCTTGCATAGCCTCTATCATGACTTGGAAATGGTGAGGTGAGGTGGAAATGAGTTCATATAGGCTCATCTTTTCTCAATTTTGCTAAAGTTGTTTGAGAATGATTTTCCTAATGGATTCAGAAGGATTACCTTCCAAAGTGCCTAAAAGGGTTACTTTGGGGGTAGCTAAAGATGAAGAGATTGGGATTTGGTTTGGTTTAGGGTAGGGAGATGAGTACATCTATGGAATGGATACCTTGACCTTCCCTTTATCTTTTTGTTATGCTTGTGTGACTATATTGATGGTGTGGGTAGAAGAGAAAGATGTGATAGGAGGTTGGGTAGGTTTCCCATCACTTGAAGGTGAGAGTGGGGGATTAGGCACATTTTGGAAAACAACTAATGGGTTTATTAGTATTAGAGTGGAGGGGACTTCATTTATAAAAAGTTCATATTCATTTTAGAGCTAATGGATAATGGCTTGAAGAGATTTACAATCATCCATGTCATGTCTAGGTGTCATATAGTAAGAACATACTTTATGGTCATTATACCAAGCTAGTTTCAAACCAAGAGGATCGAAAGGCTTGATAGGTGGTAATGCAAGGCAATATGTTTGTAACAACATTTAAAAAATGGTTAAATAAGATTCATCCAAAGGTGGGAAAGGTCTAGGGGGTGTGGTTTCAGTTGGTAAGTAAGGTGTTGTTTTGATAATGGGCATAGTAGGATAAGGTTTAGGTGAGGTGGTGATCTTGGTTAATGGTTTTGGTTTGGGTATGTTAGTGGGTGGAGTGTCTAAGGTTGATAGTTTGGCTATTGTCAACTCCAGAAAGACTAGAGTATTAGATAGTAAGTGGGTTAGTGTAACCATCAGCTGTGGATGACATGTTAAAAGGAGCCTATTTTTTAGGCAAGGTTGATGGATGGGACCCTAAGATAGAAGGAAAAGTGGAGGGAGGTAAAACTCAAGGCATGTGGCTATTTAATGGTTTTGCCTTTCTAGTTGGTTCAGGTCAAGTTTTGGGTATAGGTTTAGAAGGGGTGAATTCTACTTTAAGGGATGGGTAACTAAGCTCTATATAGGGAAGGTACCAAGGTTTTCAATTGGTCTAGATGGTGGTTTGATTACTTGAGGTATGATTTATTTGGTTGGTTGGGAAGGTGAGGGGTTGGTAGATGTTCTAATTGGTTTTAGATGTGGTGGAAAGATGATGGATTGGTTGGTTAAAGGTGTACTAGAAGGTTCATATTTTTTAGTGTAAAGGAGACCTAACTATTACCAAAACATAGTTTGATCCATATCTGGTTTTAAGGCAAATTCTAATTTTTACACTAATGTAGAAAAGGTTTGTGTAATGGCTTGCATTCTTTGGTAGTGGGTGTAAAGGATAGATTCATGGGTTATGAATGATAGTCAATAGTTTGGCCAATTTCCTAAGGTGAGGGAGGTAAGCTTGGGATAAATATCTCAGTCATGGAAGGTGTTGGTGTAAATACTTCTCCTTTAAGGACAATTTCCATAGGAGTAGTGGGTTTTCTTGGTAGTTAGAGGAAGTGGTAAATCAAAAATGTTTATTTGTTTAGGTATGCTAGTTGAGATTGTATGTGATGATCCCAATGCTTCTATGAGTGAATCTAGGGAAAAAAGGAACTTCTTTATTTTGGCTATCTAAAGGAGGGGAAAGTGTCTCCATCATCTAGTATATAAGGTGGGGGAAGAATGGGTAGATTAGATGCTTGGGTCCTCATGGATAGGTGTTTCATGAACCATATTGATCATATGAGCATCATGATAGCATTTGGCCTATATGTCCTTATTTTTTATAGGGGCATGGTTTGGAAAAGGCTACCTAAATATGTTAAGAGATTGATTTTGAGGGGCATTAGGGCTATCTAACATGATTTCCCCCTTGTCAATGAGGATTTGGATAACATTCTTAAAGGTATTACACTGGCTGACATCATGTCTAATTACTCGATGAAAGGCACAAAGGTCATTCTCATTGTACCAGATAGGTGCAAGATGAGAAGAGTCAAACTATTGGGGAGGCTTAATAGGTGGAAGCTATATAAGGTTAGCCTTTAGTAGATTTTTCAAAACTAAGGCGTAGGACTCTCCAAGTGGAGTGAACTATTTTTGGTTTCTTTATTTTGAATTCCATGAGATTTGTTTAAAAGGATTGGGAGAGTTATGTTGATTGACATTAGGTGGCAAGGAGGTCTTAAGGACAACTTCATTCATAGTTACCTTGTTCTTAGTCCAATATTATCTTGGTTTCTTATTCTGGAGGAGAAGGTCTCATTGGTCTTAAAATTGGAGTTCTTGTTTCATAACTTTAGCTTACCCTCATCTATGGCCAAGTTATCTATATTGTGTGCCATGGTGAAAGCCTCATCAAAAGTTTTGAATCTTTGGACATGCAACATAGAAGAGATATGTTTGGCATAGGCTCAAGCAAAAATCTCTATAAGTTTGGGTTAAGGTAAGGAGAATGACAATTGATTGATCAAACTTCTCCATCAGGAAATAAAATCAACAATGGACTCATCATCAAATTTCTTGATAGAACAGAGGTTTGTGATAGAAACCTTCTTGTAAATGTTTATGGAAAAGTGATCTAAGAAGACTTGTGATAGTTGGGTGAAAGAAAAGATCAAGTTCTTGGTGATATCACTATACTAGTTAAGTGTTAGGCTGGATAAAGACATGGGGAAGGTTCATAAGAGAAGGGCATCATCATAAGTAATCATGTAACATATGTGTCTAAATTCCCTAAGGTATTATTGGGGGTCTTCCTTGGTCTAAAATTTGGTAAATTTTGAAATTTCTCAATATGGAAGGTAAGGTCTGATAGGAATTGAGGGGTTAATAGGCTCATTACATATCTAGTTAGAGGACAAAATATTATGAACCCTTGAGATAGAGGATTCAAGATTGGTCATTTTATCCATGAGGATCTTCATTAAATTGGCTTGGGGTGGTATACCCGAAGGGTTGTAAGGTGGATACTACAGTTGTGGTTGGGTCACATATTGGTAACTGTTAGGTGGTTAAAGGTTGGTAATGCCTAGAAATGTGGATGCTAAATGTTGGGTCGATGGGGAATAAGGGTAAGAGGATGTTGAAAGTTGAGAAATGAGCACATAATGTTGTGGGTTCAAGATATAACCTAGATTGGGTGCAATGGGTAATTATTGAGGGATATCTATAGGTTAGGCATAGATGGTGGTTGGATTGGTAAGAATAGGAGAATCAATAACCCTCATGATAATAAATGGTAAGGTAGAAGGTATAGGTAACACCAATCTTGGTAAAGGAGTGTTAACCAATGGGTTGGGGTTGACAGAGGGAAGGTTGGTAGTGCTAGTGATAGGTTAATTATTGGGTGGTCCCTAAGGTATATGAATCATTGGTAAGAGCTAAAGTTGAAAGGGTAGTAGTTGGTTGAAAATGTTGGTTTTTGGCTGTGGCATCTAAAGGGTCTATGGACAAGGATGCCTTGGTAGAAATAGGTTGGGTAGTGACCATGGAAATAGGGGCATTCTTCACAAGATGGTATGGCATACCATATGTAAGATCTAAGGATGGATATAGAACTAGTGTACAATGAGGAGAGGTGTTGAGATAATGTTGGAGGGCAACTGGGTTGTTGTCTAAGAAAGTAGTAAAGTCTATGTATCCTTTGGGAAATACTCAAGGAAAGGTGGGGATTCCCAAAGGATGGGGTGAGTTTTATACTTCAGAGAGATACTCCTTAGGTGAGGAGGTGGAAGAGGATGGTTGGTATAATGATGGGTCTTGTTCTACTAAGTCTCTATGCTCTTGATGTGTAAGAACCATATAAGAAGTGAGAGGAAATACAAAAGAACAAACTCACCACCCAAATAGAAAGAAGACAAAAGAAGATGATCAAGGCAATCAAGGACCACACTAGAAAGTACATTAATCCTAGAGTTAGTTTTAATATCAATTTTGGCTTATGCCTTAGTTTATAAGAGTGTGTGATAGAAGTTGGCTTGTAAACCAGGTACTATATAAGTAGTCTATGGTTGGTTTTAGGTTTTTTAGGTGATCAAAAGATTCTATATTAGAAAAAATATGTGGCTTGGTATTAGGGCCTACCCCCTCACTTCACAATCCCATAGCGATAAGGGTGTTGGGTGCTTAGCCAATATATATTGATATCTAGAGTTTATACTCAACTAGAGAGCTAAGTTAGTTCTCCCCTTGGTAATGAAACCAAGTAAGATTGTCAAGAAAAGGTAAGGTAACCACTAGGTGGTAAAATCCTAATCAGGCTTTGTCTCAAATTATTTTGATGTTTGATTGATTGTGTGGTTTTTTTGTGTACCATAAGTGAGATATGATTAATTTTTATGTCTTTAATTTAGATAGACGAGCTAAGACAAACAAGCAATCGATGTATGCACCTAGTTTTAAACCCAAATAAAAAATTTAGATTTTAGTAATGAGCACAGATAGAGATAAGGGCATATAGATGTGAAGGAAATGTGAGTAGGGACGTTGAATCCCACCAAGTGTGCCAAAAAGTTTCACTTAGATTTTTCTATTTATTCATAAAAAGGTAGTAAAACTAGAAATATGGGTTATGGTACGAATACCTGATTATGGTTGTGCATGTGTTGAATCAAAAGATTGTGAAGAGCTCCTCTTTGACTTGGGAGGATGACCTACATATAAGACAACACTAAGAAGATTTATTTGTTAGACAAGTAGTAGGGTGGATTGCCTAGTAGTAGCTAGATCCTAGAATTAAGAGCTTTCTTAGGCATCGTCATCTAAACATCTTAAATAATCAAGTTCATAAAACTATTAAAAAAGTACTTTCATCAATAATAAAAAAGGTACCAAAATGAATACAAGAAATCTTGCTTAGGGAATAGACTAAAAATGATCTAATTAATGTTAAACTAATTAGTACTAGTGATAAAAGGTTAGGGTAAGTCTCAAAAAATTTGAAAGGGGTCTGTGAGTGGTCAAAAACATAGAAGAATGCATTTGGTTGGGGTTAGGTGAGTCAGATTAACTTTCTATTTTTTCTACCATAGATGACTATCGATAGTTGGGGTGATCATCAATGATTAGGCCTGACCATCGATGGTTTGGGTCTAACCATCAGTGGTTGACTGTGTCAAATCTAGGTTTGATCAATAGTTGGGAGATGGATTCTAAGATGAATTTTGGGAGTTGGCTAAAGGCTAGGATAATTTTGAAATGGAATAAAAGTACATGAAAAATAATGAACAAGCATTTTTCTTACCCAAAGTGGATTGGGTAAGTGGTTGGCATAGCTAACTTGTAGACAAATTTTGGCTTGAATCTAGCAAAGTAACCCTACATAGAAACTTGGTTGAGAGATGATGGAAAGTTGGATCTCAATAAGATGACTTGATAACATGGATAACATTGGTTGACTTGATTTAACTACAAAAGAAAACTCTACATCCCTAAGCTCATAATAATTATTATATATGTATTTGACCTCCTAGATCTCTTTATCTTATAGGCACAAGAAATATGTGGAATTTAAGGTGTAGCTAGGTCATCTAAATATAATTTGTGAATGCAAAGGCTTGCAACATGAATTAGACAAGGTTATATTTAGAAATGGGTTAGTGGAGCTTGTATGCTCTTGGTAAAGAGGTGGATCCTGACCATCGATGGTTAGGGGTTCCTAAGGCTAACCATCAATGGTCACCTTAACCATCAATGGTCACCTTGACCATCAATAATTAGGGTCCTGAAGGTCAAGGCCAATTAGCTAGGTGAAATTGAGTGTAGTTTGGTTGGTTTAGTCCTGATAGGTGAAATTTAGTCCCAAGGGGGCCTAGGGTTAGTCCAGGGGTATTTCAAAATTTAGAAGCATAAGTGTGCATATTTTTGGTGTCTACACATGTTTATGTACTCTTTGAGAGTTTAAAAATATAAAATATACTCAATGATCTCAATATGAGGACCATTATTTGCAAGGAGTTGTTAATAAATAAAATTTCATGAACAAAATGTGCCATATATGTGCATAGTAGAATTATAAAGTGTGTCATGCTATTTTGGTAAATTTTTACTTGATATCTTTCTTCAAAGATATTTTCTTTGTTCATAATAACCATGGTTTTTTAATCTTATAATTATAATTATTAAAAAATGGACTAATATTCAATATAATAGAGCATGATTCAAATCCAAGTGTGACATTCCATTGAATACATCCCAAAAAGAAATTATATGTAGTAGCTTTATTCATCTGCTCCATGCCATATCCTAAAGATGTAAAGAATTTATAGGAACATATATTTAATTCACAAGTTGGGTCAACTATGATATTATGACCTTGCTTTCCATCTATGCAAGGTTTAATGATTTGATGCTTTGAGGAATGATTTTTAATTGATTCATATGAATGCACATGTGTAAAATTATCCTTTTGATGTATGTCTTTATTTTTTTGTAAATGTTCCTTTTGTAATTGTTCTTGTTCCAAGTTTTTCTTTTCTTGTTCTATTTGTGAATCTTCCTTAGACCTATTTCCATTTCTAGGTTATTTTGTTCTTACATTTAAAAATGAATATACATATTTAAATTATTTGCATTAGTATTTCAAATATATCCCAAGCCTTGATGATCATTATGGTTAGTTGTGGAGATAGGATGAGCGATGCACTTGTGAATGCTTTCCCAATCCTTGACCATGATAACCAAAATATTGTAAATATTTTTATCCAAAACCATATTTTTTTGAAAGTTGAGTATCATTATTGATATATATATTTATATCATTTTCATCTTGATCACATTGTAACATTGTTAGGTCCAGCTTTACCTTTTGAATATTTTCTTTCTTTAATTTGTTCATTTGCCATTTTTTTTACTTTGAGTTATCCTTTGGTAACATATTTGTTATTTTGGCACTTGTGCTTTAGGATAAGTAATAATAATGTGAGTGGGGCTTTTGAGTGATGTATCTATTATAAGATGACCACTATGAATTTTACTTTGTATTTTGTGCTTCAAATCCAAACAACAATCTATACGATGTCCATGCATTCTATGATATGCACAATGGTATTTTGATCACTTTATTTTAGATCATTTCTCTTATAATTTCACTTGAACTTTTATTATCCTTTTCTATAATATTAAAATAACTTATTTATATATGTATTGTGTTATATATTTTCTTTTGGATATGAAACCTTATTGGGTATAACATTTCTAGGGGAAGATGAAACCACATGATTAACACACTAGAATATTGTGAAATGTATAGGTATGTAATATTATTTTTCAATAATGTGATATTTAAACTAAAATTATTTTGTAACCCTTTGATGAACTTGTTCATAGTGATGATTTGATCTTGTAGGGATTCACAATCACAACCCTAGGTACTTCAAATTGAATATGCATACACACACCATATAGCTAAGATGTGGGAGGTGGAGGGGTTTGAGAAAGGATATATTTATTGAAACTCAATAGCTTGGACTTGGTTAGATTGATGTCAACTACCACCCTCCTTATGGTGAGGAGGAAGAGGCTCAATAGTCTTGTAATAAGAGTTTTAAAGAGAAATTTGATTTTTAATTTTTTGTAAGTCACTCCCTTTGATTTAACTAATTTATTTAAACCATTTTATTATGAATTTTATTTATTTAAAAATGCATGATAAATAATAAGCAACGACATCATCATATATTGATAAATGAAGTACTGATTAGATGCATCCATATTGAGCATGCTTAATTCTTTTAGAATAAATGAAAACATTAATTTTAAGATATTTACAACTATAAAATTAGAAATTAAAAATTAGGAAAAATCCTAAGTTAAACTAGGGTTTACAAAGGATACATAGAGGTCGTGTTCACCAAATGTTTAACCCTTTAAAAATTTTGGATGAAGGTTAAAGGATAGAATAGTCTATACCCAAGGATGGATAAAACTATTCTAAAGCAAGACAATTAATTTATCTAGATATTATAATATGATGAATTTGGAAAATTAATAAATATATAAAGTACAATGCTAATTGATATTATGATAATTGAAATACAAAGAAGAAATAATATGTAGCTTATGTTTTGATGCACATATAGATATGAGAAGTATAGTTATTAAAAGGGTAGATTGATGCTTAGGATCCTCTCATTAGATTATGGAAATATTCTTTATAGAGGCCTAAACATTTTCATAAAACCCTAAACACTTCCATCAATATTAGTATCCACCTTTGTATGTTTTTGTATTGTCCAAAATATAGAATATTTTTTGGATTTGAAAGTTACATGTTTCTAGTTTTTTTCACCTTTATGTTGATATATTTGTATCTCACACAATAACTATAGATAATTATCTATAGATCAAACCCTAACACTTCACCTTAGGTTTTTTTTCCTTTCCAAAATTGTGTTAGTGGGATCACAGTGTTGATCTAACCTTAAGGACCCCTCTATAAATGAGCATTTCCTACAAAGTTAATACTCTTAGGAGGGCCTTAGACACATGTAGTTCTCCCTTAGGTGTTGTATTTTATGTGCACAAGGGTGAAATATACTATATCTAAAGACATGCAATGATCTATATTATAACTTGACAAATACTACTTGTGGGTTATTCTTGAGTGAATTAGACCTATAATATGATTGATCTTATGAATGATATGAAAATAGGGAAGAAATAGGCCAGTAGAAATTAGTTGTGCAATTGATTAAGTAATCTTGAATAGGTGTTTACTTGGTATTTTATAGTAATGATTAGGCTTATATTTGTATTTATACCAAAATGTTTGGAAATATTACATGATAGGGTTCAATAAGACAAATGTGATGACCCATATATTTCTAAACATTTTTAAATTTAGATGACTTTCGAGAACTAGACACTTGATAGGAATATGGACACTTGTTTTCATGAAAGTGTCCCTATGTGGGTCACAAGAGTTAGGTAGGATAACAATATATTGAGCATCAAACACTAATAGTGAAGGATGTATATCATGTTTTAAGCTTTCTATATAGTGCAATAGATTGGGGCCATGAGAAATGATAGGGGCAAACTATAAGATAAATAAAGAAGCATAGTGAGATGGAGAATGTGAGTCTTTTAGTATCAAGAAGGTCTAAAACTAAAGGGTAAAACCTTGAAGGATATTTGTTAAGTATATAATATTGAGATTCTATATAAATCAATTTTTATTATCTAAAGTAAACTACTATTAGAAAGGGCATGTGTGGTATTCAAAAGGATACATGCTCCTTGTAATTCAAAAAATAATTCATACAAAATCTTATCTCCAAGGATTTTAGTCGACCATTTTCCATTTCAAAATCTTTGAAATGGTTTTTACAATTGACTATCTAAAAATTATTCATTTATTTTATCTCAATTACCATATAATCATCATTTTTTTATCCTATTTTAATTTATAATCACAAATATAGATTATGGGGTTGGGTAGTCATCATAAAATATTGATTAATGAGCTAACAAACAAAGAAATTTAAGTCAATAGAGAAAAAGAATAACTATTATGAGATTCCATAGAGCTTATAGACAAGTTGAAGGTACTTATTTTACACCAAGATATGTTTCAAATGAAAATAACCTACCCAATTTCATGTATTTTGATTTAAAATCATCTTCTAGTGAGATAAGAGTTAATAAATCTTTGCTGAATGATGAAAGTCAATATATAGTACATGTAAATAATTAATTTGTTTTTAATGGAGAAACACAATATAATGAAAATTTTATCCATAAATAAGTTTATGAGCATGATGATAATGAATATCACATAATGACCCCAATTGAACTCTCTCCAAATGAAGAGAAATTTACTTCACCTAAAGAGTCTAATGTTAACATAGGATTGACCATCCCTTCTATGGTTGAAGTGATAACACCATTAAATTTAATAAATAACATTTCTCTTGTGCCCATACCTCCTATATAAACCTAAATATAATCACAAGTACTTAAAATTTTTAATTCTTGACACATATTTAAACAATTGAATTACGCCTAAATACATGACTCTTATTGGACATTCCCTTCATCCATTTATTTGTATGCAAGCTTCACCCCCTACTCACCAGTACTACTACATATAAATTTCCAAATCAATTCTTAATCATATTTATATTACTCTTAGACTTATTCCAACCTCAAGATAGTTATCCCTCACTTATCGTAATAAGTCTACAATATGCAGATAGGTCTGATGTTGTAGACTTGTCCACATAGAGCATCCTTGTCCTTGCACCATTTAATGACTAGTTTCCAAAATTAAAAATATTCATATGGGTCTTCCTACACATTTTTAAAAGGTTAGATAAAGTAAATTATTTATAAGTATCATTTTATAAGAAAATACAAAATCTCATTTCAAAGGGACTTGATATAAATTAGGCATATATCAATTACATTATTACATATTGACCAATCTTCTCTATTCTTCTAAAATTCAATATCAATCACTAGGAACACTCACAAATCAAGCCTATATCATCTAAAATCAAG
Source organism: Torreya grandis (assembly GCA_037957365.1). Classification (NCBI taxonomy): domain Eukaryota; kingdom Viridiplantae; phylum Streptophyta; class Pinopsida; order Cupressales; family Taxaceae; genus Torreya; species Torreya grandis. The sequence goes on from JARHVA010001628.1 coordinate 181,612, forward strand.
TTAAAAGTTAATAATGTCACTATAAAATCCAAATTTATAACTACATACATATAATCAAGGAACACAATTATAGAATCTCTATAGATGGGAAAACTATGTGTGGTCAATCATTAAATAGCTTGATTCCCTTCTCAGAGTATCTAAATAAATAGGTAGTGTTCAATCATCAAATGAATTGATGGGAGAAATAGGTTTATAGCTATCATAAGTACTCCTAGGATTTCCAAATTAAAGGGAAGGTCACAAGGAAATAACATAATCAAAATATCTCAACTCTCTTAATAGAACAAATGCACATGGTAGATCAATTACAAGTTTTTCATAGTTAAAGTGTAAAATTTAGAAAATAATGGACTATAGATGATAATTATAGATTATATAATACCTATGTCTTGTACACTTGGAAAAATCAAACCTTGGTTGTTCCTCTTAGTTTTAGACCTTCACCTCTTTCCAAAGTATCACATCTGCTTTATCTTGTGTCCCTTGGCCTATCTCTTAATTTGACCAATCTTATGTTGATTACATAGATCCTTTATCTTCCCTAGAATGATTAAAACATGATTATCTTCCACCTTTGCATGTTATGAGCCTATACTTAATTTCCTACTCCCTAGACACTAGCATCCAGGATAGACACCTATATAGATGCAGGTGTCCTACCCCAACAAAAGTGTCTAGTGCCCTAAAGTCATTTGATTTTAAAATAAAATGTATCATAATGGTAGACCTAAGTGTTTTGATATGAGTTATTTATCTAAATGGATTGATATAAATATAATATCAACCTTCATTCATTCCTAACCTAGCTTCCAAACCAAAGAACATTCAAAGAGTATTCAATTGAGTAAAGGTTCCCCATTTTTTCATATTTCCATATCATTCATAAGTACACCATATATATAGGTCTGAAGTAGTGAAGGATCAACCCAAGGGATATACTTTCTAAGTTACAATTTTGGTCACTATTGTAATTAATTTCCACATATTACATAATTCACACACAAGCCAATAGGTAAGGGATAACTACATAAGTATGATGCCCTCTTCTGGAGTATTTGTATATGTAGGTAGTGCCCACTAATAGAGGGGGTCTTTGGGTTAGATTGACATTGTGTGCCTAGTAACCCATTTTTACCCATAGCCATTATGAGGGTGAATAATTAGGGTTTTTTAATTTTAGTAAGGGCAATAATCCATGACCCATAGTTTAATTCACAAGAGTGAAGGCAAAGACAAAACCCAAAATCATCCAAGTGATCACATCCTTTCTAGTAGGTATTCAATATACAATACCTATGCTCGAGTAAGATAGTAGCATTAATGAAACAATCCAATATTGATTCTAGTGTTTACAGCTCTAGAGGCACTAAATCTAGAATTTGGTGACTATTCTATAATCATCTTCTAGTATGATTCCTGCCTGTTCTAGATCTAGAACCATGTTAGCATCAAAACTAACTAAGTACATTGTTTATTTTTCATTTCCATATCTAGCATAGTTTTACTTAGTATTTTGAGACTATCTTAGCTTGATAAATTTAATATATGTTGTATCTAATTTTAAAATCTTATAGAACAAGATTCCAAAGGGGGTTAATACTTTATTAGTAAAATCAAAATATAAAATGAATGCGTACATAACAAACTAAGCCTATTCCTTAGGGTGAGATAATAATTACCAAATGAAGAATTCAATACCAAAGGGAAAACAATGTATACACCTTACTTACAAACTATGTTTTAGAAATTGTTAGGAAAATGCTTGTGATTGGCTTGTCAGTGAAGAGGTCTTTGATAATGCGTGCATTGTATTTGATGACATATCCCCTTATCCACCTTAGATTTGGTCAATTGGATAAATATGTTAAAGCTTTCTAGAGATAATTTAGCATAACTTTTTTTCACAAAAAAACTTAAAGGATAATGGTCATGGAATTTGTATTTATAGATTAGGCAAATTGATTATGGACTTTGGATCAGAAATGAGATGTGTGGTCATAAACTAGTTCAATATTTGAGGTAAAAGGCATTAATTACCTAGGATAGAATTTTCCTTAATGAGGCATGGCTAGCCTTAGATATTTATTTTTGTTGGCTTATGAGTGCTTGCCAGCTTTTAGGGTGATGTCATGGGTGATGTCACCTTTTTAGATATATTCTTGGTTGAATTTATGAATTTATAAAAATAGAAATTCATTAATTTACCATCATCATTTTAGATAAGCATTTAATTAGGTTTGATTAATTTATCAATTATGATTATCCTTTTTCCCTCTCTTAGAATTTGATTAATTGCCATGCTTTATTAGTCAAAAATGCTAGTTTCTAGGCCGTAACCTAATTGGAGATGAATTAGAAGAAGGTAATGATTGCATATAGAATAATGCCATGGTTATGGATTATTTGACATGAATCAATACATTCACATGACGTGTGAAAATGAATAAGAGGATTTCAATTATTTTGGTTTATTTTGTGTATTATTATAGGAATTTGTTTAGACTTACAATTTTGACATGAAAATGGTGAGAATTAGATGTCTAAATTTTACCCTTGTTTGAGAAGGCATTAAAAGACATATGGAATAGTAACATCTTTTAAAAGAATGAAAAATGTTGCTATGAAGAAATAAATAGTGATACATGATGCCCCATTTAGAGGGTAGGAGGAACTAAAAGACATGCATGGGCTCTCAAAAAGAGATAGAATAATAGAAATGGACTAGCCCTAAAAAGTGCAGCTTGAATGATGAAAGAAAGAGATGTAAAAATAGGGAAAATAATGATGGTAAAGGCCCCAAAAATGGTAGTCTAGAGTGATGATAAAACTTGCCCCAATAGGGTGAATGTAATCATTGAAGAGTTGATTGTGCCCTAATAGGGAAAATGTGATTTATTAATAGTCTAGATAGATTCAACCCAATAGGGTGAATGTTTATTATAAATTGGTCTAGAAAAGAATAAGACAAAAAATGATTGAAGAATAATAGTATATTATTATAAGAATGAAATAAATATAAAATTAATCAATCTATATGATTTTTTTGTACCTACCAATGTGGAGATGCACATCTTTATTAGCATTGATACAACTAAAATGGTCAACAAGTCAAGTTTGGTCAAGGAATATGGGATAACGTGATAAGGTAAACAAGGGGAATTATCATTATAATATTGATGAGAAGACTCCCACACCTAAATTTATATATATCAAAAAATGGTATACATCATGACATAAGACACCAAGGTGATTAATCTATTATATGCATAAAGAATAACTCTTAATCTAATAAATAATTTAAAAATGCACCAATGATAAAAACCATGATGACAATGTTGAAATATTAATATGGATACACTCAAGTACAAGCATAAGGAATCACCCAATGAATGCATGTGTGCTAAGTCAAGGCATAAAATGAAAGAAAATGAACTTCAAAGTGAAACACACCAAACACATCATAAGGAACATAAAAAATCATTAAGCATGCATGTGTAATGAATGAAGTGTTATGCTTGGAAAAAATTCAGCTAGGCTCTAGGGAACAATGACATAGGTGTGAATAATGATTTTCCCAAAGGTAGTTATAATCAATAGCATGGGGGAATAGAAGAATAAAGAAGGGGTGTAAGATATGTCTCCAAATTCACTAGGCAATTAGATGTTGCCTATATAATCCCATGGACACAAGGTCCAACATGAAATTTATCCCAAATGAAATTTTCCTAAGATATGGAATATAAGAGGAATGAGGATAAAGAAAAAAATATTGGTCATATAAGAAAATAGGAATGGTCTCACAAAATAATGAGATCATAGAGTAAAGAGGGTAGTGCTCACAATCATGAAAAAGTTAGGAATAGGAACTCATGAAACTATGAGAGCATGGTTTAGTTCAAGACCACACCAAAAGATAAAATATGAGTATTCACATATGAAATGAGTTGTTAATTCATAGTGTTCACAACAGATAAGGCATAGAACAAGAACGATATCATAAAATGGAAAGAGCATAATAAAATTTGAGTGTTCATTACTACATTAAGTTCAAATGCATAATACCCAAAAAAGTGACTCAAAAAAGGGTGAGAGCATAAGGATTATATTTCTTGAAAAATGGTGAGAGCATTAGAAATAAAGAGATAAGGTATGATCAAGCTAATTCAAGATTCCCCATGCATCCAAGCACTTACTAAATAGTCCATTTGGACCTCTGGATGATATAGTTCTCCTAAAAATGGGAGGGTAATGACATAGTATGTAAATGATCATGATGGAATAAAAGAGGTTCCCACCCAGAATATTTCACAGATTTATAAGTCTCATGGATGTTTTAAGCCCCTTCATCTCAATCTGGTAGCATTTTAAGGATTTTTTAAAGAATTTTATTATTTTTTTAGGTTTTTGGAATAAATAAAGGTAAAAATGTACAAATTTACAAATAAATGTCTATAAAAAGGACATGGGTCCCTAAGTAGAGGCTCAAACATTAGCTAAACTAGTTGCAATGGTACTACCATCATAAACTAATAATAGAATCTGAGGAAAATGAAATGATCAAACAATAGTAGGATAAGATTTAGAATGGTACACAAAGGGGAAATAAATGGGGAAAAGCAATTAGGGGAAGTTTACAAGGAAATATCAATCAGGAAACACCCTTATTGACATACCTTAAAACACTTGTCTTTAAAAAAGTTGATGATGCTAGTCAATTTGAAGTATCCTTAGAACTATCATTGAATCTTCATGTAATAATTTATTCATAATAAATATCATGGTTGGTAATAGGAATGGCATAGGAAAATGACATAAAAATGGTCTAGGGAATAGTCTAGAATAAAAAAAGAATACTTGGTATAATATCATTAGAATGGTCCAAGGGAGATAAAATGGTCTAGGAAATGAAATATGAAATGATCCAAGGAATGGTAACATGTCAAAATAGAACTAGATGACCCCAATCAAGAGCTCTTATAGATAATATTTCAAAAGGTTGTCAAGTCTGGAAATGCTTGAGATGTAAAATGTTTAAGGGTTATACAAGCTCTTGTCCATATGGCATAGCCAATCAACATGCTCTAGAACCATAGTTTGTTATAACCACATATGGGTCCATACAATTGGGTTGAAACATACCCTTATTATTATGTTCAAAATTTATGTTCTTATGATTCTCCTTGAGGACCAATTCAAAAACTTTGAGTTCTCAAGGGAGAATGCACTTATTATAGTTACAAGGTAATGCATTATGGTAAGCTCTTAAAATTTTCAAATCAACCAAAAACTTTCCATCAAGAACATCTAATTCTTGTAATCTGGAAACTCATATGATTCATCATCAATGACATGTTTCAAGGATACCCACAATGAGGTTATATCAATCTCAATTAGATCAATAACTTATGTTCCATAAATTAGGGAATATGGAGTGGCTCTAGTAGGGATATGATGACTAGTGTGATAGGCCTAGAGGGTAGGAAATAATTGTAAGTGCCAATTATGGCCAATGTCATTAAAAATATTCTCAAGGATTAAAATAATGGTTTTGTTAGATGCCTCAACTTGGCCATTGCTTTGGGCTTATATGGCATGGATTTCATGTGCTTTATTTTCAAGTTGCCATAAAGGGATTTAGCAATTTTGTTCATAAAATAACAACCATTATCAAATATGATTTTTGTAGGGATACCATAACAACAAATGATATGGTAATGGATAAATTTGGCTATCTGCTTGTTAGTTATATAAGTGAGGAGAATAAATTCTATCCACTTAGTAAAGTATTTTGTACTAGTAAGGATGTGTTTATGCCCATCAAATGAAGTGGGATTGATTTTTCCCACAAAATTGAGCCTCTACATTGAAAATGGCCATGGTTTAGTAATCAAATGAAGTGATAGTGAAGGTACATGGATCAAATTACCATGCTACTAAAAAGCAATGCACTTATTATCATAATTGTAAGCATTTATTTCTATCTTAGGCCAATAGTATCATGTTATTAAGCATTTATTGGTCAGGACCATACTACTAGTGTGGGCCCCATAGATTCCTTTATGGACCTATTTAATCACTAACATTGATTCTCCTAAAGATAAACAATGAAGCAATGTTCTATCACAACCCCTATGATAGAGAATGTTTTCAAGGAGTGTGTAATGGGATATACAATAAAAGAAGAGATTTTGTTTATTATTTTAAATGTCTAGAGGAAGGATTTGGTCAATGAAAAAGCTATAAATGTCTTGGTACCAAGGAGGTTCAATGAACAGATTGGGACCAACAATAGTACATACCAACTCTAAATTTGGCAATATATGATCAGGTTGTAGAAGGTTCTCGATGAGAAATTGATACTCTCTATTATAGATTAGGATTATGAGACAAGGTTAAATCATGCATTAGTCAATAAATATCTAAAATAAGCATTAATACCTAACTTATCAATCCTACTCCCTCAAGGGGTGTTACTAATGACTTCAAGGAGATAATTAATAAAGGAATACAATCAAACCTTCCAAGTAGATATTATCCCTCAAAAGTGGTCAAGAAGCATGATTTTCCCCAAATTTGGTGTTCCAAGTCTTTTTCAATGAAGATTAATATGAGCCTCCATCATCTCCTAGTGCACCAATGGCTTAGGCTTACAAGTTTATCAATTTATGTGAATAGATTAAACATTTCTATAGTAATTTTTCCTTAGTAATTTTATATAGCTGAAGCTTTGAAGGAATTTATACATAATAACATTAGATAGAATAAGGCCTCTTGAAATGAGTGAAGACACTTGTATTTATAAATTTTTATGAATGAGGTAATTGATTTTTGATCTTCCATCTTGAGATCAAGTTGTGTTGCCACAAATCCATTCAATTTTGGAGGCTCAAGGAATTAAATGCTATAATTAATAAACATGGATTGTAAATTTAGATATTTGAAATCTGAGTGCTTGAAAACATTTAGGGTGATGTCATGTATGATTTCATAATTTTATATATTTGTTATGATGTCATGATGATGCCATCAATATGGATTTACAAAATTCCAATAATATAAATTCACCAATTAATTATCTATGGACATTTTGACTATAAATTTAAAAGGGTTTAACCAATTAAACACTTTTGATCAGGTTAAAATCCATTTCTTAATTTTTTACAACGTTGTCTCTCACACATTGTTGAAAATGTCAGTTGATAGGTCACAACCTAATTGGATAAAAATTAGAATATGATGATGATTTCATGCAAGATAATTCCTTATTTAGGAATATATTGGTGTGAATTATGAATTGCATATGATGTGTGAATATGAATCAAAGTGTTTCAATAATTTATAGGCTTAACTTACTTTATTTTCAAGAAGTCATTATGGAAACCATTTAGACATGAAAGTGGTATAAATGAGGTGTCTATATTTTTCCCCTTTGAGAAGGTGTTGTGAGACAATAGACAAAGTAATGACTTTAAAAAGAATGAAAAATTCATTAAGAGTAAGTTGGAAGATAATTATTGAAGAAATAATTAGTGACCCATGATGCCCCCTCAATATGACATGTAAGGATGAAAGAGAGGGATGGAATTTTGAAAAAAAGAGTGAAATTAACCCATGATTGAGATTAAATCCATATGAGCTAATGTTTACATGTGTTGATTCCCAATGATAAAAAAAAGAGTAAAATATGATGGGCCTCAAGGTGGGGTGAAGTGAAAATAATGCATCTCAAAATCGAAGCAAACATTTTGATATACCCAAAATAGGTCAAAAGTTTTGGGTTTAGGAAATTATCCATCCTAAGACAAGTTGCACACTTTGAATTACCAAAATGAGGGAAAACACTACAGAGCTTTTCACTTTATTGAAAGCTGAGTAAACTTTTTAACGTGACTGGCACCGTTGGCTGGACACGACTAATACCGATACCACGGGGCCGGTGTGGGACTTGAACACTGATGGGTAGAGCCGCAACGGAAGTACCTGACCAATCGACTACACCCCCCGACCCAAAACACTATAGAGCTTAAAATTAAAATAAAAAAGAGATTATTTCTCTAGAGAAATAAGGTTAATGAATTAATAATGTGCCCTAATAGAGTGGATTTGATCAGTTGATAAAATTTATTTTTCCCCCAGAGGGATAATTAGATTGATGATTGGTCTAAATATGTCCCCCATTAGAGAAAATTAGCAAGCATAGCTTAAATATATTATATACACATAATATTTGAGTTAATAATTGCACACATTGATTCCTAATGATCAAAAAAGTGCAAATAATGGGCCCTAGGGTGAGGTGAAGTGGGAAGAATGCATCTTAAAATAGAAGTGGCACACTTTGACATACCTAAAATAGGTCAAAAGTTATAGGCTTAGGGAAAGATTCATACTAAGACAAATTTCACACTTTAAATTGCTAAAATGAGGGAAAAAGCTGAAGAGCTTGGAATTAGAAGAAAAAGGAGAGTATTTCTCTAGAGAAAGGAGTTCAATGAATTAATAATGTGCCCTAGCATAGTAGATTTGATCGATCGATAAAATTTATTTTACCCCAAGAAGGATTTTTGGATCAGTAATTGGTTTAAATATTGTGCCCTAGTAGGGAAAATTGGTAAGCATAGCTAAGGATACTATATACACATAATATTTTAAAACTTTATCAATTATTTATGCTTTCTATCTTGTAGGAACCCATTGAGTCTCAATCTCTCTAAGTGCATGCCTTAAGGGGTACACCAGGAAAGGGGTGGGTAGACCATTGGTGCTTTGTAGGATATTTGTCCCCTTGTTACCACTTTTTATCACTCCAAACATATTTCAAACACATTAGTCTAAGCTTTGTCTTCATTAGCCCTTCCATATCATAATATCTTTTTTTACAGTTTACATTACACATTTGGCCCCATCAACCTTGTACTCTAATTCATATACCTTATTTAGGGTCTAGGTCAGCTCTTGATTGACCTAAACTAATACCTAATTTATTTTTGTCAATAATTATATAAAATCAATTGGATTGACCTTATTAGCCTAAAATTTTAGAAAGGACTAGGGTTAGATTTAGTTATATAAATACATTCATTTTACCATTCTTAGAGAGACAACAAGAGTTAATTATTCATTTACACTTCTTGACAATATTCTCTTCCACCATTATACTTGAGGACTCTTAACTTAAGGTTTCTACTTGGAGAAGAATCTTGTCTAGTGTATAAGTCTTAAATACTTTGGCCTATCTTAGTGATCCTTACAAACCACAACAACCTCTTGTGAAACACCTTTGGCCAAGGGAGAGATTGAGTCTCGATGGGTTTATATTCAAGGTAAGTATATCTAACTTTTATCCTCTCTTTGTTAGATAGAAGTAGCATAAGTAATTGCTTTTGAATATATTACTCTCTCCATGCATTAGGGTTTTACCTATACATAGTTTAAATATGATTCTCTTATGAAAGCTTAGTTTTAATGTTTATTACCCCAAATTGCGCCACAATATTTGGTGAGAACTATATTAGACTTTAATTTACATGTTATTAGTTTTGTGAATATGAAAACATAAGATCTAGTTAGGGTTATTGGTAGTTTTGCTTGACTAGAGGCTTTGGAACCCTCCCTAGTGATATTATTGTGGTAAGATATCCCTTAGCTAGGTTTAGTGGATCCATCTTGGTCATGAAATTGAATATATAATATATCCATAATTATAAGTGTAAGTAGGATTTATCCTCTCCAAGATAGGATTGATTTATAGATCTACTACATTTCCCATTGTTTAAATTCTAGTGAACCCAACATGAATCTAACCCTTGCAAGTTTTCTTTCACATTATCATTTTTATAATTTTTATTTTTATTTTTCATATTTATAGTATTATATCAAACACATTAGTATAGTTATAAATTTATGTGCATAGGTTTAACACATTATCTCTTCAAAATGACTCTATTCTTTTTGTGTAGGCTTTCATCATCTACAGGTTACTAGATCAAGCAGGTTGACATAGTACTCTTCTTCAATTCTAGATTAGCATACACTATCAAATAAGTTGAATCTATCATCTAATTCTTTTTTTCCATTATACAAGTCAATAAACCCTATGGAATGGGTTGACCTTGTTCTTTGTTCTTCTAAAACATACAGGTTTTTCAAAACTTAGTTGAGCCAGTTGACCTAGTTTATAGAATGTAAAAGCAATAATTAAGGAATTTCAACATGAAATTTGAAATATTAACCATCTTCAAGCCCACTAAGGTTCCTATATTTATCCTCTCTATAATTTCAATACTTTATTTAGTTTTATTTTTCACAAGATAGCAGTCTTCAAAACTACAACCCTACAGCTAACTAGGTCGACATGGTCAACTTAGTTTTTTAGTCTACCTTTTATCTAATAAACATAGCCAACCTATTTGACTTTGTTATATATTTTTTTCATACAATATCACCTAAAATAACTCTATACTATTATTATTCAAAGAATTAACAATTACTGCTAGTAATTAATTTACATTTCATTTTCAGATCTTTGTATACTTAGAGTAATTCACATAATCTAAATAGGTGGTTTTTCATAATTACCATTATAGTTACACTATTTTACTCTTTTACACATACCACCAAATCAAATAACATTCAAAACACATTTAAACACTTGTCTTCCCAAGGTGTACCTACTTGGATTTCATCACCAAAAGGGAAGTCAACTTGCTTTTCTAGCCAAGTATAAATATGTGGTTAATGGTATATATTGACAAAGTACCTAAAACCCTTATCACTAAAAGATTATGAAGTGATGGGGTAGGCCCTGATACCAAGATAGTAACATTGCCAACACAAATCCATTTCATCCCAAACATCCTAAAACCATCCATAGACTGCCTTTCTAGTTCCCTATTTTAGCCAACTCTCTTATCACATTTAAATCACCACTTTTTAATAATATAATAACACTTAAGATGACCAATTAGTTAACATTTAATTTTTAGTTGATTGTTTTATCTCTAATCATTATGTGTTGTAATGCAAAAACTTACATTATCCAACATTGGTGCAATGTTTTATGCTTTGTGCCCCAATTGGATCACTCACACTAATCCAATTATTTGTGTGTTTGATTTCTTCTTGATTCACTTATCTTGAATTTTTTCTCTATTTCATAAAATTGTCATTCTATTCGATACACTTTCTTATAAATTGTATTTTTTCTCCTAACAATAGTACATAGTTGACTTGTATGACTGTCTTCTTATTTATCCCTTTTTTAATTCTCTATCTAATAGTACATAATCAACCTATATAATTGTGTATCCTTATTATCTTATTTTATCTCCTTGTCTTCAATATATAATTGACTTACACGACTCTGTATTCTTATCTACCTACTAGGTTACAACCCACAATTGACCTACATGACTTTGTATCCTTTATAAATTTGCATTTGCATCATCATTTTCCTTCTTAACCTTTCTCTCTCATCATGAAATTAATGTTTGAGGATAACACAAAGTTGAACTTGATAGCTATGATGAGTTTTACTAATCCTAATACATTTTTCCATAAATAGCTTATGGTTCCTAGTCTAGGTGAAAGTAATGTGCATGTGACCACTCACACTACAAACTATGGGACTCCTCCTAATACACCTTTAGTTCACAACCCTATATTCTCTTTAGAATATCATCTTGAATTAGATTATACTCCAAAAATTCTATTCTTCATTAATGAAATTCCTCAACATCAAGGAAAAGACCCTTCTATTATTTATCACCTTATGATAAGTGGTCAAATAGAATAACCCCATTCAACTTCCCACACATTCTCACATGGATTTGGGGGAAATAGCTTCTTTGACTCTCAACCTCTTTCTTATATTTTTAACCCTTATCTTACTATGACCTCTTCTTATTTGATTTCCTTAACCTCCATGCCAAGTATCTCTACTAACATGGTAGGTTCTACATCTAGTGGGCCTTTTTCCAAGACCCACTATTCTCAACTCTTCCACTAGTGCATTGTTTTTTACCCATGGTAATCATGCCAGTAGTGCTTCTTCTTCTTATAATCCTTCTACTAGTGCATCTTTTGCAACCCAAGCAAATAATGCTACTAGTGCCTCCTCTGATAATAGTTCCTCTCAATCTACTAATAGGACACATACCACTACTCATAATGGTACCCAAGCCACTAAAACCAATGCTAATTATTTGCATGATATAAATAATACCACTCAAATCCATAATTTTTTTTTTATAAAATCTTAACCAAATGAATGATTTACAAGCTAATAATGCCAACTAAATGATGCAAACACAAAATCATCTTATTCATCTCCAAAATCACCTTGAACAAGTTTTCTGGGGAGTGCACAACCAAAATTTCCCTCCCCTACCCCCCTTGGGGATTCCCATGGAAATATTATCCCTTAACCTCCTCTTCTTATCAAAACAATAAAACAACTTCAAAATAAACCTCTTACACCTCAAATTACTAACATAGATATAGTAGGTATCACCCCTACCATTAGTTATAATGGGTCAACTGATCCTACCTTACACTTTAAAACATTTCAAAATCTATATAAATATTGAGTCAAGTTAAACACTTTTGCTGATACCAAGTTATTAGAAAAAAACTCTCTTTATAGATTCTTTAGATTGGTATAACTAACTCAAATATCATTTCATCACTAGTTTGGAAGATCTAGTTAATTCTCTAATACAAATGTTTCAAACTAGTGACCTTCCTAAAAATACCTTGGGCTCATTTTGTTAATTACAAACAAATTGAGATGGAAACAACATAAGATTTCATAAAAGATTGGAAGACATTGTCTAACAAGTATTAACACAACATGGAAAATGATAACCTTTTCCATCTATTTGCCAATGCTCTCTATCCTAAGTTTTAATATTAGGTTCAAATTCTCTCTCTATGAACTTTGGAATAGGCCATTGACCAATCCAAGCTCCAATATTTCCTCATGAATCAATTTTATCCATCACAAAATTATATTGGTGCTCATATGCTCATGAAAAATAAAAATTTCCATGTTACTAATGATGGTGTCACTAATTCCTATGATACCATTCATAATATTCAAGATATTATTCCTGACCATGTTCCAAAATAAGTTTCCTTTCTAAACCACATCCCTAATCCTCACTTTTATTCAACAAGCAACATCAATTTTCATAATCCTTTATCCTTAATAGAGTTATAAATACATATACCAAGGCCTCTTTCATGACAACTTGATCCCACTCATTTTATGTAGTCATGGTATGGTCCAAATAAATTATAGTGGTTTCATGCTAGTTTAGGTCATTCTCATGAGACTTGTGTTAGAGAGTTACCAATGACATCTCAAAGGTGGCCAATTATGTTTATGAGGTATCATGTGTGTTATAATGATAATACCAAAGTGTGATTCAATTTGCTTTAGTCTTCTTGCATGGTTCTTCAGTGTTTGTCTTAGTGTGGTAGTTGATAGATGTTATTGATGGTGTGTTCATGTTGTAGAGACCCTATGGGATATTATGAGTGCTTTGAGTGCTTGTGTAAGTGAAATTAATTCATTAGAATATTCATATGAATTTCTATGTTCTCCTAGTCATCTTGGCAAATCAGGCTAAGTGGGAAGATTGAGGACATCAACATTCACATGTGTTGCAGTGTCAAAAGGATTTGATCACATGGGTTTGATCCATTTTGTGCCAAAATATTATGGTCCAAGTTTTAGGTAATGAGATGGTGTGTATCAAAATTTATGGTAGTGCAAAGTTGATCTCCTAGGTAGGTTCACTAGTTTCCATACATATTCAAATTTTCAATATCAAGTGACCATTATACAAGGATGCCAAATAGCAAAACCTTGCTCAATCAGATAAAAGATATAATTGAAAGCATTTAATCATGTAGATGGAGATATAATGGTGAGAGTTCAATCATGAATATGGAGATCTAATGATGAGCATGAGTTCAATAAGTTAAAGGATCATGAGATTGAATGTGATGGTGATATGTGTCAAAAACATGGTGAATTGGTAGCAGATCAACGACCCACATTTGATCATATGTTTAGTAGATTAATGGTATATGTTTGATTATGTAGATAAATTATTGATAGCTTTAATTTAACTATGTATATAGATATCAACAATTTGAATCAATTTAATAAGTTAATAAGCTCATATTGCATGTAGGGATTCCAAGTGGCTTAAGAACATTAACTAAATGGAGACTAACAACAGGGTACATAGAAGGCATGCAAGTCTACTAAGTGTCATAATCTTGGAATCTCAAATCAAAGATCATTGGCCAAAATTAAAATTCAAGGTCAAGATACTCTTGAGGAGATAGATAGAGTGAATTTAATCAGGTTTATAGTGGGTACAAGATGAAGACACATGTCCTAAGATTTTACATTAAATAGTGACCGTTTGAATTTGAATTTTTAAATTAACAAAGCAAAAACAATGTTGATTGTTTGAGCTATATAATTTGATGTAAGATGAATTTGATATTGACATAAAAATAAAAATTATAAAGGAATCCAAATTATATATAGAAAAAATTTATTAGAAGGTTTTAATATCTATAAAATTATAGGTATTGATCTCCAAAGTTGACTGAGGGTTTAACCATCTTATACAAGTGACCCGAGAAGGATGTTTGAAATTTTCTTGATGGTAATTTGATGTTTCAATGTGAATTATAAATTTGAGAGTGTTTTAGACTCCATGAGGATCATTTATATTTATTTTTTAGGTTTGAAAAATCCATATTTAGTATGAAAAAATTCTTAGATGTTGACTATTTGTTCATTCATGATGTTCTTGTGTATAAGATTAATGTTTGAGCAAGGTTTGCATATGTAAAGGAGTGTAGTGATGGATGTAATCACTTTAAGGTGTCTTAAGGGTGATATGGAGTGGATATATGCATTTTTTAGTGGTCTTGTTTTCCTAATTTTCTCAGTGAAGTGCTAAAGGGGTGAATAGGTCTCCATGAGACCTAAAAGGGCTTATAAGGCCTAATTGAAAGGTGCAGTTGCCAAAGGGTGGCCCATGGATGTTATGGTCAACTTATGAGGGACTATTTAGGATATGCAATTTGTCATAATTTATATTTATGTTGGTTCAATTATTTAATGTGCTTTGGCTGATAGGGAGAGTTGATTGAGTGAGTGTGTGGTATAAAAAGAAGGCCAAATTAGCTTATTTAGATTGTTAGACAATTAGGAATTTAAGCAATGAAAAGAGCTCATTTGAGGAGTTGTAGTAGGTAATTGATAACCATCAGAGGTAAAAGGAGATTTGAGTATGTTTTTTTGATAAGGTGTTTTAGGTGAATGCATAGGTTAATAGACTTAATGAGTCTAAAAGAGGCTATTTGAGTGAGATGACATAAAGGGTTGATTGAGTGAGTGTGCCTAGGGGATATATTGAAGAGAAGAGTAGGTTGATAATTTTGTGTATGAAATTTAGGTCATATTTCTAATGTCATAATATTTTACTTGTAAGTTTTTATATTGAGGATAAGCGAAGAGGTCTAGAGTGA
This sequence comes from Torreya grandis, assembly GCA_037957365.1. Classification (NCBI taxonomy): domain Eukaryota; kingdom Viridiplantae; phylum Streptophyta; class Pinopsida; order Cupressales; family Taxaceae; genus Torreya; species Torreya grandis. Next base: position 197,173 of record JARHVA010001628.1, read on the forward strand.
TCCAAAAGGGTGTTTTGGATGCATTACTTATGTATGCAAGCTTGAGAGAGTGTGAAGGTTTGAAGAGAGGTGTTATTCATTATTTCTCTATCAAATTGAAATTCAATCAGATATATGGAGATGTTAATTTTATAGGTTTTGTTTTGGGTGCTCAAAATCTAGGGCAAGAGGTACTTGTCCATCCTTATGGTTTGGTGCTCCTTGTGAAGTGGGTGCTTCACTAAAGGTCCCATATTTTTGATCATCTTATAGGAAAATTAGTCTATGTGTTTATAGGATTGAGAGTGGGTTTTATCCCCCATAAGGTTTTTGCACATAAATTCATGTGATATGTGTTTAATCTTTCATTTTTTTCTTGTACCTTGTTATGAATGACTTGTATGTTCTTTGAATGCTTGCAATGATTGATGAAGGATTTGAAAGGATTAAAATTGTAATTAGATTATCTTGCATCACTGATTCACCCCCTTTGATTATACCTCTGATAATTGGTATTAGTGTAAGAACTTTTTTGTAATTTTAACCACTTGAAGGTGATCCAAGGTACAATATGGCTATTTTTGAAGTTCAAATAGATTCATCTATTTATGATAATGAAAGTGATGATGATGATGTTTTAATAGAATAAGAGAAGTATGCAAGAGCAATGAGATTGAATCTTGGAGGTGAGTTGTAGTCATCTAAATTTTTGGTTAATAATTTTTAAAATAATGATGACTCACCTACTTACTATTTTTGGATTTTGGGGCATTATAATCAAGGAGATATTAGGGCATTCTACTCAAGGGGAACTTGGGAGGTCCCTGGCTATGGGCTGCCAACCTTTTTGAATGAGATTGTGTCTTCATCTAGAGGATTGGGGATTACTTTATAGGCCTAAATTAATTTAGTTACATGATAAGGTTGTGTCAATTTAGGGTAATATTTATCCATGTGATTGAGAATATTACACTTCTTACAAATAATTATTATGTTTTTATACTTTATGTTGAGCCCACTCCATATATTTGTATTTGATCTTGATGGAGTGTAGAAGGGGTTTATCCACTAGTATGAAAACATTAAATCTAGCTGCCACCATTATTCTTTTTTTATCTCATTACTAGATTAATGGATATGGGTTGACCTAAGGCTCTTACTATTCCCATATTTCCTAATATTCTAGAGAGACCTTAGGGAGAAGTACCCACATGGGATATCTTCCATAGTTATGATGCTTAAGTTGGTGCTTATTTTACATCACCTGATACTATTATTATATTTTCCCATGAACCATGGTCCCTCTTACACCTTTTAACAAAAGATTGGGTAGTTTAATATTTAATTTATTTATAATTGATAAAATGGGCCAAGGTATTTTTAGGAAGATCACCAATTTGGAACTCTTGGACTAGAGTATTTACTAAATATTCTAAACTAGTTATAAAATGAGTTTTAAGTTGGTTGTACCAATCTCAAGCATCACCTGAGAGAGTTTCAGCTAATATCTTGGTAACAACAAAGGTATTTACTTTGACCTAATATTTATAGACATTTCCAAATGTTTTTAGATGAAGATGTAGACACTAAATTTATACACCTTATATTAATATTATGTATCATTATGTCATAATACCCCCCATGTGTAATTATTTTTATAATTAAATTTTATCATCATTTTTTCCCTTTACCACCTAGGTTAATAAGTTAATTATTATGGTTAAATAGTAATTACCCCTTTTTACCTCTAAAACCCTAAAATATAGAAAATGAAATAAAAACCAAATTTACTAATATCTTAACAACCTATCCCATGGTTAAAATGACCCAAACAACCTTAGACCTGTTTAAACCCCATTTTAGCCCATGCTAACCTATTGGAATGGCATTTTGTTTAACCTCCATCCATCTTTGGTGAATCGATATCAATTCTTTGAGATCATCGATCTATTGGAATTGATGTTGATCCTTAAATTTATAGCAACCCTCCATTGCTCGAGAGGAATGAATTTGAATGCAAAGAGATTATCATCTATCATGATTTGTTGTGAAAACCATTGATAAATCCGTATAAGCCTTTCAAGCACCTTTGTTACCATTGAAGGAGTGATTACCAGGTCATTTTGGGAAGGTCATTCATCTTCTTTATGGCATCTATTTTCCAACCATTAAAAGGTCAGTATCCTGCATCTTTTTTTAGTTTTCTCATTTAATTTTTTGTCTCTATGTTTTATTTGCATTCTATTTTCATTATTTTATTAGAAATTAGGTCATTACTATAGTCTTTTTAACATTCAATATTTTTACATAGAATCATCATCGATTCATCTAAATTAATGTTGATCTTGTGGGATCATTGTCAGTCTTTGTCCATTTAATTAAGATAGTAATTTAAAATATTAAATCTCTATCAAATTATTTTCTATCTGTTAAACATCTATCTCTATCTATTTTGTATTCTATTTCCATTACTTTATCAAAAATACAAATTGTTATTATAATTTGTTTTCACTCTTTGAAAATATTTATAGAATCAATGTCAATCCATATTAATTGACATCAATCCTATAGGATCAACATAAATCCTTATTACATCTTTAAAACATTTTGTAAAATCTATATTCTATTATCTAAAAATTATGTATGTTCATGTAAATGACCCTGCCTGGTTTAGTGCATGATTTAGTTAGCATTTTTAATCTTCCTATAGTCCCCCAACCTCTCTTTATAGATCAGAGTGATATATATTTTAAGCTAGGACTTTATCTTATGGTTTTCATATGTGATTTTTCACATATTGATGATTAGTTAGCTATAATCTAAGAAGACATAGACATTGCTATTGAATTTTGAGATTCATATTTTGATCATATAAATCTTCTTATCAATTAATTATCTTTGGCATTGTTTATCTGTATCTTATTTATCATTTTAATTTCATGTTTAAAAATAAACTTGAATGTTAGAACATGGGAAGACATCCACCTAAGGAAGCTTGTTGCTTCTTGGGACTAGATTTATACCAGGTAGCCCACCCATTATACTATTAATCAATTTTTTTTGTTTAAGTGTGGTGAGTTACAGGTCATTCCTCCCAAACCAAATATTATTTCTCACAATCGATCTTGATTAATGATTCACAAATCAATATTCACCCACAGGTAATCCTTCAAACCCTATATTTCATTTGTTTTCTTAGTAGCTAATTAGAAAATCTTGAAAAGAAATAAAAAACAACTAAAACATTTTGGCATGCTCGGTGGGACCACATAAGGTCTCATTTTATTTGTTATAAATTCATTCTTGAATTTTAAATCTCTTCTCCCTTTCTTTGTTTGTTGCATTAATTCAAATAAATTTAGACTTTTCATTTTATTTCCTCTTAACATTAAAATAAATTACATCCATTTTTTCTTGCCTTAGTAATTCACATAGAATAATCTAGGTGGAAATCCATTGTAGGTTTCACTTTATCCACACATGAAATAAATCACTATCATAATTAATACATCAAAACACCTAACATAAGGAATTGATGGGGATTTCATCACCTCATGGCAACCTTTTTCCCACTTATTCTACTTGTATTTCACTACCAAGAGGAGAACCAACTCAGTTCTTTGGCTAAGTATAATTTTTGAATATTGATATATTTTGGCTAAGCACCTGCACTAGCTATGGGATTGTGATGTGAGGGGAACAAGCCCCAATTATCAAGCCATGTATCAATACCAGTATATATTTCCTTTGAGCACCAAAATATAAATACTTAAAACCATCCTTAGATTGCCATTTTCCTAGGACCTTCATTGTCCTTTCTTTATTTATATCTTTCTTCACATATTAAAGTTAAAAGGATTTAAAAAACTTTTTATGATGATTTTAGTGTGTGTGTGTTTTTCATCCATATTTAAAATGAGATTAAAAAAGAGAAATTTTTATTTTATTCATTTGTTTATTTTTACCTTTATTTTTTGTCTCATTGTTTTAACTAGGCAATAATCAAAGAAGTTAGAATCTGAAGTAGGTGTTATATCCTCTCCTATGGAACATATGCCTAGCTCTTCCTCTAACCTTAAGTCCTTTGAGAACCCCAAATTCCCACACTTTTATCCTTAGGGAGATCATTTATAGAAATATTAGATAATAACCTTATTGCTCTTAATTATTACCTTCATAATTAAGCCATATATATTTCTCCTTCCCCACATGCCCAAGAGTCACCATATGAATATGAGATGCCTCTTATGGGAATTGATAAAACTAAGGAATTTACCATAGCCATGGTATCTATTTCCTCCATTCCATCTAGCTCTAATGCTCAAGTGACCCAGCCTTTAGATAATCAACCACACATAATATATACTAGTTCTTCAAATCCTATCTCTCAAGTCCATAATAAGATAGACATAAAATTCCTAACATCATTTATGTTGAAATTATCAATCTTACTCAAATTGCACTCAAATGCACATTTTAGGTCAAAATCCATAAAACAAGTTAAATGGTTCAAACTTGTCATTTATAAGTGCCAATTTAGGTCAAATTATCCCTAAATAGGGCAATGTAATTTATGGGTCAACTAACTTTGATCAATTCATTTCGAGTCAAAATGATGATTTCACCTTTTGTGCTCTAGATTACTATTTTCTCCTAAATTCATTGGTACATGCTATGTACCTTTTTTATTTTATGTTTAAAACATCCTAAATGGGAATATGGTTCCAACACATCTAATGTCACCTTCTAATTCTTCCCCGAGTCAAATTACAACTCAGTAATATGACTTTCTGACCATTTTGATTAATTGAGGGCTAATTTTCAAATAATTACACAAATGTTGATTAAACTTGTTTAAGGCTAATTAATCCAAATCAAGAGATTAAATGGATTTTCCATGAGAGTTGTTGAATATTTATTTTTGAAAATTGATTCTTATTAACTACATCAGGTGACATCATTTCTTGGGAAGACATCCCTAGGCCATAAATGCCACAAATATTAGGATTATGGGTCACCCATGCCTAGTTAATGCCTACCATGCCTCTTCAAAGCCCCTTATTCCAAGGTCATGATGAAGATAGTTATGGATTTAATTCCAAATACTAGGATTATCCATGGCCACACATATCAATCTTCAGATGGACGGTCATGGTTGATCCTGACCAATCCCAAAAATCTATAAATAGAGAGGCCATGGACATGAATTTAAAGCTTGAATATTGCAAAGTTATAATGTTAAATTATTTCCACAATCCTTTGCATTTAATCATTGATTTTGTTTGCAAGCTTCATTGAAAGGATAGTTTAGTGATTTGGAATCATGAGCCTAGGTTTTATGGAGTATTCTTGAGACATTAGAGGAGTTTGACACTTTGTTGATAAAGACAAGGATTCTTGATCAAGGGAGAACATGTTTTTGAGCCACATGGGTATGGTGAATCCATTTGGGAAGGTAATATGATGTTGCTTTCTTTCATTTGTTTCTTACTATCCTTTGTAATTTCCATAGGAATAGATAGGCTTAGTTAGTTAGTTCTTTATGCATTTTTCATGATTTATGGACTAATGTTTGACTAAATTGCTTTGTAATCCTCTCTACATCTTGGCACACTGGTGGCACTAGATGCATCCCACACATGAAGAAGATCATTTAGAAACTTTAAAATATTCATTTAAACCATTAAAACCCTTGCAAATTGATTTTCTAATTTTATTTTTCCCATTTTTGTTTGCCATGGGTTTGCATAGTAACCAACGTCAACTAGTAAAACCAACATTAGTTGGATATCTTAATCGAGGTCAGTTAGTAAAACCAACATTGATTGGATACCTATCATCGATCACATTAGTATAATCAATGTCGATTAGATAACCATCATCAATTGAATAATGTAACCATTGTTGATTATATACCTAACATCAATCATTGTGTTTTTTCTTAAAACATAGACCTGAGATCTCTTTTTTAAAAGTTCATTATTTCAAACTAAAAAGATCTTCAAGGCTAAAGGATATGCTAACATTTTTTGTTTCAGGACCAAGCTTGACATTTGATAAAAACATGTTTAGATCACCTTTTTCATGTTTAAAAATCAATTAGGAACCTTGTTTTGGTGTTGAATGAAAAATTTAGATGCTTAAATGAATGTTCTCAAAGTTCATAATCTTTAGGCCAAGGGGTTAAATGAACACCACCAAATCTTTCATTTGGACTTAAAATTGAATATACTTGTCAATTCTTGTTTTCAATAGCTATTTAATTATATTTTGTTTGGAAAAAAGAGAGGTGTTACATGTATGTTCTTCCATTTGTCCCCTTTAAGGAACCCTTAGAATCAAAAGAGATATTTTTATTGCAAGTAGCCTAGTCTAAGGCTTAGAAAGAAATTCATCTAAAACACTCCCCAAAAACACGTCAAAGTTTGGGTGACCTTGAAAATGACCCTAAAGTCTTTCTACTTTCATGTTTTCTTTATTTTTATGTAAACTTGGCTTGCGAGGGGGACTTCATCACATCCCATGAGTTCTTTAGGGAAGCTTTGACCTAGGGTTTCACCTCCTAGCATTGACTTCATTTGGATCTTAATTGGAGTTGCACATGGGATGTATCTACATTTGGACATCGTAATACACTAAGCGAATAACAAGATGTAGTGGTTGTAAAAAGGACTAGACCTTTTTACAACTAGCCAATGTCATGGTCACCCATTTTTTGTGTTTATCTTTTACATCATTTGATGTGAAAGTCATTGTGTAATTGACTCCCCTAGAATGATCAAAAACTTGCTAGTTTAGTAGACCCCACTTTGTCGTACCTTGTCAGTTTAAAATTAAGACATTTGTTTTTTTTCATTGGCTTCCTTGGTCTTGATTTATGTCTAAAACTACTTGTTAACCCAATAAACTTAACCAAAACACATTTTCCTCAATTTTATTGAGCAAGGGAGGTATTACGTTGTCCAATTGGAAATTTCATCTTTTCTTTGTTCAAATTGTTATCAAAAATTTTATGTCATGTCATCCACTTTGGCACAGTCATGTTGCCCAATTGAGTCTAGATATTTCACCCAATTTTCTTAAATCCTTAATTTATAATCCACATTCAAAATTGAACCTTTCTAAGTTTTAAGGGTTGGGGTGTCAAAGTGGGTTCACCATTTGTGCACTAAGCTTATTTTAACTTGGGCTTAATTTTCTGTTTGGATTGAATGTCATTTATTAAGACTCAAAATCATATTATCATCTTGGTGGACTCAAGTCATCTTGTGTATCACTCATGCTTTGAGTCCTCGAACATATTTTATCCTACTGGAATCATGTGGTGATGTTGTGTTGCCTATTTGGTCCTAGCTTTATACTTAGTAACTCACGTATGTTTTTACGTCTTGAGGTTCTTAGTCCATTTTGTCTTCTTCATAATCTGGAGAGCTTTCCTATAAACTTCTAGGGTCAATTTGTCAAAGTTGAAACTAGATTTTATAGTACGAGTGTATCACAAAGATCTAAGCTTTGGTGTATTAGTTTTCACCTTGGGTCTTTAAGTTACCTTACCCTCTTCTGATCTGATTTCAACCTTACCAAAGGTTGAGTAAACTCATGAACCAAATATTCTAAATTGTGTGTGGTTTCAAACCACCCTCCCTTATAGTCTCATTGGTACCTTGGTTATTTGTTTAAAAGAGAGCCAAAGCACACATTGTTTGGTTGCTAAGCATTGGTCCAAAGTTAGTCAAACACATAGAACAACTCTTTTAGACATGACTCAAAAGTTCACTTGTATTAGGGCCTCTTATGGCCTTAGTTATGAAGATGAGAAATTTTATGATGGTCAAAATAACCCTTTTTTTTATGATATCCCCACAATAGTAGGATCTAAATATGATTATAATGAATATCAACCCCAAGAAGATCAAGATGAAGCCCTTCTTGGATTGATAGAATCGGGTGCTAGACTACCTTCTAAATTTCATACAAAACAATTTCATAACTTAGTTGGAGAAGGAAAACAATGATGGAAAGAGAAATCTTATACAAAAATAGACATACCTTCTTCTAACAAAGGAAAATAAATACAAACAGAGTCAAAACCCACAAATCTAGATCTTCTAGCTAAGATCAAGATAATAAGTCAATGATATTCAGATCAACTTGTCACAGACTTAATTGACTCCCTAGTTTCCACTTCAATTCATAATGATGCTTTGAAAGAACAAGGAAATGTGGTTGAAAGTATGTAACAAATATTGGATGAGGACATTACCATAGTATATCAAGGTAATCTAAATGAATAGTTAAAGTCACAAGAGACTTAAAAAAGTGTTCTATTTGACATGAAACATACATTATTCAATCATCAAAAACCTTTTGTTACTTTACAAACTCAAAAACCCAAACATTCAGTTTGAATTGAGGAAATCCCTCAAGATAATTTGGCTAGTTCTTTTCAACCAACCCGAATATTGGTAAATAAACATAGAAATTTCCAAAATCAACAAAGTACAAAACAACCAAATTCAAGGAATGTTTTACAATCCAAGAATTAATGACCTATATTCTTAACTCAAGGACCAAATCAGAACCAAGTCATGGATCAAAAGGTATACACTCCCTATAGATCCACACAAAACTAGGGGCACATTCCACCCCAATAACAATAAAATCAGGGGCACATTCCACCCCAATAGAAACAAGACTAGGGGCACATTCCACCTCAAAGCAACAAAACTAGGGGCACATTCCACTGCAACAACAATAAAACTAGGGGCACATTCCACCCCAACAACAACAAAACTAGGGGCACATTCCACCCCAACAACAACAAAACTAGGGGCACATTTTACCCCAACAACAATGAAACCAGGGGCACATTCAACCCCAACAACATCTCATTCAATCCAAAAATACACTAAACATGCAAGAATGGAATTCCATGAAGGAAATTGTTAAAAGGTTGGAGATAAATAATAGAGTTAAAAAGTACAAATTTGATGAGATATGCCCATATCCATTTAATTTATCTATTCTCCAAAATCCCTTTCTACCTCATTTTGAGGCACCCAAATTTGATAAGGACAAAGGAAAAGGAGATCTATGTGAAACATACAGGCATTATTCATCTTATGTCAAGAGGTTGCTTATATTATCGAGTACTTACTATGACTATTTCTACAAAGTTTAATGGGACAAGCTCTTGATTGGCTACTTAAACTACCTAAGGGATCAGTTGTGGATTGGAATGACTTATCAAAAAAGTTCATTAACCATTTCTCATATAACATAGAACATGAATTAATCATTTTTTACTCATGTAAAGCCAATAAACATGATGGTGAAATTTTTACCACATATCTACAAAGGTGGAGAGCATTGGCAGGCAGCTTTCAACATAACTTGCCAGACAAATAATTGGTTGATATCTTTGCATCCAAAAGTTGTGCATAATCTATAGTTATCTTGTACTAACTCATTTGAAGAAATTATTGACAAAGGAGTGTATATTGAGAAGACTCTTATTGCTAAGGGTCATGTTAAGAATTTTGTGAAAGAACATGCATCTAATCAGACTAAATCACGAGTTTAAATAGTTATGCATGATAAGCTTAAAAAATTTAGAAAAAATAAGAACATGGTTAGAAATGGGGTGACTGAAATAAGGTATGTACAAATGGTACAAGCTATGCCTCTTCCAAATGTACAATTAACTCCCCCAAATCTGCTACCTACTTTGCAGAGTCACCTTCATGAAGGACATTTCATAACAATTTTAGAGTCTTTAGAAAGTTAGGAGAATCAATTGAAATAGTGTTACAAAATCTTGTTGCAACTAATTTAATTGTATGGCCAGTATCAAGGCCATTCCTCAAGATCAACCAAAACTAGATTGGTATAAAGAGAATGAATGGTGTAACTTTCACCATGTTGATGGTCATGGTGCATATCATTGCATTTAATTATGATATATTATTGAAGACTTTATTAAAAGTGGTGAACTAGAAATTAAGTTGGCCCCTACTCAAGCCAAAAAATAGGATGAGGGAATATATAAAGACCCCTTTCCGTGACATGGTACACCACCACCAATAAAAAATCAAAATGGTCACAATCAAGGACAAAGGTAGAATTAGAACCAACAACAAGGTCAGAATCATAATGAGCATAATCAATATCATAATGCTCATACTAATAATATGGCTTATTACAATGTACCTTACAACTATAATAATACTATGGGATGCATTTTTTCAGCCCACATTACCATTATTATTGTAAAACTATGTGGCCAATCTTGTGTTCCTCATAACATGGGACCCATAATTATAGGGTGAAAACACCCTCTCCCCTAGTAATACTATGTTAGATTCACATCATCATGTTGCTACTCTATTTACATGGTTTACTAATCCTAAAAAACAACACCTTTATTTTAATTATAAAGGCTCTTTATGAACCCAAAATGGTAGTAATATAATTAGTCACCCACGAGTCACCATTCAAGGCCCTTTGCCTTCCTCTTCTAATTATAATAACTCTTTACCACCTATAGGTTGTGTAGTCACAACTAGATTCCCATGAGTTACCATCTAGGGCCCTTCATCCACTTCTTCCATAAAACCCAATGATAACATTGTGCCAATGGTTCTAAAGTTAAATACTATCCCAATAAAGACTAAAATAGTTCAATCCACAATTCAAAGGCCTTATAGTCTGATAGATCAATTAGATAAAACCCCTATACAAATTTGAATATTATAAATCTTGCAAACATCTAATGTCCATAGAACCATCTTCAATAAAATTTTTCAAGAGTCTATTGTGCCTAATGATATAAAACTTGATTATTTCCAGAACTTAGTTGGATACTTATCTTCATTTCAACAAATCACATTTGATTAAAAAGATATGTCCACCCTCAACCCAAACCACAATAACCCACTATATATTAAGATAATCATTATGGATGACAAGATCAAGTGGGTTCTTATAGATAATGGTTTAGGGATGAACATCATATATCTTAAATTGGTATGACAAATGGGTTACATGGATAAAGACATTCAGCCAAAAACTATTACAATCAAGGCTTATGACAACACTGAGAGGGAGTCATCTAGTACAACTTGGTTTCTAGTCATCGTTGGGTCCATTTATCATCACACATTATTCCATATTATAGATATTGAACTTTCTTATAACATAATTCTTGGTCATCCTTAGATCCATGAAGTACACGTAGTTCCATCTAGTCTTCACCAATGTCTTAAGTTTCCCTATGATGGGATTGAGGTTAATATTCCTACTGATCAACAACCATATCAATACTACAAACATCTTGAAGTAGAGTTTCATAATTATAACTATTACCCAAGTTCTAAATTCATTGCAAAGAATAATAAATCCATCATTTCTCTTCCATCTCCATCTAATTATATAGACCTTGGTGATCTAGCCTCCACTTGGCTGATCCATTTCCTATAGCTTTGGCCAAGAAGGTTATTATTAAAGTTGTAGGCATTTCCATGTACCTTGTGAAGGACATCCTCTATATTTAAAAATTACCAAAATCATTTAAAATATTTGGTAAGCCTAAAACTTCCCAGACTCCTAACAAACCCAATCAGATTTGGCAACCAAAGAAGAAACAACCAAAACCTCCTTTGGTTTTTATACCTAAAATTTCACCAAAGAAAGATCGAGAGGCTTTTACCAAGGGAGATTGGTTATGTTTTGAAGGACTTATTGATTTTTTTTAGAATCTAAAGTATCCTATCCCTAAAAAGATAATGGATGATCTTGACTATACAAGGAAAGGCCTTGGTCCACATGTGTAAGGAATTTTAGAACCCTTATCAGCTAGAGTTATCAATTGGAATCATGGACTTAGATTTAAACCATGAGTGGATGACCTCATGAAATTTAATAGTGAATCTTCTAAAGTGACTAGTAACAAGACTCCTATAAATGACACAACATCCCATTATATCCTTTTTGATGAGCTTGTTGACTCAAATTTGTTTGATTCAAATGCCATATTGACCATAATGCTTATTGGAGATTCCCATCCTAAAGCAAAAACCCATCTTAGTGGTGTTTCCATTCCTAAACCAAGACATTATATATTTACCATTGGAACTTCCCATCCTAAATTAAACCCTCACTATAACCTATGCCTTTGCCATCCTGAAATCATAAATTGGGATCAACAAAATTTTCTCATATGCCTCTATGAGTTTCAAAATGAGGATTTGATTGTAGAATACATGGGCCTATAAGATGCATTCTCCATTGGTGATAATAAGTAAGGTTTTGATTTTTCATTGGATCCTTCTACCTAATTTGGAGAGTAAGAAAAATTTCTTGGTCATAATAAAGAACAAACATCAAGATATTCAAGTGAAAACATCTTTTGGGCACTTGTCGATTAGGGAAAAAGCAAAGAAAAAGACAAACCTTTGAGTGAAAACCTATTTTAGGCTCTCCCAAGTAGGAAAGTTTACTCATCCCCTCAATATGTAGGAAGCCCATCTATCCCAAGTTCCATAGCTATTACAAGCATCTCTTCAGAACAACATCAAATATTTGAGCATCTTGCTCTTGAGTTTCCAAATGTTTTTACCAATTAGCTCTTCCCTGAGAAGGCATATTCTAATTCTTCATATTATCCAAATGTTTGGGAGGAACAACAAGAAGATATAATAGAATAAAATGATCATGACCATACACTACCTATAATTCTAGAAGACTGATCCACACTCCTTATGGAGAGCACAATACAAGTGAATTTGGGAACTCATGAGGATCCCAAAATTGTTTATCTTGGAGCTTCCCTTATTGAAGCATAATGTGAGCATATTATATTCATTATTAAGGATTATATAGACATCTTTAGATGGGGATACTATAACATGCTAGGCTTGGACCCAGATTTAGATGTGCATCATCTTGTTGTTCACCCTAGTGCTAAACTAATCAAGCAAAATTTGAGAAAGATGCATCCACACATTGCTCTTTTGGTTAAGGCTGAGTTGGAAAAGTTGTTAGTAGCTAGTTTTATCAGACCACTAGACTACTTTGTATGGGTTTCTAGCATAGTACCAATGAGTAAAAAGACCCCAAGCATATGTATTTGTACTAATTTTCATGATATCAACAAAGCATGCCTCAAAGATGATTTTCCTCTACCTAATATCGACATGATCATTGTCTCAACTGCTGGGTACAAGATGTTATCCTTAATGAATTGATATTTTGATTAAAATCAAATCAAGATAGCCCCTGAAGATCATCATAAGACCACATTCATCACTATGTGGGGGGCATTTTATCACCAAGTCATGCCATTTGGTTTGAATAATGTTGGAGCTACATATCAACATGTAATGACTATCATTTTCCATGATATGATGCATGACATTATCGAGGACTATGTTGATTATATACTATCAAAATCAAGAATAAGAGAGGGACAACCTGACATTTTATGAAGAATATTTGAGAGGCATCATACATATAAAGTTTGCTTGAATCCTAAGAAATGTGTCTTTGGAGTCACATCAGGAAAATTGCTAGGGTTCATTATATCACAATGAGGGATCGAAGTCAACCCTATAAAGGTCAATGCTATTATGTAAATGCCTCCACCAAATAATCTTAAATAGTTACAAGGTCTACAAATAAAGATACAGTCTATACATAGGTTCATTTCTCAATTGGTAGATAAGTGCCACCCATTTACCCATCTATTAAAGAAAGGGGTAACATTTCAATAAGATGAATATTGTCAGATAGCATTTGCAAAGCTTAAAACATACTTGGACAATCCACTAGTCTTATGACCTCCAACACAAGGAAAGCCACTACTTCTTTATATGTCAGCCATAAAACATGCATTGGGGGCACTTTTGGCTCAGCATGATGGTTATGATAAGGAACATTTTATTTATTATTTAAGCCACAAATTGGTAACCTATGAACATAATTATATGCATATTGAGAAGGCATGTTTAGCTATGGTATTTACCACTCATAAACTGGGACATTATATGCTAAATAACAAAACTATTATTAGCACTATGGTAGATCCTCTCAAGTTCCTTTTATCTAACATAGATCTTTAAGGACACATGGCTAAATGGATTATAATTTTTAGTGAGTTTGATATTGAGTACCAAAATCAAAATGCAATAAAAGGATAAGTTCTTGCTAACCAACTTGTAGAAGCTCCTATTACGGCCACTCAACCTCTCAACTTTGACCTTTCAGATGATTCTATCATGATGATAAAATAAGCATCAAAAGAACTTAAATAGTGGATTCTCTATTTTGATGGATCCTTCACATATCAAGGGTCTAGAGCTGGCATATTGTTGATCACACCACAAGGGGATTTAATCCCCAAAGCATTCCATATATTATTTACAGTGTACAAATAATATGGCCAAATATGAGGCATTGGTTATAGGGCTCCATCTTACTATTTAGTGGGATATTCAAAGCTTAAAGGTCTATGGAGATTCATAGCTAATCATAAATTAGACAATTAACGAATATCAAACAAAGGATGATAAGCTTGTTCCTTACAAGAAAATTATCGATAACCTCAAAACATATTTTAAATCTCTATAGTTTGTGCAAGTTTTGTGAGTCAACAACAAATATGTCAATTCCATGGAAACAATTGGTTCCATGATTCAAATGTATGATAGTGATAAAGAGTATTAGTTCTTGATTGAAAATATTCTTCAGTCAATACATATTCTATCAGATTTAGAGAAGATATGCACTGTTGCTGATCCTAATCCCTCATTTGAGCTACCATGGTACCAATATTTTTATAACTATTTCCATAGTCATGTATTTCTTATCAACCTTTCCAAAAACCAACAAAAACTATTCCTTCATCATTTAACATGTTATATCCTCCTTAGAAACACACTTTATTATAAAGGCTATGATTTAATGCCTCTTCATTATTTATCTTTGGGAGAATCTAAGCTCGAACTAAAGGAGGTTCATGAAGGAATGTGTGGGGCCTATACCAATGGTGTAGTCCTAGCAAAGAAACTCCTTAGAATAGGCCATTATTGGCCCAAAATAGAGATAGATGCTTGTGATTATGTAAATAAGTGTATTCCTTGTTAGCATGATGGTAACTTAATACATGTACCTTCCTTACCATTGTAGCTGATTACAGCACCATGGCCATTCTCAACATGGGGTCTTGGTCTCATTGGGAAAATTAACTTGACATCTTTAGAGGGACATAAGCAAATTTTGACTACAAACAAGTACTTTACCAAGTGGATTGAGTCCATTCCTCTCACTTATGTTACTAAGAAACAAATAGACAAATTCATTCATTACCATATCATCTATTGATATGCATCCTAGCCCGTATTATATCCATTAATGGTAGATCCTTTGTGAAAAATTAAAGATCAAGCACAAGAAATCCACTCTATATAACTCGTAAGGCAATGGACAAGCTGAGACATCAAATAAAACCATTGTATCCATCTTAAAGAATATTTTCAATGATGATTGTCGTAATTGGCACTTGCAACTCTTTCTTTCCCTTTGGGCTTATCGAACCAATCATCGCACCCCAACTAGAGCTATTCCATACTCCCTTGTTTTTGGCACTAAAGCTATCATCCCATTTGTGATTAAGATCCCATCATTAAGAATATCATTAGAGCACATTGAAGATAATGAAGACTATAGAACCTCAAGATTGCACACACTAGAGCTTTTTTATGGTAAGCATTTGGCTGCCCTAGAAAACTTGTAGGCCTATCAGAATAGATTATGGAGAAGCTACAACAAATGCATTAGCCATTGATAATTTGAGATTGTTGACTTAGTTTTGAAAGAGAACCATAGTAATACAAATGTTTAACCCAAAAATAAATTCAAGTTTTAGCCTAATTGGTTAAGACCATATATTATCATAATAAACTATGGATCAAGAGCATATCGATTGGCTAAACCTAATGGTGAAGAAATTTTAGAGCCCATGAACATCATACACCTTAAAAGATTTTATATATGAACAAAATTGATCCATTATCTATAAGACCCTTAACTTGGGGGCATCTTGTGCTATCATAATTTTATCCCACCCTTTTATATTACCTTAAACAAATTTTATACTACCTTGGTCCACTTTTCATGATTCCTGATAGTAAAGGCTTTGAATCCTTGACACTCTAAACATACTCTTCATCCCATTCTGGATTTCTCTCTTTGAGAAGAATATTATTTGTTATGTCTAAGGCATGTTATAAGATTGAAAACTTTTTATCCCTTGACCACTTATGATCTTGATTATGTCTTATGAGCATTATAAACATCCTCAGCAATAGTTTAATAAAGTAGTTCAACCAAGACAATATTGTGTAGCTTCAAATAAGTGAATAGAAATATCTTATTGGTTCTAAACCATTTCTACACTATTATAGATAGGTGAATGCCAAGTTTCACATTATTTTACATCACATTCACTTCTCTTTATCAATATCCTCACTCTCTACAATTTCAGAGCATGGGTCGTTGTAGCCAAATTAGTTGTCTTATTAGAACCTCTAATCTCAAGACATGCATCTCCTCAGCTAGATGGTCCACCTTGTGCATTTTTCATCCCAAAAATACCAAAAACATCAGAACATGATCCAATAAAGAATAAAAACATTATCTCATGCTTCTATACATTTGTACATTCCCATTCCACTAGGATACACTCTTGCCATTTTGAAATCATAGAAATATTAGTTCATTTCATCTTATCCCATGCACTTATCATTTTGAAAGATCATTCTTTCTCATCTCATCAGCTTCTTGTTTGCTATACTATTCTCATTTGTTTGTCAAATCTTTTATTTATTCTATAACATTAATCATGATAGTCTAATAATCATTTCTTCTATCCTATTTCCTAGGAAAACTACATTTGGCCTAAATTTCATGTTAGAACATGCATCTATGGAACTATGTAGGTAGTGTCCATTTGTCTGATACATCTAGAGTTAGCTCGGCTAACCCCTTCTTTTTCTTCTCTTCCCCCATTTCTTCCCCCATTTCTTTTTTTTCTTAGGTCAAAATCCATAAAACATGTTAAATGGTTCAAACTTGTCATTTACAAATGCCAATTTAGGTCAAATTATCCCTAAATAGGGAAATATAATTTATGGGTCAGCTAACTTTGATTAATTCATTTCGAGCCAAAATGATGATTTTTCCTTTTGTGCTCTGGATCACTCTTTTCTCCTAAATTCATTGGTACACACTATGTACCTTTGTTATTTTGTGTTGGAAACATCTTACATGGGAATATAGTTCCAATGCATCTAATGTCACCTTCTAATTCTTCTCAAGTCAAATTAAAACTCAATAATATGACTTTCTAACCATTTTGATTAATTGAGGGTCAATTTTCAAATAATTGCACAAATGTTGATTTACCTTATTTAAGGCTAATTAATCCAAATCAAGAGCGTAAGTGGATTTTCCATGAGAGTTGTTGAGTATTTATTTTTGAAAATCAATTCTTATTAACTGCATCATCAAGTGACATCATTTCTTGGGAAGACATCCCTAGGCCATAAATGCCACAAATATTAGGATTATGGGTCACCAATGCCTAGTTAATGCCTCCCATGCCTCTTCAAAGCCCCTTCTTCCAAGGTCACGATGAAGATAGTTATGGATTTAATTCCAAATATTAGGATTATCCATGGCCACACATCTTAATCTTGAGACGGACAGTCATGGTTGATCCTGACCAATCCCAAAAATCTATAAATAGAGAGGCCATGGACATGAATTTTAAGCTTGAATATTACAAAGTTATAATGTTAAATTATTTCCACAATCCTTTGCATTTGATCACTGATTTTGTTTTCAAGCTTCATTGATAGTCTAGTTTAGTGATTTGGAATCATGAGCCTAGGTTTTATGGAGTATACTTGAGAAATTGGAGGATTTTTCTACTTTGTTGATAAAGACAAGGATGCTTGATCAAGGGAGAAAATGCTTTTGAGCCACATGGGTATGGTGATTCTATATGGGAAGGTAATATGATGTTACTTTCTTTCATTTATTTCTTACTATCCTTTGTAATTCCCATAGGAATATATAAGCTTAGTTAGTTAGTTATTTATGCATTTTTCATGATTTATGGACTAATTTTTGGCTAACTTGCTTTGTAATCCTCTCTACAATTAGCACTTAATCTATATCCACTATACCCCCTTAAACATTAGTAATGTCAATTCTTACTAGTCTACCACCCATTAAAATGACTCTAGCATATAGTTTTCAAGCTCAAAAAATCTCTCAACCTCAACAAATACCTCAAGCACAACAAATCCTTTAAGATCAAAAAATCTCTCAACCTCAACAAATCACTCAAGCTCAATAAGTCCCTCAAATTTAGCAAGCCCCTTATACCAAACCTTTTTAGCAGTCTATTCCTTCAACTTTCCAATATGTAGCTTCATCCCAACTAGTGATAACTACTTACAATCTTTCCCATAGTATAATATTCCATTACAAATCCCATAATACGTAACCACATCTCAACCTATTATGTCTACTACGACAGGATATTTTCCCTCATAACATATGTCTAGTTATTTAAAAAGTTATCAACTCCCTCAACAAAATGTTTTAAGAAGCATGCCTCAGAATAATACTCAGGCAGACCTCCTAAATATACTTATGAATAGGATGGATACTTTTTAAGCCTCCACATCAAGACATAGTATAGTGATCACATATGAATAGATTTGTAATGAGCATATCAACCCTTTAGTTCTTATCCAACCATACCCCTTATAGTGGGAACTTCCTAAATTTACTAAATTTTAGAATAATAAAGATCCCATGTAGCATCTTAGAGCCTTTTGACATGCGTTTTATCTTATAACACATGATGATGCTTTGTTAGTTAGGATGTTTCCCATATCATTAGCAGGAGCTGCATTAGATTGGTATAACTCCATTCCCTGGGATTCCCTCTTTTCCTTTGGGTAGTTGGCCCAAATTTTCTTGGAACACTTTGAATTAACATTACTCAAAAATTGACTATCACAAACCTTTACATTATTAGATAGTTTGATGATGAATCCATATCAGATTTCATGGCTCGATGGTGTAGCTTAATCAACCAATTAGCCTTTCCTTTACCATAGATGGAATTTATTGAGTTGTTTTCATATTCTTTTGTAAAACATATATCATCCATATTTCAAATTCATATTTTCAAGAATTTTGATGCGGCCTTTACCATGGCTCGTAAGCTTGAACTCAATGGCTTTAAAGAGGGAAAAGTTAAGTTACAAAGTAAGAAATTTAAATTTGACACATCCAAAAGCAATAGCAATAATCCTAAACCAAAAGGGGTAGAAAATTCAATTAATGTAAAAAATTCTCCCCCTCTGGCATCCAACCAATCTATGTTTTATACCTCTCAAACGTAGCAACCTAGGGGTCTTACTCATTTTCCCTCTAATAATTCTCCCCTTAATAAATATACCCCTATAAGAGAGCCTTATGATTTAGTATTAGATAAAATCCTACAAGAAAATGTCATTAAACTCCCTCTAATTAGACCAGTTGATGATACACATCCTAATCCCACTTGGTACAAAGAGGATGAATTTTGTGCTTACCACAGGGTAATAGGAAATGACATAGAACAGTGCTAATTCTTCAAATGATTAGTACATAACCTTATTGACAAGGGGGACCTTAAATTGGATGACCAATTGATGATACACATCCTAAGCCCACTTGGTACAAAGAGGATGAATTTTGTGCTTACCACAGGGTAATAGGAAATGACATAAAACAGTGCCAATCCTTCAAAAAATTAGTACATAACCTTATTGACAAGGGGGACCTTCAGTTGGATAAGCCCAATGCTCCTCCTCATTAATATTTAGATATTTTTAAGAAGCCATTTCCTAACCATCCATCCCCATCAAACACCATCCAAACTAACCCTGGTAAGACACAAAATCAAATTCAAGACTTGATTAATACAATCCATGATCAATTATTTCCTAAAGAAGTTCTGGAAGAACCTTTGGTCTTGGATATCCTTATGGGAGATGATTTTGATTTGAGTCAACCTAAGGTCATTAAAGATAGTCTCAAAACTCCTATAGAACTCTTTGATCTTATTACATAAGACCATATGCATGAACCATCCCCTTCACCCTCTCGCCTTGAATCACCTAAAAAGGAAAATGAAATTGTTACTCAAGACATTATTGATAAAAATCTAGATACTTTTGAAGTTTCACATTTTACCCCTTTAATCCCTAGTGAGCCTTGTCATAGTAAAAATGTAATGAGATCCTATCCTTTTACATAAAAACTTCATCCTGTAGAACCATTCTTTATCATAGTACCCTCTCATCTCAAAAATACTAAAGGAAAGGGTAAATATCTTATTATCGATAGTAGGGATGATTATTTTGGTATTATACCAAATAAAGCCTTAGGTCACCCTCACGTTTAAGTTTATTTATATCAACCATCAAAATTCAAGAACCCTAATCCAAGTCTTTCTTCTTTTCTCAATACGTGAAAAGGCAAAGGGGTTACCTCTTTTATACCATCTTCACCATCTATTCTACAACCTCATCTGTCCTCTAGAGTGACTCCCCCTATTATAGGTGTTTCTACTCAAATGCAAGTGAAAATACAAAATCCCTCTTCATTTATAAGTACACCTCTATCTTGATACCCACCTTCTTCTATTAACGTACCATTAGATAAATGTAAAGAGGAGATTAAAAATATCCCTCTTGTAAAGGGTAAGCAACAGAGCCAAGCTTTGCCAAAACAACCTATTATCAAAATCCCTATAAAACTATTGAATGATCCTTTCAAAGGATCTTATGTTATAATTTTGAAATAATTATTGGATACATACCTTATTACGCTACCACCTAAAGGTCTGTTAACTTTCATCCTCAAAGACTTGCATGGTATAAAATTCAAGAAATATGTGTATATCATAGATTACTTAGACATGATATGAAAAATTATAAATCCCTTAAGGTTGTAATCCAATACTTAATCTAAGATGATGATCTTTTGATTGATGATTTAAATGATCAAATTCTTAAGCATAAGGTCACTATTACATCCACTTCACCACCCATAGTCTTGCTAGTCCCATAAGTGATAAGGAGTCAGTAGCATCTTTTGATCTACCTATTTTGTATATTGATGTCATCCATGTAACTACCCATTATAAAAACTAAAACCATAATAAAGCTAAGGTTTCTATTACAGGAGCCCCAACACCTAATATGCCTAAAAAGCTAAAGATTTTTATTATAGGAACTACCTCAACTGAAGCTAAGCAATTGGTTCAACTTTCTATATTAAAATAACTCCATCAGACATTTTTGAAGATGTCATTGTATGAACTTATCGAAAATTCTCCCCAACATCATCAAGCAATGATAAAATCACTCCAAGCTATTGAAGTTTATCTAGATGAACCTTAACCATTGTCAGCATTTATAAGAGCCCTTTAAAAGGTGTCAGTTGTTTCACTAATTCTAGGGTTATTCCCTTATCACATAAAGGCCAAGATCCCCACTCTTCATCACAACTCAAATAGATAAAATGCAAATGAAGAGATTTATGATTGATAATGCAGATAGTATTAATATTATTTATTCATGTGCCTTTCAACATTTATAGTTATTTAAAACCATTATATCCTAATCCCTAATAGATTTGCATTTATTTAACAAACCATAGCACCCATAGTAGGAAGAGTTGTTATCCCCATCTATGTAGGTCCTCGTACCCTCCATGCACTCTTCTATATTATAGAAGGTGAATTATAGTATAACATATTATTAGTTTGTCTGTGGATTCATGCGATGTGATGTGTTCCTTACACTACTCATCAATGCATTAAATTTGAGTATGAAGGCCAAAACCATATTGTCTTCACTGATCCTCATCCCTTTAAGTCATGTAAATTTACTTTCTAATCAAATGATGTCATAATACCTTCACCTAACATAACATTACCCTTGTCTTCTAGTCAAGCCTCAACTAACATGACTATCGCTACTTCAAATTTACCTATTCTAGATTCTATTGACTCTATGATGTAGCAGCTTTCAATAGGGGAATACCAGTTATTAAATCTCAACACCTTACCCACTCTAAGATAATATGTTCACCCTGACAATTAACCTATGTATTCGCCTAGCCTAGGCGAGCTCATTTGCTTTGGACCACCTTTATTACATACCCATTTAGTCTATGGTGGGATTGATCAAACTCCCTCATGATTTGATACAAGCACCTATGGCAAACTATTTACCTCTAACTTCTCATTTCTTAGTAATGCTTAGTTCACACATACCTATCTTCATCATTTTTCCTAGAAAGGTTTTGGCATGGGTAGATATGAGTAGGGTCCTCATGACATCGTATTAGAAGATTTTACAAAACAACGCAAAAAGTATGGTCTAGGTTTTAATAAATATTCTAAATCTAGCACCAAACCTATTATTCTACCATATTTAGAAGAAGAAGAACCATCTTCCTCATTAGACATTTCTTCCTTGATTAGTGATACCATATCCATTCTACCTAAGTTTTTTTAGTCAATATGATCTCCATAAAACCCCTCATCTTCCATCATGATGGTGAAATCCAAACCATCCTTTTAGTATATCCTAACTTAATAGGACATGATACACCAAATATCACTATTTTTTAGTGTCAAGATGATGAGTCAATTTTGACCTATTTAGGTGCTAAAAACTCTTATTTACATAATACTCTCCCATTTGAAATGTCTAGCTTATTAAGTGAATCCACTTTTGATATTAGTATTGGATCTCAAGAAGCCCTAAGGATTGTTAAAGTCAATGAAGCCTTAGATATGAAAGAAAATTAGGATTTTACCACTTTTTTATCAGACCATGCAAAGTGTTTGCCTGGTCATATAGTGATATGCCTAGTATTGATCCTTTAATCATTATCTATAATATTGTTACCTTTCTTGATGCTAAGTCAATAAAGTAGAAGCTTTATAAGATACATCCTCATGTTTCACTCCTTGTAAAAGAGGAATTACATTACCTTTTATCTTCTACCTTTATTCAACCCAATGATTACCCTCAATGGATGTCTAACATTATCCTAGTCACTAAACTTATATGGGGACTTTACATCTGTACTGACTTTTGTGACTTAAATCTTGCTTCTCTAAAAGATGATTTTCCCCTTCCTAATATAGACTAGTTGGTGGACTTAACAGCTGACCATGAAATGTTATCCCTTATGGATGGTTTCTCTAGTTATAATCAGATACTTATTACACTAGAAGATAAACATAAAACTATATTTATTATTCCTTGGGGAACCTTCCATTATTGTGTTACACCCTTCGATTTGAAGAATGATAGATCCACTTACCAATGGACCATGACTTATATATTCCCTGACATAATTCATAAAATTGTTGAAGACTATGTAGATGATCTCCTCAAAAAGTCAAAATTTTGCAAGGATCACTTATTGGTACTTAAGGTTATCTTTGCTCATTTACTTTGGTATTTTGTGTGCCTATATCCTGAAAAGTGCATTTTTGGTGTCTTGATGGTAAGCTTCTAGGCTTCATTGTATCTATTTAAGATATAGAAGTAGATACTACTAAAATCAAGGATATTTTGGAAATGCCTCCTCCAACCAACCTTAAACATCTTCAAAGTTTACAAGGCAAGCTCCAGTCTATTCATCATTTTATTTCTTAGCTCTTCGATCGGTGTCAACTTTTTCACCATCTATTAAATAAGGATAATCATTTTTTATGGGATTCTAAGTGTCAAGAAGTCTTTAATTTACTTAAGGAATACCTCTTGTCTCTTTTAGTCCTTATTCCACCTAAGGAAGGGAAACCCTTCTTTCTTTATATCTTGACTACGGATCATGATTTAGGTATTATTCTTGCTCATCGAGACAAACATCACAAAGATCAAGATATTTATTATATAATTTATACCATCATAGAGTATGAAACATGTTATTCACATACTAAGAAGTTATTCTTAGTGTTGGTCATTGTAGCCTCTAAGATTCATCATTATCTCCTTAACTATAAGACATATGTGATTATGAGCATTGATCCCCTTAAATTCATGCATTTTAAGCCTTTTTAGAATCAGTAGATGGCCAAATAGATTATGCTTTTGGGTAAATTAGACTTGGAATTTATCCATAAAAAAATTGTTAAAGGACATATTATTATTGATCAATTGGTTGATGCACCTCTTAGTAATAACTACCAATTAAATTGTGAGTTTCTTGATGAGTCTATCGCATCCATGGCTCAGTCAGTTTTAGGATATCAAATGACTTTATTATTTGATAGATCCAAGTGTGAGCATGATGGTGGTATATGGATTATTTTAATCCCTTCTCAATGTATTACCATGCCTCTATCTTTCAAGTTAGGCTTCGATTGCACCAATAACATGATAAAGTATGAAGCATTAATCATAGGACTCTAACCTACCCTTACACTAGGAGTTTGATCCCTTAACATCTATGGAGATTCTCAGTTAGTGATCAATCAAAATACTGGTGTGTATCAATGTAAGAATGATATCCTCCAAAGATATAAAACTTTGGTTGATCAAATTTTATTTGCATTCAAACATTATGCCATCTAAGCTACTCCTAGGTCTAGTAATAAGTTTACAGATATGATGGCATCTCTTGCATCCTCTATCCTAGCCTTGTCTCAGGAATCTAAGTTGTGTGTCCTTATCCATTGACTTAATCAACCTTATTATAAAAGGGTAGATCTTCCATCCATCCATAATATCAAGGAAAATCTTGAAGAGCTATGATATGTACAAGTATTTAATTATTTGTCTATACGAATATCCCCTCCTCATCTAACTAAAGGTGCTATGTGCATTTTCCATCAAAAAGCTACTTTCTATGTCATACTAGGGGGAGTTATTTACAAGCATGGTTTTGATGGTATTCTTCTTCATTGTCTCTAAAATCATGAAGCTACCCTAGCTATCCAGGAAGTCCATGATGACTCATGTGGTGGACATTTTAATGTATACACAATCACCAAGAAACTTTTATGTCTAGGTTACTATTGGCCTACTTTGAATTAAGATTATTGTGCATATGTTAAAAGGTGTGTAAAATTTTAGTAGCATGTGAACTTATATCATGTCCCTAGTAAAGCCTTGCAGGCAGTTTGGCCATTCTCCCAGTGGGGGCTCGATCTTATAGAGTAGATTAATCCTAAATCTTCTTAACATCATGGCTTTATTATCACTACCATAGAGTATTTCACTAAGTGGGTGGAAGCTGTGTCACTTATCTCAACTAAGGCAGATAAGATTATGGAGTTTATACATAATCACATTATTTGTCATTTTGGAATCCCATATAAAATTACAATAGATAATGGAAAATATTTTATTTAAGAATAAGAAGTTTCGGGCATTATGTGACTCCTTTAAAATAAAATTAAGTTTTTCCTCACATTACTATCCTCAAGTCAATGGTCAAGCTGAACCACATAATAAAACTTTAATCAAAATATTAACCAAAGTCATTAATGACACTAGAAAAAATTGGCATCTTCATATCCCTTTCAATTTATCGGCATATCAAACTAATTTTAGAACCCCTATAGGTGCCACTCCTTTTTCTCTAGTCTATGGTGTGGAAGCGGTACTTCCTTTGGAAGTACAAATTCCCTCCCTTCGTGTCTCCCTTAGAAATATTGTTTCTAATTAGGATTTCCATCAAGAACATTTTTCCTAACTTGAATTCTTAGATGAACATCAAGCAACAACCCTTAACCACCTTTGTATATATCAATAATGATTAAAACAAGCATATAATCAACATATAAGAGAATGTGAATTTAATATTAGAGATCTTGTGCTTAAAGAAAATAAACATGTCACTAATATGGAATGAATTAAATGGGATAAGTTTACTCCTAATTGGCATAGACCATACATCATAACCCATACATATGGATATGGGGCATATCATTTGGCTTATCTTGATGGTAAACTAGAATGTGAACCTCTTAATGCCTTGCATTTACATCCTTTCTACAACTAGTAAATGTTGGCTCATATTGGGTAGTCATTTCTATCATATCCCTTTATACCTAATAATGATATGAGATTTATGTGGTTACCTAACAATTGTTGTAATACTTACCTTGAATATGAATACCCTGACTCTATTCATAGCATTCTCTATTAAATAATTTCACCTATATTGGGAGAAACCCCAAATCATTATTTTACTTATCCCCTACACACCCTTATTTTCCAAGATAACAAAATCATTTCATATGATGGAATCAACAAAATTATCTTAAGAGAATCTTTATATGTCAATATTATTATTATTTTTAAATCAAGTACAAAAATCCAAATAAAAAAGGGCAAAATATATAGATTGATCCCCTGAAGGACAGTTGTAATCAAATCAAAAAGGGCAAAATAAATAGACGGATCCCTCAAAGGACAACTATGCAAAAATACAAATATGTAGACCACTCCCTTGAAGGATGGATACTAAGCAAAAAACTTATTGCATTGATCTTTTTTAAAAATTATGTAGTTTTCAAACATCCTTAAAATTAATAAAACATATAAAAATCATGTTGTTAAAATAAAAATCCCAAGAAAGCTTCCTAAATCGATCAACTTTTTAATAGTAGACTTCCCATATTGATCAGTCTACATGTTGGTATAAACTGATTCTTGAAAGAAAAATATTAATTCTTAGAATATGGGTGACACTATTATCTATCCATTATCATATCAAAATCATCTACTCCCAATAATCATATCTTTGATTACCCAAGGTTGTGTCAATATTTATTATCCTTTAGTTAAGGATGCATATGCAATGCAAGTGAGAAGCCATCTTTTTGGTTGTGGTCCAAGCCAATGTGGGATAATTTTATACTTTATGTTCATTATAAATCCATAATCCATAAATCATAATTCATTTAAATAATCATGTAATTTATAAACATCATAAATTTAAATAATCTATAATCCATAAAGAACATCTAATTTTTAATCACATAACATCACATAAAATCCATAAGCTTAAACCATAATTTGAATCTCATTAATATAATATACTCCATAATAAAACAAAATCCATAAATAAATCCATAATTTACATCATGATAAATAGTCCATCCATAATAAATCATAATCCATCCATCTAAATAATCAATTAATCTCTAACTATAAAGCATAATCCATCCATAAAACATAACTATAAATATATCTCAAGTGTCTATACAAATGTAATAAAAGTGGCTCGTATGATACACATATCTATTGGGTAAACTATATCCTATTGATATGAATGCTATCATCTCCTTCTCTCCCTCCTGTAATTCTCCCTATACTGATAGTAGCACTTGGGGTCCTCTATGATCTACTATGGCTAACCACATGTGATGTAAAATGATGAACCACTGGTAGTTGATCCTATATAATCCTCTCATAGTATCCTAGCTTAGCCAGTGCATCCTTATACCTCTATAGTGGTATCATACCTATGGGAATGATACTCAGACTTATATAATCTCAAGTTGGCCTCTCAACCATATAAGCTCTCATCTACTCTACCTTGGCCCTGTAACTATCCCTCTCCTAAATGACCTAGTCTCACTACTATGTGATGCTATCAATCTCACTCTATAATCTCTGTACCTTAGCACATAGTATCTCTTGCTCATCCTATAATGGGGCATCCTATACTAGTGCCTCCTCTCTATATGCATCTAGGACATCCTCCATGACCACATCAACAACCACCTTTAGATGAGGTCTAGATTTTCTCTCCTATCACCTCACCATATCTCCTAAAAACCAAGTGGCATAATCATATATATAACCTACATCATCCAAATCTGATGCTATCAGTTACTCTAGTGCTCCCATTTAGATCACTATAATTTTAGGTGTTGGCTAGTCTAGTTCTGTATCCTCCCACCTATATAATCATGGGGCTAATGGTACATCCTATAGTAAACTAAACTATTGATAGACCCTGTCAAAATAGAATACCTCCATGTGGTCCATCCATCATCCATATACCCACCTCTCATGGGCCACATCCCTTAACTCTACCTCTATGCCAGGCCATGATGGAAAGTATACATATGGTCTCCAAATAATATCTCCAATATGTAGGTCCTCAAAAAGTTATCTATAGTATGCTAGATCACACACTACCCTATCCATGTATGTAATAACTAGATCTTCCTTCTACTGAAGGAAGCCCACACTATATGCCATATTTTAAAACCTAACCAATGGGGTCCTAGGCAATTAAATCAACTAAATATGCTTGTATGCCCAGTAATGGAGCATAAAGGTGATGTCTCAACCCATGCGATGCTCTGTATGCCAACTCCATAGTTCCTTATAGATCTGCCCTAGTAATGTGGGTACCCAAGAAAATATGGTCCTATGATCAAGCATATCTACTATAAATATAGTGAAGCTCCATGGTAACCATCCTCCACTAGAATCAGGTAATACATAGCAAGTTAGTGTTAACATGAGCATGGTTATCACTAGTCTCTCTATTAGTGCCTGACTATATAAGGATTGGAATGAAAAATCTATAGCCATGAATTTGATATCTAAATCATCTTCCCAATATAATCATGCTAGTGTTGTCACATGTCCAACTCCTCAATAGTATATATTTGGGCTCCCTAAATTAGCAATCTCAAGATCTAGTAAATGTCTTCATTGGTAATGGTCATCTCCCCTATCAAAAACTAGAAGGTGTTGGTGTTATCATCCCACTGCTCTATCAAAGCCACCATCTTGCCAACATCATGATGAATATGGAGATAATTATGAATCCCTCCAAAACCTAATGTATTTATATTTGCCCAATTAGCATCATCCATCTCCACTCGTAGCTCCTCCAGTAATGGTCAAACCCTATCCCTCATCATCAGTAGCTCTCATGCCTATAACACCACTTTTTTGTTAGTTAAATTCTATTTTTTGTTTTTTTACCACTTCTATAAATCACCATTTATTCTATATATATTGATGTTGATCCCCTATAGATCATGGTCAATTTTATATAGATTGATTTTGATCCCTTATGGATTGATATCAATTTATTTTTACCTAACAATCAAAAAATTTCTCATACATTCCTAGTCTACCCTCCCCTTATCCTATCCCCCCTAATTATTCTAACCTAACCCCTCCCTTAAGCTAAATATTCTAAAACCCTAAAAACCATAATAAAATATCAACCATTTCAAAATTACCCATATACATAGAAAATGTGTCACCTACCTCATAGTGCACTTGTCATCATCATTGTCTACCCCCGCTAGCCTCCATTTTCTCGTATGTGTGTTTGAACATTAGAAAACTATCAAATTTTACTTATAGAACTCATCTATGTTTGATATATAAATGAATATCATTCTCTGTTGATGGGCTATTTACAACCATTTTTGTGATCATCATTGATCTGTTTGATCGATGTCAATTTGCTTTGATCACCATCAATTTCTTTTAATTACTGTCAATTTCCCCTAGCTTGATTAATGTTTGCATTTTGGATTATTTTACTTGTTTTTAGTTTTATTTTGAGCCCATATTTTCTTGATTTTATCATAGCTATCCCATTTTTTTAATCCTTTTACCCTTTAGATTGGAGAATTTGAGCCCTTTGTTAGGTCTCTAATCTCTTTTAGCATACCCTTTCTTTTTGGAACCTTACCCCATGTAAGATCTTAAGAGTGTCTTTTATCTTGAGTAAATTTTACCATAGGTATGGATACACCATATGCACACTAGATGCTTTGGTTTGTTATTCATATCTCTTGTTCTCATGATTTGCCTTTTATAAGCTTACTTATTTTAGCTGTGGCATTTCACTTTTTGATCTGGTCTTTTGAGCATTCCTACTTGAATATTACTTTTTGTTCCATTTAGTGAAAATATGGACTTCCTTTGTCATTATCTATCATCTTTTTTATGTGTCCTTTAGCTATCTTCCATTTTGTCCATATCATCTCCTCCATTTTATTTTTCCATTCCATTTGGTTCAAACCTGTCATCCATTCCATTTCACTTCCCATTGCCTAGTTTGAGGGGGGATACCTCCTCACAAAAACATGGGGAATTAGGGATTTTTATAGTTTTTTTATTGTGGCACAACATTTTATACCACTCTACAAAAATGGCAAATATAGGCACTAAATTTATACACCTTGTTTTAATATTATGTATCACTATGTCATAATGCCCCCCATGCATAATTATTTTTATAATTACATTTTATCATCATTTTTCCCTTTACCACCTGGGTTAATAAGTTAATTACTATGGTTAAATATTAATTACCCCTTTTACCTCTAAAACCATATAATATAGAAAATCAAATAAAAACTAAATTTGTTAATATACTAACAGCCTATCCCATAGTTAAAATGACCCAAACAACCTCAAATCCATTTAAACCCCATTTTACCCTACACCAACCTATTGGAATGTCATTTTGTTTAAGATCCATCCATATTTGGTGAATCAACATCTATTCTCTGATATCATCATCGATCTGTTAGAATCGATGTCGATCATTAAATTTACAATAATCCTCCATTATTCGAGAGGAATGAATTTGAATGCAAGGATATTATCTTCTATCATGATTTGCTATGAAAATCATTGATGAATCCATACAATCCTTTCAAGCACCTTTGTTACCATTGAAAGAGTGATTACCAGGTGATTTTGGGAAGGTCATTCATCTTCTTTGTGACATCTATTTTCCAACCATTAAAATTTTAGTATCTTGCATGTTTTTTTAGCTTTCTCATTTAATGTTGTGTCTCTATGTTTTATTTGCATTTTGTTTTCATTATTTTATCAAAAATTAGGTTGTTACTATAGTATTTTTAACATTCAATATTTCTACACAAAATCATCATTGATTCATTTGAATCGACATCGATCATGTAGGATCATTGTCAGTCTTTGTCCATTTAATTAAAATAGTCATTTAAAATTTTAAATCTCTATAAAATTATTTTTTTATCTATTAAACCTTTGTCTTTGTCTATTTTTTATTCTATTTACATAACTTTATCAAAAATACAAATTGTTATTATAATCTATTTTCACTATTTGACAATATTTACAGAATCAACATCGATCCATCTTAATCAAAATTGATCTTGTAGGATTGGCATTGATCCCTGTTAAATCTTTAAAACATTTTATGAAATTTGTATTCTATTTTATAAAAATTATGTATATTCATGTAGATGACCTTGCTTGGTTTAGTGCATGATTCAATTAGCATATTTGATCTTCCTATCGTCCCCCAACCTCTCTTTGTGGATCAGAGTGATATAGCTTTTGAGCTAGGAATTTGTTTTGTGGTTTTCATATGTGATTTCACACATATTGATGAGTAGTTAGATATAATCCAAGAAGACATAGACATTGGTATTGAATTATGGGATGCATATTTTGATCATATAAATCTTCTTATCAATTAATTATCTTTGGCATTTTTGATCCATATCTTATTTATCATTATAATTTCATGTTTAAAAATAAACTTGAATGTTAAAACATGGGATGACATCCACCTAAGGAAGCTTGTGCTTCTTGGGACTATTTTTATACCAGGCAACCGACCCATTATACTATTAATCAATTTTTTGTTTAAGTATGATGAGTTACAGGTCATTCTTCCCCAACCAAAGAGGAGTTATCACAATCAAGCTTGATTAATAGTGTGAAAATCAATATTCATCCATAGGTAGTTCTTCAAACCCTACATTTAATTTATTTTATTACTATCTAAATAGAAAATATTGAAAATAAATAAAAAAATAATAATATAAAAGAGTAGGATCAGTTGACCCATTGTAAGAGATGGTAGGGGTGATACCTCCTATATAAATATTATCAATTTGAGATGTAAGAGGATCATTTTAAGGATGTTTAATTTTATTCTTGACAAGAGGAGGTTGAGGAATAAGAAGCTTCAAAGATCTAAGGATGATATAATTTTGAGTTTTCATATTAGGGTTATGAGTGTGTATTTGAGAAGGTTAAAGAATGTTGTTTCATGAGTTGTTTCATTATGTTGAGTGTTGTAGTGATGTATTGATGACCTCATATAGTCATAAGAAGTCTTATTGTCATGGTGTATAATCTATGAAGGTATTCATAATTTTTTGATGGTTTTGAGTTATTCATTTCAAGATTAACTCCATTTTACACTTCTTACTGATCTACAAAGAGAATTCTTTGAACTCACAAGGTATTACTAAATTGACATGTGGAGGTAAGCTAAAATACACTTGCACAATAAAATAACCATCAAATACACTTAGAGAATTATTGAATGAGGTAAAAATAGCTATCTTTATTAATTCAAGACAAAAGGTAGGGCTTCTCCATACCCAAGTGGAAAGATACCAACAATGGCCAAAAAGGCCCAATTTATAGAAGAAATGGGAAGATAGAGAAAAGGGAAGTCCAACAGTCACTTGGACATGTGTCACCAAGTGAAAATTAGTTAAAATTTCATGTGAAAGAGGGGTGAGGAAATTCATGCCATTTCAGGAGGTCTACTTGTCTGAGAAAAGTCATAAGAATGGTGAAAAATGGCATAAAACCTTTAGAATTGGCATAGAAAACTGCCTCCATCAAAGACCATCCTTGAATGTTTAAAACTAAGAATAGGAGAGTCAATACATAACACTATTTGAAGGAAATAGAACTCATGGTGATAATTAGAAAATGTTCTTTCTAACTGCTACCTATCCTTTGGACACCTAGGTTTATTGATTTTATGGAAGCTCCTTGATTTGGGTTAGCTATGAGCAACAACTCAAACTATCGACCTATCTATTTTTCACTTATTTTGTCTACACTAGATGCTTGGGTTCTCACCATTTATTACCTCTATATTTTCTCTCAGGTTCCCACTGAGTCTTTTTGACTCCAAAAATTATTTTATATAGTTTAAAATTGATATTTACAAGGCCATCACCTTATTAGGTATTTCTTTCAAAAATTTGTTTCCCTCAGACTTCTATTTTGGTAATTTTCTCCTTTGGACTTTTTTGTCTTGGCATTTTTCCTAAAAAAAATTCATTTAGGATATTTCTTGGCAATTCCTACAAAAAAAAATTTCAAATAATCTTTTGGGCTTTTTGTTTCCTTTATGTCAGACAAAATGTCTAAAATAATTGTGTTTTGACCTCTTTTTGATGTGAACAAGTTTTTTGAAAGAATTCCTTTGGACTTTTTGTTTATCCCTTCAAACTTTTGTCTTTTTCCCCTTGATCAAAAGAAATGGTCCTTCAGGAAACTATAAATGACCCTCCAAGAAAGTTGAAGTGCCCTTCAAAATTTTGTAAATTACCTTTGAGCCTTCATGCAAACATCCCTTCAAAAAAGTTGAAAATGACCTTTTTGAAAAGATGGAGATGCCCTTCAGAAAATTTGAAGTGTCCTTCATAAAAATTACAAATGACCCCTTTGGCTTGAAAAGATATCTTTTAGGGAAATTGTTTCAGACAATTTTTCTAAAGGAATTAGTCTTCATCTTCGAGAAATTTGTCTTAGAAAATTTATCTAAAACAATTTAGCACTTTCACTAAATGAAAAGTCTTTAAAAATAAAACTTTAGTTAAAAACAAAATACTTGAAAGGATTGCTATGCAAAAGCTTAACAAAAGACCAAAACCAAAATTTTTGAAAGAATTAGACTTGTACATTTGTTATGGGCTTTGTATAAAACACTTCTTATAAATGAAACTTTTATACTAGACCTAACCAAATGTATAGACTTAGGTGGCTAAGTTTTCAAATAGGGGTGCCTAATTTTAGCTTGAAGGGCCAAATTTTAGTCAAAAAATTGGTGACTCGTAGGGGTAGTATGCCTGCTATACTGACTAGACCAGTAGCCTAACTAGTTTATTGGTCATGGAGTCATCCAATGACTAAAACATATAAGATATCTTGACCATTGACTCAAACCTTGATCAAAAAGACAACCATTGACTACTTCAAACATAGAAAGGAAAGAGACACATAATAAAGACTAAAGCAAACACACATGTGCTACTTAGCACTTAGGGAAAACAAAACATAGAAGAAAGGAAACAAATCTATAATTTCTCTTGATTATACCTCCCTTCCTGGATCAAAAGGGAAGTATCTTAGGTCTTCTTCCTCACTAGATGAGTGATGGTGCTGGGCATGCTTCTTCTTAGATGGGCTGTTAGATGACTCTTGATTCCTCTTTGTTTTTTGTCTTTGTTCATCATCCAATGGATCCGTCTCCCATGCATTTTCAATGTAGGAAAGGTCCTTTTGAACCTCCAAGCATGCCTCAAACTACTTCCCCTTCATCTTAACATGACAAATCTAAAAATCCATATATGGAGTAGTTTGTTGCAAGTTCATCACTCTTTAAAAGATCTCATCATCCTTTTCCACTCTCATAATATCTTAAAATTATTCAAGGAGCATTGTATCATAACCATTTGAAGTTGTTTCTTGATTTCATTCTTTATGAAGATTGTTAGAGGTGGTTGCATAGGTGGATGTAGAGATAAGCTCCAAGTTACCTTAAAAAGGCTTAAAATCATCATAGATTGCTCTATTATGATCCAAGTTCTCTTCATGATGATTCTCTTCAACATGTATCTATTCTCTCTCCTCTTGAGCTTGATTATCTAGGAGCTTGGTCTTTTCCTCCTCTTCATACTCTTGGAACATTTGCATGTAAGTCTGCCACATGTCCTCCTTTTGAGTAACATCTTCTTGCTTGTCATGACTAGTCATCTCCAAGGGATTTGTAAGTTTTTTGAGAGATTCAAATTCATTACATATTCTATCAAATATTTTTCATAGGTCATCAACTTTTTGCTGGTCTGCATCATGAAATGGAGAGATAAAAAAGGCCATTCTTTATTCATCCTTAGAGTCTAAGAGAACTTGCTTCAAGAAAATTTTCCCAATACAAGGGGATACTTCCTTCATATCCTCACAACCTAACCTCTCATCATCATTTAGCCCTTATTCATCATCAATCCCATCTAATATTTTAATCTCATCCTCCCTCCTCATGACATCAACCTCAGGTAATTAAAAAATAGGGAGCTTAGACAAAGGGGATTCCCAAGTGGTAATATAATTCTCAATATTAGGAGGGGAAACTTGATTAGTTGGAAGGGGTAGAAGTTTGGTTTTGATAGATTCATGAGTAGGGGTGGGAGGGATTTGAATGGTTCCAAATGTCTCTTCCCTAATGACTTCTCCACTTAGGCATGATTTATTTCTTCCTTCATGAGCTGCCATTACATCTTTCCATCTAGAGAAGGTGGTTTCAAGGATAGCTTCATGGGATTGAGAGGCTGATGAAGGGGTGAAAGATATGTCTAGGAAACCTATAGTTTCCTTAGTATTAGAACTTTGACTATAATTTGGAGAAGTGGATTTAGATAGTCTACCTTCAGTTGCCATGATAGGTTTCATCCACATCTGATTTTCCAACTCAATTTCCCTTTCAAGGTGAACTTCAAAACTTAGTTTTTCTTCTTCACAATATTCCCCAAGTGTGCCACCCTACTCCATCATGATATCTTCCTTCCCTTGGCCAATTTTTTGAATGGGTTTCCAAGAGGAAAAGTTTTGGGGGAAGTACAAAGAATTCGGGACACCTTGACATTACCAAGATAGAGGTTGTTCATAAGTTCTTAACCATTTTGTTAATTGGAAGATCAAACCACAAATATCAAGCATATCACTAGAAAGACATGGCCAACTAGATTTATCTATAGGGATCCATTACTTTTTAAATTGTTCTAAAGCTTCCCTCACACTCTTAACATAAATTCTAGGGATAATTTGACCATAACCACACCTAGTGTCAAGGTCTAACATATATTATTGGTAACTAGGGAGAGTTCTCTTGAAACTAGTAATAGAATGACTTGGAGGAGAGTTAGGTGGGCAAGATGGAGCATAAAATTGATATGTTGGGTCATTAAAAACATATGCTTGATGAGGATCATGACAAGGATAGAGAAGAAATTTCTCATAATCAAGGGTATGAAATAAGAAAACAACTTCAATTTTTATACCTAGGATTCTTAACTAGTATATATGTATGTGGATTCACCATTGATGTTTGTTAAAATTACATCTAAAGGTTGATGTCTTAAGGAGAACACCAAAACTCCTCAAAGAATGGACTCAATAGTCCCATCGGGTGTGCCAAAAACTATTGTCACTTAATTTCACCCAATGAGGAGATGGGACAAGCTTATTCACATTAAAATGACACAATGGAACCACCCCAGGGCTATGGGTATCCCTATTTGGGGGTGGACCTCTAGATTAAGAGATAGCTCCCCTTGATGCATCATTTAAGCTCATACTCATACTACTAACAAATTAGGGAGATGAAAAAGGTTAGAATAACTGAAAGTAAACCTATTCTACCGGGGGTGATGCACCAAAATAATTTTTCTACTCACACTCTTGACATATATTTTTAACCAAAAGAATCCTAACATACACTTCATCCAATAACAACCTTATTCTTGCATCAATGTTTCAACAGAGGGTCTTCAAATTGGCTTAAGCTAAGAAGACTTAGAAAATAGGCATCCTGAGACACACTATTGAATTAACTAATCACTACACCTGTAGCTCCATTTGACACTTCTTGCTGACATGTAAAGAGAAGTCTTTGAACTCACAAGGTACTAGGAAAATTAACATGTGAAGGTAAGCTAAGATACACTTGCACAAGAAAATAAACATCACATCCACTTAGAGAATTATTTAATGATGTAAAAAATAGATATATTTATTAATTCAAGTCAAAATTTTGGTAGGAATTCACCACACCCAAGTAGAGAGATACCAACATTGGCCAAAAAGGCCCAATTTATAGAAGAAATGGGAAGATAGAGAGAAGGGAAGTCCAAGATTCACTTCGATGTGTGTCATCAATTGAAAATCAATTACAATTACATGTGAAAGAGGGGTGAGGTGAGTCATTCCATTTAATGAGGTTTACTTGTCTGAAACAAGTCATAAGAATGGTGAAAAGTGGCATAAAACCTTCAAAATTAGCACAAAAAACTACTTCCATCAAAGACCATCCATGAACATTTGAAATTGAAAATAGGAGAGTTGACACATAGCACTATTTGAAGGAAATTGAACTCATGACAATAGTTGTAAAATGCTCCTTCTAACTTCTAGATATCCTCTAGACACCTATGTTTGTTGATTTCATGGAAACTCCTTAATTTAGGTCAGCTAATAGCAACAACTCAAACTATCAACCTATCTATTTTTCACTTGTTCTATCTATACCAGATGTTTGGGATCTTCCCATTTATTACCTCTATATTTTCTCTTAAGTTCCTACCAAGTCTTTTTTAATCTAATGACTATTTTTGATAGTTTGAAATTTATGTTTGTGGGGCTGTCACCTTCTTGGGTATTTATTTCAGACATTTGTTTCCCTCATACTTTTGTTTCGACACTTTTATCCTTAGAATTTTTTTGTCTTAGCACTTTTTCCAAAAGAATTCATTCGAGATTTTTCTTGGAAATTCCTATGAACAATTTTCCAAAATAATATTTTTAGCCTTTTGTTTCCTTTGTATTAGACAAAATGTCTAAAAGAATTGTGTTTTGACCTCTTTTTGATGCAGACAAGTTTTCTAAAAGAATTCCTCAGACAATATTTCTAAAAGAATTCCTTCAAATTTTCTATTTGGCCCTTCAAACTTTTGCCTTTTTTCCCTTTGGCTAAAAGAAATAGTCCTTTAGAAATCTATAAATGACCCTCCGAGAAAGTTGAAGTGCCCTTTAGAATTTTTGTAAAGTAACTTTTGGCCTTCATAAAAATGACCCTTCAAAAAAGCTGAAGTGCCCTTCAAAAAAATAAAAAATGACCTTTTTGGAAAGATGGAATTGCACTTCAGAAAAGTTGAAGTGCCCTTTGAAAAAGCTGCAAATGACCCCTTTGGCTTGAAAAGATATCTTTTGGGGAAATTATTTTAGACAATTTTCCCAAAGGTAGTAGTCTTTGTCTTCGAGAAATTTGTCTCAAACAAATTGTTTAAAAGAATTCAACACTTTGGCCAATTGAAAAGTCCAAAAAAATAAAACTTTAGTCAAAAACATAAGACCCAAAATGATTACCATGCAAAGGCTTGGTAAAGAACAAAACCAAACTTTTTGAAATAATTGGACTTGTATATTTGTTATGAGATTTGTATAGAACACTTCTTTCGAATGAAACTTACATACTAGACATAGCCAAAGGTACAGACTTAGGTGGCTAAGTTTCCAAATAGGAGTGACCAATTTTGACCTAAAGGGCCAAAATTTGGTCAACAAGTGTATACATAAAAAGTTATGGGCTCTGCAAGGTCCAGGTAGGGCTATAAGTCCTCTAAGCAAGGCTAGTATGAAGAAGTGAAATTTTTAGTTATTTTATCTAAATTAAAAAGGTATGGGTGTTTTTGAATGATTTTTTTAATCTATTTTTGTGCATATTTCCTATTTGAAGATTGGTTTGTTCATTTTTTGCTAATCATAGGGTTGGCTTGTGAGAGAAAATTTAAAGGTAAGTATGAAATTGCTTCATGGTTAGAGATGGTTTGAAGGTGCGCAAGGGGTGCCTAATATTAGGTGACTTAGGGGGAGTCCATCTTAATGTTTTAAATGTGATTTCAATTAGTTTCTAGTGTTCATGTGTGTTTTGTCTTCATAGAGCAGTGTATGGTCAAGAATAGTGTTATGTTTGAAGCATGTTTGAGAAGCTCAAGGTAAGAAGTGGTATACATAATGTTAGGGGGAGTTTGTATCATCTATAAGAGGTGTTACTTTTATATTATTGGTTTTGAAATCCTTTTTAGGTATTCTTGGATCAAAATAAGAACCCAATTTGTCATTGTGTTAAAGGGGGAGAAAGTGCTTCAAGAGAGAGAGAGAGAGAGACTATAAGATTTCTGATTGATGTTGACATCAATGACACGTGGGGATATTGTTTGAGATTTTTCAATGATATCTCCAAGGTGGACAAGGATTTTGATGAGGTATCATGTGTGTTAGAATGATAATAATAAAGTGTACTTCAGTGTGCTTTTGTCTTCTTGCATGGTTCTTTAATGCTTTTCTTAGTGAGGTAGTTGATGGATGTTATTAATGGTGTGGTCATATTTCAAAGACCCTATGGGGTGTTATGAGTTATTTTAGTGATTATGGAATTGAAAGGAATTCATTAGAAGAATCATATGAATGTCTAGGTTCTCCTAATCATCTTTCAAAATTAGGTTGAGTGAGTATATTGATGATATCAACATTTACATGTGTGGTAGTGTCAAAAGGAGTTGGTCAGATCGGTTTGATTAGTTTTACGCCAATATTTTATGGTCCAAGTTTTAGGTCATGATATGGTCTGTAGTAGAAGTTATGGTATTGAAAATTTCATCTCCCAAGTAGATTTCACTAGTTTCCATACTTAGCCAAATTTGCAATATCAAGTAACCATTATATAGGGATACCAAGTGTTAAAACCTCACTCAATCAGATCAAAGATATAATGGTGAGTGTTCAATCATTTAGATGGAGATATAATAATGAGAGTTTAATCATGTATATGGATATATAATAGAGATAATGAGGTTAATAAGTCAAAGGATCATACGATTGAGCATGATGGTGACATGTGTCACAAACATGATGAATTGGTAGCAAATCAATGGCCCATATTTGATTGTATGTTTAGTAGATCAACATTGCATGTTTGATCATACAAATCAAAAATCGATGACATGTGTTCAACCATGTAGATGGAGATTGATGGTGTAAATTGATTCAATAAGTTAATAAGATTAGATTGCATATGACGCTACCAAGTGGTATAAGAGCATTAACTGAATGAAAACTAACAGTAGGGTATACAAAAGGCGCGTGGGGCTACCAATTGTCATATTATCATAAGCATGGATTAAATATGAATGAAAATCATTGAAAATTAAGGCTAGGAGACTCTTGAAGAGATTGATAGAGTTAATTTGATCAAGTTTCTAGGGCACATGAGATGAAGACACATGTCTGAATCTTTTGCATGAAATAGTGACCATTGGAATTTGAATTTTCAAATTAATAAAGGAAAATCAACCCTAATTATTTGAGCTATATCTTTTGATGTAAGAAAAATTTGATAGTGGTATAAAAATCAAAGTGTAAAAGACTCCAATGGATATCCATAAAAAATATTATAATGTTGACTATCCATACAATTACATTTATTGAGATCTAAATCTGATTGAGGGTTTGACCATCTTCTGTAAGTAAACTGAGAAGGATGTTTGAGATTTTATTAATGGTGTTTTGATGATTCAAGGTGAATTATCAATTGGAGAGTGTTTTAGACTCCATGAGTATCATTTTTATGGACTTTTAAGGTTTGAAAATTCCATATTTAATTTGACCAAATGCTTAGAATTTGACTATTTATTTATTCATTCATGATGTGCTTGTGTACAAGGATAATGTTTAAGAAAGTTATGAATATGAAAAGGATTGTAGTGATGGATGTAATCACTTTAAAGTATCTTAGGGGTGATGTGGAGTAGACATATACATTTTGAAGTGGTCTTGTGTTCCTAATTTTCTTGGTTAAGTGTTAAAGGGGTGAATAGATCTCTTTGAGACCTAAAAGGGCTTCTAAGGCCTAATTAAAAGGTGTAGCTATCGAAGGGTGACCCATGGATGTTATGGTCTACCTATGAGGGGTTAGATGGGATATGTAATGTGTCTTAATTAATTTTTGTGTTGGTTCAAGTATGTAATGCGCTTTGGCTAATAGGGAGAGTTATTTGAGTGAGTGTGTGGTATAAAGAGAAGGCCAAATTAGTTTGTTTGGCTCGTTATGAAATTGGGGATTTAAACAAAGGAAATAAATAATTTTAGGAGTTATATCAAGACTTTTAGGAACATCAAAGGTAGAAGGAGATATAATTATGTTTATTTGATAAGGTATTATAGGTGAATACATAGGTCAATAAACCTAATGAGTCTAAAAGAGGTTATTTGAGTATGAAGGGCTAAAGGGCCGATTGAGTGAGTGTGTGTAATCAATGGATTCAAGATCAAAGCAGGTTTAGGATTTTATGTATGACCTATAGGTCATAATTATGATGTCATAATAATATTCTTGTGGGTTTGTATATTTAAGATGCGTAAAGGTGTTTAGAGTGATCTAAAAGGGTATTATGGATGCATTTGTTATGTGTGCAAGCTTGAGAGAGTGTGAAGGGTTAAAGAGAAGTGTTAGACATTACTTATCCATTAGATTGAAAGGAAATAAAAGTTTTGGAGATGTTCATTTCATACTTATTGTTGTGGGTTCTCAATATCTAGGGAAAGAGGTGTTTGTCCATCCTTAGGGACTAGTGCTCCTTGTGAAGTGGGTGCTTCACTAAAGATCTCATGTTTTTGATCATCTTATAAGACAAGTAGTCCATGTGTTTATAGGATTTAGAGTGGGTTTTATCCCCCATGAGGGTTTCCTACATAAATTCATGTGTTATGTGTGTAATCTTGTATTGTTATCTTGTTCATTGTTATGAATGACTTGTATGTTATATGAATGCTTATAGTAATGGATTAAGGGATTAAAAGGATTAGAATTGAAATTGGATTATCTTACATCACTAATTCACCCACAAGTGATTGTACCTGTAAAAAATTATAGGCAATTGCATAACTTAGCTATGTATTTATTTCTTGGTCCTAATTTGTACCCTGATTGTCTCATTCATTAACATCAACAAGCATATGAAATTGCCTTAAAAACTCATGAAACACAAAGAAAACTAAATATTTGAACCTATATAATGCTCATATGGATATATACAAATACCCTCTTACAAATCTTAAAGATAATATTTTAGATATATTTTTTTAAAAATACTATAACTTTTTTTAGCCTCAACGTTATTTATGGCTTTGTTCTTACTTGAAGCACCATCCCCTATTACACCTAAGTGACACATGATGATATTCAAATGGATCATATGTATACACATAATATTTTTCAAACTTTATCATTTAATGATGCTTTTTATCTTGTAGGAATCCATCGAGTCTCAATCTCTCTTAGTGCATGTCTTAAGGGATGCATTGAGAAAGGGATGGGCAAACCATTTTTACTTTTTAGGATTATTGTCCCCTTGATACCACTTGTTACCACTCCAACCATCTCCAAAACACATTCCCCTAAGTTGTTCCTCCTATTTTTCACCCTCTTCTAGTCATTTTCTACCCTCATTAGCCCTTCCCTAGCCCAAAATCCTTTTTGATGGTTTATGTTACACTGTTAGCCCTATCAACCTTGTAATCTAATTGGTAAAACTTATCTGGGGTCTAGGTTAGCCCCTAATTGACCTAGACTAAGACCTAATTTTTTTGTCAGTAATGATACAAGGTCGATTGGGTCAATCTTGTAGGCCTAAAATTTTAGAAAGGACTACGGTTAGATTTAGCTATATAAACACATCTATTTTACCATTCTTAGAGATATCAAAAGAGTTAATTATTCATATATTCTTCTTTAAAATATTCTCTTCCTCCATTCTACTTGAGAAGTCTTAGCTTAGGGTTTCTACTTGGAGAATAATCTTGTCTCATGAAGTCTTTGATGTTTTTTCCTTTCTTAATGATCCTTATAAACCAAAAAAAACTCTTGCAAAGCACCTTTGGACAAGGGAGAGATTGAGTCTTGATGGGATAGTATTTAAGGTAAGTATCTATAACTTTGTTCCTTTGTTTAGTAGATAGAATTATCATAAGTAATGGATTTTGAATATATTTCTCTCTCCATGCATTAGGGTTTTACCTATGCATAGATTAAATAGGATTATATTATGCATGCTTACTTTTAATGTTTATTACCCACACTTTATGCCATAATATTTGGTGATGACTAGATTAGACTTTATTTTACTTGTTATTAGTTTAGTGAATATGTAAAAATAAGATCTAGTTAGGGTTATTGCATAGTTTTACTTGACTGGAGGCTTTGTAACCCTCCCTAGTGATATTATTATGGTAAGAGATCCCTTGGATAGATCTAGTAGATCCATCTTGATCATGACCTCAAATATTTAATGTATCCATAATCAAAAGTGTAAGTAGGATTTATCTTCTTCAAGCTAGGATTGATTTATAGATCTATTGCATTTCCTATTGCATACATTCTAGTGAACCCAAGATGAATATAACTCTTGAAAGTTTTCTTTTACACTATCATTTTTACCATTTTATTATATTTATCCATATTTTAAGTATTATATCAAACTAGTTAGTATATTTATAACTTTATATGTGTGGGTTTAACACATTCACTTCAAAATGACTTTTTTTTGTCTATGCAAGTATTCATTACCTATAGGTTACTAGATCAAAAGGTTAACATAGTAATATTCTTCAATTCTAGATTAGAATATAGTGTCAAATAGGTCAACTTTGTCATCTAATTATTTTTGCTAGAATACAGGTCAATAAACCTTGCCAAATAGGTTGACCCTATTTTTTGTTCTTCTTCAGCATACAAGATTTTGTAAAACTTAGTTGAACTATTTGACCCAGTTTGTAAAATTTGAACACAATAATTAAGGCATTTAAACATAAAATTTGTAATCTTAACCATCTTCAATCCCACTAAGGTTCATCTCTTTAACCTCTCTATTATTTTAGTACTTTCTTTAGTTCTATTTTTCACAAGTTTGCTTTCTTTAAAACTTCAACCCTAAAGCTAACTAGGTCAACCTATCGATGTAGTTATGTAGTCTACCTTCTATCTAAGAGACATAGTAGACGCGTTTGAGTTTGTTCTATATTGTTTACATATAGTGTCTATTGAACTGACTATATTACTATTCTTAATCAATGAATTAATAACTATTTTCTAGTAATTAATTCACAATTCATTTTTAGCTCTTTTATTCTTAAAGTAATTCACATAGTCTAAATAGATAGTTTTTCAAAATTATCATTAAAGTTACACTATTTTACTCTTTTCACACACTACCAAATCACATAACATTTAAAATTAATTTAAATGCTTCTCTTCCCAAGGTCTACCTATTTGGATTTTATCACCAATGGGGAAGATGACTTGGTTTTCTAGCCAAGTATAAATATGTTGTTAATGGTATATATTGGCAAAACACCCAACATCCTTATTGCTATGGGATTGTTAAGTGAGGGGGTAGGAACCAATACCCCTTACAAATAGTCAATTATGTAAATTGTTAGCCCACACCCCTTATGAATATCTTCTTAGTCAAGAACTTATTAT
Organism: Torreya grandis; assembly: GCA_037957365.1. NCBI lineage: Eukaryota > Viridiplantae > Streptophyta > Pinopsida > Cupressales > Taxaceae > Torreya > Torreya grandis. The sequence continues at coordinate 241,630 of JARHVA010001628.1, forward strand.
TGATTTGGACTACAATAACACTATTGTGATCTTCACTTACCATTAAGTTTGTTTCCTCCAAACTTTGAGACAAGATGTCTTCATAGCATCTATAAATGAATGTGTGGCCAAGGATGGTAAATAAGGATGAACATTGGCTAAAAGGTTTGATCTAGAAATGTAAATATGGATCATAATGGAATGTATAATGATAGGGTAACACATAAAGATCAATACTTTCAGTCATACATATTATGATTGATTTTATATTCAACATATTTTTGGTTATGGGTAGTGTAGAATGCTTTTGCACATGCTCTTGATAGGACCACAAATTTTTCTTGTTGTTTAGTCTTGAGAGTCACTATAATTTAATTGTGTTGTAGATTGTTCATCAATGAAGAACTATTGTGCCTAATGTTTGGTGCCCTAAAGAGGTTTTCACCAATAAATTGTCTTGATTATCTCATAGTGCCTCCAAGAAGTTTTCACTAAGGAATGTTGCAATTTTAATTTTATTATATTCTAGTGTCTCAAACATGGTTTCACTAGAAGATGTTGAGTTTAGAATTTGATTGTCCCCTTGCACCTTTGAAAAGGTTTCACTAGGAGATTATTCTTCTTCTACATGAATGTGGTCTTGGTCCCCATGATATTCTACACTTGATATGTTACCATGGATTTAATTCAACAAATTATGATTCTATCAATCCAAATCAAGTATTGTGAGAGGTTAAATGTTAATGTAATGGCTATGTTGGTTGGTGGTAATGGAATGATGAAAGGTAACATAATCGTTATAGAATATACTAGGATAACATGTGTTGATGCTAAATTAATCATCCTCAAAATCTATATAAGGATCATAAATATATTCAAATTAATCCACAAGGCATGTGTAACCAATGTTGTAATGGCCACAAATGTATTTTGATTATGAAGTTGATTTTGACTCAAGGGACTCTGAATTTGATGTTGAGACTGACATTAATTCTACTTCTAATGCTAAATTTGATATTGGTTCAATAATAGAACCTAACTCTAATTCTAATTATTTTTTTATTATGGATGTGGATACAATGATGTCTTGTTGATTTTTTATTATTGGACAAGTAATGGCCTATAGAGAAAGAGAATGATTACTCATAAAATGGTGAGAGCATAAGAAAAGCCAAGGGTGAAATAATGTATCTTGTTCAAATAAACAATGTACACATTAGTGACTTTCAAAAGGTTGAGATCAATCAAGCTTAAAATTCTTACAAAATGGTGGAGAGTGTGGGAAAGGGGTGACTGAGAAGACCTCAATAGAAATTAAGTGTTACATACATAGTCCAAATGGGACTCAAGTCAATGTCATTCTAACTAGAATGGTTAATGGGCCATAATAGTATATATGCCTAGATTAAAATGGTCTATAATGGTAATAGGGTTTTTCCTAGGTGATAAGGCAAATTAAATGGTAGGGTATGAAAAAATGATAAGGGAAAGGAAAAGTAAATGGTTATGTTACTCTTATTGACATGGAGATACACATCCTAATCAACATATGAGACAACCAGAATAGTCACTTATGCAAATTGCTATCCCACACCTCTTCTAAATAGCTACTCTATCAAGAACTTGTTGGTGATTTGGACTACAGTAGAATTGTTTTGATATTTTTTGGTTATTGATTATATTTCCTCTAAAATTATAGATAATATATCTTTGTAGTTGTTATGAAATAAAATGTTACCAATATGGGTAAATAGTGATAGGCATAGGATAAGTGGTCTGAGTTTACAATGCAATATTGTTTCATAATGGAATGTATAATTATTGGGTAACAAATGAAGATTGATAATTTCAGTCACACACAATGTTGCTAATTTTGGATTTGACATAATTTTGGTTTTGACAGGTTCTTGATGGAACCACTAGATTTTCATGTTGTTTAGTCTTAAGAGTTGTTGTAATCTAATTATGTTGTAGATTTTTAGTCAATAAATAACTATTATGCCTAATGATTGGTGACTTAAAGATGTTTTTTAAAATAAAATTGCCTTGATTATGTCATAGTGATTTTGAGAAGGTTTCATAAAGGAACATTGACATTTGACTTTGATTATATTCTGCACCTGATATGTTTCCATGGATGTAATTCAACAAATCATGATTCTATTGGCCCCAATCAATGCTTGTAAGAGGTGTAATGTCAATATAATGGCTATATTGGTTAGTGGTAATATAATGATGAAAGGAAATATAATCTTTATAGAATATACTAGGATAACTCATGTTGATATTGAAGTAATCATCCTAAGAAATTGTAGAAGGATAATAAATATTTTCAAATTGATCTGCAAGGCATGTGTAACCAATGTTGTAATAGCCACAAATGTATTTTGATTCTAAAGTTGATTCTGACTCAAGGGACTCTAAATATAATGTTGATACTAACATTGATTCCACTTTTGATGCTAAATATGATATTGATTCAATAATAGATCCTTAATCTAATTCTTATTATTATTTGATTGTGTATTTTTATATAATGATGTCTTGCTAAAATTTAGGTATTAGACAAGTAATGGCTTGTGATGACATAATGGGCTCTATAAAAATAGATTCAAATGAGAAGGGTTTAACATAGACTATCTCATCTAGGTGAAGCCCCTCAAAGAGAGGGAACAACTCAAGGGGTGACTCCATAGAGACTGGCTTGTCAAAGTGAGGTTCCTTAGTAAAGGGGAAAAGCTCCAGAAACAACTCCATAGAGACTAGATTGTCAAAGTGAGGTATTTAAAAAAGAAGATAGGTGTTGATATTGAACTCCAACAAGATTAGATTATCAAATTGAGGTTCTTTGACAATAGGTAAAGGATATAAAGGTGAATCATCATAGGTTAACTCATCAAAAATAGCTATTTAAATAATAACATCAATAATTACCTGGTTTTCTCAGCATTTGCTTACATCTAGTTACAAAATGTTAAATTTGAACACATTGTAGTCCTTAAAAGGTGGATCTTGGAGAGGTAATGATTGGTTTTGTTATGGATCGAAGTCCATCCTAGATTTTATAAAGTGGGGAACAGTTTTTACTATATGAGTAATGGTTTGTGGTTCAATAATGGGATTTCTAAAAATTAGACTATTAAATAAGGGATCAATAAATATAGGTTCATCTAATTGAATTTCCATAATGATTGGTTAAATAAATATTAGTGGTGGGTCTAAAATGGTAACTAACCCACCTCATCACACTTTTGCAAATTTTTTGAGATAAAAAACTACCATTTTTGGAAGAACCTATAATGGTATTGACTGGGTATTATAAAGCTTGGTTTATATTGTAATCTAAAGGAGAAGGGCTTGGAATAATTACCCTTGGGTGTTGCAAAGCCTAGTTGCTAATGCAGGCCAAAGAAGGAAGACCTAGAATGGTAACCTTTGAGTGTTATAGATCTTGGTTGCTAATGCAAGCCAAAAGAGGAGGACCTAAAATGGTAACTTTTGAGCATTAAAAAGATTGGTTGCTAATGTAGGATAAAGGAGGAGGACTTAGAATGGTAACCTTTGAGTGTTATTGATCTTGGTTTCTAATGTAGACCAAAGGAAGAGGAATTAAAATGGTAACCTTTGAGCACTATAGATCTTACTTAATAATGCAAACCAAAGGAGCAGAATGGGGTTGGATTATGATAATCTACATGGATTGGTTTAGGTAATTAAAAAATTTCCCCAAAGAGGGTGATATCAATCTATAAGAGATGCCCTAAAAGGGGTGGTATTGGTCTAAAAAAGATGCCATATATTGAAGATGGATTTCTACATTTGTAAAGTATTTTGAATTGGTTTACAAATGTTATAAAATACTTTTGGATTCTTCAATCAAACAAATACAAGGTAAAATGAGATTATAGTAAGAAAGAAATGGCATAATGATACATAATTAGAAGAAAGAGGTTATAAAATTACTCAACCTTAGTTGCAATTGTCAAATTAGAAGATGGTAAAATGATCTTGGAACTTAGGGTGAAAGTTAGAATATAAAAATATAAATTTAAAGCATGTAAATACCATAAATAACTAATAACAAATATGATGATTCATGACTAGAGAATCTATAATAAGAATTTTCAGATTAAGAAGGATAAAATGTGAACTAAGAAGCCCAAGATGTGAACTAACATAAGAACTACTAATCATAAATCCAAAAATAAATGGGCAACACAATGGTGCCACATGGAAAAGAAGTTATAATGGTCTAGGAACTTAGATTGTAAGTGAATGTAAGATGATCTAAGTTTAAACTGAGAATAAAATAGGTAAGTGTCTAGACAAATGGCCTTCAAACCAAACAATTTTTAAGTGTCTAGAATAAAATAGGTAAGTGTCCAAGTTACTCAGACCAAGTGAGAAAGGTAAACCAATAGCACCTTGGATTATAACTTATAAAGGTGAAATTTTGAATTCATATTAAGAGAATTTAAATTTTACTAGTGGTAAATATTCTAGACTCGAACGAACAACGTAATGACAATATTTTAGAAACACAAAGACAAATGATTTTGAATAAGGCTAAAAGTGTTTTGGATTTGACCAGTGTAACACCTCTTTATTCAAAGGAAATGGTGTATAAAAATTTCTTGATTTTTTGATGCATTTTAGGTCTCACACATAAAGAAATTTAGACTTAAAAATGATAATGCAAGCAAATAAGAATATAAAAACACTAAAGTGTGCATCCTATCCTATAAAATGACAAGGTTATGTTGTAATTTTAGATTTCATCTATATGCTCCTTGAGAAGAAATAAATTGTAAATCTAATAAAATTAGATGCACATAAAAATTAGGTTTTTAAGTTGCCTCTTCTCTCAAGAGATTGTACGATGACCTAGAACTTCAGACTACTCACCCTGCACCAATAATACTCCACATTATGTGGGGTTATCTAAAAATTATCAATTTTTATATGTTCTAAATGTTTCCATATGTGTGATTAACACTAAGGCATAACATGTCATTTAGATAAGCACTAACTGGCTTATTGTGAAAAGTTCTTATCCTTTTCACAAGCACTATATCCATTAATTTCTCAGTGTAGTGTGATGTCTGAGTTAAGCCTATGTTTCAAGGTAGTCTCTTACTAATGGATCTTGTTTAATCAGTCAAATAATTTGACCTTAATTTATATACCCTTATCATGTAGTGGAGTTAAAATGATGTTAGGAGATGAATTAATAGGTCAATGACTCCCTAGAGTACTTATGGGGAGGCTATGAACTCCTACCCATAAGCCAAGATGCAAGAAATAAAAATTGTAGGACTTTAGGGTTGTTTTGGGATCACCCAAAACACTCATATTTTAAGGGTAGCCTTAGTAACTTTCCTTCCAAATTTTGACAAAATGAGAAAAATTGATAAGTGAAGAATTGTTAGATCACCCAAGTTAGCTAAAGGGGACCGAGGGAGAGCATGCATGATACACTTGATTTTGTGAAATAAACACACAGTTATAATAAAAAAGAAAAAATTCTTATGGAAACTTAACTAAAGTTTGAGTTTGTTTTACAACATTAAAATGAGATATGAAGTAAAATTTTATTTTAATTGATTGTAAAATTGAAACTAAGTGTCTTATCACTTACAAAATACAATTTTATAAGTCAAACATGGGTATATGATTTATCAAATAAGATTACAACTTGTTATTTGTGCTCTTTATTTTTTCATCATAGGTTGATTCTGCCATTATGTGGAGTGTTTTCACCATTCCACAATGTGATTCTATTATTTTTAGGATGATTCCATTGAAAGTAAAAGATAAAAAGACACTATTTTGTGATTCTAATGATTACATGGTGATATCAATGATTAACAAGGTGTTTTTACCGATGTGTAGGGTGATTCTACATAAATTATAAAAATGAGAGAAAATAAAAGAAATACAGTAGTTACATGTAGATTTTTGGTCTATGATGATCCCATTATTTTGTTGACAAACCCATCATTCTATAGTTCAAACTCACCAATATCTTAGTCAATTTCATCATTCTTTGTAAATCACATAGATAGACAAAAAATACAAAAATCAATTTCACCATTCACGTGATCAATTTCATTGTTGCAAGGAATACAATTAAACCTTCCAATTAGCTATTCTCCCTCACAAGCATTCAAGAAGTGTGATTTTCCCTGGATTCAGTGCTCTAAGTATTTATCAATGAAGAGTAGGATGAGCCTCCATCATCTCCTAGTGCACCAATGGCTTAGGATCACAAGATTTGTCAATTTGTGTGAATAGGTGAAGCTTCTCTATAGTAATTTTTGCATAGTAAGTTTGTATAACTAAAGCTTTGAAGGAATTTCTACATAATAACATTAAATAGAAAAAGGCATCTATAAATGAGTGAAGACCCTTGTATTTAATTTTTTTATAAATGAGGGAATCAATATTTTACCATCCATCTTGAGATCAATATGTGTGGCCACAAATCTATTTAATTTTGGAGGCTCAAAGCATTAAATGCTACAATTAATAAACATGGTTTGTAAATCTAGTTATTTCTTTGATATTTGCAATTTGAGTGCTTGAAAATTTTTAGGGTGATGACATGCATGATGTCATAATTTTAGATATTTATAATGATTTCATGATAATGCCATCAATCTAAATTTACAAAATTCCAAAAATATAAATTCTCCAATTAATTAACCATGGACATTTTAACTATGCATTTAAAAGGGTTTAACCAATTAAATTCTTCTAATTAGGTTAAATGCCATTTATGAATTTTGATAAGGTTGTCTCTCACACATGGTCAAGAATGTTAGTTTTTAGGTAATAACCTGACTAGAGAAGAATTAGAAGAAAATGATGATTGTGTGTAGGATAATGCCCTATTTAAGAACATATTGATGTAGATCAAGAATTGCATATAATGTGTGCAAATGAATTGAAGTGTTTTAATGGTTTCTAGGATTTACTTGCATTGTTTTAAATAAGTCATTCTCACAACCATTTAGACATGAAAGTGGTAAAAATGGGGTATATACATCTAACACTACTGACAACTTGTATCATGGATCTAATGGTAGCTAATACATCAATTGAGTGGTTAGTATCCCTTGGTGTATGTAATTATCCATAGTTTAATTGATGATCAATTGAGAATCTTCATAAACCATCAAATCTTTGATATCTCATTATATTGAAAGATGAATTCTAGCAATGAGGCATTCATACTCAACCATGTTATTGGTATAGTTGAAATTGATATGAAATGCTTTAGGAATAAGGTAATATCAGATCTAGATCCATGATATGTGAATGATCCATCAAAGTACAAATTCCACTATTTAGATTTACTAGCCACTTATTCTAGAGACATGATTGAATCATCTATAAAATCAAATGTAATTAACTTAGTGTAGAGAGAATTACAAAGAAAGTTAGTCAAGCATTAGTCCATATTTAAATAAAAATGCCTAAAGAACTAACTAATTAAGCCTATATATTCCTATGGGAATTACAAAAGATAGCAAGAAATAAATGAAAGAAATAAACAACATATTACTTTCCCAAATGGATTCACCAGACCCATGTGGCTCAAAATCATGTTTTCCCTTGATCAAGCATCCTTGTCTTTGTCAATAATGGTGGCAAAATCCTCCAATGTCTCAAGAATACTCCATAAAACCTAGGCTCATGATTTTGAATCACTAAACTGGCCTATCAATGAAGCTTGTAAACAAAATCAATGATCAAATGTAAAGGATTGTGGAAATAATTTAACATTATAACTTAGAAATATTCAAGTCTTAAAATTCATGTGATGAGGCCTTCTATTTATAGATTTTTGAGATTGGTCAGGATCAACCATGACCATCCATCTCAAGATTGAGATGTGTGGCCATGGATAATACTAATATTTGGAATTAAATCCATAATTATATTCATCATGACCTTGGAAGAAGGGGAATTTAAGAGGCATGGGAGGCATTAACTAGGCATGGGTGACCCATAATCCTAATATTTGTGGCATTTATGGCATAGGGATGTCTTCTAAAAAAATGATGTCACCTAATGATGCAGTTAATAGGAATTAATTTTCAAAAATAAATATTCAACAAATTTTGTGGAAAGTACACTTAAGATCTTGATTTGGATTAATTATCCTTAAACAAGGTTAATCAACATTTGTGCAATTATTTTCAAATTAGCCCTCAATTAATAAAAATGGTCATAAAGTCATATTACTGAGTTATAATTTGACTCGAGAAGAATTAGAAGGTGATGTTAGATGTGTCAGAACCATATTTACATTTAGGATGTTTTTAACATAAAATAACAAAGGTACATGGCATGTACTAGTGAATTAGGAGAAAAGAGTGATCCAAAGCACAAAAGGAGAAATCATCATTTTGACTCGAAATGAATTGATCAAAGTTAGTTGGCCCATAAATTGCATTTCCCTATTTAGGGATACTTTGACCTAAATTGGTATTTATGAATGATAAGTTTGAACTATTTATTGTGTTTTATGGATTTTGACCTAAAATTTACATTTGAGTGAAATTCAAATAAGATTGATAATTTTAACACAAATGGTGTTAGGAATTGGATGTCTACATTTTTCCCCTATTTGAGAAGGTGTAGCAAGACATTTAGGTGAAGCAATGTATTTTCAAATAAAAGAATTGTCAAGAAGAAATTGGAATAGACCCATGATGCCCCCTTGAGAGGACATACTAGGAGGAAAGAGAAGGATGAACTCTCAAAAAGAGAGATAAAGTGAGAGGTTAACCCATATAATAGATCACATCCAGATGAGTTAATTCTTACACATGTGATTAACATCAATGATCAAAATATAATATGAGGTATAATGGCCCTAGAAATGGGGGGAATGGGAAAGATACCATCCATAAATGTAAGGGACACACTATAAATGTACCCAATTTGAGATTACAAGATGCATGTTTATAGCATTGATCAATCCCAAGACAAGTTGCACACTAAAATATTACCATCATGGGCTTTAATGTAGAGATCTTGGAATTAGAGGAAAAGAGAAAATATTCTACTTCAAGAAGGGAAGCACCACTAGCATGGGGTCTCCAAAGAGAATATAATAAGAAGTACTCTAGTAGAGTAGATTTGATCATGATAAAATAGTTTTACCCCAGTAGGGAAAATTTTGATCATTGATAAAGAATAAAGAATGATTTTTCCCCTGTAAAGTTAATTTGATTTAGATGTGGTTCAGATGTTAGGCCCCAACATGGGCAATTGGAAATAAAAAATGGATCAAGGATATAACCAAAAAGATAGGTTAAAGTGAGCGGGTGCAAACATAAATACGATGGTGTAATGGCTTATAAAGCTATATAAAATGAAGTTTATGAGAATGCGCAAAGTGATGAGAGAGATGAAAATAAGAATGGATATAGCTGAGATGACCTCAATAGAAATTGAGTGCTACCTACATAGTTCCATGGACTCATGTTCTAACATGAACTTCAAGCCAATGTAGTTCACCTAAGTTTGGGAGAGAATGGAATGAGGAATGATGAAAAATGACCAAGAATTGATTAGAATCACAATGTATGTGAAGAGATACATGTCTAAGCATAGAGAAAGAATCCTGAAATGTATGATACCTGGAAGCCTAATTCCATATCATGAGCCTAGGTTTTGTAAAGTGTTCTTGAGAATCATTCATTAGAGCTGATGTTGATGTTAAGACTTTGAGACTTGAGCATAAAGCGCTTGCTCTAACAAAATAAATTAGGCATCATAATTATGAATAACTTAGAATGACATAAGATTCCAATTGCATTGAGCTAGTTCAAATGTGAATATCTATAACTAAGGATAATGGTAAAATAATGACCAAAACTAGAGTGATAGAAATTTACATTTAAACAAAAAAGCAAAAGATAAAGAAAAAGCTAAACATAAATGAACCTAACTAGAAATCAAGATATGATCTATCAAGACTCAAGTAGGAACAAAAATGTTTAAAAATAAAATTTAAGAACATCTTAATGACATGACACCAACATATGAATAATAAAGATCCATGTTGACCATCAAGGCATTCTTGAACACAAGAAAATATCAAAATCAAACATAAAAAACAAGACACCAACAACAATAAAATAAACAAAATGGTCCAAAAATAATGTAATAACATAGGATAAACATATAAAAAATCAAGATCTATGTGAATTATCAAGATGTTATAAAACACAAAAGAGATAAGCAAAAAAATAATCAAGGAAACACAATAAAAAAACCAAGAAAACAAAAATAAACACACACAAACAAAAACCAAGTTAATTCAGTTTAAAGATAAATGTTCATGCATCTATGGTAGAGGTGTTACTTTCCACCACATCATAACAAAGAACAATGACATGACAACTATTCCCTAATTAAAAGGGAACAATGATAGAAGAAATGGGAGAATAAAAGAAAAGGAAGGGGTTAGCTGAGTTGACTCCAGATGTATCAGATAAGTGGATGTTGCCTACATAGTTCCATGGATGCATGTTCCAACATAAACTTTAGGCCAAATTTATTTCTCCCAAGAAATGGAATAAAATAAGAATGATGATCAAACTAGCATGATTAATGTTATAGAATAAATTGAAGATATGACAAAAAAACAAGAATGGTCTGGCAAAAAAAAACTGATGAGATGGGAAATAATGATCTTGAAAAATGGCAAGTGCATGGGATAAGATGAAACAAACTAATGTTTCTATACTTGCAAAATTATAAGAGTATAACATGGTGGAATGGGAATGTACAAATGTATAGAAGCATGACCTAATGTTTTTGTTCTTTTGTGGATCATGTTATGATGTTTTTGGTATTTTCAAAGTATTTCTAATGTTTTTGGTGTTTTTAGGATAAAATATGCACAAGGTGGGACCATATAGTCAAGGAGATGCACATCTTGAGAGTAGAGGTTCCAATAAGATAGCTAAGCTGGCTACAATGACCTATGCTCATAAATCAATGAGAGTGAGGCTTAGGTTTCTCACAAAATGGTGAGAGTGTATAGAAAGGGGGACTAAGGTGACCTCCACATGGATTTATCATGACCCACATATTCCCAAAATAACCTCAAGTCATAGTAATTCCATCCACACAAAATGTATGGAAAAACCAAGTAGGTCCTAATAAGTTTTTAAATTTGGGAAATAGCCAGTCAAATGAAAATAGTGATGGCAAGGTGATGTGTAAATGCATGATAAACAAGTGTTGCCCCTATTTTTCCCATAGGTAGTTATAACTAAGATACAATGGCATAGGTCAATGATATTAATTTTCCCATAGGTGGTTATAAATAGTAGTAATACTAGTGAAACATTGATTTGCCCATAGGTAGTTATAATCAAGCTCACATAAACAAACATGATAGGGTGAAAGATATCTAGCCAAATAAACAATCATAATAATTTAATAGACTATCATTATAAACATGGATTGGATTGATTGTTGAAATTTGATTGGAATACTTCTACAAAAGGTGTAAAAAGAACCAAATGAACTAAGGTCAAAATAGGATTGGATAGGATGACTAAAAATAGGCTTTGGTCTAAATAGGAATGGAATGATAGGATGGTATGATTTTTGATAGATTGGATAAAATGGTAATCAGGTTTTCCCCCAAGTGATGGGGTAAATGGTTGGGATATATAATAATGGGAAATGGATATGTAACAATGGAAATGGCATGGTACATGTTTTTTGGCTTGGGTGTGTTTTTTTATTCTATTGTTCCTATTGATGGGGAGATGCACATCCTAATCACACAAATAGTACAAATATAATACTCGATCATGATAATTGATAGCCCACACCTCTTATAAAAATTTGTGCTATCAAGAACTTGTTGTTGATCTGGATCTCAATAATGTGTTTATGATCTTCATAGATCATTGATTTTGTTTCCTTCAAATGTCAAGACAAGATATCTTTATAACCTTGATAAAGGAAAGTGTTGTCAATGATGGTAAATAATGGTAGGATAAATGAGATAAGTGGGTAATAAATATGTGGGTGATAATGGAAAATATAATGAATGGGAAACAAATGAAGATCAATACTTTCAGTCACACGTAATGTTGTTGATTCTAGATTCAACATAATTTTGGTTGTGGCAGGGATGAAGACCTCTAAATATGATCTTGATAGGACCATCATATTGTTCTATTTCTTGATTTTGAGAGTAGCTACCATCTGATTCTTTTGTAGATTGGAATCCATTTTAATTTGATCTTTGATATTATCTTTAGTAAATAATGAAGAACTTTTATCCTCAGCTATTGGTGCCTTGATGAGGTTTTCACCAATTAATTTGTTTTGATCATCCCATAGCACCTTTGAGAAGGTTTCACAAAGAGATGTTAACATTTGAATTTGATTTTATTCTAGTGCCTTCAAAAAGGTGTCACTAAAAGATGTTGAGTTTGATCTTTACTTATCCCCTAGCACTTATGAAAAAGTTTCACTAGGAGATTGTTATTCTTATGAATGAATGTGGTCTTGGTCCCCCTAACATTATAGAAATGATATGTCACCATGGATGTAGTTCAATAAAGTGTGATTCTATCAGTCCTGATTGACACTTATGGTAGGTGGAATGTCAATATAATTGCTATGTTGGGTGGTAATAATGGGATGGTGAAAGGTAGCATAATACTCATAGAAGATACTAAGATAACTTGTGTCGAAGTTGAAGTAATCATCCTCAAAAAATTGTAAAAGGATCACAAATATATTTTAATTGATCTGCAAGGAAATTATAACTAATGTTGTAATAACCAATATTATAATCTATTTTTGAATCTAATTCTAAAGTAAGGGACTCTGAATCCAATGTCACAATTGATGTTGATTCTATTTATAATGCTAAATCTAATGTTGGTTAAAAAATGAAACCTGACTCTAATATTGATTCTTCGTCTGATATGGTTGTTTTGATAATGTTCTATTGAATGCTAAATTTTTGAAAAGTAATGGCCTATGATGGCATAATGGGATCAATAAAAATTGGTTCATCTTGGAAGGGTTCAACATAGACTACCTCATCTAAGTGAATCCCCTCAAAAAGAGGGAACCGCTCAAGGGATGTCTCAACAAAATCATGTCTATCAAAGTGAGACTCCTTAATGAGTGGGAAAAGATTAAGAGACAACTCTATCGAGACTACCTTGTCAAGGAGATGAGTCTCTTTAAAAATAGGTAACATATGAATAGGTATCTTATCATAGTTTATCTTGTCATAAATGGGTGTTTCAACAATAAAATGTTGGTTTTGGTTCAAAATTGGTTGCAAAATATCAATTTTGAGCACATTTTTATCCTCATAAGATGACTTTTGAAGAGGTAATGGTTCTTGTTTAAGCTCAAAGATCGGCACATAATTTCTAAAGTTGGGAACATTTGGTTTATTGGAAACAATGTTTTGTGGTTTAATAATGGACTCTCTAAAGGTTAGACTATTGAATAAGGGATAAAAAATAATTGGTTCATCAAATGGAGGTTCTTAAATAATAGGTTCATCAAAAATTGGTGATGGGCTAAGAATGGTAACAACTAGATGCTTCTTAGTTTAGATGCTTGTGAAAACCAAAGGAGGAGGTCTTAAAATGGTAATGATTGGACACTTCTTAGTTTGGTTACCTATGCAAACCAAAGGAGGGGGTCCTTAAATGGTAATGATTGGGTGCTTCTTAGTTTGGTTGTTTACACAAGCTAGAGCATCCAAGTCTTCCTGATAAACCTAATCATTACAATCGTGAGTTGGATCATAAGTTGGATCTTGACTATGTTTCCATGACTAATTTTTGTGAGGTGAATAGAAATCTATCTCATAAACCATATTGTCACCATAGGGGTCTTGACTAAAGTCATAAAAGTCATTTTGTGCAGCCATTATATCATAAGTTGGATTATCCATGACTTCACAATAAGTGTAGCTAGACATATCTGCATTTAATGAAGAAAGCTCCAAAAATAAAAAGACTTAAATTTTTGCAAACTTTGAAAAGCAATGTTTAAAATACAAAAGGTTCAACCCTAGTTGAAAGGGTGAAGATGCATCTAAAAAGTAGTTTGTGTCAAGATTTAGCATAAAATAACCTAACATCAAAAGTCTAATATCAAAGGTTTTTGAAGAAAGGTTGTGTTTTTCCAAATAAAGTCACAAAAAATGATGAGGATAGGCACTCAAAAAAATAAACAATCAATAGTGTTCAAAATTAGGTAATAATTTAACTAAAGCTATGCAACCTAAAATAAAAAGATCTATATACCAACCCCATGAATTGAGGCCTAAAAAAAATTAATCAATGTTTGGATCTAAACTTGACAAGGTTAATTGAAAATGCAATGTTGAAGACTAGGATTGGACCAAACAAGCTAGAATAGAGTAGACAAAATAACGATGCATAAACAATGTTTAGATGGTATACATGACATGGTTTGAAATAAATGGTTTTTGATACAATGTAAAACAAGTTCTTTAAAGAAATTGAGCATCCTAACGGTGTAAGCATGCTCAAATGATGTGGTCAATTATTATGTTTCAAAGATTTCAAAGGCAAACAAGATTTTACATGATTTGGGTAGCATAATGCTACCCTTATTAACTCAAATACATGATTTTGACATGGCTTATGATCAAACAAACAAGTTTTATCCTCAAAGCATACCAAGCAAATAAATAATCAAAATACACTAAGTATAATCATCCAAATCGTATCAAGGGTATGTCAATGTGGGGTTCACTAAAATAACAAGTTTTTGAATGTTTCTAGGAGAATCAATTGCATAATAAATTTCATGTCAAACAATGCAAAATAAAATCATGAAAATTGGGTGACCGCAACATTGGCTAGTTATAAAAAGGTATAGTCCTTTTTACAACCACTACATCTTACTATTCACTCAGTGTAGTGTGATGTCCACATGCAGATACATCCCATGTGTAACTCAGAAGAAGTAAGTGAAGTCAATATTGAGAGATGAGACCTCAGGTTAAAGCTTCCCTAAAGAACTCACAAGAGATAACAATGTCCCCCTCGTAAGCCAAGTTTGCATGAAAATAAAGAAATCATAAAATAGAAAGACTTTAGTGTCATTTTCAAGATCACCTAAACTTTGGTGAATTTTTGGGAAGTGCTTTAGATGACATTCTTTCTAAGCCTTGGACTAGGCTATTTGCAATAGGAATGGTGCTTTTGATTCCAAGGGTTCCCTAAAGGGGACAAATGGAAGAACATACATGAAACATTCCTCTTTTTGCCAAATAAAATCTAATTAAACAACTATTACAAAATAAAATAAAATTGACAAGAGTGTTCAATTTTAAGCACAAATGAAAGATTTGGTGGTGTTTATTTGACCCCTTGGTCTTAAGATTGTGAACTTTGAAAACATTCATTTAAGCATCTACATTTTTCATTAAACACCAAAACAAAGTTCTTAATTGATTTTTAAACATGAAAAAGGTGATATAAACATGTTTTTAGCAAATTTCAAGCTTGGTCATGTAACAAAATTTTTAGCATGTCCTTTAGCCTTGAAGCTCTTTTTGGTTTAAAATAATGAACTTTATAAAAAGAGCTCTCAGGTCAATGTTTTAAGAAAAATACAATGATCGATGTTGATAATATATAGCTGATGATGGTTATATTTTCTAATTGATGTCAATTATACCAATGTGACCAATGTTATAATGAAATCAGTGTCAATTTTCCTAATTGACGTTGGTTAAGATATACAACTAATTTTATTCTTACTCACTGATGTCTGTTATTGTGTAAAACCATGGCAAATAAAAATGGCAAAATAAAGTTAGAAAATCAATTTACAAGAGTTTTAAGGGTCAATATTGAGAGATGAGACCTCAGGTCAAAGCTTCCCTAAAGAACTCACAGGAGGTAACAATGTCCCCCTCGTAAGCCAAGTTTGCATGAAAATAAAGAAATCATAAAATATAAATACTTTAGTGTCATTTTCAAGATCACCTAAACTTTGGTGAATTTTTGGGAAGTGTTTTAGATGACATTCTTTCTAAGCCTTGGACTAGGCTATTTGTAATAGGAATGGTGCTTTTGATTCCAAGGGTTCCCTAAAGGGGACAAATGGAAGAACATACATGTAACATTCCTCTTTTTGCCAAATAAAATCTAATTAAACAACTATTACAAAAAAAAATTGACAAGTGTGTTCAATTTTAAGCACAAATGAAAGATTTGGTGGTGTTTATTTGACCCCTTGGTCTTAAGATTGTGAACTTTGAAAACATTCATTTAAGCATCTAAATTTTTCATTAAACACCAAAACAAAGTTCTTAATTGATTTTCAAACATGAAAAAGGTGATATAAACATGTTTTTAGCAAATTTCAAGCTTGGTCATGTAACAAAAATGTTAGCATGTCCTTTAGCCTTGAAGCTCTTTTTGGTTTAAAATAATGAACTTTAGAAAAAGAGCTCTCAAGTCAATGTTTTAAGAAAAATACAATGATCGATGTCGATAATATATCGCTGATGATGGTTATATTTTCTAATTGATGTCAATTATACCAATGTGACCAATGTTATAATGAAATCAATGTCAATTTTCCTAATTGACGTCGGTTAAGATATACAACTAATTTTATTCTTACTCACTGATGTCTGTTATTGTGTAAAACCATGGCAAATAAAAATGGCAAAATAAAGTTATAAAATCAATTTACAAGAGTTTTAAGGGTCAATATTGAGAGATGAGACCTCAGGTCAAAGCTTCCCTAAAGAACTCACAGGAGGTAACAATGTCCCCCTCGTAAGCCAAGTTTGCATGAAAATAAAGAAATCATAAAATAGAAATACTTTAGTGTCATTTTCAAGATCACCTAAACTTTGGTGAATTTTTGGGAAGTGCTTTAGATGACATTCTTTCTAAGCCTTGGACTAGGCTATTTGCAATAGGAATGGTGCTTTTGATTCCAAGGGTTCCCTAAAGGGGACAAATGGAAGAACATACATGCAACATTCCTCTTTTTGCCAAATAAAATCTAATTAAACAACTATTACAAAAAAAAATTGACAAGTGTGTTCAATTTTAAGCACAAATGAAAGATTTGGTGGTGTTTATTTGACCCCTTGGTCTTAAGATTGTGAACTTTGAAAACATTCATTTAAGCATCTAAATTTTTCATTAAACACCAAAACAAAGTTCTTAATTGATTTTTAAACATGAAAAAGGTGATATAAACATGTTTTTAGCAAATTTCAAGCTTGGTCATGTAACAAAAAATTTAGCATGTCCTTTAGCCTTGAAACTCTTTTTGGTTTAAAATAATGAACTTTAGAAAAAGAGCTCTCAGATCAATGTTTTAAAAAAAATACAATGATCGATGTCGATAATATATAGCTGATGATGGTTATATTTTATAATTGATGTCAATTATACCAATGTGACCAATGTTATAATGAAATCAATGTCAATTTTCCTAATTGACGTCGGTTAAGATATACAACTAATTTTATTCTTACTCACTGATGTCTGTTATTGTGTAAAACCATGGCAAATAAAAATGGCAAAATAAAGTTAGAAAATCAATTTATAAGAGTTTTAAGCGTCCAAATAAATATTTTAAAGTTAAAAAATAATCTTCTTTAGGTGAGAGAGGCATCTAGTCCCACCGGGCATGCCAAGATGTAGAGAGGATTACAAAGCAAGTTAGTCAAGCATTAGTCCATAAATAATAAAAAATTCATAAAGAACTAACTAACTAAGACTATATATACCTATGGGAATTACAAAAGATATAAAGAAAAAAAATGAAAGAAAGCAACATAATATTACCTTCCCAAATGGATTCACCATACCCATGTGTCTCAAAAACATGTTCTCCCTTGATCAAGCATCCTTGTCTTTGTCAATAATGGTGGCAAACTCCTCCAATGTCTCAAGAACACTCCATAAAACCTAGGCTCATGATTCCAAATCACTAAACTAGCCTATCAATGAACCTTTAAAAAAATCAATGATCAAATGCAAAGGATTGTGGAAAAAATTTAACATTATAAATTTGTAATATTCATGTCTTAAAATTCATGTGATGAGGGTTCCTATTTATAGATTTTTGAGATTGGTCAAGATCAATCATGACCATCCATCTCAAGGTTGAGATGTGTGGCCATGGATAATATTAATATTTGGAATTAAATTAATAATTATCTTCATCATGACCTTAGAAGAAGGGGCATTGAAGAGGCATGGGAGGCATTAACTAGGCATGGGTGACCCATAATCCTAATATTTGTGGCATTTATGGCCTAGGGATGTCTTCCTAAGAAATGATGTCACTTGATGATGCAGTTAATAGGAATAAATTTTCAAAAAGAGATATTAAACAACTCTCATGGAAAATCCACTTAAGCTCTTGATTTGGATTAATTATCCTTAAACAAGGTTAATCAACATTTGTGCAATTATTTGAAAATTGGCCCTCAATTAATCAAAATGGTCAAAAAGTCATATTATTGAGTTATAATTTGACTTAGAAATAATTAGAAGGTGACATTAAATGCATCAGAACCATATTTTCATTTAGGATGTTTTTAACACAAAATAATAAAGGTACGTGGCATGTACCAATGAATTAGGAGAAAAGAGTGATCTAGAGCACAAAAGGCAAAATCATCATTTTGACTCGAAATGAATTGATCAAAGTTAGTTGGCCCATAATTACATTGCCCTATTTAGTGATACTTTGACCTAAATTGGAACTTTGGAATGACAAGTTTGAACCATTTAGTGTGTTTTATGGATTTTGACCTAAAATGTGCATTTGAGTACAATTTGAGTAAGATTGATAATTTCAACATAAATGGTGTTAGGAATTAGATGTCTAAACTTAGTATCTACTAAAGGAACTTTGATGAGATGATTGATTATGATGTAACCTTTAATAAATTTTTGGTTCTAGTAATCAAAATCAAACTCATTCAGTAACATAACCCATTTAACCATTTGACCTATTAGATCTGCCTTAGACAATAAGTATTTAAGAGGGTTTACTTTACCAATAAAAATAGTCTTGTTGTTCAACATGTAGTATTGTATATTTTGGGATGCAAATAACATTGATAAATAAGATTTCTCAATGGGTGAATAATTATTATTATATGATATAAATGTCCTACTTAGTATATTTCATGTTCTTTACTTTGTTCATCATGTCGAGCCAATAGTGTCCCTAGTGCATGTTCTGTTACTAAAATATAAAGAAGTGAAATCTTGCCAGATGTTGGAGGTTTTAATACTGGTAGATTAGCAAAATATGTCTTTAGTTTTGAAAAATATTTTTAGTATGTTATATCCCATTTAAATGTAACACCTTTCTTCAAAATATGTGTAAAAATATGACACTTGTTAGCAAGCTAGGAAATAAATATGTGAATAAACTAAATTTTTCCCCACAGACTGCAAAGTTATTTCAGATTGGAAGGTGGAGATATTTAAATAATGGCCTTAACCATAGTAGGTTCCACTTAAATTCCTATTTGGGACATAAAGAATCCTAAATACTTTCTCAAATTAACACTAAAGATGCACTTCTTACGATTTAGACATAACTTTTACTCACAATGTTTATCAAAGATTCTTCATAGAACATAAGGGTATGTAACATGAGTTATTGATTTTGATAATATATCATGAACTTAGTCTTTAACTATGGCATGCATCATGTCATGAAAGATGATAGTCATGACATGTTAATATGTGGCACTAGTATTCTTCAAGCCAAAAGGCATGACTTGGTAACAGAACATTCCCCATGGTGTGGTGAATTTAGTCTTATGCTAATCTTTTAGTGAAATATTGATATGGTTAGATACTGAGAAGCCATTTATGAGGGATAAAATCTTGTATCCTATAATTAATTCTATGATCATGTCAATGTTCGACAATGGGAGATCATGCTTAGTACATGCTTTGTTGATGTCTCTAAAATTTGTACATAAGCATATGCCATGTGGCTTCTATCTAGCTAGGACTATGTTAGATATCAACTCAAAATAATCAAGTGATCTAATGATAATTTCCCCAATAATTTTTTGAGGTCTTTTTTGACTAAGATGACAATCCATAGATGCATTTTGTGTAACTTTTACTTGACTGGTTTGGCATTTGGATGTACTCCAAGTTGATGTACAACCAATGAAGGGTCTAAGTCTAGCATGTTACAATAAGGACATGTAAATATATTAATGAAGTCCTTAATAATGGTAATAATAAAATCATGTTCTTCCTTAATGAGATATGTGTTGAGGTAGATGATCTTGGGATCCTCATATATGTCGATGTTTACCTCACTAGTATTCTTTACAAGAAGTGTAGAGTCATCTTCAAAAATGTTTGTGAATGTGTGAAATTGATCCTCTTCTTTAGAATTTTTTTAAATACAAGGCTCACCCATGTATGATTAATCATAATCTATTTGTTCTGTTAGTGGCCAAATGGCAAACCCTTCTAGAAAATTAAGAGCAAGACACTCAAAAATTTGATGTTATTCATAGGTGATAATGAAACTAGCTATAAAGCTTAGACTTGCTGGGCACACACTTCTCATAGAGGTGAACAAGCATCCCCATTCACTATCACATAAAATATGTTCTAACTCAAGGTCTTAGATTTATCTTTACTCTTTCCCTAATCCATGGGTACCTCAAAGAGGTTTTCACCTAATAATCTAAATGTTTTATCTTTTGTGTGACCAAGTAAGTTTAGTTGCACTTTAATTTAGGCACCAAGATCTAAAGAGAAGTCAAACCCTTTTTATGATCATTAATGGGTAACCCATTTTTGAGGCCCATGTATTTGAAAATAAATTCCTCATTCTAAAATTTATCTAGAGGTATAATATAAATTTTATGGTCCTAATCAATGGGGTCAGTATGGCAAAGGGTAAGTGGATAATGGGTTATAATGGTTAGTGTGGCATTGGAATCAAACAAATCAGTTTCAACTAACTCATCATAGGTGCTATAGTTGGGTGTTATGTTCATACTAGGAGTCTCTTCATCATTAGACAAAGTGGAATAACTTGAAAAATCCATGAGGTCACCCCCAGGTGGTGTAGATCCAAGACCTCAATTCCCTATAGGTTTGTTAATAGAAATGAGTTCAAAAATACCTTGTTCATTTGGTCCTAGGACTTTACTTGTGTAGTCTAAACTATTCATAATGTGATTAGGAATAGGGTACTTTTCTTTTTTAAAACATGTAGTGAAG
This sequence comes from Torreya grandis, assembly GCA_037957365.1. Classification (NCBI taxonomy): domain Eukaryota; kingdom Viridiplantae; phylum Streptophyta; class Pinopsida; order Cupressales; family Taxaceae; genus Torreya; species Torreya grandis. The sequence goes on from JARHVA010001628.1 coordinate 262,911, forward strand.
CTGTTAACATATAACCAATCTCCTTTAGCTATGGTATATCGATCTTCATTTGGTGAAGTATCTGACATAAATACAATTGGCTACTTTTGTCAAGGTATGTTCTTATTTTTCCTAATCATGTTATAATTTCTATGGATCTTTGAAGGTTTTGGTCTTCCATTTGACTTGGGAGACTTAGGCAATTTTTTAATAAGAAAAGCATCCTTAAGATGGTAAGTGAAAATTCTTGCATTTTCAATGGTAAAATGGTTTGTAATTATTATATGAAATGTATTAGCAGAAGTGGAATCAATGTCACTAAGTTCAATGTAATTATACTTGAGTGGTTCAAAAAATATTGCTTTGTATTTCTTAGCCACAAATTCATAACTATGGTAATAATTATAGCTCTCATATTCATCCTCTAAATTCTTGATATTGGTATCACTGTAGAATGCCATAAATAGTAACCTCTATCCAAGAATGGGGGAGTTTAATACATTGATGTGAGGTTGAAAGTATTGCTCATCCTTCATGGATCTAAGGATAAACACGAATTAAATTATAAGGTAACTCTATGTCTTGGACATGGCATAGGGTATCATGCATAATAGGTTTGATAATGATTGGTAATAAAATGGTCCCTAAAGAATCTCTTTGGGCATTGTCATACATTTTGATGGTGATAGTATCAAGCTACATATCTTTTGCACTATATCCCAATCTTTGTACTAGTTTAAATGATAATATATTCAATCCTGAACCATTGTCTATAAGAACCCATTTGATCTTGTGATGGACTATAATGGCTTTAATGTATAGGGGATTATTATGGAGGGGACCAAGTGAAGACATGTCACTTTGGTTGAAAGTAAGTTTTTGGCCTAGAGACAAATGTCCCACAAGTTAGAATTGGGTTGGATTTATTTGTTAAATTTAGATGTGTATAATAGGTCCAAGATGGATATTTACATAGGTGTTTTAATTTTTAATTATTCACCAATATTAAATAGATTCTCTGTAGGCGGTCAAGATGGTTTGGATTTTTGTATGGTAGAATATGACATATGGATAGGGTTGGTATTGGCATGGGAAGAAAGAAAAGGGCCTTAAATAATAACTCTTGGTCGTCTAGTTGTAACTATATAATTTTGAGTTGAAGAAAGGGTACTTAAACTATAGGAATTTAGAGGAGGTATAGGAATAATAAACCTTGATGGTAATTACACATTCACACTATGTTGATCCACATGGGAATTACCAATGGTCAAAGGTGATGGTCTCAAAATAGAATAATTAGACCATTGACAAATGTTAGGTGATATACGAGGAGTAACTTTGATGGTAGTGACATGATTATTAGTAATATGCTCCATGGTATTATTGTAATCATAAGGAATGTTGTTATATCTAGCATGATGGGTTCATGTATCATGATCCTAATTATGGTTATTATAATCTTGGTTATAGCCTTGTACTTATTGTTGAATTTTGCATTGGTGCTAACCATTATTCTTAAGAAAGGGATTATTTTAAATACCCATGTCCTAGTTGATGTTGGGTGTTACTTTTTCTAATTCAATTTCCCCGTTCTCAAGTAAATTCTCAATTAGGTGTCTCAACTACACACACCTATAGATGGACTAACCAATTACATGATGGTTGTTGTACAACTCATTATCATGATACCAATTTTATTTGTACTGACCATATAGATAGGGTTTTAGAATAGGCCAAATAATCTTGTTGGAAGTAATTAACTTTTAGAAAATGGCCTCTATAGGCTCCTCAAAGTCACTAAAATATCTATTTTTGTGGTATCCTTGTTATGGGGTGCTCTTTGTAAATAAACCTAAGGGTTAGGTGAGTATCTTGAACATGTGGTAGTTGTATTTTTTTATATATTCCTTGCCTTTATAACCCCATTAATAACCATGTTTCTATTTTTAATAAAGGCCTTTAGTTTGTCAGTTGTTGTAATTTAAATTGGTATTTGATTCAACACTTAGTTTTGTACTTGATCTTAGTTTGTTACTTGGGTCTGATACAATATCTTGATAATGCCCTTATTGACAAGTGCTATTTATATATACACTCCTTTGTCAATAATATCTTCAAATGTGTTGGCATAATTTAGTTTATGATTATGAGTGAGCTCATAATTTAGATTATGTGTAAAGATACTGGCTAATTGTGTATCAGACAAATAATGCAAGAAATTACTAACCAAATCTCTCCACCACTATAGGCATGACAAGAATCTCTCACATCCTCTTTGTTTAGCATTAAATCATGCTTTATATTGTAAGATATGATTGAATTTTTTTCTGAGAGGTCATTGAAAGTTGTGACCGATCCCTTAGGTAAATTAAGTAGCCAATCAAATGCTTATCCACTTAAGCTATGTGGGAATAGGCATAAAGAATAAACATAATTGTATGCCACCTTTTGCCATGATACAAATAATACCTATAGATTCTATCATGGATCTACTTTCCCTTTGAGCTTGTTATGTTTTAGTGCCTCAAAGTGAGGTGGGAAAGTAACTTGAAGAAAACTAACATCAAGTGGGTATGGTAATATGCCGTAAAACTTGTATTTCTTTGTTACTTACTTACTTACTATATTGTAAGTATGAAATTATCCCCTTTATTGTGTTATATTCTTGGATGTTAGGAGTAGTTTGGGATGAAAAGAGGGAACTTTGATGGGTATTAGTGAATTTTTGGCCCTGATTGGTATTGGTGAGAGTGGAAGTAGCTCACCTATACATGGTTTGGTTTGGAATATGGTCTATGTCCTAAATTTTTATTGGGTGGGAGACATACTACTAGTTTGGATTGGCACTGGTATAGGTGAGGTGTTGTTCCCTACAAATTCATTGTTGTGAATGGTAGGAAATATGATGTTGGTGTAATGGAATCTATTACTGGTTTTGATGAATTTGTTTTTGATTCAAAATTTGTTGTTATTTCTAGTTTAGAAAAGGCATTTGAAGTTGTTGTTGGCTCACAAGAGGGAATTATTATTATTGTTATAAATGATCCACTTCTTATTGAGGTGGTATATTATTGACAAGATGTTGTGAAGGATCTAGAATTTGTCCTATTTTGGTAATGTTTTTATAATGGTTGAAACATGTATGTTACATATCAAGTGGAAATTTTAGTGAATCATTTGTTTGTATTGGCTATTAAATAAGAGATAAAGGATCAAACATAGGATCAACTATGCCTTGTTCTATCTATTCAAGTGGTTGGTTTGGTTTTATAGACATGGTATTATTGACTAAGGTTACAACCAATGAAACCATTTGTTTAGTAATAATATGATCTATATAGTGATAGATAATTTATTTTATGGTCGATGTTATAATAAACCTATTTGAGAAGACTCAATTAATATACCCTTCCATTTGATAGATGAAGATATGGTCAGTTTTAGAGTTTAAATATGATATTGTTCTTGTTATTATTCTTTTATTTGCACTAGGGTGTGTAGTGTTTTTGTTGGAAAGTTAGGTGTGAGTCTAGCTTTGAACTCTATTAGCCTTAGGAGTGATTCATCATGGTATTCTACAAGTTATTTGTTAAATTGATTTTGAATTGATCATAAAAGGGGATGGTTATAATCAAGCACAACCTATGGTTGAGTTTCATCCTAACCATATTTATAACGTTTACTATATCCCAAGGGATCATAAAAGTGTTCTTCTTCAAAGCTAGGGCCATAAGAAGCACCAGTACGAGTGTGAATAGGGATGATTGGAATGGTCTTTGGTCTTGACAAATGTTAAAAATGTGACCTTGGGTTCAAATTAGAATGTGAAATCACTGTCAAATGGTTTTTAGAAACAAGTCAAAGTATTCAATCTTTAGAAAAGTTTGGACAATGAAACAACACAAGAAAAAAAGAATAAACTCTAGGTATTTGAAACACTTGATATTGGTTGGTCAAAATATGAATTATGGAAGAAGGTAAAATGGTTTAATAACTTAGGGAAAATACTAACACAAGATAACCTAAGTTTAAAATTAAAATCAAATGGGTAGCATAATGGTGCCCAAAGGAGAAGAAATTTGAATGGTCCAAGAACTTAGAGTGTAGAGAACATAAGATAACCTAAGTCCAAAATTTAAAATAAAAATGGTAGTGTCTATACAAATTTATTTAAACCAAACTAAAAATCTACCCAAGTTACACAATCTAAACACAAAAGGTGAAAAACCTAAGCCCAAGTTGTAAGCAAGAATTTGACATAGAAAAATCATTTTTTAATCTAAAATTTGAAAGATAAATTTTGAATTTGGTATAAAAGACTTAGATTTCTATGAGTAACGGTATAGACTCAAATCGGAATCATAATGATGCTTTTTGGAAACAAAGGCACAAATGGTTTTGGTTCAGTTTTGAACAAGGCAATTGGTTTGAATAATTTTGACAATGTAACACTTCCTTGTGCAAAAGGTGGTGCCTGTAACATGTGATTTGTTTGGACATAGTTTTGATTTGGTTTGGTATAAAATAAAATTTAGACTCAAAAATAAATTTAATTTAAAGAATAATAAAAACACCTAAGTGCATGTCCTATGCTAAAACTAACACAAGGTATGCATATTGTTTTCTAATCTTCCACGGATATATAAATTATTGAAAGGAATTAATAGTTAATCTAATAAAGTAAGAGTGAATGTAGGTAGAGTTTTTTAATCCCCAATATATCTCTCAAGAATTTTTATGTGGCAAGGAAGTTGAAGTTTTGAAGCAACTCGACATTGGGAGGATGATCCACGATAAGTGGGGTTTACTATATCTAAATTTTTTGATGCATTCTATATGGTCTATAAGTGTGGTTAACACGAGGGGAAAAAATCATGCCAATTAGATTAAAATAATTCATGACTTGTTATACAAGGTTTTATTCCTTTGCATAATAACATTAGTCATGAATGACTTAGTAAAGTCAGATGTCTAGATCATGCAAGCTCTAGAGAACTATTGGACTAGTCAGGAAATTAATTATGCCATTGTTCTATCCAAAATCATACTCTATTTATATATCCCAACATAGAGCTGGGTTGGAATGATGTTGGTAGATGAAACACTAGGTTAATTCTCTCCTAAATAACTCATGAGGAGACTATGAACTCTTACTCACAAGCCAATGTAAAAAATAAATATGAAAGAACTTTAGGGTCATTTTTGAGCACCCAAGAAACTCAAAGAAAGGGGAGAGAATATGTGACATTTATTAAATCTAATACATAACCAAATAAGAAAAAATGATGCACTTTTGGTCACCCAAGTTCCCTAAAGGGAACAAGGGGAGAGCATAATGTGAGATTTTTACTAAAAATAAACTACTTTAAGAAATAAAACAAAGTATATTTGAATAAAATAAAGAACAAAAACTTGAAATGATCTTAAGATTTCTAAGCCTAATGTTTTTTTACTTTTAAGCACTTATCAAAATTTTATTGATGTATTTGTCCCCTTGTAACTTTGAAATGATAATGTTGAATTATTAAAGTGTTAAACTTCTTTTTATTGGCTTAATTTACTACAAAAATTGTTAGTGGATTTATTTCTATTTAATACAAGGTGAGAAACCTAAAAATTATATTAGAAACAACAAAAAAACACTCTTTGGAATGATTTCATAATTAGATGGTCAATGTGAATTGTGAAACTATTTAAAAAAAAAACACACAAAAAACCCAAAACTTACAGTGATCGATTTCTAAGTTTTAAGACAATTTCATAGTTATTTTTATCAATTTCATAGTTTTCTACATTAATTTCCCAACTATCTTGGATAGTTTTGTAACTTATTTCTATGATTTTGAAACTTTTTTATACAATTTTGGAACTATGGAAAACTTGCACGAAAACACTAAAAAAATAGAGAATGATTTCATAGTTTTTAGCTATGATTTCACAATTAATTGTTTTGGTTTCACAAATACATATATAAGTAAATAAAAATAGGTATAATAATTTCACATTTAATATTCTACAAATTCATAGTTTTATAGAAGCATGGAAAAACCCTAAAACTTGTGTAATGAATTCATGATTTTCTCTCAAAATTTCATAAAAGTATGTGTTGAATTTGTAAATATGTAGAGTTGTCTTGAAATAGATATTATTTCACATTTTCCTCTAATATTTTCATATTTTTATTCAATTATTTCATGGTTTTGTTCTCCAAATTCATAATTTTGTAGTAAATGAATTTGCAGTTTCATAAGCAAACACCAAACACAACAAAAGTTAGGTAAAAAAGATAAAAATGTTGGAAATATTGTCATTGATGTCAAAGGTCTAGTAGTATTGGTGACAAAGGCCCCATAGCATTTAATGTTAAGGGTTTTTTTAATTTTCGTATCTTGGATAAAGTGTGATAATATTAATTAAATATTAATGGATATATTTTTGGTTGTATAAAGATAAAAGAGGGCCCATGAAGAAGTCAAAGAGTCACCAAGTAAAGACAAAAGGAGTAAAGGGTACATTTTACCATGAAGGGTCACCTTGAATAAGTTGAAGAGTCACCAGATAAAGACAAAAGAGGGAAAGGATGATTTTTCCCATGAAGGGTCACCATGTGACTTTTCAAATGAAAGAATTCAAAGGGTCATGCAAGTTTGGCACCATTTTCCATGTGGATTGAAGTTTCATAAAGGGTGAATGCCAAAGGTCATTTGGAAAAATATAAAATAAGGCTTGGGAAGTGATTTGTAATAAGCAAGAATATGGTTTGTAATTATTTTATATACCTTAGAAGAGTAAAAGTGAGAAAAGAAAGAGATATAGTAGTGTGATATCATTTGTTGAGAAAACAACATTGAGAGAGAGTTTTATTTTCTATATAAGAGGGGTTGGTGCTCTTATGGGTGGGTGCTAAAAAATCATTATTGTGTTGATGATCAACAAAGGGGTTGGTGATCTTGCAAGTTGGTGCTTGCAAAACTTGTAAACTTGAGTTGGTTTTCATTTACATACTTGAGATAGTTCTTCATGGTTTTTCCCACATTGGGTTTCCATGTAAAAATTTGCTCTCTCTCTCTCTCTCTCTCTCTCTCTCTCTCTCTCTCTCTCTCTCTCTCTCTCTCTCTCTCTCTCATGTGGTGTATGTTATTGTTTTAGTTTTATTACATATCTTGAATGCATGATTAAGAGATTAAAGAAAATGAATTTGATTAAATAAAAGATTTAAAAGATATATGATATACATATTCACCCACTCCTATTAATATATCTTGTTCTTAACAATTGGTATCAGAGCAAGTTATTTGGGAAAGAGTTTAACATCTTGAAGGTAGATCGGGGAAAGCACAATGGTCAGATCACATGAAGAAGGAAAGCCTACATAGAAGAAAAACTTCAAAGGAAAATACAATAAGAGATTTGAGAAGAAGATTTTATATTCTATACATCTTTGATTAATTGAAGATTGTGGATTCAGTCACTCAGATGAAGAAAAGATTGTGTTTATGACCATACGTAAAGATACCTATGCAAGTAAAAGTATAGATGATCAAGAAGAAGAAAATAATGAAATCAAGGATGAAGCTGAGGTGAATCTAGAAGGAGAACTCATTTGTGCCTTAGAATAAATAAAATCTCTTGAGAATAAGAATCAAATATTGAAGCTCTAGATTGAGAAAAATGAAAAGGAGTCAAAGAAAATAACTGAATATCTACAAGCTCACATTAAAGAAGCCAAAAAAATTGAAGAATATCTAACATAAAAATTGCAAAAAGTAAGTAAAGAATATGAAAGGTATGTTTTTGAAATTACCTCTTTAAAAGAAGATATAAAAAAAAACAAATAAAGTAGCCAATAATTCAAAATTTGAGAATAATACTAACATGTTGAATAAGATATTAGAAAGTCAAAGATCAATGTCAGATAAGATAGGTATTAGATTTGAAAAAGAAAAAGGGGAGTCCACTAATTTCAAAGAACCTTAAGACAAGGTTAACATAGAAAAATAAAAGAGCTACGTTGACACCCTTAAAAAAGAGGAAATGAAAAAGGAAGAAGTTAAGAATGTAGAGGCTAGCTTAAACAAAGAAGGTTGGAAGGAGTAGAGATACAAAATAACATCAGGTCAAAGATACACAAACCAAAATAGATTTTTTTTATGGTTATTATTTTTATTGTAATGGTTATGGTCATAATAAAATAGACTGTAGAAAAATAGCTAATAATTTTAGAAATAAGGAGAAGGGAACTCATGCAGAGTCAAGCAGAATCTATAACTCTTTTGCTCCTCTATTAGGCTTTAACAAAGAATCCATAGTATGTTACAAGTGTAATAATATTTGACACATAGATTGAAATTATAGAATCATGTTTGATTCAATAAATAAAGACCAAGGTTTCAAAGTTCCATTCATTAAGAAGAGAGTTTAGATAGATTCATGGTTGAAGAAACAACTTGAAGAGTCTCTGTTAATCTAGACAACTTTGCATGCAAAGAATAAAAAATAACCATGATTCATCAACAGTAGATTTTTGAGGCACATGATAAGAGATACGATCAAGTTCATAAATATAAATAAGATCAATGATGGCATATTAAAATTCAAAGATAATACCACTACCATGATAGCTAGAAAAGGTACATTAAGTTTGGATAATAGTAGAACCAAGACTAATAATGTGTTGTATGAAAAAGGTCTTAAGCATAATCTATTAAGTGTAAGTCAAATATGTGATTAGCGACACACATTAAAGTTTTATGTAGAAGGTTGTGAGATTATAATAAAATATTTATATGTGTTGATTGTAGATGCTTAGAGGATAGGCAATCATTTATATATTTTATCTGATATCAAAGGTCAAAAATGTTGTTTGAGTCAAGTTGATGAAATTTGGTTATGGAACAAGAGAATGGGACATATAAATTTTGATAATATTGTCAAAATAAACAAGAATCAAGTAGTTAGAGATCTTCTAAATATTATAAATCCCTCGTACATGCTTTGTGAACCATGTCAGCATGGGAATCAGGTCAGAATATGGTTCAAAATAAAGGAATACTCAACTACTCAGATGTTAGATCTTGTTTACATTGATCTATGTTTACCTACTAGAACTCAAAGTACTCAAGGTGATAAATACTTCATGTTTCTTATTGATGATTTTACACGTATGACTTGGGTGATATTTTTGAAGAAAAAATCAGAGCTTTCAACCACTTCAAAGCATTCAAGGCTTTAGTTGAGAATGAAACTAGTTTGAAGATTAATTGCCTAAGATAAGATCGAGGAGATGATCTCATGTCAAATAATTTGATTGAGTATTGTGAAGACCATGGGATAAAAAGACATTATTTAGTTTCCAGAACTCCATAGCAAAATAGAGTAGTTAAGTGGAAAAATAGAATAGTTCAAGAGATGGTAAGGGCAATGCTAAATGAATCCAAGATACCAGATAAATATTGGAGAGAGGAAGTAAGCACAATATTGCATATACAAAATAGAGCATTGTTGAGAGTTAATAGTTACAAGAGTCCCTATGAGTTATGAAAAGACAAACTAGCTATAATTGATTATTTTAGAGTTTTTGGTAGTAGATGCTTCATAAAGAGAACTGATAAAAAATTAGGTGAGTTTGAATCCAGAGCAGATGAAGGTATATTTATTGGATACTCCAACAAAATTAAAGCTTAAAAATGTTATAAAAAAATAACTAAGAAGATAGTTGAAAGTATAAATGTCAAGATAGATGAAGATGTAGCACAAAGAGCAGTGATCTGGTAGACATTCTTGAAATCATTGAAGAATAAGATTTTGAAGAATTAGATGAAGATGAGAAGGAGAAATAGGGCACCAAAATCCCATCCAAATATTTCTAGATAAATTATAATAAAATTGACATAATCGAGAAACTAAATGAAGGAGTTTGCACCAGAAGAATGATGGTAAGTGAATTTGACCAAGTTAATTTTTTTTTGTTATCCAAAATTCAGCCTATAACTTTTTCAAAATATAGACATGATTAGCATTGGGTTAAAGAAATGGATGAATAATTAAATTAGATAGAGAATAATGATACTTTAGAATTCATTCCTAGACCAAAAGATCAAAATATGATAGGAATAAAATGGGTATATAAAAATAAGTTAAATGAAGATGGTGAAGTTACTAGGAAGAAAGCAGGGTTAGTATGTAAAGGATATGCTCAAATTGAGGGTATATATTTTGAAGAAAATTTTGCACCAGTGGCAAGGCTAGAGGATATCAATATGTTTCTTACATATGTAGTGTTTAATAATTTCAAATTGTTTTAGATGGTGTTAATTTTTCTTTCCTAAACAAGAAGCTAGAAGAGGAGGTCTATAGTGAGCAGCTTAAGGGATTTCTTCTCTCAAATGACAATATATATATATGTGTGTGTGTGTGTGTGTGTGTGTGTGTGTGTGTGTGTGTGTGTGTGTGTGTGTGTGTGTGTGTGTGTGTGCATATTGAAGAAAGCACTATATGGATTGAAACAAGAACCCAAATCTTGGTATGTGAGGCTTGATAAGTACTTACAAGATCAAGGCTTCAAGAGAGGTTTCCCTAATAGTAATCTCTACATCAAAATAGAAGGTGAGCACTAGTTGATTGTTGTGGTATATGTTGATGACATAATATTTGGAGATAACAGTGAAAAGATGACAATTTTTTTTTGATAATATGAAAAAAGAATTTGAGATGTCTATGGTTGGAGAATTGTCATTTTTCTTAGGATTAAAAATATCTCAGTCAAATAAAGGTATTTTCATATCTAAAACTAAATATGCCAAGGAGATGTTGAAAAAATTTAGTTTTGAATATTATTCACTAGTTGGCACACTAATAGGTATAAGGAATAAGATGAGTAAGGATGAAGATTCACTTGATGTAGACCAATCCTTGTATATATTTATGATTGGTAGTCTTTTATATCTGATAACATTGAGGATAAACATAATGCATGAAATAGGCATGGTCATGAGATATCAAGGAGCCCTGAAGGAGAGTCATGATCATTAGTGAAGAGAATATTTAGATATGTCAAGGGGACATTAGTTTATGGATTATGGTATCCCATAGGTAGAGATTTCACTTTGGTTACTTATACAGATTTAGATTGGGTAGGTTGTTTAGATGATAAGAAGAGTACAAGTGGAGGAGATTTCTTCCTCAGTGATAGCTTAGTATCTTGGATAAGCAAGAAGCAAAACTTAGTATAAATTTTTATAGCTGAAGCAAAATATATTGTAGTAGTGTTGTGATATACTTAAGTTCTTTAGACGAAGCAAACTTTAGAATAAATTAAGATAAAATATGATGAACCTATCTTAATTAATTGTGACAACACAAGTGCTATTAATATTTATAAAAATCTAGTGATGTATTCAAGGACAAAACATATTCCTATCAGATATCACTTCCTAAGAGAGCAAGTTGTAGATTGGTAGGTTAAGTTGGAATATATTAGTACTATAGAATAGACTGTAGATATCTTCACAAAAGAACTACCAAAGGACACATTTGAGTATCTGTAAGAAAAGTTGGGAATAATTTATTTTACTTCATGCCATTGAGGATCAACATCATTTGAGGGGGACCTAAGTGTTAGCTTCAAGATAAACCCTTTTCAATTGATGTCAAAGGGGGAGGAGTATAAGAATAGGTACGGGAACATGATTCTATAGTAAGGGGGAGTTACTTTATGTTTTTAGTTGGTCCAGTTTATAGTTTGTATAGGTCTCAATTTTAGGTTGGCATATGCAGTATAGGTTTTAGAATGTTACAGTTTTAGTTTGAGTTTGCCATCAATGACAAAGGGGGATATTATTGGAAATATTTTCATTAATGTCAAAGGTCTAGAAATATTGGTGATAAAGGCCCCATAGCATTTAATGTCTAAAGTTTTTTTTTAATTTTCATATCTTGGCTAAAGTGTGCTAATATTAATTAAATATTAATGGATATATTCTTGTTTGCATAAAGACAAAAGAGATCTCATGAGGAAGTCAAAGATTCACCAAGTAAAGACAAAAGAGGGAAAGGTAATATTTTTCCATAAATGGTTACCTTGAGGAATTCAAAGAGTCACCAGATAAAGACAAGAGGGAAAGGATGTTTTTTCCCATGAAGGGTCACCATGTGACTTTTCAAATGAAATAATTCAAAGGGTCATGCACATTTGGTACCATTTTCCATGTGGATTGAAGGGTCACAAAGGGTGAATGCCAAAGGTCATTTAGAAAGCTATCAAAAGAGGCTTGGGAAGTCATTTTTAATAAGCAAGATCATGGTTTGTAATTGTTTTATATATCTTAGAGGATCAGATGAGAGAAAATAAAGAGATGTAGTAGTGTGTTATCATTTGTTAATAAAGCAAAATTGAGATATAGTTGTGTTTTCTATACAAGATGGTTGGTGCACCTGTGGGTGGGTGCTCACAAATCATTGTTGTGTTGGTGCTCAACAAAGGGGTTGGTACTCCTAAAAGTTGGTTCTTGAAAAAAATTTAAACTTGAGTTGGTGCTAATTTACATACTTGAGATAGTTCTCCATGGTTTTTCCCACATTGGGTTTCTACATAATATTCAAGTGTCTCTCTCTCTTGTGTGTACATGTTATTGTTTTAGTTTTATTACATATCTTAAATGTATGATTAAGAGGTTAAAGAAAAATAATTTGATTAAGTAAAAGATTTAAAATATATATGATATATTGATTCATCCCCCCCCCTCTCATTATATATCATGATTAACAAAAAATAAGGTCTAAAATGATTTTTTTTGGCTCCAAGAGATCCAAAAATGCTCTCATGATAAGTGTGGGGTATGAGGTCCCATTAGGCATGTCATTATGTAGAACAAGAATATAAACAAGGTTAATAATTCATGAGTAGATTAAAAATATAAAATTAATGCATGCATTAACACACTAAACATATTCCCTAGGGTGAGATAATAATTACCAAATGAAGAATTCAATACAAAATGGAAACCAATGCATTCACCATCCTTGAAGATTCTATTGAGTCAATTGTTTGGAAAATGTTTATGTTTAGCTTATGGATGAATAAGTCTTTGATAATGCATGTGTCGAATTCAATGACATCTCCCCTTATCCATGTTATATTTGGTCAATTAAATAAAGAATGTTGACGCTTTCTAGAGATAATTTGGCATTATTTTTTTGCACAAAAAATCTTAAGGGATAATGGTCATAGCATTTGTATTTATATATTAGGTAAATTGATTGTAGCTTTTGGATTAAAAATGAGATGTGTGGTCACAAAAAATTTCAATCTTTGAGGGAAAATTCATTAATTACCTAGGATAGAGTTTACCTTAATAAGGCATGGCTAGTCTTAAGTCAGATCTTTGTTTTTTTAATTATGAGTGCTTGCTAACTTTTAGGGTGATGTCATGGATGATGTCACCTTTTCAAATATTTTATTTGTTTCATTTATGAATTTATAAAAATAAAAATTCATTAGTTTTCCATCATCATTTTAGCTAAGCATTTAATTAGGTTTGATTAATTGATCGATTCTTATTAGATTTTTTGCCTTTCTTAGAATTTGATTAATTGCTATGCACTATAAGTAAAAAAATGTTAGTTGTTCAGTCACAACTTGTCTAGATATGAATCAAAAGAAGATAATGGTTGTGTATAAAATAATGACCTAGTTAGGGACGCCTTGATGTGAATTGATACATGCACATGAGATTTTAGTGATTTTGATCTATTTTATGCATTATTGTAGGAAGTTGTTTATACTTGAAATTTTGACATGACATTGGTGAGAATTAGATATATACATATACAATTGGCATGTTTTAGATATGATTATCACTCTTTTGCATTGTAATTTCTATATTATTAACCCTATCTACCCAAGTAGGGTCCTCATCCAAATTTAGGGTTAAACATGGACAAGATTGGCTTGTGTTGTTGTCTAAGGAGTACAAACCTATCTAAAAATATTAAAACATTTTATTCCTAAACCTAAGCTAGCACAATCCTATTTTATTATGTTTCTCACTATTAGACACCTAGTACAGTCAATTAGAAACTATAAAATGCTAAGTATATTAATCTTGTTTTTATTTACTATTTTTATCATATGGTACTTGTTAATCAATTTAAATTAGTTCTTCTTTACATTAAAATTTATGCACAAACATCATCCATTATAATTTAAATAAACTTATCAAGTTTCATACCTATTAAACACTACTATAAAAATAGGGTAAAACATATTGGTGAACTTGTTTTTGGCTTCAAAATGAATTTTATTTTTTATTTTTATTCTAAGGTTTTAGTTGAATTTAGGATTTCCATAAATTAAATAAAATTTTGATCATCTTTTATTAGATTTGATTAAGTGTTTCTCTAGAATTTATCTTTGACCTAGGGCTTTAGATTGAATTTTTTTTCCATGCATAAAAATATATTATTATATTTCCTTTAATTTTATATTCCTTTTTTTATAGAACCATTCTCTAGTAATTTTAAACCTCATATGTGTTGTTATTGTAGGACAAGTGGTCATCTATTTTACCTGAGTCATGGTGTGAGGGGAAATGCTCCAATTCTTAAGCCATTGGATAACACTATGTGTGGACTTTAGTTTCTATGTACCTAATGGTATATATACAATATATAGGTTATTTTGGTTCTCAACCATAGGAATCTTTTTGGGAATTAGGTTTTTTAGTGGATTAGTAAATGTTTCTCCTTGGGAAGTTCATCTTAACATACCTCAGATACGAGATAGTAAATTTATGAGATAGTATAATACTTTGTAGTTAGTGGGCCTTGTTCACTATTTATGGTTGGAATTATTATTTTTGATAGCCTAAAAATCAAACATATCTTGCCTAGATTTTAAATTCAAAGTTTCATAATAAAATCATGATAATAATGAATGAGTTTTGTTTATATATTTTGATCCAGCTATAGAGGTTCATTATCACTTTCTATGTTAATTTTTAAGATATTAGTTGGATTCATTATATGTTTTTATTATTCAAATTAAAATATTATAAAAAGGCTAAAATTAATAAGGTACAATCTCAAGCCTTCCTCAAATCATATTGTTAAAATTATATATCATGACATGATTACCCTAGGATATAAGCATTATCAATTTTTTTTGTAAAACCAAGTATGAATAGGGAACATGGAAACTTGTACCTTTTTTAATTTTATAATGCATAATACACACTCTATTGATGGACTTATCATAACTATTGAGACTAATAAAAGTAATAATGAATAATTAGAAGAAATTAATGACAAAGAATTCACTAAATATATTAACTCCAATCCACAAAATATTGATGCATTATTATATAGTATAAGAGATGAAAAAATAAATTATCTCAAACCTCTACATTAGAAGAACAATATGATCTCATACATAACTTTAATCAAGTTGATACTTATACTTTAGTTGTTTTGGTTTCTACTATTGCTTATTTTCATATATCAACCCTCCAACTACATATGTGACATCATCCGTAGGTCTAGGGGAATCACAAAATTTATAATAGATTAATATGCATATTTATACACATGGACCATATGCACCTCCTTTGAGTACTATGTTGGTATAAGTTTAGGTCTCTTTTTTATTTCTTGGTTTTATAACACATTCAATGAGAAATGACATAAAAATTTCCATCAATTGGAGAAATCACCATTAAGATGGTGATTTTCCTTTGCATTTGAGATGGGAAACTCCATCATATGATTATGGGTTTTTGTGTACTTTTAACTATAAATCACAAAAAGGAAACAAAATTGGGAAAATGTGGAAGTTGAAAATGGGAAAATAATGAAGTAGGATAGAGGTGAAGGTGATAAATGCATAATGGAATAAGCAAAAAGAACTAACAAAATAACTCATAATAAAATTAAATGGTTGGAAATTTATCCTCTTAGAAAAAAACAAAATATGAAAATTATATTTAATGGATGTAAAAGTCTTACTTTGAAGCATAGAGTCTCCTCAAAACTCAAATTGGGTAAACATGGTTCTATGCCCATAAACGAGGTTTACAACATCAAGTTTAGAAACATAACAAATTATACACAACTATTAAAATTACAATTGTTAATGGCTTCTCTATCTATTAATATAAATAAATAATTCATAGACAAAGAGCATAAAAAATATACAAAGCCAAATATTGATATCACCTGCTTGCTTCCATTTCATTTCTCAAATTTATAAAATTACATAGCTCACACACAAATTTATAGCCATCTCTTCCCTAAGATATAAAAGAAAAATATTATAATTTACATCTCTCCTGAATTTATAAAACATACAAGGATGAAAAAAACTTTCATATTTGAATTTTTTTCCTATTCTATTTTACTTTTATAGTTCACTTTTTAATAAAGTACCTTCAATAAAACACTAAGTGGGTCCATCAAACCTTATCCATTGGGTGTTAGAGTCTATAAATAGTATGTGCCACACACTAACATATGAAATTAGGTCTCACAAAGGGACATTTGTAATAAAAATGAGAATTTAACTCATAAAAATTTCTCCTATGATCAAATATTTCACATTATTGGATTGTTTGTAATGAGATCCAAACTAGAGTTTGGATGTGAAAGATATGGCCAAATATATATCTCATACCTAGTGCACCCATGAGGTACTAACATATAAAACTTATCCCTATTTTTTATCAAAATATTTCTTTAAAGGATTAAATAATTTACATTATTGGATAACCCATTTAAATATCTTTCCAACACTTCAAATAGGAATCAAAATAGAGTGTGGATGTGAAAGATATGGATGATATAATAATTTAAATTTTTAAATTTAATTATAGTTCACCTAGTTTACCTTTCATTCCCAATGTAATTTTTATCCCTGCATGTCCTATGCGTCCCACATGCCTATGAGGCCATGTTAGCTTCACTCAAAAAAATAGATCTCTGGTTCAAAAAATCTATGAAGTTTAGGACTTTTGAGCCTTTGTAAAAATATATTCCTTGGAAAATATATTTCCAATGAATTAAATGAGAACCAAAATGTATTTTGGATGTGAAAGATATGAAAAAATATAATATTTACACCTTGTTCACCCAGTGTACCTATTGAGCTCTAAAGTTTTAGATCTCTCGTATGAAAAATAAATGAAGTTTGGGACTTTTATATCTAAATAAAAAATGATACTTGATATAATAACCTTCAAATAAGTCAAATTAGAAAAAAAAATTGAGTATATATGTGAAATATATGACAAAATGGAGGAATTACACTTGTTACACTCAGTTTTCCTCTTGGGTTCCAAAGTTCCAAATCTTCAATATGAAAAATATATGAAGTTTGGGACTTTGATATCAGAATTAAAGATGATAATTTATAAATCATATTTACAATTCATAAAATTATAACTAAAATTTATTCCACATGTGAAATATATGATAAAATAGAGGGTTTAAACCTGGCATGCCCAATATACTTGCTAGGCTCCAAAGTTCTAGATCTTCAATATGAAAAATCTATGAAGTTTGGGCCTATAATATCTTAATCAAATATGATACTTAGGAAAATATATTTCCCACACATAAAATAATAAAAACAAATTATTCTATATTTTAAAAATATGACAATATGGAGGATCTACCTTTGGCATGTCATTGTACTATTGGGCTCCAAAGTTCTAGATCTTTGATGAAACAAATATGAATTTTGGGACTTTGATATTTAAATAAAAGATGATAATTGATATAATATATTTAAAATGCATAAAAATATTTAAAAAATGATTTAATGTGATATATATGACAAAATAGAGGATTTTCACTTAGCATAACCATTGTTCCTACTTAGGTCCAAAGTTACAAATATCCACTATGAAAAATATATGAAGTTTAAGACTATGATATTTGAATAAAATATTATCATTAAGAAAACATATTTCCAATGCATAAAATGAGAACAAAAATGGAGTCTAAATTTTAATGACATGATGAAACAAAGTATTTAAACTTGGGTCACCTAGTGTACCTACTAGGCTCCAAAGTTCTGGATCTCGCATGTGAAAACAATATAAAATTTGGGATGATAATATCCAAATAAAATATGATCCTTAAGTTAATATATTTTAAACTCATCAAAAAATAATAAAATTATATTTCATATGTGAAAGATATTGAAAAATAAGGGATTTACACCTAGTTCACCCAATGTACCTAATAGGCTCCAAGGTTACAAATCTCTAATATGAAAAATATATGAAGTTTGAGACTTTGATATCTAACTAATATATGATCCTTGAGACAAAATGTTTTTAATGCATAAAATAAGAATAATATAGAATTTCGGATGTGAAATATATGTTGAAATAAAGTATTTTCACCTCGAGTGCCTATTGTTCTTGTTGGTTTCCAAAGTTCTAGACTTCTAGTACAAAAAATATATGATGTTTAAAACTTAAAAATATGAAGAAAATGTGATCATTAAAATTATATATTTATAACACATAAAATGACAATGAAAATGGATTTCAGATGTGAAATATATGAAAAAATAGAGGGTTTTCACCTGGTGCACCCAATATACATGTTGGGCTCCAAAGTTCCATATCTTTGGTATGGAAAAAAATGAAGCTTTGGCGTCTAAAATTTGAATAAAAGTGATAATTAGTATTATATATTTGCAAAATATCAAATAATAACCAAAATGGAGTTTGGTTATGGAATATATGAAAAAATTTAATAATTACTCATGTTTTGCACTTGAGGTATGAATAGTACTTGATTTCTCTAGTTTATAATAAATGAAATGGACTCAAAGGTTTAGGATAGTGGTAAGAAACATATAGTTTGTAATAAATGGCTCAAGTTGCATTCCCATTAGACCCATTAGGCATTTTCAACAAGTGTCCATAGAGAAACCTTTATTTATAGGCCATACTTACCCATGTGAACCAAATTAAACACAATACTAGATATTATGAACCTAGGCCCAAACCCATGTCCTAATTTTATAAGTGATCCTAAGTTAATAAAAAATATATAAATATATATATATATATAAAATTTACCCACCAATTATCATGTGACCCACAATGAGGGAAATATAATTGGTGGATTAGCTAAGTGGAGATATGAGGACTAGAACCCCCACTTGTGTTCTAGATTGGGTGTGAGCCTGCACAAACACATAACTAGTTTATATCAAAAGACATGTAGAATACATAGCAATCCCATGAGGCTTAGTTTATATAGTACCAAAATTTCTCTTTATCCATGTGGGAATTTTTATATACTAAAATCTAATCTATTATTACCTCAATCTTGTACACTTGGAAAATACTTATCATGGTTATACCTTTTAGTTATAGACATGCTTGTTGTTGAAAGGCTTGTGTTCACTATCTCTTTGTGCATAACTATGTATCTCTTAGTCTGACCATTGTTATTATAATGACCAAGACTTATATGTAGTACAAACATATCTAATATTTATTATTATCCTTTTTTTTAGTTTTGGACTTGTACCTATTTTCTAGCTTTATGGACACTTGCATCTGAAGTAGACACTTATGTTGATACAAGTGTCTACTTTTATTACAAAGTGTCTAGTGCCTAAAAGTCATCTAATTTTCAAATGAAATGTATCCTATAGGTTTGACTATGTTATTTATTTTGTTATATTTTCTAATGGGATTGGTACATATACAAGATCAACTCTCATTTAGTGCAAACCTATCAAATACTAGGAACTCACAAGACAACTTACCAAGAAGCACTCAATAAAAAATTCAAGTGAGAAAACCTACCCTATCATCCCTATTTCTATATCAATCATAGTATAAATATTCTCATAGGCTTAAATATTTGAATATCAATTCATGAGCCATATTTTTTAAGTTACAAGCTAGGTCATTCCATGTCATTGCTTATCACACATTACATCCTTTTGCATACATAAGCCAACATGTAGGGGAAAAATACATAATTTTGAGGCCCTATTAAGAGTATTGGATATTTAGGTAGAACCTATTGATATAGGTGTATTTGTGGCATCTCAAAAATATGACCCCACTAACCTATTTTTCCCATAATCACTCGAAGGGTGAGGAAGTTAGGGTTTGATAATTTGATAAAGAATGAAAACCTATGTGTACAATATGAATACATCATAATAAAGGTGCTATAAAACCTATAAAGATCTAGTTGGACACATCTAGATCTATTAAGTATTCCTATTTAGCCCTAAAATCTAGGCTAGGGGAATCTACATTTAAAGTGGTAGAGATATCCAAAGGCACAAGGGTGATAAACTATTTATATATCAGGACAATAAATTTGAAAACTCAGATAAACATATACTGAATTTATTATGTTGAGATATGATAAATATAGAAAGTAAATCTATGTTATATATTTTAAATATAATGATAATAATATACTTATCTAGTTTTGATGCTAATACATATCTAGATATAGAACTTGAAAAAAATATATTGGATTTGGATTCTAGATTAGTCACCTGATTATATAAATTATACCTTTGTAGTCATAAAAACTTGAGTTAATCTAAGATAATTACATTTATTATTATATCTAAATTTGATGTAGAAGTCAAGTATGGAATACTTTTATAAATTGGATGCAACCACCCAGATGCTTCTAAGTTCTATGTCACCTTTGATCTAGTGTATTTAGATCTAAGTCATAGACTGTCATCTTCATAATGGCTATGGGAAAAATGGGTTAGTGGGAAAATGGTGTAGATTCACCCTAAATAACTCTCTATTAATGATAACTACCTACCTAAACAATACTCTGAAGAGGCCCTCAGGCTTAGGTATTTATCCCCTATGTGTTGTCTTATGTTTGCATAAGGATGTAATGTATGATACTAAAGTACATAGAGTGACCTAAGTTGTAACTTGGTAAATATGGATTATGGGATGCCATTTAATAATTTTGACCTATAGATGCATTTTACCTATGACTGACATAGAAATAGGTAAAAATATGGAAGTTTTGATCATTTGAATGCTTGATTAAGTATGTTTGGTAAGTTTCATTATGAGAGGTAAAATGTTGATAGGTGAGGAATGAATGAGGATTTATCTTACACACACATGTTCGCACGTGTGCACACACACACACACACGCATGCACACGCGCACACGCACGCGCACACACACACACACACACACACTCACTCACTCACTCACTCACACACACACACACACACCAATCCCTTTGGATAATATCTCACATTAAATCACATTAGTTGACCATAATAATGTGTTTTATTTAAAAATTGGATAACTTAAAGGAACTAAACACTTGCATTAGGGTAGGGTACTTTTGTCGATGTAGGTGTCTAAATGGAAAATAAGCACAAGTCCAAAACTTGTAAAAACATAAGATAAGTAGTTTATAATATTCTAAGTATGATAGAATTTTTGATTCATCATGATAATATTGGTCAGACTAAGAGGTAAGTAATATGCACAAAGAGATAATGTATGTGAACCTTTGGGTAGGGAGAAAGGTCTAGAAGTTGAAGGTACATCCATGATATGTATTTACCAAGTGTATAAGACTGAGGTGCAATATATTTTATAAATAGTGTCTACATTTCCTCCTTTAATATAGTAATGAAATTGCTAGTTTAAAGGAAAAGAAATATATAACTGAGTGTGTATAACACATCTCGTCTTTGTTTAAGCCCAAATTAAGTTATTTTTTAGTGATTGTCTTGCAAACAAGAGCATGTTACAATATATAATCAATGCATATAATTTGAAATTTAAATCAGCAAAATGATTGTAATTAAAAGAGAGAAATGTTTTAGGAGTACAACTATATATCAATGTAATCACCTTGTCTTTTGGAAATTTTAAGGAAATTACTTAGATGTTCACACCAAATGATTATACATCACATAAAATAATCAAATATAAGAGATCACACAACAATAGTTGATATCAGAGCAGAATACTAGATAATATAGCAAAGCCACTTCAAGGGGTAAACCTCCACAGCAATTCAATAAGAGTAGAATAATTAATATGATGATCAAAGACAAACCACTACCTCCTATATATAGTCTATTTATCCATGGTTATCCCATAGGACAACCCAAATAAGAACATAGAGAAATTTAACAAGAATATAAAAGAAGGTATGTAAGCCATAAGTCGGCCACACATATCCCTAGACACACCAAAGGTTATAGGCATAACATGCCCCTCATATTTGAAACAACATTGTCCTCAACATTAAATAATCTTTGGATGTTGTCAACAAAGGATTCATCCTTCTAGGTGGAATCCTCACATGGTAGATTCTTTCATTTGATCAGGTACTCCTTAATCACTCTAGACCATAGCTACTTAGTGTAAATTTGAAGGATTGCCTTAGGATCAAGAATAACTCTCCCTTATTCATCTAATTTTGGTAACTAGGTTTGAGTAGAAACTCTATATCCAATGACTTTGTTAAAGCATGATATATGAAATATTGAATGCATGTGAGTGGATGAAAGAAACCCTAACTTATAGGCCACACTACCAATTTTATACAAGATCTGATAAGGCCCATAATACTTAGGGGATAACTTGTTATATTTTTTATGTTGATTCAAGGACATCTACCTATATGGATGTAAGTGAAAAAATACCCAATCACCAATGTCAAAATGCCTCTAACTCTTATGTTGTTTTGCCTATTGCTTCATGCGATTCTGGGCCATGATTAAATTTTCATGTAAACTTGCAAATACCTCCTATTGATGGTGAATATGTTCCTCAGCTATAAGAACCTTAAGATGGACCTTCAATGTTGAAGTTATGGATGGATGGTGGTATCCATACAAGGCCACAAAGGGAGACATTTTAGAAGAACTATGAATAGAAGTATTATACCACCATTTAGCAAGTGGTAACCAATGAACCTATTTATCTTGTTTATCAGAAACAAAACAATAGATATATCCTTCCAAATATTTCTTGACTACCTTAGTTTATCCATATGATTGGAGATGATAGGATGAGTTATGAGCCAACTTAGTGAACAAACATGAAAATAATTTAGTCCAAAAATTACTAGTGAAAATAGGATCTCTATCACTGATAATGATCTTAGGAGTACCATGTAGTTTCTGAATTATATTGATAAAAGTAGAAGCTAATGTACTAGAAACAAAGGGCTATGATAAATAAAAAATGAGCATACTTACTGAGATTATCCATAAAAACCATGATAACATTTTGACCATCATATCTTGGTAACCTTATGATGAAATCCATAAACACCTCTTCCAAATGTTGGATATTGGCTAGGTATGGATAAAGGCTACAAAAAACCTATGGTTTTGATGGTTTCACATGTATTTTATTGACAGACCATACATTCAGCTTTATGGACATCCCCCTTGAATCCTTCCCAAAAAAAATCTTGCTTGATTATAATAGGTTTTCAAAAATCTTGAATGACCCCCAAGTAGAGTTTCATGAAGTTACTGAAGGATTTTCTGTTTGAGAAGAAAATCTTATATAGGTATAATATGTATTTATACCATAATGCATTACCCTTCCAGGTGAATTTTTCAAATCCACCCAAACCCTGATAAATATTTTGAATCAAATCATGGGTAGCACTATCATTTTTCCATTCTGATCTTGCTTCCTCTAGCCAATCTTCCTAATAAATGGTCATGGCACATACCAATGCCTTAACTAATTCATCTCTCCTAGATATTGCATCTACCACCACATTTTCCTTTCTATTCTTATAGACTATTTCAAAATCATATCCTAACATCTTAGTTACCCATTTATTTTGTTCTTCTAATGACAACCATTGTTTTAAAAAATTTGAGACTATCATGATCAATCTTTACCTAAAAGTGATGTCTCATTAAATAAGGTCTCCATTATTTGACTACCTATAGAGTGTTCATCATTTCCTTCTCATAGATGTGCTTGAGTTTATGTTTACCCTTTAATTGGATACTTTAAAATTCAACTGGTATGCCTTCTTGCATGATCAAAGCACCCATACCATATCTAGATGCATCACATTTAACCACAAAAGTCTTATAAAAATTAGGAGTGGCCAACATTAGAGTGGTGCATATATCCAATTTCAATTGTTCAAATGCCCTGGTAGATGTATCAATCTATTAGGAGTATTCTTTTAATAAAGAGGTGAGTGTGCCTATAATGTTACCATAATGTTTGACAAACCTATGATAGTAACTAGTTAGCACCATAAATCCTCTTAGTTGCTTGAGTGTCTTAAAAACCAGCCAATCTACCATTGTTTGGATTTTTCTAGGATCCACTTGCACTCCATCTAAAAACACATGACCCAATACTCAACCTCACAAGCTTTAAAATTACATTTGAAAGGTTTGGCATACAATTGATGTTGTTCTAGAATTGAGAGTACCTATTTCACATATTACAAATGGTCTTCCCAATTTTTAATGTAAATGAGGATATCATCAAAAACTAATAAAACAAATGTCCTCAAAAATTGCATAAAAATTGTATTCATCAAACTCTAAAAGGTAGATGGTGAATTTGTTAGACCAAAAGGAATAAACATAAACTCATAATGGCCCTCATGAGTTTTGAAAGTTGTTTTGGGTATGTTTTCATCATGGATCTAAATTTGATGATACCCAAAATGTAGATCTAACTTGGTAAAATAAAGAGCACCATTTAATTCATCTAGAAAATCATCAATAGTGTACTTATTGAGCTCTTTGTAGTTGGGGAACATGCTCCAAATGTCATCTTTCTTTCTCATCATGACAACTAGAAAAGAATATTCACTTTGGCTATGGTGAATGATTCATGCATCCAACAACTCCTATGCTATATTTTCAATTTCACTTTTTTGGGCATAGGGATACCTATATGGCCTAATGTTATGTGGTGTACTATAAGGAATAAGTTTTATATAATTATCATGCATGTGGTTAGGTATAATTCCTTTCGACATGTCACCAAAAACAAAAAAATGGGCATCAATCACTTGTAGATTAGGAGGTATAGATGGTTAAGTTGGTTGGAATTCAATAGAAAACAAGCGAGACACATATCCTTCATCACCTTTTTGGAAAATCTTGGTCATTTGATGGGAGATAATAATTTTTGGATATTTATACCTTAATCCCCTTATCTCAAATGTCCTTCCCTCAAAATGAAAGTGAATTAATAAGTCCTATAAATTCATCTCAATAGTTTCCAAAGTGATGAACCACTATACTCCCAGAACAATATTAGCTCCACCCATGGGAATAGTAAACATAGGAGAATATAACAAGTAGTCTCCCATAGCTAGCTTAATACTATGGAGTTTTCTTGAATAATTGATAGTACCACCATCTACTATCATGACCTAAAATTTTAGAGCAGGTTAGATGAAATAGTTCAAACAAGAAGCCAACTTATTATTGATGAAGTTGTGTGTATTCCTAGAATTAATAAAAATAGTGACCTTATATTTTTTAAGAAAACCCACCATCTTAAGAGTTTGGAGATTATTAATACCTAAAAGGGCATGACAAGAAATAGTAGGTTGAGATTCTTCAGATTCTTCCTCAGGGCCTTTTTCATCCTCGCCAATTACCTCCTCATCATTTTAATCCTCATTGGTACCTTTGATGTAAAATGACTTATTTTTCAACACAACAATTTTATTTTCTCTATTTTATATTTCACCCATAACACAACCCTTTGGCTCACTTCTCCTCAATTTTATAAGGTGTCAATTTGGTGGGTTGAGGAAATGATGGTGATGAAAAGGTGTGACAACTGGTAGTGAAAGTTTTCCATTTGACCATCTATTTTCTTCTGCCATGCATGCCCTTGGGATAGCTTCTAATATAGATAATGGATTAAACATATAAAACTCAAATTAGATTATATTTTTGAGTCCACCTAGAAAAATATTGATCAAATTTGCCTCAATGATGTCTTCTACCCATAAGGTGTTAGGAACCCGTGCTTAATTGCTATGGACGCATATGCTTTGTAAGTCGTCCCTTAGAGTTTATTCGAATTATCCCACATACAAGGGAAATAGTAGTTGTTAGAATAGAGTTAGTATATAAGTAAGTGTTGAGGCCGAATAAAGGCATCCACGAATTCATTGTATTGAGCTTGCTCAAAGGAGGTTGCCCCCTCGAAGAGGCCTGCGATCAATATAAGCTTTCTGTGTTTCTGTTATCGGTAAGAGTTATTTTATTTTGGCATATTTTGATTAAATCTATTGTAAGAGGTAAATTGTTGTAAGGAGGTTCTTCACATAAGGATAGATTCTAAAATTGATGAATATAATCCTTCATAATTCTTATTTGACATAGTTTGGCTAACTGGTTGAATTAGTTCTCAAATAAATTATTTTAATAATAAGACAAGAACTCATCAATAAAATAGACCATGTAACAAGATCACCATTATTTTTTATTTTGAGCATAAAACCAATGATATCAAATGAATTATTCAGGTTCCAGATATAGAGACACCACTATCACTTTCTGATAACTAGGAGTCTCATGTAGATCAAATAAATTCTCAATTTGGGTAGTCCAATTGAGAGGATCCTTACCATCAAACTTATGCA
The DNA here is from genome assembly GCA_037957365.1 of Torreya grandis. NCBI lineage: Eukaryota > Viridiplantae > Streptophyta > Pinopsida > Cupressales > Taxaceae > Torreya > Torreya grandis. The sequence continues at coordinate 289,533 of JARHVA010001628.1, forward strand.
TGTCCACTTTTAAAAACATTAGTTTCACACTAGGATTGTAGATGTTGATGTTGAGAGGAGGATGACCCAAATGATGAGGTGGATGGTTATTTATCTGTAACTAAGATGAAATGGAAACCAATTACGTAGTGATCTGATGTAATTGAGTGTGAATCCCATTAATCTCCCTACACATCCTTGAAAAATAAATTTAAATTTTAGCAAAGTTATCCTACCATACCAAGCCCTTTATGTCAACCTAAAATTCAAAAATAACCTAATCTGAAGTTCCAGATTCCATGTCATCCCTATGAGTCTTAGGATCTTCTTTCCCCCCTTTTTTTCCTTAAATAGTAGGAATCACCATGCACAAACCCTAGGAGGGTTTTCACCCCAAAAAAAGTGTACTTGGATATGGTATCATTGTGATCACCTTGACAAGATGAATCTAATGACTACTTTTGTGCACTCGGGTGAAAATATTTTGCACAAAAAATTGTATCGATAAAATATATCATTGTGATTCTCACTAAGATGAATCCAAAAATTATAAATGTGCAAAGGGAAAAAAATTCCAAACTCTTTAAAAAAATATTTCCAAAAAGCATTTCAAACAATACTACATTGACATAAAAAATTAATTGTTCCTAGATTGAAAGTTATGTTTTTTCACTCCTTCCACTCACAAAATTCATGCCTCACTAAATCTAAAAAAACACCATAGGAAACTTGCCCAAATTGAAGTTATGATACCAATTTTAAGGAAATTACTTATATGTTCACACTGAATAATTTTCTATCACATAAAATAATCAAAGATAAGAGATCATACAACAATAATTGGCAACATAGTAGAATACTAGATAATATAGCAGAGCCACTTCAAGTGGGCAACCTCCATAACAATGCAATAAGAGAAAAATAATTAATATAATGATCAAATACTAACCACTACCTCCTATATATATTCTACTTATACATGGTTATTCCATAAGCCAACCTAACTAAGAATATATAGAAATATAATGAGAATATAAAAGAGATATGTAAGCCATAAGTTGGACACACATATCCCTAGACACACCAAAGGTTATGGGCATAACATTATTTAATTTGAAAATACGTATCATCATGAATCATTATATTTGTGATTAGGACAAATATAAAACTTGGAAATTTCATATATCAAAATATGTAGAGAGAAGTTTGAGGGCACATGTCCCCAACTTTAGAGAAAAGGTGAGTTACCACCTGGAAATTGAGATTATCTTAATCATACAACCCAAGCATACTTACAATATGGTGAGTGTGAGTAAATAAAATTCAACCCACACTATATTTCTAGTGAGGTTCGATGATGTAATTAAGTTTAACCTATAAACTTGGAAATATTGAATGATTTGATTACCTACACCACACCAAAAAGTGAGCCATGTCCATCCCATTGAGTGATGACAGTTCATAGAAGTGTTTAAAATATTAAATATATTTTGATTTTCAATTTTATGTGCACATTGGCATAGCATATGTAACTTATTTATGTCTCATGCTAAAAATTGGGTATGATAATGGTACCAATGTATATAATTATGCCACAAATGTGTAGCTAAATCATATAACTATGAAATTTTGTCTAGTTTAAAAATTGTGTAAGTATGGAGAACATGCTTCCAAAACATGCCCCTAGTATAATATGAATTTGAAAAATAGTGTATGTATGGATAACATATTTCCAAAACATGCTTCCACTATATATCTGATTTTAAAAATTGTTGTGTGTAGAACATGTTTCCAAAACATGCCCCCACTATAATCTAAATATGGTGAACTATAATAAATGTGGAAGCCATGTTTCTATGACATGCCCCCACTAATATTCCCTCCCTTGTGAGGTGAATGGAAGTATAAATTGATAGTCATCTTACTTAAAATAAATAAGATAATTGTACAATCTATGTATGAACCAAGTAGCATATAAAAGGAACATGTCTAGGTAGATATATCATTGAAGCATGAATAATGTTATCACATGAAGTCTTAAGATGCATGATATGGATCATGGAAATGTATATAACGTAATATTACAATCTCAACAAGCACTCAAAATCAAAATAAAAGATAATGGTCCAAGGAGACTAAAAATAATGGGCATGTATAATTATATCACAATCAAAGAGAAAATACTTACTCAAATGTCCATAAAAGTAAGAATGGCATATTAAAATGTCCATAGAAGAAGGGGTGACATATTAAATTTTCAAAGAGGCAAACAAAGGTAAGGGGTTTCAAATAATGGAACATTTTAAAATGTTTGAGCAAATGAGATAAGACACTTAAGGAAGTGTGGGAATGAAAATAATGACATACAAACAGCTAGCATAAACATTTCATACTAGTCCCTAGATATTTGTGTTATCAAAAAAATATTAAGTACATAGAATATCAAGTACTCCACAAAATATATAATCATGAATAAAGGCATGTGTAGTATATAAGCTCAAACATGATAATGTGAAGTGACCATACAATTATATATCTTGGATCATGATCAAAGAAGTAGATTACCTCAATATACATATGACATGATTTGAGGGAAGACCCAACATCCGAAAGTGCATAAATAATGTATCTATGAATGCCTACATCACAATCAAAAGATGAATGAAACACGCATGTATAAGAGTAAATGATATTCTATCCACTAACATGGAACTAACAATATATATGCCAAAGAGATAATAAAACATGTAAATATAAAAGTATTTTTGGATTTTTTATGATTTTTTTTTGGTATTTTTTAAATATTGAATTAAAAATACTATCCTATGATCTCATCGAAATGATGCTTTTAGGTATCTCCCCACTATGAATCAGGTGCCATAAACTGGTGGTACTACTAAGGAACATGTATAGATGTAATATATGTCACTGTATAATCTATGATGTTCCATGTATGTATAATAGGACTCTGTGATTTTGAATAAATAAGAGTAAGGGTTAATGGAACCCATCATTGAGTTCTCTATGGTTTTTTTAGAATTTTAATAACATGAACATGTTTAAGTTCTTTAGATATCTGAATATACTATGTAGTGGATGAGGGTTTTATAGAACCTAATATTTCCTTCACTAATATTCCCCATTTTTATATTGAAAATAAGGACCCTCTTCCTTTTGATCTAAATATTGATTCATATAGTCTCAAGGACCCTTTTATAGTTTTGTTGTCTTTGTTAGAACCCTTCTTTAATTGGTAGTTACTAGATGATGATTTATAAATGACTATTCATACTTATTTTCAAAACATTTTCCTTCCTTAAAAGTTAGTATAAGCTTTCATATATGAGCATCAAAGTATAACTTTTAGGTTCTATGAATCCTTAGTCCATGATTAAATGTTCTAGTGCTTACCCATCTGAATGTTGGACTTAAGATTTATGCAAGTTTATATATTTTGAGACCTTTTTATGGCCCCTATTTTAATAGTATAAATCATAATTATTCTATTTCATAGTAAAATGGCTTAAACATTTGTATAACTTCATTTAGGACTTGTAAAAATATTTAATAATCGTGATGCTCTCTTTTCCTACGAACAAAGTCCATTGCCCCTTTCATTTTAAAATTATGTTATCACATTTACAATATAAAAATTTAAAATATTCAATATTAAACTCTTTGATTATGTGAACTAATGGTTTTAATTTTAGTATTTGATTCCCTCTTTTTTGCATAATTTTTGCTTGGAAAAACTTGGCTTTCACAAAAATATTTTACTTAGTAAATTTTATTGATTTCTATCATGTATTTGAAAACTTTTGCTACCCCACAATAAAAATCCTTTTTAAATAAAAATGGCTAAGTCATTCAAATCCATAGGCCCTCAAAATCATGCCACATGTCATGATCTCAATGACCTAAGCTAATAGCGAGTCAGCAAGTGGGGCAATGATCTGAGCTCATGGGCTTATGGGATTTTACCACATGGTTACATCTCAACAACATGGGGGCTTAGAAGGATTAAAGAATTATCTTGATGTCATGAGAATGAACCAAAAAAGATAAAAAATTGTGCTCTTAAGGCCTAGGAATGAGACATGTGGTGACATCTTGGAATCCTAGGAGATTGAAAGGATTATAAAAAGGCCAAAGACTGGGAAGGCTAAGGGATTTCCATGTGGCAATAAAGTAGTCCCAGAGCTTAGAATGACTATAGTTCAATGTATCCTAGGTTAGCGAGATGATGACACATGGAAAAATTCCACTACTCTATAATCTCTAAGCATTTCATACAGTTTCACAAACACATATGAACTCTAGGTTAGTGGAATGTCACCACATGGAAACATCTAGTTATTACATGGCCAAAGCATAATCAAAGCATAAGTAAAGCTTGATCAAAGTGGAAAGCTATTACATGGAAAAGAAATCAATCTAGGGTAGATGAAAGAATATTGAAGGCAAAATAAGTAGACCTAGTCACCAAAGAAGCCCAATAACCAAGATTGATAGTCGTTTGGCCCATCAAAGACATCAAGTGACTCAAATAGATTGTGTGTCATGGTTGCATAGCATAATCAAAATACAAGCAGTTCATCACCAAATTAAATTCCTAGAAGTAACATAATTCAAGATGAGTAATGGGAAATCAGTTCGAAGGTCCTAAAGTTAGGCTAGATTAAAATATCCTTTTGACTAATTTGTGAAATTGAATGTAAAAGTTCTATGTAGGGCATGGTAGAAAGTTCATCCCAATAAAATCCTAAAAATAATCTACCATTAATATTTGAATATATTTATAATTATCCCCCATAAGTGAATTTAAAAATACTTAGTATAGCATGATTCATCACTTGGCATGTACATTATAAGGAATCATAAGAGACAAAGAACATAAAGGATAAATATTTTCCTTAAAAGAGGCATGGCTTCTAATTGTAGACCATGCTTAGGATAACAAATCTATTAGAATCCCAACTACATTCTCCAATCATCATTAAATATTATAGCCACCCTAGTAGTTTGTTGAGTAAGATTCATAGACCAATCTATCTATATAAGGGATGATGTTTTCCCTTTGAAAAGGTCAAATTTTTCATGTAATGAAACTCTATCAAAATTTTAATAGAACATTTACTTGTTTGACTCTATCTTATACTCTTTAAATGTTGTCCATTATCTCTAGTTTTAAATCCATGAAAAATGATTACTCTTATGCTTAATTACAAAGTTGGATGTGGTACTTAGATTGTGATTATGTTAATATAAGTCCTTGTTATTTATTTTTAGTTTACCTATGAACTCTCTATGTTTTATGTGTTTTCAAGTATAAAGTGTTTCAAAAACTTTGTGTGTAGTTTGTTGCAAATCTTTAAGTGTTTGTAGTTAGTGAAGAAATCATAAGTCAAGTATCCAAATTTATGTCCCTAGAATATTGCCCATTATGTCTCTATATTTTTGTCTGACTATTGATATAGGAACATAGTGGTATAATTATGATTCAACATACTTAATTCTTGAATCACTGACATTCACTTGACTGAAAATATTATTTTCTACTCTCCCTTCCCTCTCATTTTATGTTTATTTTTTAATTGAACTCCATCTCCCTTATTTTAGAAATAAAAAAGTGAAACACATTAACTTTTGCATCAAGATCATAATATTAAACTAAAAGTCTAAACAACTAGTATTGAACTTTTAGTAATAGCATTGCATCTCTTAGAAGCTATTCTATGTAGGATATATCATGGAGATACATACTTGTAATCATGCCTTGGATTGATTAAGATTTATCATAAAATAAAGGATGAAATTCCATTATTATTCCTACTTTTCTCTCTGGAACACTTAATATCATAAGTGCCCTTTGGAGTAAGATCTTGGGTGAATAACAACTATCACTAGAAGGACAACCCCATAATTTAATCTTAAATTTGATAAAATAATAATTTTAAAATAATTATATTGTTAAGAATTGGTTAAGAATTTATCTATATAGATTAACATTTTCTTATTTACTCTTGCTTCTACCTTCCATAATATTTTAAGCTTAAATGCTTTGTATTAGTTAGCCCAAGAAGAGTAGTTGTGAATGAATCATACGTGATAAACTAAGCTAGGTACTAGTGTGCACATTACTCAGTCTTAATTTGTGTGTGGGGGATTTATTATCTCACCACTACAAATTCATAGGAGAACTTAAAATTCTATAGGTACAACTAATCCTTTAGTTACCCCTATTGGCTCAAATTCTCAAACTACCTAGAATCAACATACACTTACAACAACACCTATGGCATGATTTATGGGATATGATAGAACTATACCTAAATTTGTCCATGACCTAACTAGGAACCATATAGATATTTTCCTAGATTTATGCTTAGCATATGAAGGACTGACGAGGAGAATATAACATCATACAAAACTACTTTGAGGCTTCTCAATGTTAAGTATGAAAAAGTAGCCTATAGGTTGTTACACTTCATGTTCATGGACACATCATATGAATTGTTTATAAACCTTCCTAAGGACTCCATCATGAATTGGGACCATTTTAGTAACACTTTATTGAACCAATTTCTACAAGTTATATACCCAAGAATTCTATATCATCGATTTGCATGTATTAAATGAGAGCCTAATGAGACCATTAGGAATTTGAATGCTTGTTTCCAAAAAATGTATAACAAAGTCACCACCCTTTACAAACTTGATGCTGAGCTAGATTTATAAATGTATAAAAACATTTTGGACCCATGGAATGTTATGTTTTTGAGATGAGACCCTACAATAATAACCTTAACTTTGGCATGTTTTAAATCTCTCGAGGTTTTTAGACAACTTAATCCACAAGGCCAAATGGTGCCTCACATCCCTAATGAATTACCTAACAATCCAACATTAATCCTCATTCCTAATGTAAATTATAACTTATCTCTATCTCAATCATTGACCATAACTAACTTCCTTTGAGACATGCCACTCCAAACTAGCACTAGGTTTCTTAAACTAGTGAACAATGAGATAGTTCCCACTTACAAATCTAGGTGATGTTAGAAACTAATAACAATACTCAAACTATACCCCAATAATTAACTAATAATTATATTATGTCATCCAATGATTGGTGAAAATATAAACTAATGAATTCCTTGGTTTGCAAATATAAATGGCTATCTCTAGTGTTGAGAGTTCAAATAGGAACTTCACCTATTAAATACAAAATAAAAATTACAACCATCCTAGTAGCTAACTAGAACCTTTACCCATGTTAGAGAATTAACCTTAATTTGGGTCATTACTATAGGTTTCTAGGCTTTTCCAAAATCTTATGTGTGTGTGCATTTATGGTATTTATAAATGCACTTTATTCTACCCTTGTGAGGTGTCACTCACCTCTCTATTCCACATATTGCATTTGTAATTACTTGCATGTAACTCCTCTCCCACTACATGGCACACACATCCTCTACACTTGTAATATGATTAAGGAAACATGACACACATGCTATAGCTTTCAATTATAACTAATTTTCTCTTTTACCTCTTTATAAAGAGCTCTCCTCTCTCCTTCTTCAACATTGGTGACTACACTTTCACAACATTCTTATTCATCTAGTATTGCTTTGGCATTCTTATTGATTTATTGGCCTAAGTCCATTCTTCTCTTATCTCATTAATGTTATTGTAATTAAAGATTCTTGTTTCAAGATTTCAGTAATAGTGTAAGCTTTTTCTTTGATATGTTTGGTTTCCCCACTTGTCACATTTGCATTAACTTTATGGTTTATGCTTAATTCAAGGTAACTATTAACTAACTTTACCTCCTAGTCAAATAATTTAACCCCCTACAAATTAAAGCTTCCATAGGGTTCCCTAAGTCATAAAATGTCTACCATGGTCATTAATAAGGTAAAATAATATGTCTTTATCCTTGTTATATTTGTATAGTTTATCTTATGTCATATTATACCATCTTTTGGGCATTTGGATGAATTTTATAGTTTACATGAAAGGACAAACATATCGAAGTGTAAGTGAATGTCCTACATGTCAGAAAGGTGTCAATTTTTAGTTCTAAAACTAAATTAAAACATCAAAAACAAGAAGATCAATTGAAAAAATGGGAGTTTTAATTATTGTACACACTATATAATAATTTTGGCATGTGTGGCTACTTTAGTAGTGTCCCTTCAAGTACCCACAATTAATCTCCATGTTTAGATTGATTTGAAATTCCCAAAATTGGCAAAAACATGTTCACTTATCCATCACTCTCTTAACAAGTCAAAGAGTCCATAAATTTTCCTCCAGTATGGCTAGATTAGGTAGAGTTGAGGGAAATTCATTCGGTGGATGTTATAATTCCTTTTGTAATTCATTTCTATGTCAATAGTTTTTATTTGGTTATCTGTTCTCTATGAACAATCTTTAGGATTTTTCATGCCTTTAAACTACCTACACATCCCTAGTATATCAATCTTATTCTTTGTTTGCATTGGTTTGATGCTTCTAGGTGGTGTATGTGATCTATAAGAGAATTTACACTCCTTTATTTTTGATTCCAAACTAGTTTCCATGTGTGGATATGAATATACAAGCAAGATCATTCTCCTTATGTTGAAAGTGAAAATATAATGGTCTATAGGATATGTTTCACAATTATAGCATTTTCCTTATGTAGATGGATTCATATCAAAAATAATACACCTGTGTCTCTCTCATTAAAGCATGAAAGTTAGTTCTCCATGAAAATTTTGAATTAGAATACTTGGAGATTTATGGATATGAGTCTCCAAGATCATGAAAAAATACTAGTCATAACTCTTCAATACAAAATCATCTACAATCATGTGTAAGCATGTACAAAATATGGAAGAGCCATCCAAAACCTAAAACATAGGTGGCCTTAAATCTAACTTGATTGAGATTGGAAAGTGACTTAAGTTTCATAACTATAGTCAAACTACTTCAAACAAAATATAGAGGGTAGATTTGGAAAAGTTGCAAAATGGGAGAAATTACCTTATTTTCTCTGAATAAGGTTTTTACTTGATATAATGCCTTCTATTAGTGGAATCTAGTGAGGTTTGTGTGAGCCTTAATACTCTATTCTGATAGCTTAATATTAGAAGTCACTACTTAACATGAGAGGAGGTTTATACATTAGGATAAAGTGATGGTAAAGTAGAGTTTTACTCAGTTAGTTTTCCACTAAAAACACTCAATGAAAGCTAAAGTATTTTAAAGCCAAAAGAGAAACTTGTGACCTATAGACCCATAATACATTGGTAGTGGAATGACTATTATTCTCAAATAGGAAATGATATACCCATGTATGAAATGGTCTTGATTATCTAATAGAAAATTATAGAGGTGAAAAATTATGATTTTACATTAATGAGCATCTACATGAACTCAAACGTCTTCCCTAATGGTCACCTCTAGGTGACATAGTTATACATACAATGGACCATCTTAAACAACAAATATGTAAGAAAGTTGGAAGAGGTAAAAGTTAGATCACTATGTTTAATACATCCTCACACTTTTATAACACATTTTCATAAGACCCTCAGAGGTAGGAGATAGAGAAAAAGTTTTAAAGAGACTATTATAACGGTCTTTGAAACTCACACTCAACCATCTATAAATTACTATAGTATGTAGGCATAAAAGCTAGTTTTGAGAATTTGAGGAGTTAAATACCTTTAGAGCATGAATAATCCTTTAAAATTATTCAAAATTGTCCTCATTAGTCATACAATCTATCCATGGCCTCACCTTGGTCATACCAATAGTGGAGATACTCACTATTCTGTCATAGACATAGATTACTCTAGTAGCAACACAGTCTGTAGACTTAACATATGAGTTTTGAAATGATGAATGAGGAGTCTTAAAATAATCATGGTATTATTTATACAAATGGTTAGAGGGTGAAGGAGATATAAAAGACACAGTCATTAGAAGCCTACAAGTGGTCAAAAATTTAGCCAGACATAGTTAGGTCTACTAGGCCTAAAACTATACCTAATTCCCTCATAAACTATATATATTTTAGATAGTCACATGAATCTTACAAACCATTTGAGGAATTTTTTAGGATATAAAAATTCTATTTATAACCATAAATTTGTAGAGGATAGTACAAAATTGACCATTTTGGCCTAAAATTATATCAAACCTATTTAGAATGGAAGAGAGAGCTCTAGAGGACAACTTTAAGTTCTCATATCAATAAGAAGGGACTGCATGGTGACTCAAGGAGATATGAATAGTTTAGTATGTTCCTTATATTATCCTTAGTGGAATTGGTTTGGATTTTCAGTATTTTTTTTATGATCCATTGTTAACAGTCCAAACTACCAAAAACCCTCCTAAAACCCTTATGTGAACTTGATGGGAAATACATGGTGGAAAATTATTTTAAAATGAGTAAATTATTCTTGAAACTAGTTTGGACTTGATTATCACTCTCTTAAGATCCTCACCATCCACTTTAGCTATACTATCTTCTATACAAATAGACTTAATATGGTGTTTTCTGCAAATTTTGGTGTGTTATACAAGCATAGAAGGGAATTATTAAATGAAAACCATTGTATAAGGTGTTTATGGAATTTTTCTAACACCTAATATCCATATCTCACCTTATTTATGCATGATAGGCTCTCTTTTGAGTTGATAACTATAATCAATTTTAAATAAAATAGTGAGAAGGAGGATGAATGCCAAAGATTTGAAGTGAGAAGTGTCATCTAAGTTTCAGTGAGGTCTATTTGATAGACCAAAAAACAAAGAAGGTACAATTGAGTTGCCTAACACCTCTTCAATGAGATTTATTTGAGAAATTGTAAGTTACCTCAGATGACAAGTGTGAAAACAAGCTGAGAAAGGCTAATGAGTGATTACTAGAGAGTGAGTAACAGTTAGCAAAGAGAGAGTTATCAGTTGGAGAAGCTTAGATGGATGTTACCATCAGGATTGCATCTTCTCATGATAGTGAAAATGTGTCAAAGATCCCTATGGTAAAATGTCTAATGACTCTACATAACTAAAAGGTAATTTCAAGGACATGAAGAGTCTCTGCATTAAGTTGAGGGAAGGTGTCATACTCTAGATAGACACTTGTCAAAGACCACTTCATGGTCTATTTTACACCTCATTATCTCATGTTTTAACTAGTTCCATAGCTTAAAACTTGGATTTGTGACTCTTAAAATTATCTTCTTCTCTTTCCTCATATATGCTCTATTTATGCAAGCCATTTTGGCAATTATATCTAGTACACACCTAGTATGGTGAAGCCTTGTTGGTTTGGCACCTTATTTTTCCTTAGAATAAAGATTCTAAATTTTATTTATTCTTTTCTCATCTTTTCTAAGTATTTCAAGTAGTGTATCTGGATAATAATTGATGAAGATTATTTCTCCTTACTTCCATTCTACTCTTGTATGCATTGTGTAAGTAGCACCTGTTCTAATAAGTCTCATAAAGTGTATTGTTTATTAATGTGTACTTGAAGTGTGAGAGGGACTAGTAGTGTCTAGTATTAGACCTTATTTTCACCCACCTCTAGATGTGCATAGGAATATGTCTCTATGAGAAATACTTAAGCTAGAAGGACATAGAGTTGAGGTTAATTTTGGTAGTTTTCCTTCTTAGTGCTAATGAAAGTGTGTTGTGTGGACTTATCCTTGGTGTATCACCTCATTACCATAAGTTATTTTCTATTACCTTCTTCCTTTTTCACCTCTAAGTGATTAGTATAATTTAGTGTGTGAGCTTAAGAGATAAATAAAGGGAGTTATCCCTTTAACCTATAGGTTTACCTATATTATATTTAATCCAAAAGCGTAGACGTAATCCCATATTGTCCAAATATGGGAGAGTCTTGAACACCATCTCTTAGGGTGCAATATTTGGTTACATCAGTAACATTGTTCCTTAATTTTTTTTTATCTATTCAACATTTAATTTGATTCTTGGTAAATATTATAATATGATATCAGAGATACAACATATCTAATATTGAATGTTGATAATTTTGAAGATTTGGAGGTGGAAAAAAAAATCTTATAACATTCTTTGTTTTTCTCATTTTTTGCTTCATTTTCAAGGTTTTGAGTGAAAAATCAAGGTTTTGGACACCTTTTGTGACAATAAACTAACCATTTTTAAAAATGTATTAAGATTAGAATTTATTTACATTCTAATCTCTTTTTTAAAGGTTTCTAAATGATATTTTTTCATTTTTTAAATTTTATTTTCAATTGCATTTTAAATTCAATTTCTTTTTTTTATATTTTTTTAATCATTTTTAACCTAAAATGCATCTTTAAAAAAGGGCCATGTCTTCTTATTGACAATTTAAGTTTCCAATTTTTTTGGGATTTTGTTAATCTATTATCAAAGATTATGTTATCTAAATTTTAAGAAAACCCATTTTATATTTCTTGATGTATCATTAAAAATGTACTTATGGTTTTTTTTAAATGTGGTTTAAATTTTTGCTTTTCTAATTTTTGGTTGCATACCAATTCTTAATTTGGTTCATTTACTTTCTAAATATTTTCAAAAATAATCATTGGGATAAAACATGTGGATTTATGATCTGGAAATGAGTTTTATTTTTAATTTAAAACAAGTTTTTTCATGTAAGTGCAGCTTAGTGGATTTGTTTAAGAAAATTTTGTTTTTCTTTTAAATGCTTTCATTTTTTTCAAAAAAAAGAGTGCACTCATAATTATTTATCAAACTATCTTTAATTTTTAAAGAGAACAAAATTTAAAACTTGTTTATTGCATGTTATGGTTTAATATAGTGCTTAAAGATGGTATTACGAAGTTCTTTTACATTAGTTCTTACATGTAATTATTTTCATAAAAGAATCTTTAAGGAATTCTTTTTTATTACATGTTATTTTATTAATCATTGAGTTTGGTTTACACATAAAATATTTAATGAAATATAAAGTCTCCTAATCAATTAAACCTTTTTAATTTAATATTTTAGATATTCTTTCATGATTATTTTTTTTATAAAAGGTAAATCTTAGATATAAAGTTTTTAATCAAAACTTTTTATTGCTTTAATTCATAAAAAGGAGATGGTTAATATTAAATTTAAATATAATTATTTTGTATTTTGGTGTGGACTTATATTTATAAGTTAATCATTAGTATTATTTGTATTTTATTTACAAGCATAGAATTTGTAAATTCACTAGCACATCGCATTTAATTAGTTATTTTTTTAACTTTAAAAAAGTTTTCACTTCAAGTTGATTGGAAAAATGTTGAAATAAGTGCTCTTGAACATCAAATTGCATATCAAAATGATATTTTAAATTATTTAAAATCCTCTTTTATTAAACAAATGTAAAATATGTAATCTTTTATTGATGCTCTAAATGCTAAATTCACATCTAATGGTGAAATTTCTTGTACTCATTAAACCCATAAAACTTATTTGAACACTTCTTCTAACAACCTCAGCTTAAAAAAATTGTATAATATGGGCTATTTAGAGAGTTTACTTGGTAAGTGTGAATATGGCATTCTTGAATCTATTTTGCCTACTTCTAACATAAAATGTAAATGTCTCAGTTTTGATGTTTCTATTATTTATAATGTAAATTTGATATCTTATTATCCTCTGCATTGAAGGACTTATAATGCAACTTGTTTTTATTATACTTATAATACTCATGCTATGATTAAAAATGCTAAACATTATGTGCATCATATAAAACATGGCCATCATATATTTAGATATTAGAAATTCTCTCCATACAAATCTTATGGTACATACACACATGACACTTTGCATTGTTACAAAATAACTCAATCTATTACATTTAAGGGTAAAACTATTTGGATTCCTAAATAAATTGAATCTTATAAAGACTTTGATATGTCTTATTATGATAATTCTTCTAATGTTTTGTAGAATACCTTTTACAACTGACACATCTTCTTTATCTCCATTTTTTATTAACACAATATCTTATTATGCATTCCTTATTTTTAATTTCATAAGAAATATGCTTTGATTATGTTGAATAAATTCTTTCTAGATAGGATATTGCACTTCATGATGAAAGTTGTCTTTGATCCAATTATATTTTTTGTACATCTACTTTTATTACATTATATATGTAGATTATATTTTTGGAACATTGATTACTTAACTTGAAATATTGGTGTTAGCTTATTTATCTTGCAAGTTCTATGGATCTTTACTCCTTGTTGGTCTTTGTTCCATTGTGAATCGATCACATTTTTTGAAAAGGATTCTTGGAGATTCTTGATGATCACACTTTCATCCTTAAAATTTTTGGTGGCACCTTATCTTCTTATCTCCTCTCTAAATTTTTTTAATTCCTCTTGAACTAAGTTTCAATTAAAGGGGAATATTATGTAATTTCAACTCCATTCCTTATTTGTAAAAGGTTTTCTCTACTTTTTAAACCCCAATTTAAGCTTAAGGGGAATTTTTAGAGAGTTAAACCTTAATTTAGGTTCTTATTATAGTTTTATAGTATTTTTATAAGTTTTATATGTGTGTGCATTTATTGTATTTATAAATTCACTTTATTCTACCCTTTTGAGGTGCCACTCACCTCTCCAGTCCACTTGTTAGATGTGAAGTTGCTTGCATGTAAATCCTCTCCTCCCACATGGAACACACATCCTATGCACTTTTAAAAGGATTAGGGACACATGGCACATATGCTTGAGCTTACACTTGTAACTTTTCACTCTTAGCTCTTTATGAATATATCTCTTCTTTCCTTATTCGGCATTGGTGACTACACTCTCACAACATTATTGTTGATCTAGTCTTACTTTGGCATTCTTATTACTCTCTTGGCCTAAGGCCATTCTTATCCTATATTATTCATGATATTGTAATTAGAGATTCTTGTTGTAATATTTTAATACTAGTGTGGGGTTTTTATTTGATACATTCAATTTTCCCACCTATCATATTTGCCTCAACTTTTTGGTTTGTGATTATTTCAAGGTAATATTGTTTCTTAATTTTTATTGTTTATTCAATATTTAATTAAATTATTTGAAATTATTATAATAACCCAATAAGTTTTTTTAAATCAAAATATTTGAGTTAGCTCTCCAAAATTGGTGTTTTGTGCATAACATAGTCCAACATGGTGAACTAGACTACATTGAATTCTATAGTGCCTTTGACACATTCCAAAGATAAATGGAGGAATACGAGGTGGTCCCAAACCAACCTAAATCATATAATTTTGGAAGGTACCTAATTAAAACTATGGTATTTTAAACCTTATAATTGCCTAAATAATAAGATAATGAGCTAGAGGATAGCACTAGTGAAGTACATGATTTACAACAATTTTAAATGATCAATTATGCCCTTAGGAATAGAAAACTACAATAGACCCTTATTACCTCAACTCATAAAAATAATGGTACAAACCCACCTGATCCCAATGCCAAGAATAAACCCACCCCTATTAGGTATAATGAGTCCAAAACCCATGAGGATACCTAGTAGTCTTAAATCAAAACTGGATACAATATAGTAAAAGATATGAAGAAAAATAAAATGAATATCAGTCTTCCTAAGCTTGTTAAAATCTTGAAAAAACATGATATTATACTCAAATAACTCATCAAAAATATAATTCAACCAAACTAAGCAAATAAAAATACTACTCACACCAACATGTTCATTCATAAAAATAACGTTGAGGTCCCTCCCTTTTACCTGAATATCAGGTTATTCAAGAAGAGCTAGAAAAATTACTTAGTAGATTCATGAGATTATATAAATGTAATTTATGTAGGTTTTTATGAAAAATTAGGTTTGATCCTCATCAAGTTAAACAAGATAGTAGATCAACTAAACAAGTCTGAGGTTAGAGTAGTTGGTGAATTGCTCAATGCACATATATAATTAAAATTGGAGCCAAGAATCTAGAAATTCATATATATATATATATATATATATATATATATATATATATATATATATATATATATATATATATATATATATATATATATATATATATATATATATATATAAGTTTTAGACATCATTGAAGCATATGGAGTGTTACTTAATTGAGATTGGTCCAAATATTTGAATGGATACATGGCTACTAATTTCTCTCACATGTGGTTGCCTTGTAGAGGTGTAGCCAATCAGAATTGAGTTGATAGGAAACCTAGGATGAAGCATATGATAATTAAATACAACATAGTCAAAAATATGGTAAATCTAGTGTATTTATATTTAATATTATACACTTTGGAGTCAAAACCTAATATAGGTAATAAGGCTAATGATAATCCTAAATTACCAAGTTTTTGGTACTTATACGCATATGGAAATCGCTCTAAACAAGGCTTAGGGGAAAGAGTTATACTAATTGATCTGAAAGGAAAAAAAACATTTAGATTCTTATATATTGTAATTATAATTCACTAATAATCTTTTAGAGTATGAGGTTTTAATCTTAGGACTACAATTTACATTGAAACATAAGGTAAAAAACCAAATGTATTCAGTGATTATGAGCTTATTGTGAATTAGGTACGGATCAAGTTTCATTTTAAATTATCATACCTTATAAAATATAAGAATATATCATTGGAATTAACCAATATGTTTAATGCATTCAATTTCATACCTATCCCAAGGGAAGGAAATCAAGTGGGTGATTCATTGGCATCCTCAACTATGAACTTAACTCCCCTTGATGACATTGAATGGAAAGATTTTTTCATAGAATAAGTCCCTTTCCCCTTTATCCAAGACAATGTGATGAATTTATAGGTATTTGAATATGACCAACAAATTATCCAATTTTTTAACATTTTTGGGGCATTTGAGGCCCAAATAATAAATGGAGAGAAAAAGGATAGTCTTAAGATTGAACCTAACAAAGATGTAATTCTTAGTATTTAAGGGAATAGACTCCCAAAGGGTATGATAAATATAGACAAGGTGTTTGACACATGTATCCTTATGTGAACAATTAATAAACCCAAATTTGAAAATTAGAAGTGTCAAACCATTAATCTTGGATCCTTAGAAACACCCAAAACCATTAGCATAGGTCTTGATTTAAAAAATGCAAAAATTGAGTAGCTTCAAAATTTATTGTCGATTTATAAATATGTAATTTCCTAGGCCTAAAAATACCTCAAAGTCTTAAACCCAAAGGTTATACATCACACCATTCCCCTTAATCCAAACTAAATACCATTCTAACAAAATCAAAGGCATGTGAACCCAATCTTGGAACCATTGATACAAAAGGAAGTTAACAAACTACTCTCGGCTATAATAATATTTACAGTTCACCATTATATTTGAATGTCAAACTTAGTACTTGTCTAAAATAAAAGTGATGAAATTATACTATACATAAACTTTTGAAACCTAAATAAAGATTTAGATAAGGACAATTATCTATTGCCTTCTTTTGATGAAGTGATTCAAATGGTTAATGGATCCTCAATAATGTTCTTTTTGGATGGATTCTCAAGATATAATCAAGTTCTAGTCAATATAGAGGATCGAGTTAAAATCACATTTATAAAAAAAGGGGCACATTTTCTTATAAATGAATGCCATTTGTATTGATCAATGTTAAAGTGACATTTCAAATGGAAATGGATTTTGCATTTAAAAGTTTAACTAATAAGTACATAGTAATTTACATGGATGATTTAACTATAGTTTAAAAATGAAATCACATATGCCATTTTCAAAATGTGTTATAAAGATATAGAAGGTATGGCATTTCTATGAACCCAAAAAAGAGCATGTTCGATGTCACAAAAGGTAAGATTCTTGTTCAAATTATCATGAAATAAGGTATTACTATTGACCCTGAACAAGCTGAAGTAATATCTAAATTTCCTCAGCCTAATTGTAAAAAAGATTTAACATCATTCTTTGTCAAAATTAATTTTGTTCGTAAGTTCATTTTTAGATTTTGTAAAATTGTGAATCCTCTAAACACTATGTTGAAATAGGATGACATAATAAAGTGGCATGATGAGTCATAGAAATTATTTTAGGACATTAATGATGTTTTAAGAAAGCATAGTTATAATCAGTCTAGACTGTGCCAAATAAATCGTTATCTACCCATTTACCTCTGAACACACCATTAGTTCCTATCTCACATAAATATTAGATGGAGAAAAATCCCCGTTTATTTTATGACAACCAATATGAAAGACACAAAGCTAAGATACTCTAATTTTGACAAACACTCCTATGTTTTGGTCAAATATATGAATAGATTTAGGTACTATATTCTAAGGAATAAATTGTAGGTAATTATACCATACCTAGCTATCAAGCTCGTGTTGGGATATAACGAGCTAGGGAAATGCAAGGGTAAATGGATGACCAAACTAAAAAATTATGAATTAGATATAAAACCTGTAAAACTATCTAGAGTACAAGGTCTTACTCATCTAATAATTGATATTGATCCAAGGATAACCATGCATTAACTATACCAAGAGCAAGTGTTGTAACCCATTTGGTACACCTAAATTACCTATTACCTCATTTATGATAACCCACCTCTTGGGTTGAAATAAATGGAAAAAGGGATCTCATACTAAAGGTAACACAATATGTGTTAAACAAAGGAGATATATTCAGGAAAAATCATGAATGCATCTATCTTATATGCTTTATAAAATTTGAATCCAAAGAAATTTTGGCTAATTTCCATGAGAAGTTAAGCATTGGTAACCCTGCAATAAACACAATGGCACAAAAAATACTTTGGGTAGGTTATTATCAGTTGGCCTTATTAAAAGGTGTCCATTCATATGTTATAACATTCTATTAGTTTTTAACATTCATAAAAATGTAAATCCATGTTGTATTTCCATTATAACTAGTTATAGAAAGGACTTCATTTGCCCAATGGGGGTTAGATTTCATAGGAGTCATTAATCCTAACTTCTCATTATTCCATAATTTTATACTTAGGGTAACATAATATTGTACAATATGGAATTAATTATTGGAAACAAAGAATAACACTAATAATGAAGTAATCAATTTCATAGAAAATAATATAACCACTTGATTCAGAACCCTAGTATTAATATTATGTGATAATGACCCTACATTCCAAACCCTTGAATTCATTGAGTGGGTGTATGATAATGGGTTCAATTTAAGTTTATCATCCAATTAATACCCATAGGGTAATGGGTTGGAATAATCAACTAACAAAAACTTGTTCAAGGCCATCAATAAGTCTACTAGAAAGAGTCCTTAAAATGGCATTGGCTATTTAAATTTTCTCTCTGATATGACCACACCAGACATAAGAAAACACTTAAGAGATCACCATTTCTATTATTATACATACTAGATACATTCCTTCCAATTATTCTCAAACTACCTGTGTAAAATTTTATATATAAATATGTGGAGCACATTGAAAAGGTAATTTCTAGGCTTCTGGACATTATATAGTTAGAAGAAGCTAGAGATGAAGCCTTACTAAATTTTAGTAAGCATTAAATAATTGTCAAGTGATGGTTTGATAAGAAATAAAATGTGAAGTCCTTTAGTATTTAAGATCTAATGTGATGGTTTTATGTTGGACAAATCCTATGAGAAGAAGGGTCAACATTTCAAGTCTAACCCACTCTAGATTGGTCCATACAAAATATTTGAGTTATTGGGGCATAATAATTTTTATATTAAGGACCTAAAAGAGAATTATATTCCATTACTATTGAATTTGTATTTCCTTAATAACTACTTCTCAATTATCCCTACTGTAGAGTAATTTCCTACTCTACGTTGTATTCAATTATTTTCAGTTGAGCACTGCAATTTTAGTTCTTCAGGTGAAGTGGTAGAATTTTGAAGAAGAGGACCAGTTTGTTTTGCCTAAGTGTTGAGATGCAGCGGAAGCTGCCAAGTGTCATTCTCTAGCTATGGGACCATTTCCCCTTCTTTTTTCCTTTGTCTCTTTTGCCTAAGTTTTGAATTCTAGAGGAGGTCACCAAGTGTCAATCTCTGGGAGATAAAGCAAGCCAGTTGTCACCCTCCGAACACATTTTGTAACTTTTTGGAGAACTAGAGAATGTGCCACGAGCTAAGCAGCAACAGAGTGGACAATGCCAAGTGGTAGTTCTAGAGGCCCTGAACCCTTTTGAAAAAGTGGTGGAGATCACCATGTGTCGACATTCGGGAAGCCATGAGTCCAATGCTTTCCATTCAATGCACAAAGGCATCATTTTATTTTGCTTCAGTGCCATAAAGTAGCGGATGCTAACAAGTGTCACTCTCTAGGTCCTCTTCTACTCCATCCATAGAAGAAGTGGAAGATGCCACTTATCTTCCTCAAAGCCATGGAAGTCTCCACATGTCAATGCCTGAGAGAATAATCATCAAGCTCTATTGACAAATATGAAACGGTAGTGGGTCTTGGGTGTTACTTCAAAAGTCTACAGAAGCTACCAAATGTCGCCATCCATAAGAGTCTGATATATGCCCCTAATGATACTATGGCATAGCCAAAGGGGAGTGGAAAGAGTCACGTGTCTTTGATGAATCAGGCGAAAGGTACCAAGTGTCATCCTCTGATGCCTCCTAGACCATAAAAAGAAATTTCATAAATCAGCTAAGTGCCTACTCCCAGAACAGAGTGTCTATCTACCTGTTAAAGCAAAATGGAGGGAAAATTAGATGGAGTCAATTCAAGTAGATGGAACAGTGATTGGGTAGTTTTATGGAGCCCCCAAAGAATTGAAGGAGTTGACTATTTGTCCACTCAGAGTTTAAGATGAAATAGACAGGTGTGCAGCCTAGTAGGTGATAAAATTTGAATTTTAGGTGCGAAAGAAGGTACTAGTCAGAAATCACCATGCCATAGTGATGGGCAGCTGCCCTTCTCCAACATGGCCTTCCCAAGGCATTAAAGGGCCATTTGTTTTCCCTCTGTGAATTAGGTCAAAATTTGAAATTGAGCAGGAAGGAAGGCGATGTAGGGAGACATTTGAGGCTATATAAGCAGAATTGTAAAATCAAAAAAGGGGGGGGGGAATTCTCATAGTTTTAGACTATCTAAAATTTGTGGCCAATAATATCATTTGCTCTTGTCTCAATTTTATTAAGTTATAAATTTTATGTAATCGTGCATGTTTTTGTGCCCCTTATGTGGCTGAATGAATTGAGGAAATTTGATCTCCATGCCTTTGTTGATGTTATCTATGTTATTTGCAAAGTAGTCTATACTATAGATTTTCTAGTGCGGTGATTGGAAATGTTATTTGCTTTTGTCTCGTTTTCTTGAATCTGAATATTTACATGACTGTGCATGACTTCTATGCCTCCTATGTGATTGGAAGATTCTATTAAGAAGATTAAACACTATGCCTTTGTTGAAAATTCCTGTATCTCAGCAAAAGACTCCCCTGTTGTGAGCCTCTATTTTTGTTATTCCAATCTTTTACATTGATCATGCACTTGTCTACTCTTAAATGTAACAGGAGCACATAATAGTTTCATTGTGCTCAGGTTAGGATTAGGACTACTCTTAGGTGCATCACCATAGTTAGGTTTCAATTCCTGCATTTTGCATTTCTATTTAGTCTCCTATCCCTTTTCCCCAACACCCAATACAAAAGAAGAGACCAGCTTCTTTAAAATTTGGAGGTTATTTTCCAGTCACATTGTCCCACAGCTTGAAACTTCCCATTGTTGTTGATTAAGATATAGCATAATTTTAAGATATCAATAGTTTTTGGCACACCTAGTAGGACCAATCTTTCAAGGAGTTGAATAATTTTGGTGTATTCTTTAGCCAATCTGCCTTTAGAGGTTTTTATCGACACTAACAACGTCTCTGCATCACTAGCCAATCAAGCAGTATCATCAAGAAATCCCTTTGGTATGTATAACTCTATAAATCATAGCTATGAGTCTTATTTTCCTTCAAATATGTTTTACCAAGAACAAACTTCTCCTAGAATTATGTCAAGTAATGAGGATGCACATGGCCATGAGCTATACCAGTTTTATGCCCAGCCTAATCTCATTTTTACTTTCAAGAAATAATTGTTGGGATTTAAAAAATATGTGTTAGAGCTTGATAATAGAAGGGGATGTGGTCAAGAAATTCCTTGTCAGGTCATCTATCAAGTGAGGGAAGCAATAGACCTGATCAAAAGTGAGTGGGATCCCATTAAAAGGGCATATTGGTAAGAGCTTACATATGAAATGTTAGATGTGTGTGGATTAATTGTATTTATAGAAGAGAGGCTAGGCATTCATGAGAACCAGCCTTACCAAATCTACCAAACTTCATATCCACCACCACAAATTCTAGATCAGGCATATGCCACCCCTATTCATGGGAAAGGTCAAAATTGTCAAGGCCAATTCCCCAATAATGTAGAGCCCATGTTAGCAGCAAGTCAAGAGGACCTCGAACCCTCACTTCTTCCCTATTTCTCCCCCTCTATTCCTAGAAAAATGCCCCTTCAACTCACCCCTATCTAGCCAATGGCTCTCCAATATAGCCTGCCATAAAGATTTCCCTTTGCAGGGGGATATATTGCGTCCCCTTCCACTTTCCAGATGCAAGTTGATGCCGTAATGAAAGCAAGAGAAGCTTGATTGGAGAAGAAGAGGAGTAAAGAGAATAAAACACCAGTGGTGCCACATTTGAGGTCACAATTTAACCCCATTCAATAGCAGCTAACGATGACCCATTTGTCGCCCAACGTTGCCAAGCTAAGCGAACAAATGCAGCTAGAAGACTACACCATGAATGCAGTGGCCATCGACATGTCCCTGTTCAGGCCTCAAGATAGAGTCAATCTCATGACCAAATCCACTTCTGTAGTCACAAAAGATTATTTGAGGATATCAAGGAGACTTCAAAAGATAGAGGCTGACCTAGCCATGGAAAAGGCAAACCAGTAATAGTTTGGTTGAACAAATAAACCAGAAGGATAATAAGATAGCTAGTCTGCATAAATAGTTGCAAGATACTATTTCCCTCCAGACTCAATGGGTAATTCAGGCCCAAAATGATTCTTTGAAAGTAGAGCTTGTACTTGCTAAGGATGCAGCAACAGCTCTAAGATGAGAAAATGCAACATTCTAGGGAAGAGTCGAAGGACTCCAACTATAGGTTACCCAATAATAACAAAGGTTGCTAGAAGAATAGAACAAGGGTGTGGATTTTCAAGCCCAACTCCAAGCAAAGCAGCAACAGACTGTGCAACTAGCAATTGAGTTGGCCAATAGGATAAGAGGTGTCAGAATGGTGCAGATGGTGAAGGAACCTGCAAGTTAGCATGAGAGAGAATCTCTTCAGAGATTCTCTAGCTCAGGCCAATTTTCACCTTCCTCCTCAAAGCATAGCAGCTGTGCAAGAGGGTTGAGAATTTAGTATAAAGCACTCTAGCCACAATCTCTAGAAGAGTTGCCGACTCTCATTTTTTACTAGAGAAGCTCTATAGCTCAAGGGATGTAAAATTGGAAGCTACAGGGAGTCTTGACAGAATGGCTGTCACAAAATAGGTCAATGAAGAGCTCAGTCATAATGCCATAGCCAATAATTATAGAAGCTATCTCGATGTCGTCAAAGAAGGCATCAACAAAATGAGGCAACACATTGAAGATCTAGTGTGACTGGGCCTTCCTTCCCCATTTTCAGATGTGAGGATGGTGCTGATTGTGGACCAAATCCAATCATTGATGCTAGCCAGGCAAAGGGATCAAACAGTCTTTCAGAGCTTGCAAGATGATTCTCCAACCTCTGAGGTTGAAACTATTCTAATTCCTATTTTCCTACTAGAATTCAAGCTAAAAGCCACTACCCAAGTCCTGTAAACCTTCTCACACAAGGATCTCATTGGCTTGGATTTGGCTTTTGATGAGTTGCAGAACAAGCAAGGATTATCTGACCATGAGTGGTCTATCTTCTAGACAACTATTTTGAAGCTATAAATTTTCAAATTTTGATCGAGCAGGAGTCATGTTCTTTTTTAGCAGGCTCAAAATCCCTGATGGTCACCAATAACTGTAGAGTAATTTCCTACTCTACGTCATATTCAATTATTTTTAGTCGAGCACTGCAATTTTGGTTCTTTGGGTGAAGCGGCAAAATTTTGAAGTAGAGGGCTAGTTTGTTTTGCCTAAGTGTTGAGATGTAGCGAAAGCTGCCAAGTGTCATTCTCCAGCCGCAAGACCATTTCCCCTTCTTATTTCCTTTTTCTCTTTTTCCTAAGTTTTGAATTCTAGCAGAGGTCACCAAGTGTCAATCTTTGGGAGATAAAGCAAGCCAGTTGTCACCCTCTGAACACCTTTTGTAACTTTTTGGAGAACTGTGGAATGTGCCATGAGCTAAGCAGTAGCAAAGTGGACAATGCCAAGTGGTAGTTGTGGAGGCCCTGAACTCATTTGATCACCATGTGTCAGCATTTGAGAATCCATGAGTCCAATGCTTTCCATTCAATGCACAAAGGCATCATTTTATTTTTCTTAAGTGCCACAAAGTAGCGGATGCTACCAAGTGTCACTCTCTGGGTCCCCCTCTACTCCATCCATAGAAGAAGTGGAAGATGCCACTTATCTTCCTCGAAGCCATGGAAGTCTCCACATGTCAATGCCTGAGAGAATCATCGTCAAGCTCTATTGACAAATATGAAATGGCAGTGGGTCTCAGGTGTTACTTCAAAAGTCTACGGAAGCTACCAAATGTCGCCATCCATAAGAGTATGATATATGCCCCTAATGATACTATGGCATAGCCAAAGGGGAGAAAAAAGAGCTATGTGTCTTCGATGAATCAGGTGGAAGGTGCCAAGTGTCATCCTCTGGTGCCTCCTAGACCATAAAAGGAAATTTCATAAATCAGCTAAGTGCCTACTCCCAGAACAGAGTGTTCGTCTACCTGTTAAAGTGAAATGGAGGGAAAATCAGATGGAGTCAATTCAAGTAGATGGAACAGTGATCGGGTAGTTTTATGGATCCCCCAAAGCATTGAAGGAGTTGACTATTTGTCCACTCAGAGTTTAAGATGAAATAGATAGGTGTGCGGCCCAGTAGGTGATAGAATTTGAATTTTAGGCGTGGAAGAAGGTACTAGTCAGAAATCACCATGCTGCAGTGATGGGCAACCACCCTTATCCAACATGGCCTTCCCAAGGCATTAATGGGCCATTTGTTTACCCCCTTTGAGTTAGGTTAGAATTTGAAATTGAGAAGGAAAGAAGGTGATGATGTAGGGAGACATCTAAGGCTATATAAGCAAAATTGTAAAATCAAAAAGGGGGGGGGGGAATTCTCATAGTTTTAGACTATCAGAAGTTTGTGGCCAATAATATCATTTGCTCTTGTCTCAATTTTCTTAAGTTGTAAAGTTTATGTAATCATGCATGTTTTTGTGCCCCTTATGTGGCTGAATGAATTAAGGAAATTTGATCTCCATGCCTTTGTTGATGTTATCTGTGTTATTTGCAAAGTAGTCTATACTGTAGATTTTCTAGTGTGGTGATTGGAAATGTTATTTGCTTTTGTCTTGTTTTCTTGAATCTGAATATTTACATGACTGTGCATGACTTCTATGCCTCCTATGTGATTGGAAGATTTTATTAAGAAGATTTAACACTATGCCTTTGTTGACAATTCCTATATCTCAGCAAAAGACTCCCTTGTTGTGAGCCTCTATTTCTATTATTCTAATCTTTAACATTGATCATGAATTTGTCTACTCTTAAATGTAATAGAATCACATAATAGTTTCACTATGCTCAGGTTAGGATTAGGATTACTCTCAGGCACATCGCCATAGTTAGGTTTTAATTCCTGCATTTTGCATTTCTGTTTAGTCTCCTATCCCTTTTCCCCAACACCCAATACAAAAGAAGAGACCAACTTCTTTAAAATCTGGAGGTTGTTTTCAAGCCACATTGTCCCATAGCTTGAAAATTCCCATTGTTGTTGATTAAGATCTAGCACAATTTTAAGACATCAACACCTACCACTGCACCTTCATAATAAGACTTTATAGGTTGGTATAGTAATGTATAGTGTACATGATAGTTTAGTCTTCTAATTTCTTCCTCTACTTTATTAGATAGTTTTTTATTTTTATAGTTTCATGGTTAGGATAGTTTCATTTCAGTTTTATGTTTTTTCTTCACCCCTGGTTCTTTGTATTATCCCTTTGGTGTGTTATATACACAACCCCATACCATATCCATAGTTTGTATTGACCTCTTCTCATTAGAATTAACTTATGATTCAAAAAATATGTAGATGAGTTATGTCAAACATAAGTTTGAAGTGAAATCCACCTTAGTTGAAGAAATGAATAGAAAATTTTCATTTAGGTTGAGTAATCAACCCATATTGGTGTTTATCAACACTCAACCTTTTGTTTCATCACAAATTCGAGGTGTAGACCTAAGGTAATCTCTTTGAATTATCCCTATTATTATTTGTTATAGTATAAACACACAACTTAATTAAGTAATCTCAATTTACTAGACAAATTTATATAATAACATTGATAAAATTTCTATGGGGTAATATCTCCTATCCTAAGGGTAATGTGGTAAGTGTCTTGCTTCCCTCAGTCCTCCTAAAATATTGATTGCAAGTGTCTAACTAATTCTCAAACATGATCTTGCTTGAAGATCCCTATAATTAACTTCTTTTGATTTTATTTATTTTGTTTTCTTATTTTACTTCATGTCCCTTATTGTTAGTCTAGTTTGCCTCCTTTTTGTCCCCATTTCTTCATTTTATCTTTTCATGGAGTTTAGCTTCATCGTGATTCCTTTTGGGTTGATCTATTTTGTTTTGCCTTGAGGGTTATCTTAATAAATTATTAATGAAATTCAAGGGTATATTGGGTTATTTTTATCATCAATAGCATTCTATATCCTAAGAAAAATATTTCTTGAACATTTTATATGAACTGATGTATTTTGAGGATTATTGTTGCCTATGATTCTTAATAAAGCACATGAACCTAGAAACATTGTTTTATTTGTTTGAAAGTCATAAAATGAACTCAACATAAATATGAATCAATCATAAACCACTATCATTATAATTTGGATCAAACTAATCAATGAACTTTGCTAAAACCCATGGTTTGGTCCCCAACCCTCAGTGGAACAAAAGAAAACCCCATTTCAAAAGGGGAATAAAATAAAATGAAAATAACATGTGAAATCAAAATATCCTTGAAAGGATTATTCATAAAAACTATACCATGTGATTTTTAGCTTGGTTGATAGTGGATTAAGACCCTGAGTGTGATTAAAGGTATTTCAGTCAAGGTTATTGTTGAGCATTGGCATTGACTGTTGAGTTTTGGAAATGATGTTGTCATTGATGTCAAAAGTTCTTATCAAGATGCATGATGAGTGATCATTTACGTATGTGATAAGGTGATTTTGTATTTTTCATTGATTTCACTAAGATTTCCATTGATGTCATTGAGGTTGATTTTGCTTCTTGTAAGTTTTGATCGTCATAAAGAGGTATGATGGTTAAGTGAGCATTGAAGCATGGTTATGAGGCTCTAGGTCTACATGACATCATGAGATAAGGTTTATTATAAATTTATTGTTATAGTGGTATTAGAGTGTTATATAAAGAGTGTTATTGTTTAATTTCATTAAGGTAAGCATGTTTGAGTACTAGTTCTTGAGTACAAGGTGTCTTGAAAAGCCTAGTCTATACCCTATGAGAAGGTGTGTATAGTGAAGTTTGGTGAAGTAAATGAGAATAAGATTTTAAGAGGGTTTTTTTCATTATTTTATCATGTAATTAAGGTTTGGATGCACTCATAAGTGTTTAAAAGTGAGCCTACAAGGATATGACCTTCAGTTTAGATCTGTATCTAGACCTCTCTTAAACCCTGCCTGACCTATTGAAGCTTAAAGATCAATTTTCAAGGCAAGTTTGAATATGTAAACATGGAAAGAGATGTTTATTTTATTTTAGTGGTAATTAATGTTTTTTTCCATTATTGATAAATGCATAGGCATCAGTTTTTTGAGGTCAAGTGTTTAAGAAGCCTAAGCCTAGTCATGACATGTAAAGTTCTTATGATAAGGTATGAGTATGTTGACATGGTAATATGGATTAATAGAGGTATGAGAGGTTTTATAAGGTTGTTTTATAATGTGTATGATGTGTAGAGTGCATTGATAGTGGCATGAAAGTGTGTTTCTAGGTCTAATGTATCATGAATACCATAATGTAGAGAGAGTTTGGCCTAATGGGGTATGAGGTTATGTTTCCAAGGTAATTATGGGCATGTGAGTGTTTTCAGAAGTGTTTAATGTTATTCAAAGTATTTTTATCATAGGTCATGTTTTGTAGTAAAAGTCATGAAAATGTGTTTGGAGGTCTCTCAAGTGCTCAATATTAAGGGTTCTCAACCTGAGAAAGATTTTCTTATGCTCATTAGATCGTTAAACCTTTGAATGGGAACCTAATATATTCATGGTATATGAAAAAAGGTCCTAGATCAAAATTATAGGCATTAGTTTTTGGATTGAGGGGTTATGCTTTAACAATAATTATTAAGAATAGAAATAGGTTTGAACCCTCTTAGAACCCTAATAAGGACCTGATGTTGAATATGTTGATCAAAATTACATAGAATGGATTGGTATTATAAGATAAGATATCTAAAATTGTATTTTATTCTCTTAAGTATCTCCAAGTGGTACTGGTTAGAGAAAGGAGAGGGAAAATGTTGAGTTATAGGCTTATTCCTAAAGAAGTTATTATAGAAGTCAAAATTTGCATTAGAAATAATAAGAAAATGGATGGAGGAAGAAGGTAGAGACTCATTTTTTATGTCCATGAATTTTTATAGATAGGTTATAGTCCTCAAGTGTGCTAAACATGTCATCCACGTTAGCCAAATGGTGCAAATAGTGAAAAACCCAGGCAACAATGAGAAGATGAATAGGAATGTGTTATCATGATAGAGTGATGAAACCAAGTGCATGGAGATGTTGTTTCAGATTTTATATCCTATTAATGATTGGTATAAATGCTGGAAGTTAGTTAAAATGGTGAAAATGATGAATCCAAAATGACTTATCTGACTCAGTGAGGTCTATGTATAGTGAGATCAAAAAATTAGTCTATAAGAAAATAGTTTCCACTAGACCATATGATGTTTGTGTTGAAGATGGTATGGATATGTCATGGAATATTTTTAATTCATTAGGAGTATTTTAATTTATCTACATAGGTGTTAGATTTCAAAGTCACTATGATTGGTCTTTGAAGAAAAGTAACAGTGATGAGTTTGAGGCTTTATGACCTAAGTTGAAATATCTAAAGAATATGGTGATTTTTTTGTGACTTTAAATTCCTTTTCATGATTTTAAAATATTGGAAGTTAGTGTAAGAGGTTGAAAATTTGAATCCAAAATGGCTTGTGTATTTCAAGCAAGACTATGTGAGATAAGGTTAAGAGATTGGTCTACAAGACCAATGTTTTATATTAGAGATTATGGTTTTTACGATTGAGTTTGTTATGAAGATGTATAATATTTTAAATGTATTGATAAAAAGTAAAAGTTTCCTTTCACGGTTGGATGACAAGTAGTTTCATGACTAGCTTTTGATAGTCTTGGCAGTTTTGAGTGAGCATACTGAAGAGATGAGTTTAAGACTTTTTTCCTTGAGTTGAAGTGTTTCAAGTATATGGTGATGAACATGAGGTAATATAGACTCTATCTATAAATTTTTTTTATCATGTTTTAGTTTCTTAATTGAGTTTTATATTTATTATTTAAAGGCATATTTTTGGTGTATATATGCCTATTATGATTGAGTACTAATAAGGGGTTTTAAGTTGTGATTTGTTATAAAAAGTCTTGTTGATCATAGAAGACATTAGTGGGTGTCTATTTGATTGTTATATGAAATTTTTATTTCGTGTGTGGATTTTAAATTTTTTCCAAGGAGATCAAAGGGTAACATGTACTAATGAAGGCCTAATTGAATTAGGTCTCTTTAAGGCCTAAAAGAGGTTCTAGTCTTTTAAGTTGTGGCCGACCTATTATAATGATTGATTCATGTATGAAACATTTTATAAGACATATTTTAAGGTTAATATAAGTTTTAAAGTGTGTATATACAACCAATAGGTGTCTAAGATAGAGGATTGTATAAGAATAAGGCCTAATAGGCCTAATTGACTTGTTTAAGATTTTTAAGAGTGCAAGCGAAGAAAATAGCACATTGAAGAGCTGAAGGAAGTCTTGTAAACCATTATAGGGGTGAAGATAAAATATCATGAAGATATAATAGGGTTATTGTAGATGAATATCAAGGTCATATGGCCTAATCTATGTTGAAGATACCTAGTTGAGGGAAGAAACCTAGAAGTTAGTTTGAGAGTGAATGAGGAGTGAGAAAAGATAAATAAGGTGATCATCATCCATTATGTGAAAAATAAGGTCTTATAAAGGTGATCAAAAATTTTAAGTGGCTGAGTTGGTGCTAAGTCATCTAGGGGTTTGGTGCCTCCTTATAAGTTGGTGCTTGTTAAAGCTTAGTTGAGTGGGTGCTTGACTAGTTGGGATTAGTGTGCCATGTGGAGTTGGTGTTTCACTAAAGATTGGTTTTTGTCTTATATGAATTCATTATATTTGCATATATTAATGGGTTTGATTCCCATTGAGGGTTTCCCACATATGTACTATGTTATCTTGTTTCATGATCTTGTATGGTTGCACATGATTTGCTAGATTTTCATGTCTATTTGAATGGTTCATGTATGCTTAAGTAGAATTGAATGAAATTTTTGAAGACACTAATTCACCCTACCAACCCTCTTATTAATTATGCTTCCAACAAATATAGATTCTTGATCAGAAGGAAATCAATGCCCATGCCATTTTCCCCAATCTAAATTCCTAAATATTTATCCCTTAGATGTTCTAAATCATTTTAACTAATCTAAATGATTGTGTATAAATGCAGAGCTATAAATGAATTAATCACTTAAAACACACACTGATGGTATTTTTAAATGAAGTATCTTAGTATGTCATGTTTTTAAGTAGACTTTAGTTCCCACTCTTTTGATTTTATGTCAAGATTTATTACATTAACACGTATGTTTGGATGCATGAACCAAAAATTCTAAATTATTTAGATACTAAGGATTATCTACCAATAGTAATTCACCATTGTTGTTTCCTTTACCAAAATGCCCCATTTTTAGAATGAAAACAAGGATCCTCTTTCTTTTGAGCTAAATCTTGATTAATTTGGTCTCAATGACCCTTTTACAATTTTGATGTCTTTGATAGAAACCTTCCTTGATTTGCAGTTGCTAGATGATGAGTTAAAAATGACTGTTCTTACTTATTTTCAAAATATTTAAATTCCTTCAAAGTTAGTCTAATATTTCATTTATGAATATCAAATTCTAACTTTCAGGTTTTGTGAAGCCTTAGTCCATGATTAAATCTCTAGTACTCACTTGCATAAATATTGGGCATAAGCTTTATGCAAGTTTATATATCTTTTGATATCTTTTCATGGCCCTATTTTAATAGTATAAACCATGATTATGATATTTCATGATTAATTATCTTTAATATTTGTATAATTTTATTTACGACTTGGCTAGATATTTAATAATCATGATGCTCTCTTTGCCAAGGAACAAATTCCATTGCCCTTTTCATTTTAAAATCATGTTATCACATTTGATATATATATATATATATATATATATATATATATATATATATATATATATATTATCTTTGAAATATTTGGGCTTAAAATATTTGACTATGCAAATGAATGGTTTCAAATTTAGTATTTGATTCCATGTTTTATAAATAATATTTTCTTTGAAAAAATTGGCTTTCATGATAAAATTTTACTTAGTTCATTTTCTTATTTTCTTTTAGGTCTTTAAAAACTTCCACTTCCCCTCAGTCAAAATAATTTTTGAAGAAAAAATAGTGTCTTTTAAAGTCTTGGTGAAATTTTTCCAAATGGAATGATCCTAATGACTCAAGCCAAAGGAGAGTTAGTAGTTGGGGAAAATCTCCCAGCTCTAGGGCTTTTAGGATGTTGTCACATGATAACATCTGGGGAATGTAAGGGCCAAAAAGGATTAAAGCATTAGCCAAATGGCCCATAAGTGAACTAACAGAGAGAAAGATTTGTGCTCTTGGGGACCCAAGGTTGATCCATGTGGCAATCTCTCAAAATCTTAAGAGTTTAGAGGGATGATAAAAAGGTTTAAAATTAGGAAGTTTGAGGGACTACCATGTGGAAAGAAAGTGAGCCTAGAGCTTCGAATGACTATAACTCAGTATACCCTTGGGTAGAAAGATGATGCCATGTGGTAGCATCTCATTATTATTTAGTTTTGGGTAATTATGTATAGTTACATAAACATATCTAGACTCTAAGTTAGTGATATGTTACCATGTAGAAACATCCTACTACTACATGGCCAAAGCACAATCAAAGTGTAGGCTAAGCCCAGACAAAGTGGCCTAACATCACATGGCAAGGAAATTAACCCTAGAAAGATGAAATAACTGAAATGGATAAATAACTAGGCCTAGTCACAAAAAGAGCCCTAAAACCAAGATTTCATCAAGGTTATTAAGTGCCCAAATATACTATGTTTAATGTCTGCATAGCACAATCAAAATACAAGTGGTTTATCTCCAACTAAAAATCTTAGAAGTGATAAAATTCAAGATTAGTAATGATAAATCATCTCAAAGGTCCTAAAATTAGGCTAGATTGACATATCCATTTGATTATTCTATGAAATTAAGTACAAAATGTAATGTAGGGCATGGTAGAATGGTAATCCTAAGAAAATCCTAATGATAATCTATCATTAATATATGAATATATTTGAAATTAACCCCCTAAATTAAATGTAAAAATATTTAGTATGGCATGAGTCATCACTTGGCATGTGCATTATAAATAATTAGAATTGACAAATAACATAAATGATAAATATTTACCTTAAAAGAGGCATGTATTTTAATTATAGACCATGATCAAGTTGGTAAATATGTCAAAATCCCAACTGCATTAGCCAATCATCATTTAATATTATAACCACCTTAGTAATGGGTGTAGACACTAAAAACACACAAACCTAAAATTTTGAATGTCGAAGTAGCCTTAGAATCACCCCTAGACCCTCTTAGGACTAACCTACACCTATCAGGCCTAAACTAACCAATCTACACTTAGTTTCACCCAATTGAATAAACTAGACCTTCAAAACCCTATTCTTGTAGACCTTAGCCATTGATGGTTAGGGTGATTGTTGATGGTTAGCCCTGGGAACCTCTAACTATCAACAATCATGATCCACCTTTTAGCCAAGAGCATGTAAGCTTTA
This sequence comes from Torreya grandis, assembly GCA_037957365.1. NCBI lineage: Eukaryota > Viridiplantae > Streptophyta > Pinopsida > Cupressales > Taxaceae > Torreya > Torreya grandis. The sequence continues at coordinate 322,969 of JARHVA010001628.1, forward strand.
CCAACCCTTTTTAAAATATGACCTTGTCTAATTTATGTTGAGAGCCTTTACATGGACAAGTTATATTTAAATGACCTAGTTAAACCTTCACTTCCACATCTTGATTATGCCTATAAGAGAGAGAGGCCTAAGAGGTCAAATCCATTTTCAATAATTATCAGGAGCTTAGGCATTCAAGATTTTTCTTTTGTAGGTCAATCAGGTTAATCAACATCATCCATGTTATCGCGCACTATCAGCTATCTTATTAAGATCCAACTTACAATCACCTTTGAAACAAGCTCTTAGGTACCATTATTTTTTCAAAATCAAGCTAGATTCCAATAATAGGCTATGTTAACCACCTACCCAACTGCCTTCTTTTAAGACAAGTACTTGTTTGTTAATATCCATGTGTTTTTACTCCATTTTGTAATCAACCTAACCCTTAACCAACTCCAAAAATTTCTCTATAGAATCTATTCACCTTGTGGTGATCAAGCCCAAAATTCCATATTCAACTAATAACAATTGGGCCCTAACCACCAATGGTTAGGCTAACCGTTGATGGTCACCTCAACTGCCAATAATCACCTATGGTAGAAAAGCTAGCAAGCTGATTTAGCCCACCTACACCCAACCAAATCCACTTTTTTATGTTTTCAACCGCTCAAGAACCCCGTCAAAAATTTTAAAGCATACACTAACCCATTAACACTAGTTTTAATTAGCTTATCACTAATTAGATCATTTCTAGTCTACTTTTCTAGCAAGCTTTCTTGTATTTGGTTTCATTGCATTTTGATTATTTATGCAAGTACCTTATTTCTACTTTATCAACTTGATTTTTTAAAATGTGTGTGGATTTACAGCCCCTAAGGAAGCTCTCACTTTCAATATCTAGCTATCATTAGGCAATACACTTAGCTATCTATCTAACAAACAAGTTTGCTTTAGTGCTTTCATATCTGCAGGTCTTCCTCCCAACTAAAAGAGGAGCTCTTCATAATATTTTAATTTAATGCACACATAAACAAATAGATTTTTCAACCACAACCTATATCAAGTTTCTTTTCTCTCTTCTTTAGAACTTAAGTGAAAATTTACATGAAACATTCTAGCACAGCTGATGGGACCTAGAGTCTTTACTCATGTTTTCTTTGCATATGTATGTTTTTCTCTCTATCTATGCTCATAATTGAAATTGAAATATTTTTTTGGGATTAAAATAATATGCATCCATTATTTTATTTTAACATTAGTTAACTTTGAATTAAATCACATTAATCTTATCGTAGCACCACTTTTATTATACACACTAGCCAAACCACTTTCATCAATTAAACATCAAAATAATTTGAGACAAGGCCTGACTGGGATTTCATCACTTATAGGTCACCTTACCCTTTCTCAAAAATCCTAATTAGAGGTCATTTCCAAGGAGATAACTAACTTAGATCTATGGTTGAGTATAAACTATGGCTATCAATATATATTGGCTAAGCACCTGATACACTTATCGATGTGGGACCATGAAGTGAGGGGGTAAGCCCCAATTCCAAGCCATGTATTGATTCAAATAAAAATTATTTTGAGCACTTAAAAAAACCTAAACCAACAATAGACTACCTCTATAGCACCTGATCTATAAGCCAACTTCTATCACACATACTCATAAACTAAGGCATAATCCAAAATTGAGATTAAAACTAACATCTAGGCTTAATGTACTTCATAGTGTGTGTCTTGATTATCTTGATCATTTTTTTGTTTAAGTAGTGATATTTTTCTTGTAATCTCTCCCCCTTCTTGTATGGTTCTAACACATGATCAATCTAAAGACCTAGCAAAATAAAACCCATCACTCAAATCAACCTCTTCTACTTCCTCATATATGGAGTACATCTCCAAAGCAGAAGACTCACCCTATCCTTAAGGAAGCCCTACTTTTCCTCAGGTATTTTCCCAGGGAGACATAGAATTCAACACTTTTGTGGACAGTAACCTAGTTTCCCTCCATCACTACCTTAACACCTCCCCTTATCATGTCCCATTTTCAACTCCATTTTAAGATCCTCCTTATGGTATGCCATCCTACCTTATGGGAGATGTTTCTATCACTGTAGTCACCACCTAAACTTAAACCACCTAGGTGTATTTTTATACTAACCCTTTGACACCTATTTTAGGCTAGAATTTCACCCTTGTGGGAGAGTTTTTAGGCTCTCTCACTCCCAACTATAATATTGGAACAACCTCAGGCTATGTGTATCCTGTAGTGAGATTAAACTACAAGGATTTTCAATGAGGCTATCTCCTTATATGCTTCACTTTGGCTTGTTTCCCACACTAAAATTTACTATTGACTAAAGAAAATGGAGAGAAATATAACATGAAAGGGAAACCTAAGCTAAGGATGGTGATGCACCAAAATATGAAATCATCCACTTTCAACCCGTAAACATTAACAACTACTAATGAACCTAACCAAGACACAAAATATATTGATCCTATCTCAAGGCCACAAGCATAAGTATTTTGTATGGAGGTTAAAAGGAAAAACTACAATTTTAAGGACAGAAAGAAATAAGTCTATATGAGACACTATAAAATTATGACACTTTAAGAAGGCACTAATTTCTTACTCTTCACATAGCCTCCAAGGAACTTGAAGAATCAAAGCAAGATACATATAAAACCTATAGATGATGAAAAAGGGGATATATCTACAAGTTAAACTCCAATAATCTACACTTGACTTCAAACTAGAATTAAAAAACTCATATTATTGCTTCAAGAGAGTATTACAAGGAAATTTTGATTGATTAACTATATCACCAGTCGAGGGATCTCTTTTTAGGATCAAAATCCTATATATATATATATAGAAAAAAAGGATGAGAGAAAAAGGGTCTTGTGTGAGAAAATGGAGAGGGGGGTCATAAATGAATGCAACCACCACTATTATCCTTGAGCTCTTTTACATTCAAAGCATGCAATTTCCTTGACCATGAGATAAACTGTATAAGATCATCATAAATCTCCTTGAGCCACTTATGCATTCAAGTTTCCCTTTTTGGAGCTAAAAGAGCCATGTCAGAGGTTTCATGTCTTCACTAAGTGTGAATTATTTGATCCTTGCATTAAAAGCTTGGCATGCTCCTTCACTTTACATGTCCTGCATGTATAAGGACAAAATCCCATATCTTTGAATCTAGACTGAGCCATGTTGCTTCTGTGTTGGGTGGCTTTTTGTTAGAGATGATGGCCATGTTAAAGGACAAGGACATCTTCATTAATTTCACCTACCATCTCTTACTTTGAAAACTAGACTAGATCTTTCCTATAGATGGAAAACCAATCTAAGGACATTAGTTTTCCTACACCCATTTATGTTGATGTAAGTGCATACAAATCTAAATGACTACTTGCAAGGGTTCAGATTTTGACATTTATGGGCCCATCATGGAATATTTGAATCCCAATAGTTATTTGTTGAGCTTGAAATTTGGCATTGGTGCAAACATCATGTTTCCTTTGGACACTTTCTTATGGGCCTTTTTCTTTCAGGCCTTTTCCTTGAACAATTTCCATGGAATTTTTTCTCGAAGGAATTAAAATTCAAACTTTTTGAGAATGACCTTTCAGATTTTGAAAAGTCCTTTGGAGAAGTGCCCTTTCTGAAGTAAAACTATTTTTTATCCATTTAAAAATTCCTCTTTCCAAGGGGAAAATACCCTTTGGAACTTTTGTAAATGTCCTTTCCCTTTGGGAATGAAGCATCAACTTTTTGGAAAATACCCTTCAAACAAATTCATTTTGGCCACTTCTTCGAAAGAAAAAGTCTTTGAGAATTTTGTAAAGGTCCATTTCTTCAAAATATACCCTTCAAAATTGCTGCATAAGACACTTTGGCATGGAAATGACTCTTTGAAAAAAGTGTTTTGGCCCTTTGCTTTGAAATTTCCCTTCAAAACTTGAAAAAGGTCCCCTTTTTGCAAAGAAAAGTGCCCTTTAGATTTTTTGTCTTGGGATTTTTTATTTCAGCACTTCTTCTCAAAGGAATTCCTTTGTAATTTTTTCCTTTGGCCTTTTGAAAAGAATCCTTCATAAAAGGAACATACCCTTTAAATTTTTTTGAATGGACCATTTTACTGAGAAAAGTGCCCTTGGGCTTTGCTGAAAAAGACCATTTCTTCAAAAAAGATATCTTCTAGAATTTTGTAAGTGCCATTCCCTTTGGGGAACTAAAAAGTTCCTTTTAGAAATTGTTTCAAATAAAATGTCTGAAACAATTTCTAGATATTTGAATAAAATATGAAGTAGAAAATCTTGAAGAAAGAACGCTTAGTCGAAAAGAAAAAAATATTTCAGGAAAATTGTATAGATAATTTTCCCAAAAGGAAACTAAAACTTAGCTTAAAAAAGGCTTGAAAGAATTTACCCTTCACTCAGTCTCCATATAGAGTCCAAAATAATAAACAATTAAATACTTAGTTCAATAAAATATTTTACACTTAACTTTTGGCTTTTAGGCTAATCCTTAAATAATGTTGCTTGATCATATGAAAACCTTGCTTGAATCCTCTTTATTTATAAATGTTGGATCCATTTCTAAGCCTTTGATCCACTACTTTATCAAACCATGCAAGAGCTTTATATGTGGGCCAAAAATGGCCAACAACACTACAATTGATAACCAGCTCATCCAACCAACTACTACCTTTACATCTTCTACCCCTACCAATGACTCCTCTACCTTTGGGACAACCCAACCATCAACCCATCACACTTCACTTGTTGTTAGAATGCCTATCATTAGCACCACCATCCTTCCCTCTGTTAAACCCAACCCATTGGTCAACACCCCTTTGCCTAGCTTAGGGGTATCTATCCCTTCTGCTTCACCACCTATTAGCATGAAGGTCACTACTTACCCTCTTGTTACCAACCTAAAAAGCATGCACACCCAATCCATAACAACCCCTAAACATGTATCCACTACACCCAATATAGCATACATCCCTAAAATACAAGGTTATAACCCAACCACCATCATCCACCTACTCTACCCAAACTCTAACATCCACATTCCAATATGTGACAACCTCTTAACCACTAACCAATTACCTATATGTTACCTAATCTCAATCATAGTATACACCTTTCAACCTTTTTGCTACACCACTTCAAACTAACCTAATGAAAATGCTTATGGACAAGATGACCAACCTCGAGTCATCCATTACAGGATCGCATAACATCCTATCCTATGATCAAACCTATAACAATCCTATTCATATTTCAATTCCTATTAGACCTAACCTTCCTCAATGGGAGCTTCTAAAATTTACAAAATTTCAAAGCAAATAAGACCCCTAACAACACCTTAGGTCTTTTAGCCATGCATGTTACATGATTGCTTACAATGATGCCCTTCTCCTTTGAACCTTCCCTATGTCTTTATCTAGGCTAGCACTCGACTGGTATAGTTACCTTACCAAGCATCCCATCTTTTCTTTCACCTAACTAGCATAAATCTTCTTAGATCACTTCTTCATCAACATGTTCAAGAAGGTCTCTATCACTGAAATCTATTTTATTAGGCTATTTGATGATGAGTTCATTACCAACTTCATTTCCCATTGGAGAATCTTGATTAATCAACTCTCACTCTCTTTGCCTCAACCCAAACTTATAGAGATTTTCACTTGAGCTTGTGCCAAACATATCTCTTCTATATTACGTGTTCAAAGCTTCAAAACCTTTCATGAATATTTTACCATGGTGTGTAATTTAAAGAATTGAGCCATAGATGAGGATAAACTGAAGTTATGAAACAAGAACTTTACCTTCAAAACTAGTGAAGCCTAGTCCTTCAAAATAAATAATCAAGCTAACTCTAGGACTAAGAAAAAGGGAACTATGAATGCAATTATCCTTAAGGCTGCCCCACCACCTAATGTCAATCAAAAAAACTTTCCCAATCCCTCCAAACAAATCTCATGAAACTTGAAATGAAGCAACCAAAAATAATTCACTCCCCTTAGAGAATATTATGCCTTGGTGTTAGAAAAGTTACTAACATCTAATCTTATATAGCTTCCACCCATAAAATAGATTCCACCCTTGAAATTTGATTATTCTCATCTAGAACCTACTTGGTATAATTAAAATACCTAAGTGCTAATTGGATATGACATCAACTAATGTAAAACCTTCAAGAATGTTGTTCAAAGTCTCATTGACAAGGGGGAACTCGTGTTGGATAAACCCAATGCCCCTAAAAATCAAGATATTAACATCATTATAAATCCCTTTCCCAAAAATTCCCCTATCAAAAATGAGGACACATATCTTGAATACTCTCATGATTACCACATGATCAACATGGTTCATGATACACCTACCTATGAGGAACCAATCATCCAATCTACCAACTCTTCCCCCACCTCACTTACCGAGGTGGAAGAGCCACCTTCCCCTCCTTCATAGATCTAACCTAAGGAGGTTCCTCTTTCCTTTTATGCACTCATATAAGATTTGGAATCATCATATTATACCTTAATTGGTACATTTGGATAAATAAATGTTCTTGATTCACCACCTCCACCAACTACCCAATAAAACACTACTCCTATGGATATTGTTCCTAAAGGAGAAGCATTCTTATCTATACTTCCCATGGATGATATATTTATCTCAAACTTACTTACCCCACCTTAGGAAATCAACCAACCTACCAATCAACTTCCCCAACCTACAAGTCTATATCTTGCATCCACTACCCATGAAGCAAAACCAATACACAAACCTTTTTCCACATTAGTGCAGAAATCATAATTTGCCTTGAAACCAAATATGGATCAAGCCACTTTTTGGAAATATTTAGGGATCCATTAATAAACAAAACTAAACCTTCTATCACACCCTTAACCAACAAATCTATCATTTTACACCACCTCTTAAACCAATCAAAACTTCTACCAACCCCTCACCTTCTCAACCAACCTAATCAGTCACACTTCAAACAATCAAGTCACTCACCAAAATTTTCAAACCTCTCGGTGCCTTCCATACTAAAATCTTGGTTTGCCTATCCTTGAAATTATAATTAACACTATCTAAGCCTATACCCAAACCTCAACTCAAACCAACCAAGGAGGTAAAACTATGGAATAGCCACATGGCTAGAGTTTTACATCCCTCTACCTTACCTTTTATCTTGGGCCCTCATCCTTAAAACTTACTCAAGAAGTAGGCCCTCTTTAACATATACCACCCACCACTATTGGTTATGTTATCCCATCTATTATTAGATACACTAGTCTTTCCTAAACTCTCAATCTCAAATGTTCTACCTACCAACATACCTAAACCTAAATCATTAACTAGAAACACTGCCTCACCTAAACCTCCTTTTACAAAACCCATTATCATAAAAACACCCCTCTTACCAACCAAAATGAAAACCTTCAGACCTTTCCCAACACTTTTTGAATCTTATTTAACCATTTTTCAAAGGTTTTTAAAATCTCCATGCCTCACCTTACATCCTATCAAACCCTTCGATCCTCTTGGTTCAAAATTGGCTTGGTACAATGACTGTCAAGTCTATTCCTATCACCGAACACTTGGATATGACATAGAGAATTGTAAATCTCTCTAGGCCATTATCCATCAAGTCTAAGATGAGTATGATATTTTAATAGAGGATATTCCCTTGACCCCTCTACCAAGACACCCAACAACCATTTACCAATGCGTACCAAATCCCACACTCTCACCTTAGAGTGATGGGGAATCTACCCAACGCCCCATCACACCTTGCCCCTCTCTCCATACCATTAATGCGGTCACATGATCACAACAAAAGGATAAATGTAAAACCAAGGTGTCCATTCCATGGAAATAAACACACACCCATCCTTAACCAAACTTGATCTAAACCTCTACATCTTCAACTATGCCCATAGTAACCATCCTAGCCACCTTTGAAGGTTATCCTTTTGAATCCATCAGTAGGGTCATTTTTAAGCAACTTCACCAAAATCTAAGATGAGCCTCTATGAGATCATTTCCACCTCACCTCACCATCACCAGGCCATGATAGAGGCTATGCAAGCCATTAAGGCCAAGCTAGGAGACTAACAACCTATAGAAGCCTTCATAGGTGCTCTCCAACTCTCCACCCTTGTACCTTTAAGGACTCAAAGATACCTTCTATCCACACTGAAGACCTAGATACCCCTCTCTTTATTACTTCCCATATAAACCAAACTCACATCAAATAGGTTATGATCGATGGGGGAATTAGTATCAACATTATCTCTTCTCATGCCTATGACCAACTCAAGATACCAAACAATGTCATGTTCATAACTTCCACCATCCTTATATCTTTTAAAAATAATATGACCACTACCTTGGGAACCATTGTCCTCCACATTCTTATGGGACCTCACATGTTATCAAAGGTGAATTATAGTACAATGTTTTACTAGGGAGACCTTAGATTTGAGCCATGGGATGTGTACCTTCCACCCTTCATTATTCTATCAAGTTTGAATATAAAGGTCAGGTCGTTACCATAAAAGCTAACCTTAGCCCTTTTACAACATGTAATATGACCTACCAGCTTAATGACACTCTTCTACCTCCATCCAAAGCACCACAAAAGTCAAAGCCATTGCTTCCCCTCCTAAAAAAGCATCTACTAGTTCATATATTATTACAGACCAAATACCCATCGCTGATCCCTTGAAGCCTACCTTCAAATGCCTTACCCTTGGATAATATCATCTCCTCATCCTAGATGCCTTCCTTACTCCCCAAAAATATGGGAAACTCAACCACCAATCATGTTATGACCCCAACATTGGAGTTATTATTCCTTTAGGACCTCTCAACTATCATACCCACTTTATCTATGGTGGAGTTGACAAACCACTTAATGCTACCACTATCTACCCTTTGCCTCAACCATTCACCTATATCTTCTCTTACTTAGACAAACTTGACTTTTCTAAACTATACCTTCATATGTGTGTTTCGACGGGTTTGGTTTAGGATATATGAGCATGGCCGACACACATTAACCTCAATTAAGACCCACAAGCCTCATGATAAACATAGCCTTGAATTCACTCTACCTAATAAAAAGAAAGCCAAACAACCTACTACTACCATTGTTATATAAGAGATCATTTCCCCACCATCACCCCCTCAACTTGAGTGTGAAAATGAGGACATCATCCCACCTAATTTTTTTTGTTAACATGATTACCCTCAACCCCCTAACTTACAAAAACAAAGGGGCACCCATATCCATCCCTTTGATCCATCCTAACCTTGTAGGAGAAGACTCTCCTATAATTAACACTATTCAGTGTTAGGATGATGATGCTATTATCACCTACCTTGGTGCATTAGACCCCTCCATACACAAATCCATAACTCCAACCTCAACCATGTTGAATAAACCCACTATAGATATTGACATAAGCACTCTGGATAACCCCCATGTCATCAAACTTGGCCAAACTCTCACCCCTGAAGAACTACAAGACTACTTGACCTTCCTCTAAAACCATATAATTTTATTCACTTGGTCATATGCTGATATTATTAGTATTGACCTAGACATTTCCACCCATAACATCATCAAAATTTGTGACACCAAACCTATCATACATAAACTTCATCAAATGCATCCTCCAAAATCCTTTGTTGTCAAAGAAGAGCTTCAATGCCTCTTTTTTGTTAACTTTATTCAACCCATTGATTATCCCCAATGGATTTCGAACATCATACCTATCACTAAATCCATAGAGGTACTATGTATCTATGTGGACTTTCATGACCTAAACCTCACCTTCCCAAAGGATGAATTTCCTCTACCTAACATTGACCAACTTATTGATCTTAAAATAGGCCACAAGATGTTGTCTCTCATAGATGAATTCTTAGGTTATAATTAGATTTTGATATTCCTTGAAGATCAACATAAAACTTCCTTCATCACCACATGGGGGAATTTTTGTTATAGAATCATGCCCTTCGGTCTTAATAAAATTTACACAACCTACCAATGTGCCATGACCTATATTTTTTATGACCTTATCCATATAATCATCAAAGACTATATGGATGACCTTATCAAGAAGTCCAAGCTTCACAAAGACCATTTATCCATTCTTAAGATTATCTTTGAGTGATTTATCCACTGTCACATCCATCTCAACCCCAATAAATGTGTTTTTTAGGTCTTTCTAGACAAACTTCTTAGCTTCATTATTTCCCTTTGAGGAATCAAGGTTGATCCAGCCAAAATTAAATCCATCCTTGAGATGCTACCTCCAACCAATCTTAAACAACTCCATAGTTTATAAGGAAAGATTTAGTCTATTTGTTGCTTCATCTCCCATATCTTTGATTGGTGTCAACCCTTCCATGACCTATTGAAAAAGGATGTCTCTTTTAAGTGGAATATTGATTGTTAAAAGGCATTTGATGCACTCAAAGGGTACCTTATGTCTCCACCTATCCTCACCCCTCATAAGGATGACCAACCCCTTGACCTTTATATCTCTACCACTAATCATTCCATAGGGGCAATGCTTTCCCATCAAGATGAATAATGCAATGAGAAAGCCATATATTAAATTAGTCATACACTTGTTGAGTATGAAACTCAATACACACATACTGAAAGACTATGTTTGGCTCTAGTCTTTGTGGCCACCAAACTCCACCACTACCTTCTTAACCATAAAATGTTTTTCATAACTAATATCAATCCACTTAAATACATGCACTCTAAACCATACAAAAACTAGTGTATGGATAAGTGGCTCATGATTTTAGCTGAGTTTAACCTTTAGTTCCTTCAATAAAAATTGACCAAGGGGTAGGTCATTACTGACTAATTAGCTAAGGGACCCCTAAAAACAACAAACCTCTTCCTCTTGAGTTTCTAGACATATCTATTACAAGCCTATCTCAAGAAAATTTCACCAATCAAGTAACCATGTTTTTTTATGGTTCTAAATGTGAACATGGAGGGGAGTCAGTATCATCCTTATACCCCTATCGATGAACTACTTCCTTTGTCATTTAAGCTTGACTTTGAATATACCAACAATATGGCTAAATATAAATCCCTAGTAATAGGTCTCCAAACTTGCTTAGTCTTAGAAGTTAGAACAATCAATATCTTTGGTGACTCCCAACTTATGGTCAACCAAGTCACTGGCATTTACCAATTTAAGAATGAGGTTTTACAGTTATATAGGCAACTAGTTACAAAACTCCTATCATCATTCAAATGCTACCATAGTCAAACCACCCCAAGTTTACTAAAAAATTTATCGATATCATGGCTCCACTTGCCTCTTAATCTTGTCAGCACCCTCATAATCCAAATTATTGGTCATTTTCCATCATCTCACTGAGCCGTCCTACACCAAGTCAGACACACCAACCATCTTTAGTGTGGAGGAGATCCTACCTGACCTTTGATATCAATAAACCTTTGACTACCTTTACCTTGGCATAGTCCCCTCTAGCCTCTCTAGGAATGTTTGTTAGGCATTTATTTAAAGCACCTCCCATTATACTATTATGGGAGGAATTCTTTACAAACATGGTTTTGATTGCCTCCTATTTTGTTGCCTTTATAGCCTAAAAGACTCTCATGCTATCAAAGAGACACATGAAGGTATCTATGGGGGACACTCTAGTGGACTCTCTATGGCTAAACTCATCCTCTACATGGGCTATTACATCCCACCCGTAACCAATGATGCTATGAATATGTGAAAAACTGTGTCAAGTGTCAAAAACACACTAATTTACATCATGAACCTAGTAATAGTCTTTGTGTTTCTTTAGACTTTTGGCCCTTCTCACAATGGGGTCTAGACCTTATTCATGAAATCAACCCCCACTCTTCACAACAACATCATTTTATCATTACTGAAACTAAATATTTTACCAAATGGGTGGAGGCTATTCCTCTTGTCTCAATGAATGCTAAAAAGATTATCAAATTTATCACCCACCATATGATCTACCATTTCGGTGTTCCCCATAAGATCATCATCGATAATGGAAAATATTTCAAAAACAAATATTTTCAAGGCCTTTATGATGCATTTGGTATTAAACTTATATTTTCATCACCTTATCACCCACAAGAAAATAGACAAGCTGAAGCATCTAACAAAACCCTTAACAATATGCTTACCAAAATGGTTAATGCCTCAGGTCTAGATTGGCACTTGCACATCCCTTTCACCTTATGGGCATACCAAACTACCATCCAAACTCATATAGGTGCTACACATTTTTCTCTTATGTTTGGGGCTAAGGTTGTATTACCTCTTGAAGTCCAAATACCTTAACTTCACATATCTTTGCATGACCTTATTTCAGAAAATGATTATCATCAATAATGTTTAGCTCAACTTGAGCTACTCGACAAGTTTCATTTGGCCACTATTTCCCATCTTTGTGTCTATCAAAAATGAATCAAATGAGCCTACAACAAACACTTGAAAGTATGAGAATTTAATATTAAAGATATTTTTCTCAAGGAAAACTAACATGTAACTAATATGGAGAAAATCAAAAGGAGCAAATTTTCTTTCAATTGGATTGGACCCTACATCATTACCCATAAGTACAGATCAATAGAATATCATTTTTCCTCTCTTGAAGGCAAAATAGAACCTGAGCCTCTCAGTACTTCACATCTACGTCCCTTTTATAATTAGATAAGGATCACAATCATCATTTGTCTAACTTAAGCTCATCCCTTAAAATCACATTCATTTCCCTCTTTTTAGGGGCAACTAACTAAAACTGAATCATGTGATTATCTATCATAATTATAGCCTAATATTGAACTATGGATACCATGGCTCTATCCATGGCATGATTTTAATAGTACTTACCATCTCTTTGAGATTAGTTCCTATGGTTGTTGTTACCTATACCTCCTTTTTACCTAGTATACCCCCATGTCAGCATAGTTTTGCCTTCATAAAATTAATCCATTGAGCATGTATAAGCAAGTCTATGTTAAGCAAAATCAAATAAAATCAAAAGGTAATATCAAATAGAAAAAATAAACTATGGGTCATTTTTAGCATTCACAGACTACTCCCTTGAAGGACAACTATTGAAAATCATCTAAAATTCCCAAACATAAAGTTGACTAATCCCTTGAAGGATATCTATCAAAATCATTCAAACTAATCATATAAACTTGGACAACTCCCTTGAAGGATGGTAAGTAAAGAATTAGGCAAAGCTATCAATTTATTGAAATCTTCCTTAATCAATTAGCTTCCATAAAACCTCAAGCAAAAGCATAAATAAAATCAAAAGAAAAAGTAAAAGAAATTTAAAAGCCATAATTGGCTCTCATAAAATCAATGATTTGGGAAAGCCACAATTATCTCTCCTTAGTAGACTTCCCACATCGATCAATCTACACTTTCTATATAGACATAGACTTGTTTATACCTCTTTGGACACCTATAGAAAAGGCATACTAGTCTCGCTAATGGCTCTAGTTTCACCCATTCTCCCTCCACATATCATATACATGGGACTATGAGCTCATGTGACAAAATGTTATTAGGATCCATATCTGTCAACCTAATCATGCTAATGCAAAACATTGTAAAGGCTTATTTTCACTAAACTAATCCCACTTTGGGGTTTTGTGTCTATATTTACTAATGAAAAGGCATTGTGTTCCTTTTCTTATCTTTTATTAGTTTATATAATCATACACGCAAAAAATAAACATCACATCAATAGCATGACATCATGAACTATGTCAATAAGCAAACCACATCTATCCATTAATGAGTCACACACAATGTAAACATATCACAATAAACCATGAACATCAATGACATCATATGAGCCTATAAGCATGTCATTACACCATCATAAGAATAAACCAAATCAATGAGCAAATGGTTAGGGCATATACCATTTCCCATTTCACCCATATATCCATAAATAAAGACCATAACATGCATCCCATCCATAACATATCCTATCATAACCATTTGTAGAATCAGATAATCATAGCTAAATTTTTAGCATCACATGCCTAAGCTACTAAATGAAAACCATAATCCATGATCATAAAACATAGTTAACTATCATATATACCATCATAAGCATCCATCATATCCATCAAATAATTAAAAAAATAATACATATCACAATGTGTCAGCTCTCTCTCAAAACATATACATCTCACTACATTGGCACATAGGTTGGTATTAAAATAATACATCAAAATAACATATCCCAACACAATCATGGGCCTGTACCACTACCACTAACCCCATCTATACCTACATTTATACTTAGTGGTGGCCCTCCTAGGACCCCTATCTATCCCACTATAGAAGCCCATTGACCTGTAGTAGTTGTCAATGGCCCACTAACCAAGTTCATTATCTACTCTACATACCTCATAGCCTAGGGTAGTTGGTCTAATACCATCACCTCATAATATTTGAGCTCTATAATGGTTACTAGATAGCATGCTTAAGTCACTATGTCTAGTGTCCCTAATCTTTCTGTTGTACCTACCCCAACCCTCTATCTGAGTAGATATCACTCACCTGTAATGGTGGATAGTTGACATTATAATATGGCCACCTATCCTTATAGAGGTTGTACCTGAGCCTAGGCCACAACCAATGCTACCCCTACTTGTCCACACTATCTCATTAGATCTATATCCATCACTACCACCCCACTATCATCTCTACTTACATCTAGCATTGTATAAATAGGTTGGTACTAAGCCATGTATCCATATGTATATTTAGCATCATTTATGGGAGCCCTAACAAGAAGTTCCTCAAAACCACCATATATAACTTTATAAGCAAGTTAGGGCACTAGTAACTATATCTTTGAGTTCTACATCCTATATCATGGATATGGAATAGTTACCCCCTATAACAAGCCAAACTGGAACCATACTCAATCGAAGGGAATCAAATCAACCTTGCCTTCTTGGTGTCTCACTATCCACTTGTAACTTTGTATATCAAGGGTCTCCCTCCTATACCTTAGATAGATGAACTATATGAAAGGCCTCTATGTGATGTCCATAACTACTAACCCCCTTAGGGTAGCCCTAAACCACAAAGTATTATGTGTTTCACCTCTATCCCCTGATGCATCATTGTCATCCCTCCACCTCATAAATCTCACAAGAAACTCTAGTTGTGTGTACCCCTCCCATGACAATCCCATAGGCATTAAAACCTATATGTGCTCATAGGCCCAACATTATAGAACCATGCCCATGCTAATGATATACCTCTTTTGGTGCTTAAATCCCCATAACTCTCTATAAATCTAAATAAGTAACACTACCCACCCAAATATGGTCCTCTCAAGAAATATCTCATCCAAAACCCCCAGTAGTACATAAGGGAATCTTCCACTACTAAAATCTAGAGCCCAAGGCAAGTAACTATGATCATCAACATTGTCATGAGTCTCCTCTCCTTAGGAGCCCTTTTGTGTAGTGTTGTATAACTAAACCCTCTAGAGTGTTAGTAGACTCAATTGTTATCATCTCTATATAATTACTCGGCATACTCATCCTAATTATGCTCAATTTGGTAGATCACATTACCATGAGGTGGGAGTTAAGTGATCCTATGAATATTCTATAAGAGAATAGTCATATCTCTGGTCAGTAAAAATAAGGTGTTAATAGCAGGATCCCATCTCTCAATGAGTGCTACTATCATAGATGTATCCCTATTCATGTATTAGTAGTGCCTCATCCCTCCTAGCCATATTAATTCCACATGGGCCCAATCATAAGCTACCATCCCCTTGAGTAGTATAGTGAAGATCCATGACACATAGTCATGCATCTATATCTACTCTTGAGCCTGCACCAAATCAAAATGCTTCATTTAGACCCCAACTAGTCTCATCTACCCTATTTTTTAAAAATGCTACCAAAACCCTAACTTATTTGACTAATCATAGCCATACACTATTTAACCCTTTACCCAACCTATCAGGCCAAAATTTAGGACTAACCATTAGACTTTACCCTTAAACCATGATTAAACCCTTAGCACCTTTTAAACAACCCTACCACATCATGGCTAACCACCAATGGCCATGCTAATACTGATGGTTAGGGACCCTTAATTCTTAGGGTGTTGACTATTGATGGTTAGGCCTAATTGTTGATGGTCACTTATGGGTGTTTCATGGCCAAAATACCCAAACCTATCAATACTTAAAAAAGGACCCAATTTAATAAACACCTCACCTAAAAACTCTACCAAGTTAGTATATTAACACCCACCCTATCAATTTGATGTTTTACCCATGCCATTTGACCAAAACCCTATTAGGGCATGCAGGCCCAAATAATAATTTTATACACCTCTCCTCCAAGAAAGCATAAACAACAAAAAAATCATACCTAGCTATCAATTTAGTGCATCCCTTACCTCATTTAATGACTTTCTCCATGGTCTAAGCCCTTGAGCAAGTACCTAGCCATGTCCTTATGCTCCTTGCATCTAGGATCCAGAGAATCAATCATGTACCTCTAGCCAATAAGCAACATTTACCTTAGCACACACCTCCCTTATAAAGCACTAAAATCATCAAGAGCTCAATCAAACAACACATCATGGTAAAATGACAAATTAACTTTTGTGTTTTTAATTTTACCCTTCAAATTTTTAGTGTTTCCCTTGACTATCGATGGTCAAGATGACCATTAATGGTCACCTTCTAGGGATCCTAACCGTTGATGGTCAGGAAACCCTTTAAACCCCTAATTCCACTTTTTACCTATAACCTCCCAAATCCTAGCATAATTACACTATACTCTTGCCTACTTTGGAAGTGCCTTTCTCTCACCAAATTGACCACCCTATCACCTTGTTGTTGGCCCCTTTTGGCCCATCTAGAATGCATTTTTGTGACACTATTTACTTGGTCCTTTGACCATAGTGATAATATTTCCATTTTAACCCTTTTATATTTTGTGCCACCTTGCACAAACTAAACCACTTATGTCTCATTGAGAGCACTTCCTACCTCAAATACCCATGACACTTGGCCCATTTGTGTTTTCCTTAGGAGCACTTCCTACCTTGGATACCCACCAAATACACACACATCACTTAGGAGACTTGTATTTACAAGTGTTCCCAATCACCATACCAGTCATGAAATTTACTTGTCACATGTCCTTATCACTAATCCTTATTTTTACAACTATTGTCAATCTCATCTACGCATGATCTTAGCTATCACACCTTTTGTTACATTATGTGTGTATGTTTGCATCTCAAATGCCAAACCTCATGTCACCACCTCATGACTAATAATTTTACCATTTATCAAACCCATCCCACTTCATCTTCACCTCATCAAATCTTATTTTGAGGGAGAACACCTCCTCCCACTCTCATGGCAACTAGACATATGACCCATACATTATTTTTGTTTTGTAGCTTGTTCACACAAGCTGCACAACAAAAAGGGGTAAAATTTAGACACCAAAAATTTGTACACCTATGATTATAAATGTCAAAGTAGCCTTAGAAGTACCCTTAGACCATATTAGGACTGACCTACACCTATCAAGCCTAAACCAACTAGTTTGCACTCAGTTTCACCTAATTAAATAACCCAAACCTTTGGGACCCTATTCTTGTAGACTCTACTCATCGACGGTCAGGGTGTCCATTGATGGTCAAACTTGGAACCCCTAACCATCGATGGTTAGGATCCACCTTTTATCCAAGATCATGAAAGTTCTACTAACCCTTTTCTGAATATACCTTATTTAATTTATGTTGCAAGCTTTTGCATGGATAAGTTATATTTATATTTCCTAGTTACACCTTCACTTCTACTTATTGCTAATGCCTATAAGAGAGAGAATCCTAAGAGGTTAAATCTATCTATAATAACTATCAAAAATTTGGGCATTCAAAAGTTTTCTTTTGCAGATCAATCAAGTCAATTATGTTAATCAATTTCATCTACATTACCAAGCACTATCAACCATCTTATTCAAATCCAACTTGCCATCGTCTCTCAACCAAGCTCTCAAGTATAATTATTCTAATGGAATCAAGTTATATTCCACCAATAGGCTAATTGCATCAACCACCCACCTAACTAACTTATGGTAAGACAAGTACTTAATTGTCAATATTCATGTGTTTTTATTCCATTTCACAATCAACCTAGCCCTTACCCAACTCACATAATTCTTCTATAGAATCTAGTCACCTTCTAGTGATCAAGCCCAAAATTTCCATAGTCAACCATCGATGATTGGACCCCAACTATTGATGGTTAGACTAACCACTAATGGTCACCTTAACCACTAATAGTCACCTATGGCAGAAAAACTAGCAAGCTGATTTGGCCACCTACACCTAACCAAATCCACTTTTCTATGTTTTTAACCACTCATACCCTAACTCATTAGCACTATTACTAATTAGTTTATCACTAATTGGATAATTTATAATCTATTTTTCTAGAAAATTTTCTTGTATTTCATTTTAGTACATTTTGATTATTGATGTAAGTACCTTCTTTCTAATTTATCAAATTGATTGTTTAAAATGTGTGGATTGATAGCTCCTAAGGAAGCTCTCACTTCCAATATCTAGCTATCACTAGGCAATCCACCCAAATATTTGTATAACAAATAAGTTTTCTTTAGTGATATATTAACTACAAGTCTTCATCCCAAGCCAAAGATGAGCTCTTCAAAATCTTTTGATTCAATGTGCACACAAACAAACAAGTTTTTCAACCACAACTTGTATCAAGTTTCTTTTATCTCTTCTTTAAAACTTAAGTTAAAATTTACATGAAACAATGGGTTGGATGAGATTCATGGACCAATATATTTATATAAGGGATGTTGATTTCCCTTTAAAAAGGTTAGCATTTTCATGCAATGAAACTCTGTCAAAAATTTAATAGAATATTTACTTTCTTGATTTTATCTTTTTCTCATCAAATGTTAACCATTATTTATAAATCCAAGTCCAAGCTTATGTAAAATGATTAATCTTATGCTTAATTATATATTTGGATGTGGTACTTAGATTGTGCTTGTTCTAATTTCTTTCCTTATTATTTATTTTTGTTTTATTTATGAATTCTCTATGATTTATGAGTTTTCAACTATAAAGTGTTTCAAAATCTTTGTGTGTAGTTTATATAAAATATTTGAGTGTTTACATTTAGTGAAAAAATCACAAGTCAAGTATCCAAATTTATGTCTTTACAAGCTTGCCCAATATGTCTCTATAAGTTTATGTAATTATTGAGCCAGGAACACTATGGCATAATTGTGTTTTATATACTTTATTTCTCAAATCATTAACATTCACTTGATTGGAACTATTCTTTTCTACTCTTCCTTTCCTCTCTTTTTATGTTTATTTTGGAATTGAACTACCTCTCCTTTATTTTGTAAATTGGCAAAGTGAACTAAATTAACTTTAGTAGCAACATCATAATATTAAACTAAAAGTCTAAATAACTAGTATCAAGCTTTTGGTGGTATCAATGCATCTCTTGGAAGATATTATATGTAGGATAGATCATGGATCCACATATTTACAAGTACTAACCAACTTGGAAATGATATTTCCTATTATGTATCATATTAGGTTGTATAAAAAATTGTCTAGGTATAAACTTAAAGTGTTCAATACGATGCTCGTATAAAAAATTCTGGAAAGTGTAATTACTTGATTGATATGAATTTAATTAACATACCCATACATTTTATAAGGTACTACTTGAAGTGTATGTATCCAAGCTCATCCTAATAATATATCAAAGACACCCATGAAAGGTATAACTAAGAAGGTGGTAACCACATGTGTAGGGTTTACCTATAAAGGTATGTCAATCTCACTAATAACCTACAATGAGGTCCCATAAAATGCTCTAACTGAGCTAATCAAAGGGTATAAAACATGATTGGTATAACCAAAATGCATAAGCAATGTCATGGTGTAAATGTTATCACTTTCATCATTATCAATCATAACACTATGTATAAGATGGTTAATGTAGAGCATCACAAGCTAAAGTGAGGTGTTAATGTGTTTAATGTTTATTTATAACCATTTTTGTTCCTAGTTTGGTGTGAGGGTTATCTTAGGGTCCCCTAGATGATTTTGGAGTCATTAAGAGTCTTATAATGGTGTGATTGAGCTCATTTAAAATTTTCATATCAAAAACAAAATTTAAAATTTTGAATTCAAAAATGGGCTCTTGAGTGATGCACCTATTTTCCCTTTTGGAACCTATTTTCCCCTACAATCACAAAATCTCATTGATTTTGGTCATCATATTGATGTTCATTACTTTACTACTAGCTGGTCGTTAATCTCCTCTAATTCTATTCTTGATATTCAATGCCGTGACATGTATATCACACAATCTTTGTTGCCCCACAGCTATTTCAAACCATCACCTATTCCTTCTCTCCATTCTCAATGCCAAGGCTGTATAACACTTGATATTGATTATCATGTAGCCAACATGGTGGACATGCATAATGAACTTTTATAAGCCATTGCTCTTGTTCCATCAGAACCTATCCCTAATAATTTTTCAACTAGCCAACCTATTGTTAAGTTCAATGCTAAAGCCTAGAATAAGTAACCATTGGTCTGATCTAATATTTATTTATGCAAAACTCCATCTTTTTAGTTTTTTTAAATAAGAAAAATTCTTGAACCATCCCTATGACATTATTTTCCATCTTCCCCTTTAGAACCATTGATGCCTCCTTTCTTGAAAAAGATAGCCAACTATCCAAGCTGTATGGACTTCTTAGCTAATAAGGTATCTAGAGAAAAAATCATGAAAGAATCTGAAGAATTAGAAGAGAATCATGAGGAAAAAATTTCTCATGATTTTAAATTAGAAAAATATGGAACACTTTGGAAGTATGAGAAACTTAGAAGACAAAAAGATGAGAAAAAGGTCACCATTACTGGTACAAATGGTGGCAAAGAAGTGGAGTTTAAACATTATATCTCTGGCAAATGGCCAAATGATAATCATGTAGAATATGATTTAACAAAACAATAATGGGGAAAGTATCAAGAAAAAATTCATACTAAATTTGGTAAGCCTCAGAAACCAAACATTAGCTAGATAAATTGGATGGCTCAGTGGATGAGATCCACTAAAAAGAATTTAGATGATGTAGCAGTAGATGTTTTGGACACTAAAGAATTAGTCCAAGATATTATTAAAGTGTTAGATGATATGGAAACTAAAAGCAAAACTTTTGGAATAGATACTCTATCTAGGATGGAAACCTCACACATCATATTAGATGTAGTAATCATTGCATCTAGAAATCAAAGTAAAGCTCGATAGAAAACAATACAAAATTATCCAAAATAGAAAAATATATTAATATAGTAGAGAGGGTAGTATCTTTAGTAGAAAATAGTGTGTTATAGTTGCATCATAAGCAAGAGTTATTACATATAGATTTTACTATTCATGTTGCACATACTAAATATGGTTTAACTAATCTGGTTTTCTCCACAAGTAAAATAAAAAAGAAAGTAAAAAATATAAAACTAGATCCTGAAGATGAATCTACATCTACTTTTGAGCCTACTCCTTTGTGTGAGAAATACATGAAGTTTCCTCCTAGTAAAAATTCCTATCTAGATGAGAAATCATTTGATGCCTCTTCAGTTAGTAAAATGATTGATTAATTTGATCTGCTTCATTTAAATGTTGTTCAGATAGAAGAATCAGAGTCAGACTCTGATATAAATTAGATAGAGAAAATTAAAAGAAAAAAACAACCTGTATTCCATTGGTAGTAGCTATAGGGCATAGATCTTCTAGTGTGTCAAGTGATGACTAGATGTCTATAACATCTTGGTACCATAACACACCATCTAGTGGATCTAGAAAAGATCAAGAAATAGGGATGTATGAAGATTTAGTCATCACCAATATTAGATGAAGGATTGATATAACTATAGATATCAAAGATGAAGAAGATGAACACCCTTTCTAAATTCCCCAAGAACCATTTGATTCTATAGATACGATGGATGTGGAGGCCAAGACCAAAGATCCCAACAAGAATGGAGTTCTATGGGATATAATGGATCCTAGATCTTTGAGAGCAATTTCTATGAATGGTTTTCTTTTTAGTATAGATAATATTGTTGATGCATATGATAATATTATGTTATGGATAAAAGTTTTAAATTTTTTTCTATGAATAAGCCTACATGGACAAATGCACAAAAGGTTATGTATGCAATCAGATTAATGACATGAAAGATGAAAAGTTGGTGGCTGAGAAAAAAAAGTCAATGTAGTGCCACATCCAAGAACTACAAAAATTCTAGTTCCATGGATGAGCTTGTAGCAAATTTGTGATGGATGACTTGATGTAATGCAAGTAGATTTACTTGTAGAATTCACTAATCATAGACCTATAATTGTTGATGAGGCTAAAATGCACCTTTTGTTATGAAGCCATGCGACCTAAGCAAAATAAATGAATATTCTTTAGAATTTTAGGTCCATGCTTATGAAATAGGTAAAGCTAATTCCCAATGGGTCAAGAACATGTATTTAACTAGTCTTCCCTATAAATTAGGAACATGGATTAAGTCTCATCTCACCAAACAAAACCTATCACCTCACTAGTGTACCCTCACTGAGTTAATGAACCATGCTAGAAATAAGTTTCATAATAAATACCTTCTTAAGAATGTTGATTCCCATTTAGAGGCCTATAATACAAGTTGCAATCTCTAAAAATACTGTAAAGATAGTGTTTATACTATTTCATGGGGTTGAAATAAAGAAAAACATGGTTGTACCTACAAAAAATCAATTTTTTTTCCCTATAAGAAATATAAGTCTCATAAACATAAGTATAAGATAGATAAATATTTTTATAGGAAACATAAATATAAGCCATATAAGTCTAAGTACAAACCCTTCAAGGTTTCCCATAAGAAAATTTTATATTGGAAATCATCTAAGAAATATAAAAAATTGTTGAAGAAGATAGACACCCCTAGGACAATCCCCAAACATATTAAATGTTATACCTATGGTGGCAACCACTATGCTACTGATTGTTTAGGAAAAAACCATAATCTCCTGGCTAGAACTTTGTTTGAATTATATAACATGGAAGTGTCATGAGATTTGGTAGATATTCAAAGCATTTCTTCTAATTGTCATGACCAATTTTATGATGTAGCTCAAATCTAGACTAATATGGATTTTGATTTAGAATTAGAAACTTTTGGTATGTTTGGTCTTTACAAAGAAAGAGTGGCTAGAGAAATAATGTTGAAAAATAAACTAGAAATAGATTTAAAAGATGATGATGAAGATCAGGATGTGGTAAAGACTCTACTCAAAAATCAAATCTCTATAGTAGAATTTTAGTTAATAACACTGGCATCAAAAGACATATTTAGAGATGCCTTTTATTAGAAAGAGATTTCTTCTGCTTTGCACAAATATAAAGCAGAACAAGAAAAATTGAAATCAGAAAGAAAAAAGCTCAAAGCTACACTAAAAGAAATAGAGCCTGATGATAGAGATCATGATTGGAAAGTTTTAAGAAGTAATGGATATGATTCCAAGACTAGGAGAAAATATCCATTATATCATCTTGTAGATCATAATAGAAAAACAAAAGAAATAGGAGGATATATAGCTCACAAATGGGATGCTTTGATGTTGCCTTTTACTTTAGCATTAGAGACTAAAGAAAAGATCCTAGATGAGAGATTATACAATCAAGGATCTATAAAAGTAGATTCTTTAGATTGAAGTCAGACACTCGAAAGAGTTTCTGATATTTAGAATATCAATAGTAATCTTTCAATATTAGTAAATCAACTTGTGAAATAGGTTAAAGATATGAGAGCAGAGGTTTAAGAAATCAAAACAATCCTATTTTCAAAAATCCCAAAACATGGAGCAAAGATAGAAGAGGATAGTGATGCAGAACCTATTTCTCACATGATGTCAACAAAGCATTCAATTCATGTGCTAGTTGAAATCAGGTTTGATGGTTACAAATGTTATTGTCTGCATGCTTTTGTTGATACTGGTTCACCTAGGAGATTTTATAAAACTCATGCTATTCCAATTCAATACTGGTAGAACCATGATAATAATTTTAAAGGAGTAATTATTTTAGGAAAAGTTTTGGAATTTGGAAGAATAGCCAAACATGTTCCAATATTACTAGTAGGAAAGAGGTTTGAAATTACTTTCATAGAATTCCATACTTATGATATTGATTTACTGATAGGAAATGTATTTTTGATGAAACATAAGCCTTTTATCTAGTATGATGATCATATTGAACTTTTTAAAGGAAGGAAGAAGGTTTACATTCCCATAGTAAAATTAGCTAAAACTATTTTGGGAAAAATAACTAAAGACTAGACAACATATGTAGCTAATTACCATAAGCTCCAACAAGAAGAGAAAGTAGCTAGAAAAGTCTAGCACTAGAGAAATCAGCAAGTGGATAAGTTTGCTAGAATAAAAGAAAAGTTTATCAAGAATTACACAAGTCTGAATCCCCTTCAGTATTGGAAACCTGAGCTAGAAGAATGCAGCATAAAAATCAAAGAAGAATTTGAAAATAAGATACCAAAATAACAACCACATCAATTCAACCCTTTAAAAAGGAAAGAATTAGATGTTGAGTTAAAAGAGTTGCTAAAAGATGGATTCATCCAACCTTCAAAATCCAGTTATGCATATGCAGGCTTCTACGTAAATAAAAGATCAGAATAAGTTAGAGGTAAGAAAAGGTTTTATGTAAATTATAAAGCTTTAAATGATATTATCAATCCTTTTAATTACCATTTTCCACTGACAAGTGATTTAATGAAAAAATCTTGTGAAGCAAAGATTTTCAACAAATTTGATTGCAAAAGTAGATTTTGGCAAGTAAAGATTAAAGCTAAAGATATGCATAAAACCTTAGCAGTAATAAATAGAATTAATAAATTAAAAAAATATTAGTGGATATGAATAAATATTAGTAGTAATAAATGGAATTAATAAATTCAAAATCTTTCTAAAACTAGTTAAGTTTACTATTTGCACTGATATCCAAGCTATGCTTACGTTAATGCATAAGAACCCTAATGATATTTAGCTGGTTAAGTTTACTATTTACACTGATATCTAGAATAAGATGAACATAATGGTATTTATTTTTTAACCATTTGGATTGGTACTTAGTGGTTATGAAATTCAAATAAACAGGGCTTTTAATGTACTATGAACAAAATCTTAATTTCTTAATTCCATTTATTACTGCTATCCATAAGAGAACCAAAATATTCAGCATGGATATCATATATTAATGTACTTAAATTAAAAAAAAAATTAATGCACTTAACTTAAAAAATAAATATCATTAGGGTTCTTTTACATTAACGTAAGCATAGCTTGGTTATTAGTGCAAATAACAAACTTAACTAGTTTTAGAAAAAAATTGAATTTCTTAATTCCATTTATTACTGCTAAGATTTTGTTCATATACATTGAAAAAGGGAATTAATAAATTAATATTTTGTTCATAGTAAATTAAAAGACCTATTTATTTACCTTTAATAACCACTAAGGACCAAGCCAAATGGTTAAAAAATAAATATCATTATGTTCATCTTAGTTTGGCTTGGTCCTCAGCGGTATTAGTGAAACCAGATTAAGATGAACATAATGATATTTATTACATAGCTGGTTCTAGAAAGATTTTGAATTTATTAATTCCATTTATTATTGCTAATATTTTTTTCATATCCACAAAAAAATGGAATTAAGAAATTAAGATTTTGTTCATAGTACATTGAAAGACCTATTTATTTCCCTTTCATAACCGCTGAGGACCAAGTCAAATGGTTAAAAACTAAATATCATTATGTTCATCTTAGTCTAGTTTCACTAATACCAATCTAGACTAAGATGAACACCAATCTAGACTATATTATGGTCCTCAACTATATTATTTGTACATGAAAGGATCAATTAATATGCTAATGACATAGTTTAACCTTGGGGAGTTACTAATACAATAGATGCCCCAACACTTGAAGCACATTTGGACCCATCAAAATACATGGTCCAAGTTTTGTTTACATTGGTACACAATAAAATCATCATGAAAATCATCATCTATAGGAGCATTGTCCAATAAGATAGCCATAACTAATTGGTCAGTGATGACATGCCATTTTATTGATTTCAATGGTAAAAATGAATTTCATTATGTTCATCTTTTGTTTACTATTTGCACAGATAACCAGAATAAGATGAACATAATGATAATTATTTTTTAACCATTTGGATTGGTCCTCAATGGTTATGAAAGGAAAATAAATAGGTCTTTCAATGTACTATGAACAAAATCTTAATTTCTTAATTCCATTTATTACTGCTATCCACAAGAGAACCAAAATATTCAGCTTAGATATCATAGTTAAAATGGGGTGTTATTTTTATTTTAACCAGACTAATATGAACATAATGATATTTTATTTTTTAACCATTTGGATTGGTCCTCAATGGTTATAAAAGGCAAATAAATAGGTCTTTCAATGTACTATGAACAAAATCTTAATTTCTTAATTCCATTTTTCAATGGATATGAACAAAATCTTAGCAGTAATAAATAGAATTAAGAAATTTAAAATCTTTTTAAAACCAGTTAATTTTATTATTTCCCATGAATATAACTAGGATTACGACCATCTACAAGAGAACCAAAATATTCATCTTAGATATCATAGTTAAAATGGGGTGTTATTTTCATTTTGACAAGACTAAGATGAACATAGTGATATTTATTTTTTAACCATTTGGCTTGGTCCTCAATAGTTATGAAAGGCAAATAAACTAAGATGAACATGATGATATCAGTGTAAATATACTAAGATGAACATAATGATATTTATTTTTTAACCATTTGGCTTAGTCCTCAATGGTTATGAAAGGCAAATAAACAGGTCTTTCAATGTATTATGAACAAAATCTTAATTTCTTAATTTCTTAATTCCATTTTTTAGCGGATATGAACAAAATCTTAGTAGTAATAAATGGAATTAAGAAATTCAAAATCTTTCTAAAACTAATTAAGTTTACTATTTGCACTGATAGACAAGTTATGCTTACTTTAATGCATAAGAACCCTGATAAAGAACTTGCTCAAAGAAGAATTGCCAAGTGGCATTTATGGTTAAGTTCTTTTGATTTTTCAATAAAATGGGTTTTAAAAAATAAGAATAGTCTTGTAGATGCATTAACTAAAGAAATGGCAAACATCAAAAGAAAGATTGAACCAGTAAAAATGCTAAGGATGCTAAGAACAGATAGGCCAACCACATGGGATGATCTCCCAATACATTTACAAGAAATATTGATTAGACCAATCTTATGAGCATGTTGTGAGAATTATGTATCCATCTATTTTGGAGATCAAGACCCATTTTAGGAAGTCATTGCAGCCTAAGATTATAAGAATTTTTCCTTCAATAGTTGGGCTAAATAATTGAGAATAATGGATTCAAATTTAGATTATTTGGATTTTTTTATTATACAGTGTATTTTAGGAAGTGGTTTAGTTAAGGTCATTAGATTTTTATTTAGGTCTAATAGTGTCATTAGTCCATGGTGCTTGATATTGTTTAGACAATTTACTCATTGTGTTGTTAGAAGTGCTAGTTATTTAATATTTTTACTTAGGTGTAATTTTTGTTATAGCTTTAAAATTATGTTTGTTAATAGAATCATTAATTATAGTCACACCAACATCTGTTTATCCTACTGGACATGTGAAAATCATGAAGTAGATTCTTATCAAGATGTGTTATTAAATTTAGGATTTGTTCTTAGTACTATTCCTGGTTACTTTGCCAATGAATTATCTTGGAGTCTTTGTGAGAGACCTAATAGATTTAGGTATAGTATTAATAGTAGATTTATTGAGTCTTAAAATATTTTAGGTTGATAATGTTTGCCTGCAACATTCAAGTAAGATGATTATAGAATCATAAAATCTTTCAACATCGAATAGGTATGTTGATCAATTAAAATGTTGTACCTAGGGAAAGAGTTCCTTAATACTTTACAATACCCTAAGAAGGAGGCTAGTGTCATGATATAGTGTTTTAGGAACTGATAATTCAACTTCTAGTGGTCTAGAGAAACCTATAAGTATTCCTTTGTTGGTAAACAAGGTCCCTTAATAAAGGATTGTGTTCATTGTTTCTTGGTGGAATCCCAAAACCAAGTGTCCAAAAGAATGACAATCTATTAGGTTTGTTGATTTTTTCAAAATCAAACATCTAGGTGAATGATAATCACTCCTTGAGCTAAAATGTGGAAGTCACAGTGGGCACTTGAAAATTTGTAAATATGTTTTTTGAGTGTTTTTATCTCCAAGAATCTTTTGATAGTTAGAGGTCTATAATAAATTTGCATGATATCTCATTGAATAATTTGAACAATGTTTTGACCCAATTCAATGAAGAATTATGCCGACCACCACCACCTTAGGAAGAAGATGCTGACAGAGTTGTACACATTTGGTGGAAACCATGTAAAGCATTTACTATTGAAATCATTAAAGGGAATTGGTCTAGATAATATATGGAAATGATGGATATGATTTTCAAATAAAATCTTGTTATGAAATTCATTATCCCACAACATGATATTTGATTCAATGACATGATAAAAAATTGGATGGATGTCTATTTCAATCGCACTAATTATGGAACCTACCTACCACAACCCTTTTCAATGACATTTTAACTCATGATAATATTCCATATCGATGAATGGGATGGCCTTTATGATAACTACAAAGATTTGTGGGACTCGCCAGATTTGAATCCTAACCCTGCACTTGATCTAAAACACATCCTCACTAAATTGATAGAATTAGAATATTGGTACCACTGACAACACTTCCCCACTTCATTTGAAGAATGTGTTGATGATAAGGAAGATGAGTGTAATATATATTATTCCAATGGGTCCAATTGTTATTATGGTAGTCTTTACAGTTATTTTAGATCATGTCACTAACAAACTTTTGTAATAAGTGCTAGTCATTTCTAATACTTTTTGTATGATAGAATACTGCACAATAGATTTAGCCAGTGATATTTCAGTCCCATCTAGCTTTATATCATTTTTTCATTATCTATCATGCATTGAAAAGATTCCTTTTGTACCAAGAACTAGGCTATATATTTTGCTTGGTGGAAGGCATTAGGCATCAAGTTTTTAAAGTTTGAAAGAGCATTGTAAGAAAGAAAGTTTGAAATTTTTATGAAATTTTGATGTTTTTAATAGTTCTATCGCAATTTAAAGTTTTAATTTTTTTCCTCAATCTATTATTTCTATATGTGTTCTGATCTCACTAAGGGTGCATGGAATATATGACTCTAAGGATAAGCAAAAACTTGTATGCAAGGGTTTAGGGTTACCTTCATTTTTCTACCACTTCTATCTAAGAATGAAAACCGAATTCTAGTTTCTCATGTTTGACTTTGGTCACTCTATAGCATTCTCAAGTACTCAACATGTCCTTCACATGACCACCTTACCTTCAATGAAATTCACCTTCCCCTTACATACAAGTTTTTTCTCACCTTCAAAGTCACAGATTCCATGCGCTCTTAGTGAGATCATAACACAGACAAAAATAATATATTGTAGAAATAATTTTAAAACATTAAACTAAGATAGAAATATTGAAAACATCAAACTTTCATCAAAAAATTTGAACTTTCCTTCTTACAATGCTCTTTCAAACTTTTAAAAACCTGATGCCTAATGTCTTCCACCAAGCAAAATAAATAGCCTAGTTATTGGCATGGAAGGAATATTTTACAATGCATGATAACTAAAGAAAAAAAGACATAAATATAGACTAGACTGATAAATCACTGACTAAATCTATTTATGGTATGCTATCATATGAAAAGTATGAATAGTGACTACTACTTATTACAAAAGTTTGTCAATGACATGATCTAAAGTAACTTAAGGACTACCATAATAGAAACTGGACCCATCAAAATACTATCTATTATGCTCATATTCCATGTCATTAACACCTTCTTTGGATTAAGTGGGGAAGTTTTGTTGGTGGTACTAATATTCTAATTCTATCAATTCAATGAAGATGTGTTTAAGATCAAATGCAAGGCTAGGATTCAAATCTAATGAGTCCCACAAATCTTTATATATATCATGAAGGATGTCCCATTCATCAAGATGGAATCTTATCATGAGATGAAATGTCTTTGAAAAGGGTTATGACAGGTAGGCACCATAATTAGTGTAGTTGAAATCGACATCCATCCAATTTTTCATCATGTCTTTCAATCAAATCTCATGCTATGGGATAATGAATTTTGTAACAATATCTGATTTGAAAATCATATCCAATATTTCCATCTATCATTTAGACCAATTCCATTTAATGATTTCAATAGTAAAGGCTTCACACGAGTTCTACCAAATGCGTGTAACTCTATCAGCATCTTCTACCCAAGGTGGTGGTGTTCAGTAGAATTCTTCATCGAATCAGGTCAGAACATTATTCAAATTATTCACTGAGACATCATGAAAATTTATTACAAACCTATAAATATCAAAATATTCTTGGAGAAAAAAACACTCAAAAAACATATTTATAAATTTATAGGTACCCATTGTGACTTCTACATTTTAGTTTAGGGAGTGATTGTCATTCACTCAAATGTTTGATTTTGGGAAAATAAACAAACCTAATAGATTGTGATTTTGTCAGATGCCTAGTTTTGGAATTTCACCAAAAAACCATGATCATAGTCATTCATTAAGGGACCTTGTTTACCAATAAAGGAATACTTGCAAGTTTCTCTGGATCATTGGAAGTTGAATTCATAGTTTGGAAAACACTATATCATGACACTAGACTCCTTCTTTGGGTACTAAAAAGTATTAAGGAACTCTTTCCCTAGTTATAACATTTTAATTGATCAACATACCCATTTGATGCCAAAATATTTTAAGATTCTACAATTGTCTTGTTTGAATGCTTCAAGTGAACATTATAAACCTAAAAGATTATAAGACTCAATAAATCTAATATTAATACTCTACTTAACTCTATTAGGTCTCTCATGAAGACTCCAAGCTAATTCATTGGCAAAGTAACCAAGAATAGTACTAGGAACAAATCCTAAATTTAATAACACATTTTGATACAAATATGCTTCATGATTTTCACATGTCTAGTAAGATAAATGGATATTGGTTTGACCATAATTAATGATTATATTAATAGATATAATTTTAAATCTATAAAATAAATTACGTCTAAGTAAAAATATCAAATAACTAGCACTTCTAACAACACAATGAGCAAATTATCTAAACAATATCAAGCACCATAGACTAATGACACTATTAGACCTAAATAAAAATCCAATGACATTAACTAAACCACTTCATAAAATGTATTGTATAATATAGAAATCCAAATAATCCAAATTTGGATCCATTATTCTTAATTATCCAACCCAACTATTGAAGTCAAATTTTTGATAATCTTAAGCTGCAATGACTTCCCAGAATGGGTCTTGATCTCCAAAATAGATGGATACATAATTCTCATAATAGGCTCATAAGATTGGTCCAATCAATATTTCTTGTAGATGTATTGGGAGATCATCCCATGTGGTTGGCCTGTCTATTCTTAGCATCCTTAGCTTTTTTACTAGTTCAATCTTTCTTTTGATGTTTGCCATTAATTTGGTTAATGCATCTACAAGACTATTCTTATTTATTGAAACCCATTTTATTAAAAAATCAAAAGAACTTAATCACAAATGCCACCTTGCAATTCTTCCTTGAGTAAGTTCTTTATCAGGGTTCTTATGAAATAACGTAACCATAGCTTGGCTATTAGTGAAAATAGTAAACTTAACTAATTTTAGAAAGATTTTGAATTTATTAATTCCATTTATAATTGATAAGATTTTTTTTTCATGAATGTGGTACCTGGTTTGAACTTCTATAAATTTACCACTTCTATAGCCACAAATTTGAATAGTACCATCTAGTAGTTATTGACTAAGAATTGTTCCTAATGTTTATTTGCTTGCATATATGTTTAGAAATAATAGATGATTTTCAATTGGTAAATAAAGAGGGGGTATATTCTTACATTTGGATTTTATTTTATGAACTAATTTTATGCTTTCAACATCCCATGGAACACAATTTCCTTTCAAATGTCTTATGAGTTTCATACACCATGAAGCCAAATCTTCAAAAAAGCTAGAACAGTAATTTAAACATCCCATAAATCTTTGTAGAGTTTTTTTATCATGCATTTCATCTAGAAATGTTTCAATTTTCTCTAAGATATGATTTTGAAGAATTACCTTTCCTTGGCTCAAATGCAAACACAACAATTCTATATCAGTATTTCCAATTTTCAATTTTGTTGAAGATAGACAAATACCATGTAGCTTAATTTTCTCATATAATGCTTATAAATCCATCAGATGATCATCAATAGTTTTATTAAAAATTAATATGTCATTTGTATAGACTATATAGAACTCATGCAAGTCTTTTAGAGCATTATCCATTTTTCTTTGAAAAGAAGCTGGTGCAGTACTCAAACTAAAATGCATTACCTTCCATTCATAGAGTCCTTAAGGAATAGTGAAGGTTATTTTATGCATATCTTCAGCTTTAATCTTTACTTTCCAAAATCCACTTTTGTAGTCAAATTTGTTGAAAATCTTTGCTTCACAGGCTCTTTTCATCAAATCACTTGTCAGTGGCAAAGGGTAATTAAAAGGATTGACAATATCATTTAAAGGTTTATAAGTTACACAAAACCTTTTCTTACCTCTGACTTGTTCTAATCTTTTATTTACGTAGAAGCCTGCACATGCATAACTTGATTTTGAAGGTTGGATGAATCCACCTTTTAGTAGTTCTTTTAATTCAATGTCTTCTTTCCTTTTTGAAGGGCTAAATTAATAAGGTTGTTCTTTTGGTATCTTATTTTCAAACCTTTCTTTGATATATACACTACATTCTTCTAGCTTAGGTTTCCAATACTGAAGGGGATTCAAACTTGTGTAGTTCTTGATAAACTTTTCTTTTATTCCAGCAAACTTATCCACTTACTGAAATTCTCTCATGCTAGACTTTTTTTGGCTACTTTCTCTTCTTGTTGGAGCTTATTGTGATTAGATACATCTATTGTCCAGTCTTCAATTATTTTTCCCAAAATAGTTTTAATTGATTTTACTATGGGAATGTAAACCTTCTTCCTTTAAAAATTTCAATATGATCATCATACTGGATAAAAGGCTTATGCTTCATCAAAAATATGTTACCTATCAATAAATCAGTATCAAAAGTATGGAATTATATAAAAATAATTTCAATCCTCTTTCCTATTAGCCATATTGGAACATCTTTGGCTATTCTTCCAAATTCTTAAACTTTTCCTGAAATAGTTACTCCATTAAACTTCTTATCATGGTTCTGCTAGTATTGACTTAGAATAGTATGAGTTTTAGCAAAACTCTTAGGCAAAATAGTATCAGCAAAAGAATTCATAAAATAACATTTGTAACCATCAAACCTAAATTCAATTGGGACATGAATTGAATGATTTGTTGACATCATGTGAGCAATAGGTTCTGCATCACTATCCTCTTTTGCCTTTGCTCCATGTTTTGGCATTTTTAAAAACAAGATTGTTTTGATTTTTCAAACCTCTTTTCTCATATCTTTAACTTATTTCACAAGTTTATTTACTGCTATTAAAATATTAGTAGTGATATTCTAAATATCAAAAACTCTTTCGAGCATCTGACTTAAATCTAAAGAATCTACTTTTATAGATCCTTAATTATATAATCCCTCATCTGGGATCTCTTCTTCAGTCTTTGATGCTACAGTAAAAGGTAACATCAAAGCATCCCATTTGGGAGCTATATATCCTCTTATTTCTTAAGTTTTTCCTTTCTAATCTTCATGATGATATAATGAATATTTTATCATAGGCTTGGAATCATATCCATGCCTTCTCAAAACTTTCTAATCAAGATCAGGCTCTATTTCTTTCAGTGTAGCTTTGAGATTTTTTATTTCTATTTTTTGTGATCTAGGAATTTGACTCAAGAGAGGATGGTTAGTATGGTGTTAGCTCCAAAATGAAAACAAGATGAAATAAACACACTAATAACATAACATTTCTAGGCCTAAACACTATGGAGAGCGTAGTTAACAAACACAAATGACAAACACAATAAAAAAGAAAGGAATCAAATACAATAATTCCTTCACCTTCTTTAGATTCTCCAAATTCCTTTGTAGTGGTGGCTTTTTTGGCTTGTGCTCATGAAGTCCTTAGCAATGTAAGCTTGGCTACCTCCATCTCTCCTTGGCACCTTTGGCTTATGGATTGGCTTGGCTTGGAATCAATTTGACATGGTAATACTAATTGCTGGAAGCTTTTGGAAATAATTTGGCATTATAATGTTGCATCTAAAAAGCTTAGAAATGATGTTTTGAGGCCTCTTATTTAGATATTTTTGAGAATGTCTAAAATCAACCTGAATTGTCCACCTCAAGATTGAGATGTGTGGTTGATGATTAATTCAATTTTTTGAATTAAGTTTGTAAGTATCCTCTTCACGGCATTGGAAAAAGGGGAAATAAAAGACATGGAGGGATCATGAAAGGCATTGATGAGGCATGAATCTTGATATTTATGGCATTTATGGCTTAGGGATTTCTTCCCAATAAATGAGGTCACTCGATGATGTAGATATTCAATATTCATTTCCAAAAACAAGTTTTTAACAAGTTTCCATGGAATTATTAATTAGACCTTGATTCAGGTTAATTAGCTCTTAAGCATGATTAAGCATTTTGTGCACAAATTACTCAAATTAATTAAAATATCTTATTATCAGTCTAAAATTTGACTAGATTAGATTTAGAAGGTGATGTCAGATGTGTTTGAATTGTATTCCCATTTAGGATGTTACCAATAAAAAATAACAAAGGCACAAGTCTTGTGCAAGAGATTTGATAGGAAAGAGCAATCCAAAGCACCTAGATGCAAATTTACCATGTTAACTCAAAATCAGCTATCCCATAAATTGGATTACCCCATTTAGTGATACCTTGGTCAAAATTGGCACTTGAATATGTCAATTTCACATCATTTAGCATGTTTTAGTGTTTTAGGCCAAATTGTGTGTTTTGGGAAGAAATTGGCCAAAAGCCTGGTTGGAGGTTATCGATTGTTAGATTTATGTGTCTATAATTTTCCCCTATTTGGGAAGGAATTTCATGGTATAAGCATAGTAACATCTTCTCAAAGAATGAAAAGGTTATGTATACCTACAACTACAATAATGATAAAGTAATTTTATGATGCCCCCTCGAGGGAAGGGTTGGCACAAGTAAGTTGGTAAATGGTCCCTTGAAAAGAAAGAAGCAAAATGGGGGGACCAAAGAAATGAAATATGATAGGGTGGAATCATAATGATACTAAAAAGGTAGTCAAAATCATTTAGAATGCAAGTGGGATGGTGTACAATGGTTTGCTCAAAGGTGGTTATAAACATTATACCTCGATAATGGCAACGTGGTGTGATAACACAATGATTTGCCCAAAGGTGGTTGTAATAATTGAGAAGATGGAGCTATCCTAGTTAGGACAAACAAACAAGATAATAACATGCCCTTGTATGGGCAAAAAAAATAAAGTGATGACTATTGGAGATACTATCATTGATGTCAAAGTTTAGCATTATTGGTGATAAAGGCCCCATTAAATTTAATGGTATTTTTAATATTCATATCTTGGCTAATGTTTGTTAATATTTATTTAATATTAATGAATATATTTTTGGTTGCATATAATTCAAAAGAGGGCCCATGGAGAAGTCAAAGTGTCATGGGGTAAAAGACAAAAGAGGAATGAGATGCATTTTCTCATGAAGAGTCATCTTGAGGAATTCTAAGAGTCACCATGTGAAGACAAAAGAGGGTATGGTGCATTTTTCCATGAAGGGACACTTTAAGGAATATGAAAAGTCACCAAGATAAAGACAAAAGAGGAAAGGATGCATTTGATTATGAAGGGTCATTATATGACTTTTCAAATGCAAGGATACAAAGGGTCATGTAAGTTTGGCACCATTTTCCATGAGAATTGAAGGGTCACAAAGGGTGAATACCAAAGGTCATTTGAAAAGATATAAATAAAGGCTTGATAATACATTTGTAATATGCAAGAGTGTGCATGGTTTGTATTTATTTTTAAAGAGAGAAAAGTAGGAGATATTATAGAGTTCTATCAGTTGTTGAGTAAGCAACATTGAGAGATAGTTGTGTTTTATACACAAGAGGGGTTGGTGCTCACAAATCTTTACAAGGGGTTGGTGCTCCTATGGGTTGGTGTTCAGAAAAGGGATTAGTGCTCATTTAAGTTGGTGCTTGTAAACTTTGTAGTTTGAGTTGGTGATCATTCATATACTTGAGATTGTTCTCTGTGGTTTTTCCCATTTTGAGTTTCCACATAAAAATCTAGTCTCTCTCTCTCTCTCTCTCTCTCTCTCTCTCTCTCTCTCTCTCTCTCTCTCTCTCTCTCTCTCTCTCTTCCTTCTATAGTGCATATTATTATTTAAATTTTATTTCACATCTTGAATGTGTGATTAAGTGGTTAAAGAAAATAAATTAGATTAAGTAAAAGATATATAATATACTGATTCACCCCCCCTCTCAGTATATTTCATGCTTGACAATTGGTATCAGAGCATGTTCCTTTTTAAAAAGTTTTATAGATTGAAGGTAGATCGTGAAAGCATAATGGCTGGATCAAATGAAGGTCTATCTACAGATAAAGCACCTTTGTTTGATGGGACAAATTATTCTTTTGGAGCATAAGGATGAAGACTTATTTGATGGCCCTTATATTCGACATTTGGAAAGCAGTGGTGGAGGAATATGAAGAGCCATAGACACTTGTAACTACTCTGATAGAAAAGAAGGCAAGTGAAAATAATGCTAAAGCTTTAAATACTATTTTATGTGATTTATGTGAAATAAAATTTGTTAAAGTTATGCAATGTAAATGTACTCATGAAACTTGGGTAAAACTTGAGGATATTTACAAAGGTGATGGAAAGGTTTAGCAAGCTAAACTTCCAACTTTTAAAAGAGAGTTTGAGAGTTTGAATGGAAGAGGAAAAAAATATAGCAAGTTATCTTTTGTGGGTTGATCAAATAGTTAATTAGATTCAAGGTCTTGGGAAAAATTTAGAAAATTCAATTATTGTTCAAATTTTTTTGAGATTTCTACCATTGGGATATGATGCAAAAGTTTTGGGAATTGAAGAGATGAAGAATTTAGCCAAGCTAAAGATGGATGAACTACATGGTATTCTTATGGCATATGAGATGTATACCAAACAAGAGAAACCCTCAAAGAGATAAGCTACTTTAAATACATCAAAGAAAGAGAAGGCTAAGATTTAAGAATCAAGTGATAGTTTTAGCGATGATGAAGATGACAACAGAGCTCTATTCATTCGCAAGCCAAAAAAGGGCACAAGTAAATATCAAGTAAAATTACCATTTAAATGTTTTAATTGTGAAAAGATTGGATATTTTTTAACTAAGTGCCCAGATAAGGGTAATGGTGATAATAAAAAAATAAAGTCTACATAAAAGAAGAATTTCAAAGGAAAATTCAAGAAGGGATTCGAGAAGAAGAGTTTGTATTCTAAAGATCCTAGCTCAGCTAAAGATAGTAAAGTTAGTGATTCAGAAGAAGAAGAGATTCTATTCATAGTCATACATGAAGATGCCTCCATAAGAAAAAGTATAGATTATCAAGAAGAAGAATAGGATGAAGCCGAAGTGAATTTGGAAGGACAACTCATTTGTACCCTAGAAGAGTTAAAATCTCTTGAGAAGAAGAATCAAAGATTAAAGCTCCAGATCAAGAAAAATAAAAAGGAGTCAAAGGAAACAATTGAAGATTTACAAGCACATTTTGAAGAATCCAAAAATAATGAAGAAGATCTAATGGCACAGTTGCAAAAATTAATTAAATAAGGTGAAAGGTATGTTATTGAAATTGCTTCTTTAAAAGAAGATCTTGAGAAAACAAATAAATCAATCACTGATAGAGTAGTGAATGATTCAAAATTTGAGAATAACACTAATATGTTGAATAAGATATTAGAAAGTCAAAGATCAATTTCAGATAAGATAGGTATCATATTTGAAAAAGAAAAAGGGGAGGCCACTACTTTCATAGACAAGGAAAAAGAAAAGAGCTATGTTGAATCTCTTATGAAAGAGAAAATAAAAAGGGAAGAAGTTAAGAATATAGAAGACATCTCGAACAAAGAAGGCTATAAAGAATAGATCTACAAAAGGAAATTAGGTCAGAGATATACAAATAGGTCTTATTTTTATGGCTACTATTTTTATTGTAATAGATATGGTCATAAGAAAATAGAATGTCAAAAAAGGGATAACAATTTTAGAAATAAGGAGAAGGAAAGTCATGCAAAGTCAAGAAGAACCACAACTCTTTTACTCCTCTATCAAGTTTTAATGAAGAGGCCATAATATGTTATAAGTGAAACAACTTTGAACACATAGCTTGATGTTATAGATGCATGTTCAAGTCAATCAAGAAGGACTAGAGTTTTAAGGCTCCATTCATCAATAAGAAAGTTTAGATAGGTTCATGACAGAAGAAACTACCTAAAACATCTATGTTTGTGTAGATAGATTTACATGCAAAAAATAAAGAAAAGCCATGGTTCATTGATAGTTGATGTTCAGACACATGATAGGAGACAAAAGTAAGTTTATAACCTTAAAGAAGATAGATGGTGGCATAGTGAAATTTGGAGGTAATACTATTGTCAAAATTACCAAAAAAGGTACACTAAGTTTGGATAATGGTAGAACTAAAACTAAAAATGTTTTGTATGTAGAATATCTTAAGCATAATATTTTGAATGTAAGTCAAATATGTGATTAGGGGCACACACTAAATTTTTATGCAGAAGGTTGTGAAATTAGGAGAAAATATTTGAATGTGTTGGTTGTAAATGCTCAAAGAATAGATAATAATTTTTATATGATATTAGACATCAAAGGTCAAAGATATTTTTTAAGTCAGATTAAATAAATTTAGCTATGGCACAGGAGAATGGGACACATAAATTTTGACAATTTTGTCAATATCAGCGAGAAGCAAGCAGTCAAAAATCTTCCAAAGATTACAAAG
The DNA here is from genome assembly GCA_037957365.1 of Torreya grandis. Classification (NCBI taxonomy): domain Eukaryota; kingdom Viridiplantae; phylum Streptophyta; class Pinopsida; order Cupressales; family Taxaceae; genus Torreya; species Torreya grandis. The sequence goes on from JARHVA010001628.1 coordinate 362,414, forward strand.
CCATCTGACACACTTTGTGAACCTTGTCAGCATGGGAAGTAGGCTATAAGGTGGTTCAAAACAAAAGAGTAATCGATCAATCAGATTTTAGAGCTTGTTTACATTGATCTATGTGCACCTATGAGAACTCAAAGTATTCAAGGTGAGAAATATGTCATGTTTCTTATTGATGATTTTTCACATATGACTTGGGTGATGTTTTTAAATTAAAAATTAGAAGCTTTCAAACATTTCAAAGCATTCAAAGCATTAGTTAAGAATGAAAACATTTTGAAGATTAAGTGTCTAAGATTAGATCAAGGAGGAGAATTCATGTTAGATCAATTTATTGAGTTTTGTGAAGACCATGGAATAAAAAGACATTATTCAGTAGCCAAAACTCCATAGCAAAATGGATTAGTTGAGTGGAGAAATAGAATAGTTTAGGAGATGGTGAGAAAAATGCTAAATGAATCCAAGATACCAAATAAATATTGGAGAGAGACAGTTACTACAATAGTGCATATTCATAATAGAGCATTATTGAGATTCAATAGTGACAAGACTCCTTATGATCTATGAAAAGACAAACCAATAACAATTGATTACTTTAGATTTTTTGGAAGTGGATGCTTCATTAAAAAAAATTGATTGAAAACTTGGTAAGTTTGAATCTAGAGCAGATGAAAGTATATTTCTTAGTTATTCTTGCAAAAGTAAATCCTATAAATGTTATAACAAAAGAACCAAGAAAATTGTTGAAAGTACAAGTGTCAGGATAGAAGAAGATAGAACACAAAGAATTAGTGATCTAGTAGACATTCCTAAAATCATTGAAGAGGAAGATTTTAAAGAATTAGATGAAGATGAGAAGAAAGATAAAAATGACACCAAAACCCCATCCAAATATGTTTAGAGAAATCATAATGAAAGTGAAATCATCAAAGACATAAATGAAGGAATTCACACCAAAAGAATGATGTTAAGTGAATCTGAGCAAGTTAATTTCTTTTCATTATCCAAAATTTAGCTTAGAACTTTTTCAGAAGCTAGACATGATAATCATTGGGTTAAGGTAATGGATGAAGAATTAAATCATATAAAAAAGAATGATACTTAGGAATTAGTGCCTAGACCAAAATATCACAATGTGATAGGAACAAAATGGGTTTATAAAAATAAGCTGAATGAAAATGGAGAAGTGACCAGGAATAAAACAAGATTAGTATGTAAAAGATATGCTTAGATTGAAGAAATAGATTTTGAATAAACTTTTGCACCAGTGGCAAGGCTAGAGGCTATTAAAATGTTTATTGCATATGTAGTGTTTAAAATTTTCAAAGTGTTTTAGATAGATGTCAAATCTGCCTTCCTAAATGAGAATCTAAAAGAAGAGGTCTACATTAAATAGCCTAAGGGATTTATTCTCTCAAATATTAGTAGCCATGTATACAGATTGAAGAAAGCACTGTATGGATTAAAACAAACTCCTGGATCTTGGTATGCAAGACTTGATAAGTACCTATAGGATCAAGGTTTTAAGAGAGAATTTACTAACAGTAATCTCTACATCAAAATAGAAGGTGAGCATCAATTGATTGTTGTGGTATATGTTGATGACATCATTTTTGGAGGAAACATTGAAAAGATGACAAAAGAATTTTTTGATCATATACAAAAATAATTTGAGATGTCTATGCTTGGAGAATTATCATTTTTCTTAAGATTATAAATATTTCAATTAGATAAAAGAATTTTCATATCTTAAAGTAAATATGCTAAGGAAATGTTGGAAAATTTTGGTTTTAAGGATTGTGCACTAGTTGGCACACCAATGTGTATAGGAAATAAGGTGAGAAAAGATGAAGATTCACCTATTATAAATCAATATTTATATAGATCTATGATTGGTAGTCTTTTATATTTAACAACATCAAGGCTAGATATCATTCATGTAGTAGGTATGGTTGTAAGATATCAATCAGCTCTAAAAGATAGTCATGTTCAGTTGGTGAAGAGAATATTCAAATATATCAAGGGCACATTGGATTATGGATTATGGTATCCCACAAGTAGAGATTTCACTTTATTTGTTTATATAGATTCAGATTGGATAGGTTGTTTAGATGATAAAAAAAAGCACAAGTGGAGGAGATTTCTTCCTTAGTGATAGCTTAGTATCATGGCTAAGCAAAAATCAAAATTTAATATCACTTTCTACAGTTGAAGCATAATATATTTTAGTGGTATTATGTTTTACTTAAGTTCTTTAGATGAAGCAAACTTTGGAAGATATCAAGGTAAAATATGATGAACCTATTTCTATTATTTGTGACAACATAAGTGTTATTAATATTTCAAAGAATCTAGTGATGCATTTAAGAACAAAACATATTCCCATTAGATATCACTTCTTGAGAGAGAAGGTTGTAGATCAATAGATTAAGATGGAATATATCAGTACTATAGAGTAAATTTTAGATATTTTCACAAAGGCACTACCAAAAGACACATTTGAGTATCTACATGAGAAGTTGGGAGTAATTTCTTATACTTCCCACCATTGAGGTTCAACATCAATTGAGGGAGAGTCAAGTGTTATCTCCAGGTAGGCCCTTTGCCATTGATGTCAAAGGAGGAGAAGAATAGAAATAGGTACAAGTACAAGAGCAAAAATAGGTACAAGTTTTTACATTAAGGGGGAGTTATTGTATGTTTTTTAGATAGAAATATATGTAGGTTTCAGGATGTGTAAATTTTAGTTTGAGGTTGCCATCAATGACAAAGGGGAATATTATTAGAAATATTATCATTTATGTCAAAGGTCTAGAATTATTTATGATAAAGGCCCCATTGCATTTAATGGTGTTTTTAATATTCATATCTTGGATAATATTTGTTAATATTAATGTATATATTTTTGGTTGCATATAAGTCAAAGGAGGGCCCATGGAGAAGTCAAAGAGCCATGGGGTAAAAGACAAAAGAGGAATGGGACACATTTTCTCATGAAAAGTCATCTTGAGGAATTCTAAGAGTCACCATGTGAAGATAAAAGAGGGTATGGCATATTTTTTCATGAAGGGACACTTTGAGGAATATGAAAAGTCACCAAGATAAAAAAAAAAAGAGGAAATGATGCATTTGCTTATGAAATGTCACCATATGACTTTTCAAATGCAAGGTTATGAAAGGTCATGCAAGTTTGGTTCCATTTTCCATGAGGATTGAAGGGTCACAAAGGATGAATACCAAAGGTCATTTGGAAAGATATAAATAAAGGCTTGGGAAGCCATTTGTAATATGAAAGAGTGTGCATGGTTAGTATTTGTTTTCAAAGAGAGAAAAGTAGGAGATATTGTAGAGTTATATCATTTGTTTAGTAAGCAACATTGAGAGATAGTTATTTTTTATACACAAGAGGGGTTAGTGTTCACAAATCTTTACAAGGGGTTGGTGCTCCTATGGGTTGGTGTTCACAAATAGTTCATGTGTTGGTGCTTGACAAAGGGTTTAGTGATCTTGCAATTTATTAATTACAAACTCTATAATTTGAGTTGGTGATCATTCATATACTTGAGATTATTCTCCATAGTTTTTTCCACTTTAGGTTTCCATATAAAAATCTGGTGTCACTCTCTCTCTTGTGTAGTTCATATTATTGTTTCAATTTTATTGCATGTCTTGAATGTGTGATTTAGTGGTTAAATAAAATATATTAGATTAAGTAAAATATATATAATATACTAATTCATCCCCTCTTAGTATATTTCATGCTTAACAATGACAACATAATGATTTGCCCAAAGGTATTTATAATCATTGAGAAATGTAGGTGGGATGATGTGTAGTGATTTTCGCATGGGCGGTTATAATAATTGGACCTCGATTATGAAAAACATGATAAACTTGGTTGAAGATGATGATAACTTAACATAGAGGGTAATGATGAATTGGAACAACCTACTAGTAGGGAGATACTTGTCTGAACTAATAAAGGTTAAAATTCTTTCATGGTTAATTACTCTATTTGGGATATGATTGGGACTAAATTAGGATGTTGGTGTTGAAGAGATTCCACCATTGTTGAATAGACTTCTTGAAGCTAAGGTTTTTTGTATCATGTGTTGGTAGGCTTCATTATAAAACACCATAAAGACATGGTCAAAATATGCATGAGGTCTGACTCCTATAATCCAATACTCGATAGAAAATAATGCACCAATGATAGAAACCATGATGACAATGTAAACATATGAATAGGGATGGATTCAAGTATAAATGTGGGTAAGGAATCACCCAATGAGCACACATAAATTGAATCAAGGCAATAGTCTTGAAAGCAAATAAATAGGGAGATAAAAAAATAAAAGTAGAAACAAACAAACACACAAGGCAATAAAAACCCTACAAACATTGACCCCAGAAAATAGGTGACAACTTAAAAAATAAAAACATGGGGGAATAAAAGAAAAGAAAGGGGGTGGTCAAGTTGTCTCCATATGTTCTAGGCAAGTGGACATTGTCTACATAGTTTTATGGATGTAATATCTAATAAAAAACTTTAGACTAAATGTAGTTCTCCCAGGGAATTGGAAAAATTTGATAACTAAGGAAAATAAACAAAATAGATGTGAAAGAAGAAGAGGAATAATCTTGAAAAATGGTAAGTGCATGAGAGAAAAAGGCCAAAAAATATGGGGAAACTAAATGACAAGTGATTTGCTTGTAACTTAGTAAGGGTTCCCAAAATCCTTAAGGCAAAGAAGTAGTCAATGTTTTTGTTCTTTTTTAATGATTTTTTAAATATTTTTAGAATTTTTTGAAGTTAATCAACTCCATCAAGAATGACAAGACATTAAATTGTTCAAGCTCAAAAAATGGTGAGAGTTTTAAATGAAGGTTGCTCACAAAATGGTGAGAGCGTGGCTTAGGTTGTTCACAAAACAATGAGAGCATTTAAACAAAGGTTACTCACAAAATGGCAAGAGTGTGGCTTAGGTTGCTTGTAAACTGGTGAAAGTGTTGGGAAAAGGGTGACTAAGCTAACCTCAACAAGTATTGAGCACTACCTACATAGTCCTAGAGTAGGACCTCAAGTCACTATAGTTTCATCCTTATATTAGAATAATTTGACTAGTGTAGTAGTCAATTCAAACAAAATAGGCATAGTTGGTAAAAAGACATAATATGACATAAGAAGTGAAAATTTGATATGTCAAGGCATAATGTTGCCCCTAATTTTCCCATAAATGGTTATAACTAGGACACAACAACGTAGATCAATGCTACTAATTTTCCCAAAAGTGGTTATAATTAGTAGCAAGACTGGTGGTAAGAAAGGAATAACAAACAAAGGATGCAACTGCTAAAAATTCTATCACATTGTCCCAAAATATGATCTTTGTCTAAAGTTCTTAAACCAAATGATGAAACTGATCAGATACTTTGATGCTAAAAATGAGTAACAAATGACAAAAACCAAGGTCAAACAGGGTAGGCTTTAGAACACAATGGGTTGATAGGTTGAAAGCAAAAAGTGGATATGATGATGAGGAAAGATAAGGATGGTATTTGTGTAAAAAGAATGATAGTGATAAAAAAGCATAACTAAAATGATCCTTACACACAATACACCTTAGCGCACAAGCATAATACCACTTGAGATGAATAATATTCATCAGCTCTAGAAGTTTCTTTCCATCTAGTATGATAAGCTTGTATGCTCATGATCCATAATTTATAGTAATGATGAAAGGCCCTATCCATTTTGGTTTAAATTTCCATTTATGCTTCTTCTCATCCATGGTAATATTTTGGTTTTCTTTAAGATTAAGATCACCAAGTTCAAATGTTATATGCTTAACACACCGCTTATAGTGGCCTTTGAGTTGATTATGATATGTTTAAAGATTGTTGAGTGCAGTTGTACATTTCTCATCTAGTAGGTCTAGATCTTGTAGGTGAGCTACTCAATAGTCTTGATCATCCAAGACATGCTTGAAATAGATGCATAGTGAAGGCAATTTGACCTCAATGGGAAGGATGGCTTTAGTACCATAAACAAGTGAGTATGGAGTGGCTCTTGTGGGGGTATGATGATTGGTACAATATGCCTAAAGGGTATGGAATATCTAGAGGTTCAAATCATAACTAGCATTATTAACAATATTTTTGAGAATATTGACAATGGTTTTGTTGGATACCTCAACATGGCCATTACCTTGAGGGTAATATGCTGTAGAAAAATGGTGTGTGATGTTATATTCAGTACATAGCTGGTCTACATCCTTGTTTTTAAATGATCCTCCATTATCATAGATAATGTCAGAGGGAATACCTTAGCGATAGATGAGATGGTTAAATATGAATTTAGAAATTTGCTTTCTAGTCACGTAAGTGAGGGGTGTATCTTCAACCCACTTAGTGAAATATTTGATGGTGGTAAGGATATGTTTATGGCCATCAAATGAAGTGGGTTTGATCTTCCCAATGAGTTCAAGTCACCATGTAGAAAATGGCCATGGTGTCAAAATTGGTTTTAGAGTTTTTACTGGGGCATGAATCAGATTAACATGCCATTGAAATTCGTCACACTTCTTTACATATGTAGTGGCACTTGCGTCCATTATGAGACAATAATAACTTATATGTAAGATATTTTTGGATAGGACCTCCTTGCTATAATGGGCTCCACATAATCCTTTATGAACTTCTCTTAACGTTAATGTAGACTCTACCGAAGTTAAACAATGAAGCAGAGTTCCATCAAAACTATGACAATAAAGGGTGGATCCAAGTAGAGTATAATGAGCAAAATGATGAATGAAGGCTTTGGTTTGTTTTTGAAATAGGTTATGTGGTATAAGATGGTCATGAAGGTAGTTGTAAATTTATAATTACCAAATAGAATTAGGACCAACAATATCACAAATCATAGTAATGGTCAAAGGTTCATGAGCTGGTGTTGACAAATTCTTGATGATGAACTAATACTATCTAGCTTTATTTGTTTATCAAATTAGAGAAACAATAGTAGCCATGGCATCTACAGTTCTATTACTAGCCCTTGGTATGTGCTCAAACTAAATGTTGGCAATTTGTTATTTAAGAGCATTGACCATGGCTTTATATGGAACTAGCTTGTCATCTTTGGTCTGAAAATGATTTGTAACCTAATTGATGATTAACTGATAATCACCATAAACTTGGAGATAAGATATATTCCATTGCACTACTTGTCAAAGTCTTAAAATAAGTGCTCCATACTTGACCATGTTGTTTGTACAAGGAAAGATAATTTTGAATTATTTAGGGATTAGATCCCCCTATGGTGTAATAAACAATAAGCCTACCCTTGATCCATGTGCAATGAATGAACCATCAAAATAAAACTTCTAGGGCTGTTCCTCAAGGGGTGTATCAATGATGGTCATTATGGATTCATCAGGAAATTGGAATGTGAGTAGTTGTGTGTTAATGAGAGGTGCTTCAGCAAGTGGATTTACAAGAACTTGTCCCTTGATTGCTTTCTGATTGACATACTCTATGTCAAACTCACTGAGAAGCATGATCCATTTAGCCATTCTACCTTTTAAATATATTTTGGATAGTAGATAGTTGAGTGGATCTACCTTTTAAGTGACCATGGTTTTATTATTAAACATGTAATGATGTAGTTTCTGAGCTATAAAAACCATGGCTAGATAATCTTTTTCAATAGGAGCATAGTTATGTTCATATGTAACCAAGGCATGGCTTAGGTAGTATATAACATGCTCCTTTCTATTATCATCATGTTGAGCTAAGAGTGCCCCTGAAGCATGATCAATAGCTGATAGGTATAAAAAGAATGGGTTTCCTAGCATAGGAGATAATAAAATAGGTAGATTAACAAGATAGTCTTTGAGTTATTGAAAATCTATTTGGCAGTGATCATCCTAATGAAATGTAACTCCTTTCTTCAAAAGGTGTGTAAATAGATGGCACTTATCTGCTAACTGAGATATGAAGTGTCAGATTGATTGGATCTTACCCTACAAACTATGAAGTTGCTTTAAATTGGTTAGTGGTGACATATTGACTATAGCATGGACTTTAACTAGATCAAATTCAATACCTCAACAAGATATGATGAATCTAAGTAATTTTCCTAAATTTACACCAAACACACATTTTTTTGGATTGAGTCTAACTTTATACTCTTGTAGTCTTTCAAATATCTTATGTAGCACTACTAGATGGTCAACCCTAGTTTTGGATTTTCCTAATATGTCATCGATATAGTCTTCAACAATATCATGCATCATATCATGGAATATAATATTCATGTCCCTTTGATATGTAGCTCTAGAATTTTTAAGGCCAAATGACATCATTTGATAACAAAATGTTCTCCATGGAGTGGTGAATGATATTTTATGTTGATCTTCTAGCATGATTTTGATCTCATTATCTCCTAAAAATCCATTTATGAGTGAAAGTATTTCATAACCTACTATAGAGTCAATGATCATGTTGATATTAGGCAAGGAATTATCATCTTTAAGATAAACTTTGTTGATGTCTCAAAAATTAGTATAAATTCATATTCCTTTAGGATTTTTGCAATAGGTACTACATTGGAGATCCATTCTAAATAGTCAATAGATATTATACATCTCACTTCTAAGAGTTTTTCCAAATCTTTCTTTACTAATATAACAGTGTAAGGATGCATCTTATGTAGCTTTTGTTTGATCATTTTGGCATCAAGATTAACCATAAGGTGGTGCAGAACCAAGGCAGGGTCTAAACCTGGCATGTCAAAATAAGCCCATGTAAATATATCTACAAATTCTCTTAATAGAGATGTAAAAACAACTTATTCTTTCTCAATGAGAGACATGCCTAACTTTTTCCATTTCAGGTCTAATGAAGTCCTGATGTTTGCCTCTATTGTATCTTCAACTAGAAGGGTCAAACCATCTTCTAGGATAGTAGGCAATGACTTGAACTATTGAATTATGTCAAGGTCCTCTGTTAAGACTTGTTCTTCAACTTCTCCTAAGTATGATGAATCTAAGTCCCCTAATGGGAGATCTAGCCATGTGACAAAAATAGTCAAAAATTCTTGAAAAAATTGATCAAATACTTACTATTTCTCAAAATTGAACTTAGATCCATATGCATGTTCATCGTTGGTGGTCTTTTGGTCTAAATTCAAAAAATAATGAACACCCCCATCTAATGACACTTGAAACAAGTTTTTACCACTAGGCTGGCCTTTATCTTTACTTTTTCTCTAGTCAAAAAGCACCTCAAAGAGGTTTTCACTTTGGGACCTCAATGTTTTACTTATTTATTTTTGGCTAAAGGTGCTCACTCACTTTCTAACATAGGCTGCAAGATCCAATATGATTAAGAATCTTGATTTGTGATATCCCAATGGAACGTTGTCTCTAAGGCATAAGAAATCATGAAATGCCTCATCATTCTAGAACTCATAAATTGGAAGACTAGATTCTTGTTGGTCTTAATCTATCAGTTGGGGATAATATAATGGCAATGGGTTGTGATGAATGACTAGGGTAAGGGTACAAATGGCATTTTTATCAAATAGATTGGTTTTAGCTAGGTTATCAAAAGTGAGGCTATAATCAGACTCTACTTCACTATTGGCATCATCATCACTAGTCACTGGTGATGAAGTTTGGATAAGATATGTGGGGTCACCCCCAAGTAGTTTAAATCTAAGTCTATAAGGTCTTCATACTTGGTCATGGAAATTAGATTAATGGTTCCTTTTTGATTTGGTTTGAGGCCTCTTCCTTCATAATTGTAATGCTCCATGATCCTATTGCGAATATGATACTTTACATTTTTATAAGAATCACCTTGGTTGTCATTGTATAACCATGATTAATCTCCTTTAAGAGGGTTAAGTTCTAGGCCAGATGATGGTACAAATGTGACATGTCCCTTATCTTTAGTTTTTTATTGCCAATGCCTATGTGGAATGACTTTAGGTCACCCAAAGGTTTTCAAATTCTAAGGAAGATCAATAGTATGAAATGTATCATGGGTTACATACTCTCCTGATCTATTATTTGAAATGGTGAAATGATTAGAATCTTCAGGTGGTGGCATGTGGTAAACAAAATCCAAGGTATTAAGATCTATGAAATTATCTGGTGAAGTATCAATAAGTATAGCCTTTCCTTTATCTTGTTTGGAACTTGGATTCATGTCATACTGATAATTATAGATTTAAAATTCAGCCTCAAGATGATTGTAATGTTCATATGGGTGTAAATCTCCTAGAATATTCACTTCCATCCTTGAGTGGGAAAAATTGATACATTGGTGTAACGTTGACGAGATTGCATGAATCTCATGTAACTAAGGCCTGCCTAAAAGCATATTGTATGATAACTCCAGATCAAGCACATGGCAAAGTATATCATGGGTTAAAGGCCCAATGATAACTAAAAAATTAATGGTGCCTTGTGATTCTTTTTCCTGATTATCATAGGCTTTGATAGTTATTGTTTCTAGCTGGAGATCTATCATTATGTACCCAAGAAGCTTGATGAGATTTAGAGACACTATATTGAGGCCATATCCATTATCTATAAGAACATGTTTCAATTTATGCCATCTTATATAAAATTCTATGTATAATGTATTATTATGGAGTGGGCCAAGGGAAGACATATTGCTTTGGTTGAATGTGACTTGTTGTACTTGAGCTAGGTGTCCAACTAAAGCTTGAAATTTATCAGGGGATATGTCACTAGTAATAGTAGATTGTTTCAAAAACTCATTCAAGATGTTCTTGTGGATTATTGACATTTGTAACAAATCTAAAATAGAAATTTATGCTGGTGTCTTCTATAATTGTTCCAAAATATCAAACTTCTTATCTTGGTAAGTAGTGAATGGTTAATTTTGAGGCTAAACAGTTAGTTGGATTATAGGAAAAGTGGTAGATGGTTGTGGGTTGGGGATTGTAATCTTCAACCTATAAGTTATGATTTCATAATTGGGATTAGATACTAGACCATTATTTCTAACTATTGTTAGAAATGGTATGGGACCATATAGGACAAGTCTTGATTATCAGTGCACTTGTATGTGGTCACATGGCAAGAATGAGTTATCGCTATAAGATCTAAAAGTGAAAGTCCTAATTTTCTAGTTTACTTGTATGCACTCCCAAGTCAAAAAAGGATTATCCATATAATTTGGTTGAATATTATTGTTTAGCAATGGTCCAAGCTAATTAGTGTTTGATCTAGGATTAATGGAAATGGTATTAATGCTACCCCCTACAATTTTATGGTAGGTTTGTTGGTTATTATCATTCTAATCTTGGTTTTGTTCATTGTTATATCATTGTGGGTTATACTATTGATTTTTTTATTCTACTAGTTCAGATTTTGATTTTGATACTATGGATTTTGCTACTACACAGGCCATTGTTGTTGTTGATAATTATTTTGCTATTGTTGATTGTTATGTTGAGGAAAGGGGTTTTGATAAATCCCAAGATTTTGATTGGAAGTAGAAGCACCATTATCTATCTCCCCATTCTCCAACATGTTTTTAATTAAATGCCTGATTTGGACACATCTTTATATATTATGTTCGTTGACCTGATGGTAGTCATAGAATTCATTTTCACATTACCAATTAGGATAAGGAATGCCTTACAGATATGCTTTGGTATAGGCTAACTAATTAGATTAGTAGTAGCAAGCTTGTAAAATATAGATTCAGTGGGCTCTCTTAGGTCACTAAAGACATGATGTGTTGGCATGGTTCTCTTAGGAGGAGGTGTTTGCAATGGTAAAGGCTACTATATTTGTTGTGTAGGTTTTGGTTATGCTTAAGGCATTAGTTAGAGAGGTTTTTGGGTAGGAGTAAGCTAAAAAGGTGGTGTAGATGAGGTTTTCATAGTTTTTACATCATGATATTCAATTACTCCATTTTCCATAACATTCCTATTTTGGTTGAATTGCTTTAGGCTTTCTTGGTTATTGGCCTATGCCAGTTTCAATGCTTATGCTTGATTAGGATGTTGTTATTGGCTATTTCCCTGATTGGTATAATTAGGTATGATGACTCCTTTATTGATGAGCACCTGCTCAATCAACAAACCTTTGTCAATGATCTCTTTGAATGTATTTGTACATTACAAATTTAGATGGTAAACTATCTCACTATGCAAATTTTTGGTAAACACAATGACTAATTGTTTATATGGTAAACTATGGGTGAAATGGCTTGTAAGGTCTCTCCATCACTATAATAACTTGAAAAACTCTTCCCATATTTTTTCTTTGCTTGTGTCAAGTCCACTAATGAATATCATGCTCAAGATTGTAGGAAAAGTGTTGCACAAATTTGTCAAAAAGATAATCAAAGTTTATTATTAAATTATTGGGAAACTTTAAAAACCACTCCAAGGCTTATCTAGCCAAGCTCCTTGGAAATAACAACAAAAGATATATATCATTAAATGCCACTAGTTGACATGTAACAAAGAATTTAGTCAAATGAGCCTTAGGGTCACATTTCCCTTTATATTTATTGAATTTGGGGTGTTCATATCCAAGAGAAAATGGTATCTATAAATACTCCATGTTTAAAGGATAGGAACACACGTCATCTAATTTGAACTTTTTAGTCTACTTTCCCACCTAAATAGCAACTATTACATCCTTTATCTATTATAATTCTTGGGATAGGAAATTGGAAGAGATATTGGTTTAAGGGAGAATGTTGGTTTGGGTAAATTACTGAGAGGTAAAAAGTGGGACAATTTGACTAGGGTATGATGGAGACACCTATTGAGGTATATTGGTTTGGTTAGGGAATGGACCAGGAATATGCATACATGGATTGGGATGTACATGAAATTAAATTTTTGGTTACATGATATTCGAGTTTGGATTGGTGATAAAGTTTTGATTTGGAGTTTTTTGTGGTTAGGATGGAGGGATATAACTATACTATACCTACTGTGGTTGAAAAGGGGCATGCTACCGACTAATCAAGCCTTGTTGTTGAGTGGGAAATTGTGGACCATGACCTTGTCTCTAAATTTGTGGCACATTTTGAACCATCAGTTGTCTAATGGGTACATTAAAAACATGGGGACCTCCTTATTGCATGAATCCCTATGGAGAAGTGAAAATAAGTTGTAGATTCAACATCTATCTCTGACTAATATTTGTACATTGTGGACTAGTCATTGCTTGGTTTTGAATTGGAATATTAGTCTATGACTAAAGATGTATGTTTGTCATTACCTGGTGAGGAGGAACATTAGTTACCCTTGATTGAGGTGATAATTTATTTGTCCTTTATTGCATTTATATACTAAGTTGTGTCTATTATTGTGGAATACTAATCATTACATGTTGAGGGGGAGTAGGATTAATCACATTCTATCATTGAGGCATGACATTATCCATTATTTTATTACCTAATCCCATAGGTTGTACACTTGAGGAAGTAGCTGGTTGAGGCTAGGGTGTAGAAACACCTATTCCTTGGTATGATGATCTACTCATGGGATTAATTATAAGCACATGTTACTGGCTAGTTGTTTTTATGTTAGTACCACTTTGATCAAGAATGGATGTTGTTTACATATTGTCCACTACATTTGGCTCACTATTTACTTTAGAGGTTGAAGACACTTCTTTAATAATAGGCATATGCATCAAGTTATATATTGAAACATTTCATATGAATGGGTTATAACTCATATTCTCTTGTCTAATTAACTCTATCAACACTCCTGTTGAAGGTACTAGGTCAATGAGAGGCTTACTTACCAAGTTCATCTGATTAAAATCACATGCTAAATTCCATTAAGGTTGGTATGTTGTTTGCATTTGGTTGAAGTGATCTTCCATGATGTTTTTACCTCAATTGGATATATTAGGGTCTTGATACATTGTTTGGACTAGATTCATAGGATTTCTAGAAGAATCCTATTGACTGTAAATGATATTATGGGGCACTCTTACTATACTTGGTAAATTTTCGTGGGGGAAGTCTATCAAAAACTTGGCCTTTACCTCTATGGCTCTAACCAAAATCTCATCTTATTCTCTAACAAATATTGCTCAAACAAAAATGGATCATACATGGAAGCCGTATTGGGAGAGTATGACTATTGAAGAACTGGCTCATCCATTATGGGTATTATAGCTAGGTATTATGTAGTTTTTTCTTAGTCTTGCTTTGAATAAGGTAGTGTGTTAACCAAAATTTAGCTAACAGATCTTGGTTTTGTGCCCCTAATTGAGTATTATAAGAGGGATAAGAATCCATCTCATAATTAATATTATTTGTGTAGGGGTCTTGCACAAATTTTTCTTGTGTAACTACATAACTAATCCCTAGATTGTACATGAGTCCACTATAAGTGTAGAAATACATGTTGGGATCCATAGTCAATACTTTTGTGATAGAAGATCAAAGATTTATACAAACTCTAAAAAGGACAAAATATAAAACAAATGATACCTTTAAATTGGTCTAGATTTGTCAAAAGGATCAAAAGGTTTATGAAAATATTTATGAGGAAAAAAGCTAGTGTAAAATATCTAATGTTTCACTATTCACACAAATATAAGCAAGTAAATGGACCAAAAAATTGATATGCCAAACTTTAAGGTCGAAGTGTTTCAAATTAGTCTAATCTAGGAATTTAAAAGTTGCTAGGTCTTTTGGCCAAACATGGCATCAAAAGCTAGGCTCAAACAAGGCATGTGCTAAGCCTCTTGGCCAAATGGCATCAAAATCTAGACTTTGAAAATAGATGAAAGTTTTAATCTAATGGATTTGAAACACTTCTAACAAACACTAGGCATTTGATTCTTGGACATGAACTTGATCAACTAGGTATAAGGTATGAAACAAAAGGCACTTTAGGAATAATTTATTTTCTCATAAATAATGGTATAAAACTTGGTTTTTTTTACAACTAGGCTAGGCAAAGGTGAGAGATATAAATATGTTTTAGACAAAGGATCATAAAAAGTACACTTGGATTGGTCTGATTTTGTAGAAATAGATTTGGAATTCTATGTAAGAGAGTCTTATGAAACAATATTTTAAATGTTTTGGGTAGCGTAATGGTGCTATACTACCTAAAAGGTGTGATAAAAAATTTTATTTTAAAGACTTTCTAAGGCAAAGACATTTTTTCAATTTTAATAGCATAACACTACCTTTCTTGACTCAAAGTGCAAGTGTTTAGCACAAAATGGCTTAAGTCTATCAAGTGATGACAATGATAATGAGTCTTAAATGACCTTCAACCTAAATTTGAAATTAAACATAAGTTCCCTCAAGCTTAGTGAAAATGGTGAACCCAAACACATCAACCCTATGAACTTTTAAAGGTGTAATTCTGAATTTAGATTATAAGTGAGGGACTTAAACAACTTTGGTAAAGGTCTAGACTCAATTGGGAAGCATAACTATGCCAAAGTAGATGATATGAATCTCAAGCTTTTGATGAAATTTGAACAAGGCAAATTGATGAGATTATGTGGGCAACATAATGCCTCTTTATTCAAAAGAAAATTTGGACTATGTGTTTGGTTTAGATTATTTATTTACACCAAATTTTGACTCCAAACAAGATTTTAATCTAGGACAAGACCAACTAATTAATCACCCTTAGATCCCAAACTGATAAGGTTGATTGGTATTGTTGGAATCCATCAATATATGTCATTTGAGAGGATTTTAAGTATTCATCCAAAATTAAATGTCCATTATATAGTAGGGTTTTTACCCCCCTTCTCTCAAATGATAGTACTGTGACATGGACCTTGAGGCACACCTTGCACCAATAATACTTACATGGAAAGTGGGGATTTGTCTAATATCTAACAAGTTTTTGAATGATCTAGGGAAATCAATTACATAATGACTTTCATGACAAATAATGTAAAATAAAAGCATAGATTTTGGGTTTGTATCACTTGGCTTATTGAAAAAAGGTTTAGTCCTTTTTTCAACCACTACATCCTACTATTCACTCAGTGTAATTCGATGTCCAAAGTGACACTACATCCCATGTGTAAATCCAAAGGATCCAAATCAAGTAAATGTCAGGGGATGAAACCCTAGGTTAAAGCTTCCCTAAAGAACTTGTGAGAGGTGATGAAGTCCCCCTCGCAAGCCAAGATACATTAAAAAAAAGAAATCATGAAAGTAGAAAGAATTTAGGGTCATTTTCAAAATCACCCAAACTTTGATGAGTTTTTTGGGAGTGCTTTATATGACTTTCTTTCTAAGCCTTCAACTACACTACTTGTAATAGGAATGGTGATTTTGATTCCAAAGGTTCCCTATAGGGGACAAATGGAAGAGAATACATGCAACACACCTCTCTTTTCCAAACAAAATTTGATTAAACAACTATTGCAAACAAGAATTTACAAATGTGTTCAATTTTAAGCCCAAAATGAAATATTTGGTGGTGTTCATTTGACCCCTTGGTCTTAATTGCAAAATTTAAAAAACACTAATCAAAAACACTTAAATTCTTTGTTAAATACCCAAAAAAAGGTTCCTAATCAATTTTTAAGCATGAAAAGGTGATTTAAACATGTTTTGAGTAAATATCAAGATTGGTCCTATAGCAAAATTGTTAGCATGTCCTTTAGCTTTGAAGCTCTTTTTAGCTTAAAATAATAAAATTTGAAAAAATAGTTCTCAGGTCTATGTTTTTAGAAAAACACAGTGACCAACATCAGTTAATACCATCGATGTTAGTTACTATGGCTAACTGAGATCTAACCGAGGTCAGTTTTGTTGATCAACATTAGTTAAGTCAAGTAACTAATGTTGGTATTTCCTACGAATGTCTATTACTATGTAAAACCATGGCAAATAAAAATGTCAAAATAAAGTTAGAAAATCAATTTACAAGAGTTTTAAGGGCTCAAATAAATATTTTAGAGTTAAAAAATGATCTCCTTTAGGTTTGAGATGTGTCTAGTCCCACCGGATGTGCCATTATGTGATCTAGGAATTTGACTCAAGAGAGGATGGTTAGTATGGAGTTAGTTACAAAATGAAAACAAGATGAAATAAACACACTAATAGAATAACATCTCTAGGCCTAGACACTAGGGAGAGTTTAGTTAACAAACACAAATGAAAAACACAACAAAAAAGTAAGAAATAAAATACAAGAATTCCTTCACCTTCCTTGGATTCTCTAAATGCCTTTGTAGTGGTGTGTTGCTCAGCTTGTGCTCATGAAGTCCTTAGCAATGGAGGCTTAGCTACCTCCATCTCTCCTTGGCACCTTTATCTTGTGGCTTGGCTTGGCTTGAAATAAATTTTACATGGTAACACTAATTGATTGAAGCTTTTGGAACTAATTTGTCATTATAAATTTACATCTAAAAAGCTTATAAATGATGTTGTGAGACCTCCTATTTATATTTTTTTAGAATGTCTAGAATCAACCTGAACCATCCATCTCAAGATTGAGATCTATGGTTGAGGATTAATTCAATTTTTGGAATTAATTTTGTAATTATCCTCATCATGTAATTGGAAGAAGGGAAAATTAAGAGGCATGGAGGGAATCATTGAAGGCATTGATGAGGTATGGAAGGCATGAATCCTGATATTTGTAGAATTTATGGCCTAGGGATGTCTTCCCAAGAAATGAGGTCACTTGATGATGTATATATTAAATATTCATTTATAAAAACAAGTTTTCAACAATTTTTCATGGAATTATTAATTAGGCCTTGATTTGGATTAATTATCTCTTAATCATGATTAAGCACTGTGTGCACAAATTACTTAAATTGATCAAAAAATCGTGTTATTGGTCCAAAATTTGACTAGATTAGATTTGGAAGGTGATGTCAGATGAGTTGGACCATATTCCCATTTAGGATGTTTCCAACAAAAAATAATAAAGGCACAAGTCTTGTGTAAGATATTTTATAGGAAAGAGAAATCTAAAACACCAAATTGCAAATGTGGCATTTTGACTCAAAATGAACTAATCAAAGTTAGCTGGCCCATAAATTGCATTACCCCATTTAGTGATATCCTAGCCAAAAATAGCATTTAAATATGTTGATTTCACATCATTTAGTGTGTTTTAGTTTTTTTAGGCCAAATTGTGCATTTTGAGTAGAAATTGGCCAAAAGCATGGTTGGAAGTTATCAGTGGCTAGATTTAGGTGTCTACACTTTCAACTTTTCTTGTTCTACTTTATGTTTGTGAAAATAGAAGAAATATCTTTCTAAGAAAATTCATCTTTGAATATGTCTTTCGATCCCAATGCTATTAACTAAGATTTTATTGTAGAGATTTGCGTTTTGAGTAGAGTCTTTAACACATCCTGATCTTTAGCATCATCTTCTACTTTTGAATCTATTTCTAGCTTATTTATCAACATTATTTCTCTAGCCACTCTATCCTTGTAAAGACCAATCATACCAAAAGTTTCTAGTTTTGAATTAGAATCCATATTAGTCCAGATTTGAACTACATCATAAAATTGGTCAAGATAATTAGAAGAAATGTCTTGAATGTCTACCAAATCCCATGACACTTCTATGTTATAGAATTCAAAAAAAGATCTAGCTAAGAGATTATGGTTTTTTCTTGGACAATCAATAGTATAGTGGTTACCACCATAGGTATAACATTTGATATGTTTGGGGATTTCCCTAGGGGTGTCTCTCCTCAACAATTTTTTAGATTTCTTGGATGATTTCCAATGGGAAATTTTCTTATGGGAAACCTTGAAGGGTTTGTACTTATACTTATATGGCTTATATTTATGTTTCTAGGAAAAATACTTATTTGGTTTGTACTTATGTTTATGAGACTTATATTTCTTATAGGGCACAAACTTGGATTTTTTGTAGGTACATCCATGATTTTCTTTGTTGCAACCCCATGACACAGTAGGAACACTATCTTTACAATATTTTTGGAGATTGTAACTTGCATTAGAGGCCTCTAAATGAGAATCAACATTCTTAAGTAGGCATTAGTTATTAAAATTATTTATAACATGGTTCATTAACTCAGTGAGGGTACACTAGTTAGGCGACAAGTTTTGTTTAGCGAGATGAGACTTAAGCCATATGCCTAATTTATAGGGAAGACTAGCTAAATACATGTCTTGACCCATTGGGCATTAGCTTCACCTATTTTATAATCATGGACCAAAAATTTTAAATAATATTCATTAATTTTGCTCAAGTTGCATAGCCTCATAACACAAAGGTGCATTTTAGCCTCATCAACAAGTGTAGGTCTGTGACTAGTGAATTATATAAGTAAAGCTACTTGCAATACGTCAAGTCCTCCATCACAAATTTACTGCTGTCTCATCCATGGAACTAGAATTTTTATATTTCTTGGAGCTGGCACTGCATTGACTATTATTTTTCTTAGCCACCAAATTTTCATCTTTCCTATCATTAATCTAATCGCATACATAACCTTTTATGCATTTTTCCATGTAGGCTTATTCATAGAAAAAAATTAAAACTTCTATCCATAACATAATATTATCATATGGCTCAACAATCTTATCTATAATAAAAAGAAAACCATTCATAGAAACTACTCTCAAAGATATAGGATCCATGATATCCTATAAAACTTCATTCTTATTGGGATCTTTGGGCTTGGCCTCTATATCCATCATTCTTATCATTTGGCCATCTACCAAGGATATAATTTTCAAAATCCACTTCTTTTCCACCATTTGTACCATTAATGGAGACCTTTTTCTCATCTTTCTATCTTGTAAGGTTCTCATACTTTCAGAGCATTCCATATTTTTCTAATTTAAAATCATGATAAATATGTTCTTCATGATTCTCTTCTAATTCTTTAGATTATTTCATGATTTGTTCTCTAGATAAATTATTGGCTAAGAAGTCCATAAATATTGGAAAGTTGGCTATCTTTTTCAAGAAAGTAGGCATTAATGGTTTTGAAGAGGAAGATGCAAAGGAATGTCATTGAGATGGTTCAAGAATTTATCTTATTGTACAAAAATTGAAAGATGGATTTTTGCATAAAGTAGTAGCAGATCAGACCAATGGTTACTTATTCCAGGCTTTAACACTGAGCTTAACAATGGGTTGGCTAGTTGTAGATTTATCAGGGATAAGTTCTAATGGAATAGGATTAATGGCTTCTAGAGTTTATTATTCATGTCCACCATGATAGCTACATTATATTTAGTATCAAGTGTTATACGACCTTGGTGTCGATAATGTAGATAAGGAATAGGTGATCATTTGAAATAGTTGTGTGGCAACAAATATCATGGGACATACATGCCATGACACTAAATATCAAGAATAGAATTAGAGGAGATTAAGGTCCAACTGATAGTAAAGCCACAAGAATAAATATGATGAGAAAAATTAATGAGATTTTATGCTTATATGGGAAAATAGGTTCTAATAGGTATGTCTCAAGTGCCATGGAGAGTATCTAATAGAATAAAGGTATAACGACTAGAAATAGTGCAATACAAACTACCTGGAGCTATATGAATAACACATAATTGTAGAAGAAAAACTATGGCATGGGTCAGGTTACTATCTTCTAAGCTAAGAATAAATTTGGGTTGGACACTACAATAGGCATTGTGATATAATACACCATAATAATTAGATATTACCCCATGAATATTACTAAGATTACAACCATCCATAAGAGAACCAAAATATTCAGCATAGATATCATAGTTAAAATGGGGTGTTATTTTCATTTTGACCAGACTAAGATGAACATAATGATATTTATTTTTTAACCATTTGTCTTAGTCCTGAGTGGTTATGAAATACAAATAAATAGGTATTTAAATGCATAATTTATGGGAAGGAGGAAATGTAAACCAATAATTATAATTGTAATTACCCTCCATATGTGAAGTGGCCAAGTATAGGAGTTAATTTGCATATTTTAAGGGTTCTAAGGATGATTTGCATGTGTGTAATATTATATAAGGGAGAAGAGAGAAAATTATTGAAGAGATAGAGAGGGAGTACGGATAACCTCAATAAGGAAAGAAAATAAAAAGAAACATAACTTCTAAGGTATGTTTTGTTGTAGATGAATATTTTATACATAATTTTGTTATGAAATAGATCAAATAATTTATTTAGAGTGTGTTTAGAAACTATAAGAGGTGTTTTAGTTTGCAATCAATATCTTACTATTGTCTTCTTTTGTTTTGAGTGTAATCTTGGTACTTACTTTTAGAATATAAGTTATTTTACACAAGCATCAAGAACCATGTTTCTTACTTAAGGTTATCTTGATTATTGAATCAAGTATTTGGCATGGTTAAATTTTAATATAAAGTATATAAGTGACTCTTTTTTAATTCTTATATTTCACTTAAGGTTTAATAATCAACCACACTTTCATTATATGGTACACAGTCCTTTTGAGAAATAATTTTATGTTAAGTATATGGTCAAGACTTAACCAAACAGAGGTGTTGGAGAGTTTACTTAGGTGTTTTGAATTTATAAAGTGTTTTAAATATTTATTTTGGTTTATTTAACCTTTTTTAATGATAAATAATACACTATAAACTTGGATTTAATTCAAATTCCCTTACTGATTACACAATCCTATCATAAGTGTTCCCAAAATTCTATAACATTTCTTGTTAGAGGCACATTATGTTTGTTATTTGATATATATATTTTATAAAAGGTGGAGAAAGGTAGGACATGCCTATTCTATTTCTTTTAAGTTCTTTCAAATCTATATAAATCATTTAAACCCCTATTATGTGCTCTTGACCTATACAGACTTGTGTGTAGACCAATATAGGGTTTTGAGATTGAAATTGGAATATATGGTGTTTAAACTCTTAAATTTTCATAAAAATTTGTTTTCTCATGTAATTTTACCTAATATTTAATATTTTGGTGTTTTTAAATTGATATGGTATCGTAAAATACGTTTTCCCTAATTGTGTCCTTAAATTAGGCCTAAGAGACCTAAAAGAGAGAAATAAGTGTTGAGTTCAATGGTATAATTTGGGATTTGTGTCAAATAAATTTGTGAGTTTTTTTAATGGGATAAATGGTACTTTATATTTCCCTTATTTATATCATAATATTTATATATTATTCCCAACTACTAGATTTGTCTCAAAATAATGCAACTAGAAAGAAACCTAATTTAAGAAGAGATAGGGTGAGCTAGTAGGTCTTATAAGGGAGTTGAGTCATGAAAATGTGTAGGAAGGGATTAATGGGTATCCAAATCTGGTTTTATTTTATGGTTAATATTTATGTATCATTTAAACCTAGGATATTTATACTAAAAGATGGCTACTAGACAAGAGACCTTAAAGAAGAAAGAGATAGTTGGGTAATAATTCTAACTTTATATTTGGTGTTATTTGTTTGGATGATTTTGAGAGTTGAAAATATTCAAGTTTATTGATTTAGGGGCCCTATTTATAAGTATATAAACTTTAAATCATGAGTTAGAGCATTGGACCTAAGAAGCTATATGAAATAGAGCAAGCTAAAACAAAGAATGGAGAGTGAAGTAGTGGAAATGGTTCATGAGATAGTAATAATGGTGATGATGAGAGATAATGTATATGGTTAATAGGAGAGATGTATTCAATATCTTTAAAGGGACTAATTCATGAAAGGAGACTAAAAAGACAAGTGGAGGCAAGAATAGACAAGAGTTTTAATAGGAGAAAATCAAGGTAACTGTAAGATGAATCAAATCAGAGTTATGGAAGGCATTCAAGTCAGAGATCAGATCCAAGGTAATGGTTATGGATCTATGTATACATATTCACTAAATCAATGGTGTTCAAGGTATTCTCTAATGAATAATGAATAAATATTTGAATCATCATCCCTAATCTCACTAACATTGAAAGTAATAGAGAATTCTTAACCATAGGAGGTGTATGTCACATATAAATACCAATAATACCATCCAATGGGTTCCCATAATGTGATGGAGGATTATGTGCTTTATATTCCTTTTTCACTTTTATATTTTTAATGGTCTTGCAAAGGATTGTTAAATATTTTCTACTTTTGGTGATCTTTAGGTTGTGAACCTTGTTTCCTTTGGAGGATCATCAAATATAATATTTTGGTCATTGATGAGGCCTTGTATCTTATGTTTTAAGGTAAAAATAATTATTCACATAATTCCCAATAACTTGGTGATAATCATAATAGGCATTAACATCATACCATTTGGGTAGAGGTCTAATCATATTAACCTTTATCAAATGGAGAGATATGAGGTGACACTCTATAAGTTATAAGAGTAATGAAGTGGGAGACTCAGGTAAGCATGTAAATTATCTACATGGTGTATTGGATAAGACAAGTTGATTACATTATTGTGACACCACATTAACCATGTTAGTTGTTTCTTTTTAGGTTTAGGAGGTTTTACCTTGTAACTTGGTTTGATGGTAAACTTGGTATTAGGTGTAGACATAGTTGATGTGTTTGCTACATACTTAATTTTTTTCAATGATATAAGTTTAATTTCATGGTCCAAAACAACATAACATAAGTCATCAAAATATTTGAACTTTTGAACACAATAAAATCATATATATGAGCAATAAAACTTTGATTGAATAAAGAGTAAGATTGGTCATTTTATCCAACATTATCTTCTATCTCAAGACATATTCATTGATATGTTCATTGCTTCCTTGTTTTATTTTTTTAAGTTGTGAGTAGGAAAACTTTTCAATACTATTAATAGATAATGAACCAAAAATTAAACTTCAATAGGTTTGAATGTCTTTAATTATTGAATAGGTAAATAATAGAACCACCTAAAAGCATAGTCCTTGAGAATTCTTGGAAATAATTTGGTCAAAATTTTATCATTTGAGCCATAATCAAGGCATGCCACATAAAAATATAAAATATTCTATTTAGGACCACCCTTTCTATCATAAAATGTAAACTTAGGTGAAACAAAACTAGCTAGTAAGGGGTCCAAAGATATCTTTAGTAAAAAATGGTTTTGTAACACCTCTTCTGAATCAATACCATAAGTTGATTTCATATACTTTTGTTCAATATTATTAACCTTAGTTTTCAAAAAAATTATAGTTTTGGCAAAAGATTATACCTCTTGGTATATAATTTTGGAAATTTGAGAAGTCATCAAAGGAGGTGTACCCATAGGTTGGGTAGATATAAGCATTGTTGACTACTTTATATCCCTAGGCCTAAAAACTAGTCAACCCATTCATGAAAACCCAATAACATTAATTTTGGTCACCCTTATTATGTTAGACATGTTAATATGGTCCAAATCAAGATCATTGACTGTCATGTCATGGATAATAGGTCTAATGTCTTTTCATGTCATGAAACACATAATGGTTGTCTCTACTCCCTATTTCAACTAGGGTCAAGTGTTCTCCCTGTGTTTAGACATATGTGAAGGTACATAAAATGTCTTGAAGTCATCTCAATAGTCTAAATTTGAAATGATGGATATGATTCAATGTTACAATTGATGACTCATCATGACTCTTTCTAGTAGATTCAAGATATGCAAGATATGACTTGATCATAAGTTTTAAGAATGTTGTTAAGGTGCATGATAGCCTAACTTAGGTATTTATAAATTTATAATGTATTTTAATAAGTTTTTAAATGATATTAATTTTAAATCTCCTCTTGAAGCTATATATTTGTCTAAAAAAGAAAGTATTTGGCCTTAAAATGATGATATTTAACTTCAAAAGACCACTAAAACCATCAAATATGCCTTTAAATACCCCCATGATCACCAAAAGTCAACACCCTCAATTGCTACTAAATGGTCCCCATACATGTGAAAATGTTCCTCTTCAACTTCTCAAGTTGTACCATGAGTTTTGAAACATTGTCTGACCCGTATTTTCCCTCCTCCTGGCTACTAATGGTGATTCATGATCTAAAAAAATGTAAGAAATTTGTAGTTTATAGGAGTTTTTAGAGTGGTATGGATTTTTCTAGTATAATTTTTCTTATATGGATTTAGGAGTCTACAAAGGGAGTTTGACACAAGCATCTAATAAATAAATCTAAGTGTTTTAAGGCCAAAACCTGGTTCACTTCCTCCACCAAGATATTTGGTAGACATGGAAAACACTTCAATTTTGTGCTCAATTCATACAAGAGGGAGAGGGTGAGGGTCCATGCTTTTGGAAAAATAAAAGAGAATTAATGACCTTCCAATCATGGGAATTCATTTCAAGATTAGTCTTCTATGTTGTATGAATAAATACTAATAAGTTGACAATCTAGTTACCATATTCATCTACATGGGGCTAAAAAGGAAGGATAATTTTAATGCATTATTGGTTTGTTTGATAAAAATAGTGATTATTTCTATTTTATCCAATCATATAGGGTCCTCCCATGGCATCTTCCACCCTTATTTTACACGTGTGGGCCTATGGAAGTAAGGAACATCTAAGCTACCACTATTTGCATACTATAAGCAAGGTTTCATTAGTGACGAAGGTTATTTAGTACATATGTCTGAAAGTGATTAGTGTTTTAAGGTGAAATAATGGTGACTTGAAGTTATTTAGGTCTTATTAGTTTGATTTGAATGTACACATGGACCTCTAACTCTCTCAATTGGTGCTTCTATGTGAGATTGTCTGTAGGTTTGAGTTTCACTACAAGGAAAGGTAGTATGTTGCATGATAGTGGATTAGAGGTTATCAAAACATAGTAAAGGACAACAATAAGTATTGTATTCATGACAAAGTGTCCTTATCTAAATATTTTCAAACCTCATTATGGTCTTAAAGACTAATAAATTGTTAATTTGCTCTCAAATACCTTCACAGTCTTGTTTAGAAGAAATTAATTATGTTTAGCAGAGTTTGAGGTTTTCAAATACTCATAGGTTTTTATTTCTGATTATATATTCCTAATTATTGACCTTAAAGTGTTTTATTCTTTTGGGTGTATGTGTGTATATGCCTAGGGTCATTATATATCATTTTGGGTATGAGTCCATATTTCAACTCAAGCCCTCAAAGAGTCTCTGTCATTTGATATCCTCATCATTGTCAACCTACCTCATTACTAACTCTAGATCCAAAGTCTCAAGATCCATGTGACCTTAAAAGTCACCACTCATAGGTCACTATCCTGTACCTAAGTTCAAAACATAAAATCTAGGCCTAAACACACTATAAGGTCATAAGAGTCATCAATACCATAAGGAAATGGACATATACCATTTAAATCCCTATTGAGGGAAAAAATAATCACCGATAGGAAACAACTTAGACCCACCTTGTAAAGTCCTTCAAAGTCATTATATGTACATGATTCTCAAGTATAAAAATGGATATTACTAAGTAGATTACTATCTTGATGGGATGTACTCAAGCATGAAGAAGGACATAGGGATATCAAGTATAATAATGGAGGATTTCTTTTAACTTAGAGGTCTATTCAATAATACTTCTTTATAGTCAATACACATGAATCAGTACATATAATACTATTGATATTCTATATCCTACCCTAAATGTGAGACTTATATGCACATAATGAGAGAAAAATCAAAGTAATAAGGTGGTCAAGGCATGGAGATGATGGTACCAAGGGAAAGAGACATGAACCTGTGAATAAACAATATGGTCCAAATGTGCATAGTGAGATAACATTGCTCAGTTAGTTTAGAATGTATAATTGAAGTGAATGGTATGCCAAGAACATATAAATGGGAACCTCAAGGTGATTAAGAAACATGTATATCTCAAACCTTCACATGATGGTGATATTATTATAGGCTGGCTACCTGGTCTAAGTTGCATACTTAGGAAACAAAGGCCTTATGTATGAATATGTAAATGGACCTTGTTGGTAGAGTTAAAGAAGATAAACCTTAGAACTATAGTCAAGAATTGAAATGTGATGTTTGAGCCCTAATTTCATGCCTATAAGGAGATAAATGATATTGGTTAGGTTGTCAATATCAACTGCTTCAAGATCATACATTATATAGTAATGATTAAGGTACACTACAACAAAGAGTAGGGTTGATGAGATGGTATGAGTAGATAAGAGCATGTGAAGAATATGAATACTAGACTAAGGAGGCTTCCTTAATAAATTTGAGGATATAGATGCATCTATAGGTACGTGAGGCTCTAAAAATTAATCTGAGTGCTTCAAGGCCTAAAACCACCATGAACCTATAAGGCCCCATATCCCCTTCAAATCCAAATCCAAACCTCTAAGCAAACTCAATGTAGTGTGGGGGTATATGAAGATGTTTTAGACCCTAGATAAGGTGTTTAAAGTAAGGGAATGCAATTAAGTAGTTTATTTTAGGTTTACCCCCTCTTGAGCTCCATTTTTTAGGCCACCATGTTAATATGAACCTTCCAACACTCATATCTTTCACCACAAAGGGATTTAGGCATAGGCCCTTTAGGGGAATTTAGGCACTCCTATAGACTAAAAATACATGAAGAAAAGAATTAAATTCAAGGGCCAAGCTCTATGAATGAATGTTAAGAAAGTAACATACAAAAACTACATAACAGAGAGATCAAGACACACCATATTTTTCTCATATCTCCAAACACAACTTGTATTGGACACAAGGCGATTTACAATTTATGAAAGGATCAATAGGCTAGAAGTTCATGACAAGAAGTTCTGGTTTGGAGGTCTATACTATATGAACCATTGTTATGATGGTGGAACTCCAAAACCCTTCTTAAACCTTAAATTAGACCCAATGAAAGAATTATTCCAATAAATTCGTCTAAACAAGGTGATTGGACTATGAAATAGTCCTAATGGTCTTCCTAGGTCCCCTAAGCACTTAGATAATATATTGGTTGGCATGTACAAGATATGTACTATACAAATCAAACCTAAGAGAGCCACTTTAGGCCCATAATTAAGGATTTGACAAGGATCCATGTATGCTATGGGTTTTTGAGGAAGGAAAGGGACCCAAAGGTTTTAAATAATTTCACATTAGCCACTTACAAGGGCCTCCATGTGTGATAACTACTTGTAGATAGGATTGGGTACCCAAGTGAGAGACTGTATGCATATAAAATAAGGTAAATGGATTTATCAAACTGATATAAATTATCTAAGGGCCCTCAAGAGTGTCTTCCATGTTTGATAAAGTGGCTAAATGCCTCACAACTCTAGCTTAGGGTCATACTTCAAGAACCCTACATTCAAACATGATGATCTAGCACCTTCCTAAGGCAATACCACTTGAAGGTTGAAGTAGAGGATAAAATGAGTTTATATTACATATTATAACTTCATATAAATGTTCATCAAGTTATTTTATATGTGTGAGTCACTTTGGTTTGCAAGGGAAGAGCCATAGTTGGTCATTATGGCTTGAAAGTGTCATAGGACTATTTAGAATGATCATTTCTCACCTGAGAGGTAATTTGGAAAGTAAATAACTATTATAAATGAGTGCATGGTGAGATGATCAATTTGGGCGAGATGAGGGACTTTGTCCATAATATATTAGTGGCATTGGTTTAGAGGTTAAGTCCCTAACCTCTATGAACAATTGTTAAGAATATATAACCCTTTTAAACCTCCCTAAAACCCTAATAAGGACTTTATTGGGATTATTTTAGAAAAAAATGCATAAAAATTCATTAAAATCACCTATTAAACACTTGTGTAATATATTACACTCATATGAGACCTCAACTATGGTACTAGTTTGTACAAACATTATACAAATAACTTTAGGAACTCTATTTTTGTAAGGATTTAAATAGAAAACAAAGTGAAATACTTGGTCAAAGGTTTAAAATAATTATAGGGGGTGTTTTATACTATTTTAACCTTCTAAAATCATAAAATGTCCAAAACTTTAACTATAAATGCTTCTGCAAGTCCTTACCAAATAGCTAGTCTGCAAAAGCTAGTAAAGATGGCCTAGTCATCTATGAGGGGTAAGATGGAGGTTTGAACTATTTTTTAAGCCTAAATATTGATATATTACATTGTTTCAAATGTAAATCCATCTCATTTGGTTATCTTTAAGGTTTGGTTCAGTTCTCATAACCATCCAAAGAGTGAATGGGCAAGAGACTAGGCGACTTGTCTATAAGCCTACTTAGCCAACAATATGAGGAAGCTCATAGGCATAGAAGGATAGTATGGAGTTAATGATTCATCATAAATCCTTTGTAACTTCCCCTTAATTTGATCAAGCTCTATTTCCATGGTCTTTATGAAGGAGTTAGATAATTTATTGAACATGGACAATATGGAGAAAAAGGTAGCTACTTAATGATTTATGGTGGAGGCCTAATTGGACCATTTCAATGCTTGTTAACTGATGAGAGGAGAGGGAATTAACTATATATGGCTTGTATATACTCTTCATGGCTCAAACCTTTTTAATAATAGACTCCAATTCCATAAAGTGCTCATTCAAGGCACTAGTCAACTCAAATAATGCATGGAGTGTGGAGGGCTGTTGTGTGAGTGGATTATGACAATTATGGACTCTTCATGACACTATTATACAAATATTACCTTATCTCTCTTACTTATAATTCTATATATCTATTCCTTAAGGCCTTCATTTTCATCCTTAACTAGGTGTAGCAAAACTTTGCCAAATTACATCTTGAACCTTGAAAATCAATAAGAAAAGATTGGTTACAAAATTATTTGTTATCATTAGTGTGTTATGGTTTGTTAACTTGTAAAAAGTATGATTTTGATTCTCTTTTATAGGCCTTCTCCTTCACCTAGTTGTTATATTATTATCCTATGTTAGTCATGTGATGTGTTAGAGTGTGGTAGCATATCATATAGTGAGCTAGTTGATAGTGCCTAAAGTAGGCCTCTTTTCCATTGCCTTCAAGTTGAAGACCTTCCACATAGCCTTCACATGAAACACTTATGTCTAGGATTTGATCAAGAATCCTATTTAGTCATTAATCTTTCATTTGATTCAAAGTGTTATTTGAAGATCAATCAAAAGAGGATAAATTAATATTACTCCATCACCATCCTTAGAATAAGTTTCTTTCATGTTTTCACTCTGTCTCTTTTCATCCCAACATGTGTAGGACTTAGGAAGAGAGTTTAAGTTGATGTACCAAGGGATCTAGCCTCATAACCTAAAGGTTTGGTCTTCTTATAGGTCACCCAAAACCTTTAAACCAATCCCATGTTACCCCAAGGTTGAAGAGAATTGAACTATCTCCTTTAAAGGGTGTATCTTGGAGTTTTAACAGTTCTAGTACACCTGGTGGGACCAATATTCAAGTGAGTTGGAGTATGCATTTTCAGACTTGGCTAAAATAAAATGGATTCAAGTAATTTAATGGTATATTTGTATTCAAGTTAAATGAAAAAAATGGTCACAAGATATTCCTCAAGAGGTAAGGATACTAAATTTATTGAGTTTTCATTAGACTTTGCTAAGATAAAGAGATATCCTAGGTTTAATCCCAATACTACACCCCCTAGCTCTCTTAGTTTTGATCAAACAAACACTATTGTAAATCCTATAACTCTAATGTCTAGGCTTAGAATGCAAGCCTTTGTTCCCTTCAATAGTGGTAACCCCTTAAACCTCAATCAATTTGATGACATACCTATTTTTGCCCTCAAAATCCTTCACTATTTCATAAGAGAAAACTGAACTACCCCTATTAAACATATTACAAACATAGCCAACTTTTGTTCAGTCCATAATATGACCCAAGGTTATGTAGCTATGAGATTATTTTCCACATCCTTGAAGGATAAATTATTCTAATGGTATATGGGTTTAATACCTACATCCATCAATACCTAAGATTAATTTGGGGAGCATTCATGAAAATATTATGAGGATAGGAGTGACTCTATATCTTTAGTGGAGCATCTCACCACAATTAAAAGGTATCCCCAAAAATTTATGGTAGATTTCAACTATATGTTTCAAAAAATATATGATAGGTTCCCCATAGTCATCAAGCCTACCCCAAATTATGTATTCTTGTACTACCTAAGAGCTCTAAATTCTAATGTGGCAGCCATACTACATTTCATGGGGGAAGCACTCTACCAAAAGCTTATGGGGTGGCCATAAGGGTATAACATTTCTTAATCTAAGTGGTTAATCTCATTATAATACCCCTCATACCTTTGTTCCCAAAAAATTCAACCCCTTATGCCTACCATTGATCCTTTACCAATACCAACCAATCATGATCATAAAATTTCAATGAAGGAGATAGGTTAGGAAATATTAAAGGGATGATCAAGTCCCAAAATAATAATATAGTGGCCTTAGAAAGGAATAAAATTCCACCCCATAAAATTTATCAAGCACCCTACCAAGCCCCCTATCATCCATACCAGTATAACAAACCTCGTATTATCCTAATCAATAAGGTCAAGGGTAGACCACTCAAGCAAGGCCATATAAGAACTATAAACCTAACTCAGCTATTAGTTATAAAGCCCCAGTTCCAATTAAAAATAATTATACTCAATAGGTCCAATAGCCTACTCAATGAGTGCATCCACATGATATGTTAGTGGCTATAAGTGTTTATTTTTATCAAGCATCTTTCATGCAGTAGGTTTCATCTCTTCCAACACATGACAATCAACCTCATGCAAAACACAAGGAATGGCCTCCTATGTTATATGGAGACACTCCCTTCATGAATCAAGCTTAGATGACAAGTCAACAAGGGGAAAATGAGAGTAAATCACCATCTGAAACTACCTTTGTTAACTTTTAATAAGGTGAGCATGCCTTTGAATAAGTGGCAGCCAATCAGGGTCAAAATGTATCCAAGGTAGAAAATTTAGTAATATCCCATACAAGGGATAAGGTAAGGGTAGTTTGTGATGGCTTGGGACTTGAAAGGGATTACTCTCTACCTCTAAAATACCCCAAGGTTCTACTACTCAATATGAAGCACCTAAGACACCATCAACTCAGCTAATGCAAGATAGGAAAGGGAAGAATCATAGAGGTCCTTTCATACCTAAATTCACATAAACTCCAAATAATACTTATTCTCTTAAATTAAAATCCAAGGTAGATATACCTCATCTTAGCATTATAAATTAGATGAAGAAGGCCCATGTTATTAGCCGTATGTGGGACACCTTGCTCATTTTAGGGAAAAGGATCTCCTTCAAGAAGAACTTTCTAAACTCCATGTCTTAAAAAAATAATAAAAAAGGTAAGTGTGGTCCTCAATAATTCCAATTAAATTAATGAGTCCCAAGAACCTAAGGTATTGAAACTACCTCCCTTTTATCTCTTAGTCATCATAGGAGTTTCCCTAGTGCATAACTTCATGATAGATAGTGGGGATAACACTTTTATTATGCCTAAGTCCATAGTAGATAAATTAGGTCTAATATATGATATAAATATAAAATGGGTTTTACAATTATATGGGTCTTATAATAAGACCCATTTAAAAATAGCTTTGTTAACTTTTTAATAAGGTGAGCGTGCCTTTAAATAAGTGGCAGCCAATTAGGGTCAAAATGTATCCAAGGTAGAAAATTTAGTTATATCCCATACAAGGGATAAGGTAAGTGTAGTTTGTGATGGCTTGGGACTTGAAATGGATTCCTCTCCACCTATAAAATACCCCAAGGGTATTCTACTCAATATGAAGCACCTAAGACACCATCAACTCAGCTAATGCAAGATAGGAAAGGGAAGAATCATAGAGGTCCTTTCATACCTCAGTTCACATAAACTCCAAATAATAATTATTCTCTTAAATTACAATCCAAGGAAGATATCCCTCATCTTAGAATTATAAATTAGATGAAAAATTCCCATGTTACTATCCCTATGTGGGACACCTTGCTCATTTTAGGGCAAAAGTATCTCCTTCAAGAAGAACTTTCTAAACTCCATGTCTTAAATAAATAAGAAAAAAGGTAAGTGTGGTCCTCACTAATTCTAATAAAATTAATGAGTCCCAAGCACCTAAGGTATTGAAACTACCTCCCTTCTATCTCTTAGTCATCATAGGATATTCCCTAGTGCATAACTTCATGATAGATAGTAGGGATAACACTTCTATTATGCCTAAGTCTATAGTAGATAAATTGGGTCTAAAGTATGATCTAAATACAAAATGGGTTTTACAGTTATATGGGTCTCATAATAAGACCATGTATATCCTTAAAGACCTTAAAATCATATTGGTTACTTTTCCTAATTACACTATATCTCAATATGTGATAGTAGTTGACCTCCATCCCTACATTGCCTTATGCTTGTCTAGGGATTTCACTACTAAAATAGGGGGTTATATCTCTTTTGATTGGTCTTATATGTTTTTTAGGATTAGGTATGGGATAAAGGTTACCATAAGGTCTAAACCTATCTCTAGGTTTTAATTAGAACCATACATGCCTTAACTATCAAATGTTAATTGTACTATCCTAGATGAGAATGAGCACCCCAATGACCCAAAACCCTTTGAGCCATTAGAAGGAATATCAAATTTGCTCCTTCATGAAAGGTATGTAGAGAATCATTGTTATGATCCATACAAAATTATTGAAGAGGTAATTTTGGTTGTATATTATATGCATGAATAAGGAACTTACATACCAAGTCTCACTAGCACAAGCCAAGATCATGAAGGAGTATGGAACTTATTCTTTAATGGCTCTAGATCTAAGAATAGAAGTAGGGTAGGTGTCATGCTTGCCTCTCCTTCCAATAAAATTTACTATTATAACCTAATATTTCAATTTATTTATACCTCTAATACAACAAAATATGAGAACCTCATCTATGGGCTATAATAGACAAGAAATAGATACATCAAACTCATGCAAGTTATGGGAGATAATGAGTTAGTAGTGTAGTAGGTAATATTTTAGAGTAACATCAAGAATCCACTAGTGAAGGCCAAAAAACACAAATTTTGGTATCTATTGGATAAATTTAAAGCCTTTAACATCCACTCCATTCCTAAAGAGGCCAATCAACATGTAGATCGATTATCAGGCATTGGAGCACAATATGGCATATAAAGAGGGTTTAAGGACATGAAATAGAAGTCATAAATCAAGGTGGTATGTAGGAATTCAATCCATGAAAATGAGTTAATTTGGAACGTTTTTGAGATTGATAATCAAACTTCTTTTTTCTTGTAACATGAGGTAAAATTCTGCTCAAAGAATCAAAATAGATTACAACATCAATATGGGGATAAGATTGTCCAATTGAGGACAAATAAGAAACCTAAGGGATTAGTAACATTAGAGGGAATATGAATTGAATATGACCATCTAAGTAAGTATAATATAATCATATCCACTAAGGAGTAACACCATGAAAAAATGTCATATTCAAAGACAAGCTACTCAAACTAGGAAAGTTGAACACCAAATAAGAGAAGGCAACTTTTGTAGAATTATGCCAAGAATTTAAAGACATTTTTGCTTGGGAATATCATGAATTGAATGGGTTTGACACTATTTTAGCTCATCATACCATATATTTGGTGGAAATTTCTAAGCTTGTGATACAAAATCAAAGGCCAGTTAGCCCCAAGACTGAGATCCTTATGAGGAAGGAGTTAAAAAAGCTTATTGAATCCAATATTATATTCCCCATAAAAAATTATTCATGGGTGGAAAATATTGTGCCTATGAGGAATAAAAATGAGGAAATAAGGTTGTGTGTGGACTTTAGTGATCTCAACAAGGTATAACTAAGAGACCACTACCCTCTACCATCTATGGATCAGATTCTTCAGAGAGTTGTAGGATCAAAAAGATTTTACCTACTTGATGGATACTTAGGTTAAAATTAGGTATTATTGAGGGAGGGGGATCACCAAAAAAATACCTTCAAAACTAAGTGGGATGCTTATGCATATAATAAGATGCCCTTTAGACTATCTAATATAGGGGTTACCTTCTAAAGGGAAATGGATGTGATCTTTCAATGGATAATAAATGAGATGGTTATCATCTACCTTGATGACATCATTGTATCCTCTAAGGATCACAATGATTACTTGACATATTTGAGGTTAGTATTTTATATCTATAGTTATTTTGGGGTCTCCTTAAACCCCTAAAAATGTATAGTTATAGTTCATGAGGGAAGACATCTAAGACATGTTGTTTCAAAATATGGCCTCTCCATTGACCCTAAAAGAATAGATGAAATCATTGCCTTATCATTGCCTAACTATAAGAAGGGATTTCAAAGTTTATTTATCAAAATAAAATTCATTAGAATATTCATACCTAGGTTTTTAGAATTAGTGAGGTCTGTAAATTGTATGCTTAAGAAACACAAAGAGTTATCATGGGTCAAGGAGGGTAAGATAAGTTTTGAGTCTATCAAGTAGTCTATTTCTTGAGATCACTCCCTCTTTAACCCTAATTTTACAAAATATTTATTCATGTATGCCTTATCTACAAGTGACACTATTTATAATATGCTCATGAAACAAAATAGTGAAGTCCTAGAGCAGCCCATAGCCTTCTTTTGTCAAAAGTTGAAGGGGCATGAATAGAGGTACACTTTTGTTGATAAACATTTACTTATGGTCATGAGAGGCCTAAAGAAGTTTAGACACATGGTGTCTAACAATAAGATATTTTTAATGGTGGTTCACCCTAGTATTAAGGATTTCATCCTTAATAGAGACTATTGTAGCCTAGATTTGCACCCTTGTGGGAGACTTTTTTAGGCTCTCTCACTCCCAGCTACAATATTGGAATAACCTCAAGCTGTGGGTATCCTATAGTGAGGTTGAACCTCTATGATTTTTAATGATGCTAGCTCCTTAGATTCTTCACTTTGGCTTGTTTCCCACACTATAATCTACTACTGACTAAGAAAATGAGAGAGAAAGATAACATGAAAGGGGAATCTAAGCTAAGGATGGTGACGCACCAAATATGGAATTATCCTCTTTCAACCTAGAAGACTTAATGACTACTAATGAATTTAATCAAGACACAGACTAATCTGATCCTATCTCAAAACCATAGGCATAAATATTTGCATGGAGGTTTAAGGGAAACCCTATAATTTTAAGGATAAAAAGAAATATATTTATATGAGACACTATAAACTTATGAAACTTCAAGAAGGAACCAATGTCTAACACTTCACACAACCTATAAGGAACCAAAAGAATTAAAGAAAGGTGCATGGAAGATTCACATATGATGAAAAGAGACATACATTTTACAATTTAAAACCCCAATAATGCACACTTTACTCCAAACTAGAATCATAAAGTTTATCTTATTGCTTCAAGAAAGTGTTACAAGGTGATTTTGATAGAGTAACTCTATCTCCAGTTGAGGGATATCTTTTAAGGCTCAAAATCTTATATATATATATATATATATATATATATAAAGGATGAAATAAGAGGGGGCTTGCATGAGATGATGCATAGGGGTTCTAATGACTGAGATCCTTGTTGTTATCCTCGATCTCTTTTACATTCAAAGCATGCAACTGCCTTGACCATGAGATAAATCATCCAAGATCACTACAAATATCCTTGAGCCCCTCATGCATTCAAGTCTCTCTTTTTGGAGTTGAGAGAGACATGTCAAAGGTATCTACGTGTCTCTATCAAGTGTGAATGATTTTATCCTTACATTAAAAACTTAGTGTGTTCCTTCACTTTGCATGTCCTACATGTATAAGAATGAAATCCCCATATCTTTAAATCTAGACTGAGCCATGTTTCTTCTACATTGAACAAATATTTATTGGATATGATGGCCATGTCAAAGGATGAGGGCCTCTCCATTAATTTCACCTACTAGCTCCTACTTTGAAACCTAGACCAGATCTTTCCTATAGATGAAAAACCAATCTAAGGATATTGGTTTTCCTATGTCTATTTATGTTGATGTAAGTCCATAGATTGCATAACTTATTTTGATATTTATTAGGTATAAAATTCATATTTTATGAGACCCATATATGATGTTTGTGTAATGTCTCAGTGTTTTCAAATCTAAACAACTACTTGTAGGGGTTTAGATTTTGACATTTGTAGGCCCGTCATGGGATATTTGAATCCCAATAGCTATTTGTTGAGCTTGAACTTTGACACTAATGTGAATGTCATTAATCCTTTTAGTTTGTTTCCTTTGGATGCTTTATCTAAAGAAAATAATGTCTTCAAACTTTTTTCTTGAACAATATCCCCCCAAACAATTTCCTTCAACCTTTTTTCTTTTGGAAAAATTTTTAAGACTTTTTCTAAGTGTCTTTTTTCAAAGGGAAAGTACCTTTCAGAACTTTGAAAAATTCCCTTTTCCTTTTGAAAAATAAACCTTAAATTTTTTTTAAATGGACCCTTCAGCTTGAAAAAGTATTTTTTTCGAAGGGAAAGCACCCTTTGGGTTCTCAAAAAGCCCTCTTTTTTTTTAGAATAGTGCCCTTTAGCTTTCTTTAAAATGCCTTTTCCAAAAAGAAAGTACCCTTTGAATTTTTTATTTTTGGTCCATTTTATCGATAATAACCCTTCAAAAAAAATTTAAGTGCCTTTGGCTTTTGGAAGATGCCCTTCGGCTTTGGACAAGTTCTTTTGCTTCAGGTCAAAAGTTTTAAAAGAAATCTACCTTTAAAAAAATTGTCTCAAATAATTTTCTTGAAGGAAATGTGTCCTTTAGAAAATTCCTTCAATATTTTGACATAGCCCTCATTTTCCCTTTATAAATGCCTTTCAACTTTTGAAGATATTCTTTGGGAACTTTTGAAAATGGGCCATTTCTATAGAAGTGCCCCTTCAGGGAAATTATTTTAGATAAAATTTATGAAACAATTCCTAAAACTTAGTCCAATGAAGTAAGTTGTCCTTAAAAAAAATTATTTCAATCAAAATGTTCAAATAAATTCCAACACTTAGCCTGAACAAAACTCCAAAAAAAAATCTTAGTGCAAAAGAGTCCCAAAAGAAATCAACCTTGTACTTTTTGCTTCATTGGGTCCTCTACTCCTTACTCTGGGTTTTTTTGGTGAAGTAACTGATATATCAAAACCCAAAGTCTTCTTTCAACATAATGGATTCTACTTGATCATGCCCATCTCTTTAAACCAATCATAAATTTGGTATGTTGGCAAAAAATTGGCCAACATTTCTAGTGATCAAATAGAAGCATGTTTTCTATGCTTGAGAAACCAGCTCATTTAAATCATCTAATCTATTAGGCACAAATTCACTACTTTATTTGACAAGGTTGACCCTATATGAAAAATACCCTTAAAGAAATAAGGATAATAAGAACAAAAAAACACTATGCCCAAGGCACTTAGGGAAGGGAAACACACAACCAAAAAGGATGTGCACAAGGCACTTAGAAGAAAACATGAAAAAACTATATAGAAAATTATATATATATATAGGAATGGTCCTTATTTGATCCATGGATGCAAACAACATAATGCTTTTTAGCTAGCCCAACTAGATGGAGAAGTACTACCCATCCCAATCAATGGGATTCATCCAAAGCCTTGATATTAGAAGAGTTTTTAGCCATTATATATATATATATATATATATATATATATATATATATATATATATAATGGCTAAAAACTCTTCTAATATCAAGGCTTTGGATGAATCCCATTGATTGGGATGGGTAGTACTTCTCCATCTAGTTGGGCTAGCTAAAAAGCATTATGTTGTTTGCATCTATGGATCAAATAAGGACTATTCCACAAGCTATCAAATTTGGTATGGTTACTTGTCTTATCCTTATTTGAATCCCACTTTAGGACTAGATCCCCTTCCTTAAGTTCCCTTTTTATGGCTCTCTTGTCAAAGGATTTCTTGACTTGAGCTTGATGTGATTCTAGTGTTTTCATTGCAAGGTCTCTCATTTCTTCAAGCTCCATGAGTTATACCAGTCTCACATGCATGGGCTCATCCTCCATCAACTTTAGCTAATGGGATAGTTCTAATATAGGTAACCCAATAAAAATGGGTAACTTGGCCTCCCTTCCATATACTAAGATATATGGAGAATTACCAATGGCATCTTTAGGAGTCACCCTGTCAACCCACAAGGCTGTTTTTAGTTTAGTGTGCCATGTCCTCTGATTCTCTTCCATAGTTCTCCTAATGATTCTTAGAAAATTTTTATTTATGGACTCAAACAACCCATTTACTTGAGGATAATATTTGGAAGAGGTGCTGAGCTAGATGCCCATCTTGAGAGCCCATTCACTCATTTTTAGATTGAGGAATGCTAATGCATTATCAAAAATGATAGTGGATGGAACACCAAAATTGGTCACAATGTTTTCATAGAAGTCTAGGACCTCACCTTCATTAGCTTTTTTTAATGTAATGGCTTTTACCCACCTAGTGAACTAGTCGGTTGTAGTGAGCACCCATCTATGTCTTACACTTGATGGATGGTTGATCATTCCTATGAAATTTAGCCCCCATTGCATGAAGAGTTTCTCTACCTAAATTAGGTTGAGAGGAAGGGCTGATAATCTTTGATTACCCATAAATAAAGCACATTTTTTACACTTTATTACCCATTTATATGCATCCTTGAAAAGGTTGGTCTAATAATAACTAGCTCTCATCACTTTTTCCACTGTAGTCATTGGAGAAAAATGGCCTCCTATAGGCCCATTATGGAATTGCTCCAAGAGCCTTATCACTTGGTCATCATTTATGCACCATATGAGCACTCCATTGAGGTCATTTATAAATAAAACCCCATTAACTAATGTATAATGTATGGACTAAAGTCTAAAATACATTCTCTTTTCCATGTCCATACCTTGTGGGCACTCACCTGTTATCAAGAAACATGTCACTTTTGGAGCCAATTAGTGTGAGGTGGAGGTACATCTATCTATGAATTATCTTTTGTTACTAATATAACTTGTTTTTCTTCATGAAGGTCATCAACCATATTATCACACAAGCCTCTACCTCTCACTATCGTAGTGACCTTGATCTCCATGTCATACTCTTTGACCTTGGTAATCCAACTAGCTCTCTTTTTATTTAGGTCTTTGTTAATAAAGAAGTGTCTCACTCGAAGATGAGACACCATAAGATATATTTTGCTATTGGATAGCATTGACCTAAAATTTTTAAGGATTCTTATCACTATAATGACTTATTTTTATATGAAAATATACCTCACCTCATACCCCTCAAGCCCCTAACTAAAAAATGCTATTGGTTGTTCAATTCCTTCACCATTATTTTGCATCAACATAGTTGATATATTATCAATATTGGAAAAGCCATATAATATGAAATCTCTTGAGAAATTAGGATTCATGAGTGTAGGTGCTTGGGCAATGGCTTGTTTGATAGCCTCAAATGCTTATTTACCTTCATTTGACCAAGTGAACACTTGGTTGTTCTTCAACATGGAAATTTTGGGTTTGACGAAGGTTGAAAAACTAGGTATAAACCTTCTCACAAAGTTTATTTTTCCAAGGAAAATTTGGAGTCCCTTCTTATGCTTGGGTAGGGATAAGGCCAATATGGCACTTATTCTATTAGGATCAATAACTAATCTTTATTTTGAGACAATATATCACAAGAGTTTACCCCAATAGATAGCAAACACATATTTTTTTGGGATTTAAAGAGATCTCATATTCCCTGCATCTTTTAAATATCAATCTCAAGTGATCTAAGTGATCACTAGCCCTCTTGGAGAAAACTATTATGTCATCTAAGTAGACAAGCACCATCTAATTTAGAAATCCTTATAAGTCCATGTCCATTTCTCTTTTAAAAGTGGACCCATCATTTGATAGGCCAAAAGGCATCTTCTGATAAGCATATGTGCCCCACTTTGTGGTGAAGGTAGACTTGTATTGATCTTCTTCTCTTACCAGCACCTAGTTATATCTCGCATACCCATCCAAAAGAGAGAAGTGTTCTAAACTAGAAACCATTTGAAGGAGTTTCTCCATGGATGGTAAGAGTTATTGATATTCCAAAGAGACCCTATTCAAGTCTCTAAAGTCAACACACAATCAAATCTCATCATTATTCTTCCTCATAAGTACTAGGTTGGTTATCTATGAGGAATGTTTGATGGGAAAAATGATATTGGATTCAATTAATTTATTTAATTATTTACTAATTAACTCTTCAATTTTTGTATTGACATCCCTTTTTTTCTTCCTCATAGGCTTAGCATTGGCCTCAGTTCTATAGTATGTTTGGCTAGCTTAGGATCAAAGCCTTTCAAATTACTATATTCCCAAGAAAAGATATCTAAATATTCCTTACAAATTTTAGTGAAAGCATGCCTTTCTACCTCATTTCTCACCTTACCAAGCTTGAGGAGCTTTTCCTTAAAAATAATTACTCTTTCATAGTTATCCTTATTAGTTGACATTACTGCCTTGTCTTTCCTCAATGGTCTCCCTCATGGAATAGACTTTCAAGGGTGATCAACCCTTTAGGAATTTTGTTAGACTACAGTTGAACAATTTGATCCTCATACTAATGTTGAAATTTACCTTGGT
This sequence comes from Torreya grandis, assembly GCA_037957365.1. Classification (NCBI taxonomy): domain Eukaryota; kingdom Viridiplantae; phylum Streptophyta; class Pinopsida; order Cupressales; family Taxaceae; genus Torreya; species Torreya grandis. The sequence continues at coordinate 403,965 of JARHVA010001628.1, forward strand.
TCATTGAGGAAAATTCTACTTCCTACTACAAGAAATAAGCAATCTACATGTCACTATCGAAGACCTACCAATGAGCCTCATTATCTGATATTGATGGTCTCACTAATATTTTAACATGTGGTTGTACTTTGGGATTCTTCAACTCATTTGGGATATCAAACTAAGCCCCCATGACTAAAAACCTATTAGCATGTTGATTTTGATTCCTTGGCATTGCTTAGATGTTGAACACTTCAAAGTCTTCAAGCATATTCCACACTCTATGTTTTTAGGATTTCATTAAAGGATTATTTATGATGCTTTGGAATCTAACCTAATTCACTATCAACTCACTATCCCCATATACTTATAACTACTTGAATCCCCTCTTACTAGCCCACTGAAGGCCATGGATAAGACCCTCATACTCAGTTGCATTGCAAGAACAACTAAATTAAAACCTATAAGAAGAAAAGTAATTATCATTTGAAGGAGAAACTAGCATTTCCCCTGTACCTACTCCATTTTTCCTCCTTAAACCATCAAATAATAACTTCCACATACCATTAAGGTCTTATTTGGGTCCAATGAGGGAAGGCATGAGTTAATTTTCTTCATGTAGCAAATAAACACCCATGTCTCTTTCTTCAACACCTTCTAAAGGGTTGATAAATTGATTATCCCCCCATAACTCATCAAAGAATAAGTCTAGATTCTCATTAGGATAAGTATTTAGTTCTTGGCTAATTGTAAATTCATCCTCATCAAGGATAGTATAATTGAGGTTTGTGTTATCTCGCTAATAGGGATTAATAAAAAATTATGTTATGGGCTCCGCCTTGATTGATACCTTAGCCCCATAACTTCTTGTAAAATCCATGTATGACCAATATACTACTAGATAACCCCCAAGTTGTTAATGACATCCCTATGTAAAATATGATGTTAGACTACTTTGAATAAATGGTGGAAGTATAGATAAGAACCCACATCAAGTGATGATATCATTACATAAAGCATGACCATAATATGAACTTGATCTAAGGCATTCCATTGACCCCTCAAGTGTTGGATGATTCTAAGATTATCGAAACAAAGGCTTATTCCCTTGAGAGAATTAAACCAACCTAATATATGTCTATGCCCTTATGACTAGAATTAGTTCCCTAAATAGGCTCTATGCCTATAGACCATCAGGCTAGTGCAAAAATGTCTTACACCAATGAACCTACCAATTTCATTATTATAATGACAAAATGATATAAATAATGAGTTGAGCCATGGCATAACTAACTCAATACAAGCCATGGTTCTTTTATTTCACTTTGGGTGAGTGCATAAGGCTTATGCCTTATGTGAATTGATGCCAACACAACCAAGTGATAAATGTTAAGCATTATAGGAACATACCTTATTTGTGCCTAATTTTAATGAGTCAAGAATTGACTTGGAATAATTAGATAAGCACTAGATAGAGTAAATTAACTGAAACCACAATTAAACTATAACATTTTGGTTTTATTGTTGAAACCCATGTTGAATTTTATTATTGCAATAGTACAACAAAATAATGCTTTGACTCTCCCTCAAGAACATTGAGTGTTGGTTGTAATAGTTAGAAGACAACACTATGATAAAGCATCCATCATTAAAATGAAAAAATCTAAGGAACTGGGTTTAGAACAACCTATATGATGGTCTGTATGAGGTCTTCCTTGACAAACTACCTGAGTATGTGTATTGATGGTTAGATGCCTATGCAACCCACAAAATTTAAAGCTATGGATAACACTTTGAGCGGATGGAAGAGATCCTAGAGAGGCTTGATAACCTATATTACACTTATACTAGAGTTATAGATAAATGATGGCAAGGAGTGATAAAAAATTGCATGCTTGAGTTTGTAGTGTTGACATACTCCTACCTTAAGGAAGTAGAATATTAGTTTTTGCACAAGCCTCGAGGCATGTTTTTTAAAGATTTAAGTATAGATATTAAGAAATGGATGGTGGATTATGTCTTTAAAACCATGAAAATGGAATGATAAGTCATTTCACATATGAGAAATATAATGGGGAAGAAGGGGATTTATAGGTGATGCACAATAGAAGGGGATGAGCAAATTGAGACTTGAGAGCTTAGGAAACAAAACTATAACAAGAGAAGGTGTAGGGTAATGGAATATTTTGGACCTAAGAGTTTTGAGAGAACTCATAACAAGTGGAAAGGGCATGGGGAAGGATATCTTTAACTATAGTAATGTGAGGACAGGAATAATGAAGCCATAGATCAAGCTCAACTATTGATGGGTAAATACTAGGTCCCTACAAAATTTAACCATTGAATATGTGATATAAATGTGTAACCCCTTTTAACCTATGGTATTAGCTCATATGTTGGATCCCCCATGTGAATAAATAAGAGTGATAACAAACCCTATTGACCACATAAACTTTGACAATTTTTTAAACTTGGATTATAATTTTATGATTAAACAAGTTATTCCTTACAAAGAGTTAATTAAGGATACTTATAGACATTTGGGAGATATCTTGAAAACATAGAACATGAGCATAAGCATTTTAGTTTATCTAATGTCACCTACACAAATTAGGAAACATCCCACAGGAAGTGGCCTAGTGTCATAAGTTAGTAGTATAATGCCTTCATCATCCTCAACACTGGTAGTAATAATGGGACCAGCACCTAACCCAGTGGTTGGAGCCATTGGAGGACCATCACCATGATAAGTACCAAGGGGAAATCACCTTAAATGCTAGTTTCATCCTCATTATAGATATATTACAATATGTCCAAGCACTTTTGAGAGTATCATGGCATGGAAAATAGTGTAGAGCACATGTTAAAATGTGAACTATAATGGTGCACTTAGGGTATAACCCAATCACAACACAAGGAAACATAGTTTTCATAACTTTTCTTGATCATACTCATACCTAGTATGAAAAATTTGATCTTAACCATGCTATGATTAACTATGATACCTTGAAGGAAACATTCTTAAAGGAATTTAACATACCCAAGTTTGAATAATAGATCATCACCATGCTCAAATAAATCAACCAAGGGATCTATGAAAGCACGCACCTATATGATTTTAGATTTAAGACACTTCTTTTCAAGATTAATTATGACATTCACACCTCTCAACATGCACAATAGTTCATTAGAATATTGTTAGTACTATTCTAAATAGAATTTTCCATGAAGACTTTCACTGACACTTATAAATCACTTGAAGCCACACTCAGAGCTGAGTCAGTCAAAATCATTAATACTATAATTCACTCATTCATGGAGGCAAATATTTCATCCATGTCTAGCCAACTCCAACATATAACCACTAGTTTTGTGTAAGATGCTCAAAGTGTATTATGGTGTACTAATAGCAAGATAGAAGGCCATAATAGGAATAATTACCCTCAAAAGAATATACACACATTGCTTCTAAGCTATGAGGTTTTTTTGTGAAGTGTATGATGTTCAAAAATACCCTTTATTACAATGTGCCAATTAGGTTAACACAACCATCAAATACCAATTGTGTGATACCTACACCCATACTACAATTAACTATTGAGTGATCAATGAGATGCATGAAAACATAGAGAGAGGCATCAAGTAAAAAACTATAACATCTAGATGGAAAGCAACCCAAGGAAATGAGGGACATGTCTAATAAGATGTAGGCTATGGGATGAAAATAGGTGTTAAAGGGTGAGGTGGAGGATGTAGTAAAGGAAATTCTCTCCACAATCATGTTACAAGTTCAATTTGACTGAGCACTATCAATTTGACTACCGTACACATCTAACATGTGGATATTTTTAAAGAACACACAAGGTTGAGAAAGGATGGCCTGACATAGACAAGGGTACAACCAACCTACATAGATCCCATAAAAATGTAGGAATTACTCATAGTGGACTCATCCCTCAACCACCAATTATGTCAGTATGATAGTTACACTTGAAATATGGGAAACAGAGCTAGACTAAGTGCATAGCATAATTTAAACCCAAAGTTACACCTTTAATAGACCCTACATGATAAAAATATGTATTTTAGTAGGTTATGAGTGTGATTTAGAACCTACAAGTGGAGATCTAACTAATGTGAGACCTAGAAGTGTAAGTTGCTACCTCTCACAAGAAGCAAGTGTTATATGACCTTTAAAAATATAAAGGAGAGGGTAGTGATCCCCCTCTCAAGTGACCAAGGACCCCCCTATGTATAAATTATTGATATATAAAATGAGATTAACCATATTTACAACATCACAATGCAAGGCATCGAGACTCTCAACCCTAACGACCAAGGAGTGATTTATTGGGATGATGGATAATTGGCCTCATACACCAATAACATTACTTGTGACCAATGGGTTAAAGAAACTTATTAAATAATTAGTCATAGGTGTCACTTAGAGAGCATGAAGGCACAAAAACCTTTGAGTACTGGCTAGGTCTAGATTAATCACACTTCAAAGAGATGGATCCCTTGAAATATAAATAAGGGAAAGAGAGCATTCCACCTGAGCAAAGTTAGACTTGCCACACTCCTTATGTATGAGGGAAAAAATCTTATTGAAGAATATATTTGTGACCTCGAGTCATGTATCCCAAAGGAGGTAGACAAGATGGGAAAACTGATGTATACTTTAAAGAATAGTCCCATTCATTAGTGGGTAGCGTAAAGGCCTAGATTATTGACTTTTAAAGAAGTGAAAGTAATAATATGAACTATATTAAAGAAAATCATTGAATATATAGACATTTATGCATACTCTGACAATTATGACCCAATAGTGCACATGTGCTTATGTGAAGAAACTTGGACTAATTGTGGTGCAAACTCCCCAAGGAACTTATGGGTGCATGCCTTCTATAGAACCTTAAATACATGGGTAAGATTGTGGTATGTTGTCAATAAGATGTTCCATGAGATAGAAATTGGGATACACTCAAGGAGAGGTTGTGCACACCTTCTCCTTTTCTTCATATAACCTTGAATTGATTGACCCACTACAATTAATTTGAAGGGAAGTGTTTAAGGACACTACAATCTGAGAGGAGATCCTAAAGGACATGTTTCGGGAATAATGATTAGTGCTCCCAACTTTATTTAAGGAGTAGGTGCTCAATAGTGACTCAAGTGAAGAATATGATGAAATGTGTAAGGAATGTAACTAGATGACCTTGATAGGCAAGAAGAAACTAGTGCACCAATTAGAGGATAACAACCTTGTTGAAGAAGACATAACTCATCATCATATAGAGACAAATAAGGGGAGTATGTAAGCTGAGGATTCCCATCAAGAGAGGAATAAGCCCTAACACATGATGATCAAGAATACTAAGGTATACATCAAAACATAAGGGGAACTAAATACGGCTACTCTATGCACATACTAGTCTAATGTAGAACTGCATGAGTTATGGCTCTCCTAAATAATTTCTAAGACTTATTCCCTTAAAATTATCAATAAATAAAAGGCACCCACCTATCCCATGGTAAGATGAACATAAATATAGTGGATGGTTCAAGACTTGTCAAGAAGTACCCGATAAAATGAACCCTAATCTCCATGCCAAGGTCAAAATGGAGATTGATGGTATGTTATCCATAGGCATCATCTACCTTATGTATGAATCTAAATTGATGATCCCCATGGTTATTAACATCAAGAAGGATAGGCACATTCTCATTTACATCGATTATATAATGTTGAATTCTACCTATATCACTAACCCCTTCCTAACTTTGTTCATCGATGAAGTCTTAGATGATGTTGTAGGCTGTGAAATATATACCTTCACTAATGGGTTCTTCAGATACCATCAAATATATATTGAAGAGGAAAATAAGCATAAAATAACTTTTGTGACTAAATGGGGTTATTTTTATTATAATGTGATGGCCTTTGGATTCAAGAATGCACTAGATGTGTTCTCCAAAATGGTGATCACTACATTTAAGTACTTCATCCAAAAATTACTCCAAGTTTACCTAGATGATTGGACTATGTATGGGCTCATAAATGACCATTATGATAACCTATGCCTAATGTTTGAAAGGTATAGGTAGCTATAGATATCCTTGAACCTCAAGAATTATGTCTTCAAAACACCCTTTAGAACCTTACTTGGGCACATCATCTGTAAATATGGGCTGCTCATTGATCTTGAAAATATTATAATAATCATTTATATCTAGACCCCTTCAATGTAGAAAGACATCCACACCTTTCTAGGCCATTATGGATACTATAGGAAATTCAAAATGAGATATGCAAATATTATTATGATACTAGAGGAATTATTCTAGATAGATGGCTTATTATATTTGGGCACAACACAAGAGGATGCCTTTGAAACTCTGAAGCTCAAATTGGCTAGCATGCCTATTTTATAATTTCCTAACTAGATGATCCCATTCCATGTACATTTTGATGCATTATCTATGTAATTGGTTCCATTCTACCACAACCCAATAAAGGCAAAATAGATCATCCCATTTCCTTCACAAGTAGGAAACTACCCCAAACAAAGAAGAACTATACCACCATTGAGTAAAAGGTGCTAGCCATAGTCTATGCCCAATGAAAATTTAGGTAATACTTTTTTGTGACCCCATTCATATTCTTTACCAATCATGAGGTAATTGAGTACCTAGTGAAAAATCCCATTTTTCATGGGTGCATTTCTAGATGGATAGTTCTATTTCAAGAGTTTCAATTCTCAGTTTTCATCAAGCCTAGAAAATAGAACTCAAGCCCAGACCATTTATCCCATATCAATTTTGGTGAATAAATAGCACCAACTGAGGATGACATGATGTATGTGAAACTCTATAGATTCCATCATGTCTCTAATGACTTGGCATAGATATTCACTTTTATAACATTAGGATTTACACCCTAGACTATGATAAATAAAGAGAAGAAACAACCTATAGTTCCTACCACCTCTTTTCATCTCATCAGCAAGGAATTATAAAAACTAGGCTAAGATGAAGTCCTATGTTAATTTATCTTAGAATATGAAAGGGACCCTATTTTATGTGAGGCACACAAAGGGATAGCAGGTAACCATTATACTGGAGACATAATAATGTTTAAGGTATTTCAATCAAGCTTTTAGTGGTAAAGTCTATTCTAATATGCAAAGTATTGTGCCAAGGCATGTGACATATTCCAGTGCACAGGGAAGCCCAAACACTAATATGACATGCCTCTCATCCCCATTCTTTCCCAAGTGATATAAAAAAATGGGCCATTAATTTTATTAGGCTGATTAATTTTATAATAAGGTGCACAGGTGCATTATACATTCTAGTAGCCACTGATTATCTCACTAAATGGTCTGAGATAGTGCCCACAAAATACTACACAACTTCCATAACCATGCGGTTCATATGGGAGAACATTATAAGTTTCTATGGGTGCCCACTTAGTTTGACTAGTGATAAAGCCACACACTTTATCAATGAAACTATGTAGATCCTAGTGACAATAGATATGGTGGCACACCATAAGATCACCCCTTATCATTTAAAATCAAATGGCACCAATTATGAATTCAAAAAGATACTAAGAATGTGCCTCATGAATATATGCAATGTTGGTCATAAATATTGGGATGATCGAGTATCATTCATACTATGGGCATATCACATAACCTACAAGTACCTAGATAAGGCTACACCATTTCAATTGGTGTTTGGAATTGAGGTATTTCTACCATTAAGTTTCATGGTTCCATTATTATATATTACACATATTGGTCATTTAGATGGCCAATAATCATTACTTTTAAGGTTGGAGGACTTGGAACACTTGGATGAGGTACATTCCCAAACAAGGTGGAGCTAATAGATAAAGAAAGCATGCCAAAATTTGTGGCATGACAAACATATTAAGTTCAATCTACTAACTAAAGGAGAATTGGTCTTGCTCTATGAATCCAACTACCTCAAGCACCTAGGAAAGCTACAAATTAGGTGGATGGGTCCATATGTCATCCACAACATATTGAAAACTAGTGTATATAAGCTACACATGTTATTAGGTGAAATGCTCCCTAGGAATTTTAACATCAATTGATTGAAGACTTATAGGTAATAGGATGACAATTGTGCCATCAGACATTGACTTCCCAATCACAAGTCAGTTGTGTTGTGCTAACTAGAATAAAGTTTGGTGTAAGCCAAACTTTTCCTTATGTTTTGTGTTATGTTGGTGATGAGTGAATAAGCAAGGCACTTTTATGCCTATAAGTAAACTATTTTGGTACTTTCATACATAATACTAGTTAGGTGATTCGAGTGAGGTTACTTTCTAAGCACCTAAGGCTATAAACCTAAGTTTTTGGGCACATGAGATTCATTAGACTTTGAAGATATGAGTACCAAGTGATAAAGAGAGGTGCACAGGAACCTAAAGCACATAAGATGAGAGAGAGGTGCACAATATACTAATTATGCAACACACCTAAAGAGTGAAGTGCTAGAAGTCTAGTGTAAGAGATTTATATGGGGTAGGGATAAGACAAGGCAAGAGATGAAAGCACAAAGAAATTGACCAAGATAGGAATGTGTTCTTGAAATAAAAGTGTAGTAGGAAGATAAGATGAAACCTTGGAGGTTGAATCATGTGTATATGAAGCACTGCACCTAGGTTTCCATAAATAAGGTGAATATCATGCCAAGTGAATAAATAACATGAGAAATATCATCAAGACAAGCTGGCATCCACCATGGGAAGTGATCATTTAGACTACATGTCACTTCACCAAAAATATTATTTGGAAAATTTAATGAGGTGATGGTGAAGGCACAAAGATCTACATTAAATATGTAGGTGGTAGTGTATTTTCATGGATTTCATAGGTTTAAGCAAATTCTAAGAAATTTAGGCATTTCCATGCTATTACTGACTTGCAATTAAGATGGTAGTTGAATTAAGGGTATAAATAAGTGAAAGTCTAACTAGTTTAAGTTACAAACCTTAAGTGAAATTAAGCACAAAACTAGAGCCAAAATAGAGCCTAAGTGATCAAATGCTACCAGAGTGAACATGTCACTTCACCATAAATATTGTTTGGAAAATTTAATGAGGTGATGGTGAAGGCACACAGGTCTACATTAAATATGTAGGTGGTAGTGTATTTTCATGGATTTCACAGGTTTAAGCAGATTCTAAGAAATTTAGGCATTGACATGCCATTACTCACTTGTAATTAAGATGGTAGTTGAATTAAGGGTATAAATAAGTGAAAGTCCAACTAGTTTAAGTTACAAACCTTAAGTGAAATTAAGCACAAAATTAGAGACAAAATAGAGCCTAAGTGATCAAATGCTACCAGAGTGAAACCTTGAGCACCCACAATCACTAAACAAGAATGGTTATAAAGAGAAGGAGATTGCATTCCTATTCAGATTAGAAAGGAGGCTTGTGGGGCAATAATGGTGAGAGAACCAAATAGGGAAAAGTTTTAGTGATGCCAAGGCCACCATTAATGAAAATTGAAATCTCAAAATTTGAAGTCATAGTCACATACCATGTAACTATGAGGAGCACTAGGAAATATTAGAATCTTTGGCAAAATCAATAGACCATGCTTCAACTCTAACTAGTTTAGGATGAGAAACAAATCGATGAGTTATGGTCCACTATAGGTATAGAAGGATGCCAAATGGGCATGAGTGATAGAAGACATGGACATTAAAAATAATAAAGTGTATCCAATGGAATGGGTTAACATAATAACATTCGATCCTGAGATGCTCACAAAGATGTGATACTAGGAAATGCAGTTTCCCATAGAGGTCTTGGTAAGTGATAACTAGACATATTTCATGCACACCTTCTGGCTAAAGGAATATAACCACTACACTTCAAATAATGCACAAGATCTAGTGAAATATTAGGTGGTTGATACATGGGCCAAGGTAGAAGTGAACATGATATTGTTTGATGTCTCCATTCAAGATAGACTTATGATCATCAGTGAAACTTAGTTCTATTAGTTATTATGTTTTGGGAAGCCAAAGGAACTTGTGTAGTTCCTCATCTCACACATCTATGGAAAAATCTTCTACTTTTCATGGAGGTGCATGAAATTATCAATGAGCCTAATTGGTAGAATCATTGAGCTTTTGGACTCTGATATAGACATCCAATAGATGATGATGGATGATGTTGAAGTAGAAAGGGTCATGAAACTCCTTGAATACTATAAGAGAAGATTCACATTCCCACTAAAGGATATTAAGGATCTTGGCATGAGAATACTATCATGCCTTATAATTTCAAAAAATTTCCCTAATGGATAGTGGGTAGACATCACCAAGGCGTACCTTTACATCACCCACTACATAATACAAGGGTTCAAGTTCAACATTACTAAATTTATTGTTGAATAAATGATAAAGAATGTGCTTGAGTGTCATATGGCATGAGAGACCTTCAAGTAGGGGTTGATTTTTATATTAATTATGATGGAAAAGATTGACATGTTAGATGGTGACAAAGATAACCTTTGGGTTTTCTCAATGCACAAGGACTCCCCAACACTAAATTACCATAACTTCACTTGCCTAACCCACCTTCTCCAAGAAGTACAAGACATGAGTGATGGGTGGTGTGCCCAATACATAGAGGCATTTGGGATGGAATCGTACATCCCCAAGGATCTCTCATAGAACATATTTGGAATGGAAACCATCACCATTATGAAACACTTATGTGTAGTGTAATTGGCACTCACAGATGGTAACTGATAAAGCTAGTTTAAACTCCCTTATAAATTTTATACCAAGTACTTTAGGGATACGCTAAGGAAAATTCACAACATATAGTAATTAGGCATATTAGTGAAGGCCATAGATTTATAAAGAATCAAGTTGTGGTATTAATATGTATACCCAGGGGGAAAAGATACCAAAGATGAGGAGGATGACTTGAATCACACTGACCTTTATCCCCTTTAGAAGCATGAAATACTTGAGCATATACACATGTTATCATATGTGATGAAGTAAAGAAAGAAGGGCATAGAACCTAAGAAGGATGATGACCTTCCCCTTTAGATCGGTGATGAAGGGAAGTTAGTACCAATAGTGTAGAAGAAATCTTCCTAGAAAAAGTGGGGAGAAACACATGAATAAATTCAAGAGCACATAAAGTTAAGGATTGCCTTCAGCGAGGAAGCTTCTCCTTCATCACCAAATAATCATGTAACCTTCATGATAAGGATTATGTCTTCTAACAAGGAGAAGAATAAGTTGTCCAAGGGGCCCATTGTGATGCCAACAATAACCTTGGTATAAATATAGGTGTAAGATGTGCATGAGGAAATGGAGGTGTAATATTCACGTAAAGATATGGAAGAGGAAGAATTAAAAACCAAGTTATACATTATAGAAGTAGGAGAAGAGCCCAACATTGAAGAATTCCAAAATTACCTCCAATGCGGTACTACTATTGCACTTAGAGAGGCAAGAAAGTTATCTAATACCTCAACAAAAGAGCCCTCCACACAACCTTCATGAAATAAGGAAAAGAGAAGCTTATGGAAGAAAATGGGCTATAGTGAGGAAAAAATAGAGATGATGCTAGGGTTAAAAAAGAAAATAAAGGCCATGAAAGTAGTTGGCATGACTCAAGAGCATATTGATAGAGTTGAGGCTAAGAAAAGGAAGGCCAAGGAATAAAATGCCTTAGCACTAGCAAAAAATAGGAAGCTCAATAAAAATAAGGCCTAAGAAGAAAAGGATAAGAAAGAGAAGGAAGATAAAGAGGTTTTCACAAATGTGGAACCTACTAAGGAAGTGATAGAAAAGGTGCCTAGTGCCTCTACCAACACAACAAACCAAGTTATACTACAAGCATGCCTAAGTAGTGAAGGGGCACTTGAATAAAAGGAAGGGGATGTTGTTTCCTTAGAAAAGCATAAAATAGAGAGTGCCATAGAGACCCAAAAAAATTAAGAGAAGGGAGAAACTAGTGCCAAGGGAGAGGAAAAAATAGATAAAGGGACAAGTTCGAGGAAGAACCCCTACATGTGTAGGAAAAATAGACCTTAGAGTAAAGCAGTGAAGAGATTAGTAGTGCCAATTAAGAGGAGGAATAAAAAATAGAGGTGGCCCTCATAGAAGAAGAAGGTGTATATTTGAGCCTAAGATAAAATATATAGAAGGGGTAGATAGATGAATATTTAAACATGTTTGAATATATGCCCCTAGAGCTGCCACAACTAGGACATGCCAATAATTGTCATTTGTATTTAACAACTATATGGATGATCTTCATTTTGAGGTGTCATAGAAGGTCATATTAGGCACAAATAAACTACATTAAGGGCATGATGCCCTTATCATAAATTCTCACACCATGAACCTAGTCAGGTTGGTAAATGTGCTCATTCGAATGGCATCTAAATTTATGCAAAAGAACATTATAAATCATGTTAGGGCTTCAAATTAGAATAAAATAACTATGGATGCAAAAGAGGAAGAAAATTATATGTAATTTAAGTTATAGTAACTATTTGAGCACATAGAGACAATTGAGTCATCCCTCTTGGATGGTGTTGACACATCAAACCTCTCAGAGGTTGACAAGGTATGCATTTTAGTAGATCAAATGCTCCCTAGGTTTAAGGTAGAATCAATGCAAGAAGAAGAGGAGGACCCATGCACCATGATAAAAAAGGAGTTATCTACAAAGATTTAAGAGGTAGAATAAATCTCCACCAAACTTTAAGTGGGTGAAGATGCAGTTGATGCCATCTTCTACAACTTCTCCAATCAAGTGTCAATCATAGACACATGCCTCAAGCAAGAAAAGGGGCAAAGGAAGAGATAATGCCATGATTTACACTAAAACCATGTTATATCACTCAATAATAATCATAAAGTTGAATGACTTAAGCACATAGATAAAAGACTAGAAATAAGCTTGGAAGCACTCTTCTATGTCTTGAAAATTAAGGCCTATGAATAGGGTGAAATCCTAGATAGAGAAGTGATAAATCTAAGGAAAATATTGAGGCCTTTAGGAAGGAATTGGATAAGACATATGTGATCATGCTTAATATTGCCTCTATAGATATAGATAGTGCCACTAAGGAATTCAAGCTCTTTATCAAGTGCTTTGAGGACATTAGTGCCAACCTGAATGATTGTGTGCCTAAATTTTGCACACCAAAATCTTTGAAAGACTAGTTAGATGATGGATTAGAAATTTTATATGGGGTAATATTTGGCCCCTATTTCATCTAAGTAAAATTATGTGCCAATTTGATAGACATCTCAGTGGGAGGTAATCACTTGGCATGATTGCCATTTTGGTATCTTGTACACCATCTAGAGGAATCATTATAGACCTAACACTAGTTGGAAAGTGATTAACTAGCACCCAATTTTTTAGGACATCTTCTTGAGTAGTTGCACATGGTTATCATAGTGTAAAGGGTGCAAGGTGATGGAATTGGTGGAATGATCAACCAAGGCTCTATCTCAACACCTAATGTGTACTCTCCACTCTAGCACAAAGATGTTCCTATGGGATATAAAGCTAAGCTTGATCTAGTGAGTAGAGAGATGTGACTTCAAGATAGTGAAAACCTATAGAATTGGTTCTAGACATAATAATTTGACCACTATTGAAACTTAGGACTAGCATGGATGGCTTTGAGGCTCCAATTATATTTCCCAAGCTTGTATATGGGTCATTAGGCCATTTACTAGTGTAAATAAGCATATATTCTATTTTATAGGGTATGGACTATGCTCTATATTTAAATCTTGATGAATGAATAATGGTGTTACATCTATCTGAGTTTAATTGTGTTATGTGTCTGACTAAGATCCTTTGAATGTACAATGTTCATAGTAGTTAAATTGATATAAGCATGATAATTAAATGTTATTTTTTAGATAAACTCTAGTCTATGTTATTAATGGCATCCTTATGTAAAAGATGATATTAGCCTACTTTGAATAAATGGTTGAAGTATAGATAAGAACCTATTCCTGGTGATTATATCCTTGCATAAAGCATGAGCCTAGTATAAACTTAATCTAAGGCATCATATTGAGCCCTCAAATGCTGGATGATGCTAAGCTTAGTGAAATAAATGCTTTCACCCTTGAAAGAATAGAACCAACCCAATATAGCCTTTTGCCCTTATGACCAAAAGTAGTTCCCCAAATAGGATCTATGCCTATAGACCATCAACCTATCATAAAAATGGCTTGTGCCAATGAACTTACCAATGCCATTTTGTAATGACCAAGTCCTATGATTAATGAATTACTTCATGGCATAACTAGCCCAATTTAGGCCCTATTTCTTTCTCTATTGTGCTTTGGGTGAGTGCATAAGGCATGTGCCTTATGTGAATTGATGTCATCATAGTTGATTGATAAATGTTGAGACATATGGGAACATACCTTATTTTTACATAGTTTTAATGATTCAAGAAATGACTTGGAATAACTGGATAAGTGTTGGATAGATTAAATGAATTGAATCCCTAATTAAACTATAACAACATAATTTTAAGGTGTGTAAAGACTAGTGAAGTTGATAATATTTTAGGAAAGTTTTATGATGGGCCTAGAGGAGGGCACTTTATAACCAAGACCATATTATCAAATATCATAAGATCAGGTTATTTTTGTCCAAATTTATTCATGGACTCCCATTCTTGGGTTAATAAGTGCCAAAAATGTGTTATGTTCATTGATAAACAAAGACTAGTTGCCTTACCTTTATAGCCTATTCATGTTGAGCAGCCCTTAATGCAATGGGGCCTAGAATTTATAGGTATGATTCTCCCCCCATCTAGTTTTGGACATAATTGGGATTTGATATCTTTATTATATGGGTGGAGGCAGCTGAACTCAAGGAGGCAAATGAGAACTTAGTTTTGGAATTCTATGATAGCCTAGTGACTAGGTTTGGGGTCCCCTCCACCATCATATCAGATAATGCATTAGCCTTCAATAGTGAAAATTTGAGTGAGTGGACCCTTAATCATGGTATCTACCTTAGTTATTCATATAAATACTATCTATAGAGAAATGGACTAGCAAATTCCACCAATAAGAACTTGATTAGGATCATAAAAAGAACAATGAAGGATAACTAAAGGGAGTGACACACCAATATAAGGAATTCCTTATGGGAAGATAGGATTAATCCAAATAAGTATACTTTTCACTCACCATATCTTCTTATTTATGTAAAATAATCAAGACTACCCATTTTACTTGAGCTACCAACCTCAGAACTTACACACTAGCTTGAACTCATGAAGAGTGATGCAGTGGACATGAGGATGAATGAGTTGAGGGAGCTAGAAGATACAAGGGATGATGATATGCATGTCATGTGGTCCAAAAAATATCAATTAAAAAGGTCATTTTATAAGAGAAACTCTTCAAAGACCTTCCAATGAGGTGACATTGTTCTTAAGTGGGATGACGACCATGCCAAACTAGGTAGGCATTCAAATTTTGATAGACTTTGAAGTGGGCCATATATCATTACCAGTTGTAAGGAGAACAATGTATTTAAATTATCCAAACTAAGTGTTGGGAAACTCCCTATCCCTTTCAATGGGATGTCCTCAAGTATTGTTATTATATCACAAATCTCTCTTGTACATAGTATCTAGTTTCCTTCCTCCAAGTGCCACAATACATGCTTTGTTAGTTATTTGCTTATCTAGCTCTATGTTTTTTAGCCTCTTTATTGTTTCTTATTTATTTTTTGTGTCTTTTTGAGTTTATTCATTCCTCAAGGTCTTCAAGGTTTGATTCATGAATTCATAGTGTATTCAAGGATTTTTCACCTAAGTATGAGTGATAGGCAAAGAGATCCTAGGTCCTCTTGACCAACAACAGGTCAAACCTTTAGAATCACCAATAATGTTGACTAATTTTTGACCCCAATCCTAGAAAGGAGTGAATCCATGTATGAGAACCTAAGAACATCACTTTTTTTACCCTTATTATGTTATTTAAGTGTGAATATAGTTTAAAGGAATATCACTAATTATCTTGTTAAGGACATTAGGTCTAATTTCTTGTCATGTCATGAAACACATAATGGTTGTCTCTACTCCATATTTCAACTTGTGTCAAGTGTCTTCCTAGTGTTTAGACATGTTTTAAGGTCCATAATAATCCTTAAAGTTGTCTCAATAGTCTAAATTCTCCATGATGGAGATGATTGAATATTGTAACTGATGAATCATCATGACTAGTTCTAGTGGATTGAATATATGCAAGGTATGGCTTGATCATAAGTTGTAAGAATGTTGTGAAGGTACATTATAGAATAACTTAGGTCCTTATAAGGTTCTTAGGTATTTTAATAAGTTTTTAAATGATATTCATTTGAAATCTCTTCTTGAAGCTATATATTATCTAAAAAGAGAGTATTTGGCCTTAAAATGATGATATTTGACCTCAAAAGTCCATAAATCCATCAAATACACCTTTAAATACCCCCATGATCACCACATTTCCATAACCAAGCAATTTCATATACTAATTTTGTCCTTTTCATAAATCAACACCCTCAATTGCCATTAAATGGACCCCACACATGTCAAAATATGCCCCTTCAACTTCCCAAGCTATACCATGAGTTTTTAAACATCGTCTCACCCTAATTTTCCCTCCTACCCACCAATGTTGATTCATGATCTAAAACATTAGAAAATTCAATAAATATTTAGGATATAGGAGTTTTCAGAGTGGTACACATCTATATAGTACAAAGTTTCACAAATTGAGTCAAGGGTCTGTAAAGGCAGTTCAACATAGGCATTTGATAAATAAATCCAAGTGTTTCAAGTCCAGAATTGTAGAATTTTTGAAGGGTCTAAAAAGTTGTAATTTTTATTATTTATTTTAGATTTGTTTAAGTTTGTGGAAAAAACTCTATTTTGGTCTTTGGTTCTAATTTGGGGACATTTCAGAGGTATCAAAGCCATATCTTAGATAAACTATGAGGTGAAAAATAAGAACAAGGAATAGGGCATGGAATCCATAGAGAGCTTAAGGCTTCATAATATAGGTAGAAAGCTAGGGAACTTATGCCAACCACTAAGCTCTTTAGCAAACATGGAGATAACTTTAGGTTTATGCTCGATTCATATAGGAGAGAGATAACATGAGGGTCAAGGCTCTTGGCCAAATAAAATAGACTTAATGGCATCCTAATAATGTCCATTATTTTCAATATTAGTATTCTATATTGTATGAACAAACACTAATAAGTTGAGTAATTTGGTTACCATCTTCATCTACACAAGGCTAAAAAGGAAGGATGGTTTTAATGTATTATTGGTCTATTTGATCAAAATAGTGATTTTTCTTATTCTCTCCAGTCTTTCAGGGTCCCCCCAGGGCATATTACACCCTAGTTCACACGTGTGGGCCTATGAAAGTAAGTACAATCTAAGTTTTTAGTATCTACAAACTAAAAGAAAAGTTTCATTGGTGAGGAAGGGTATTTAGTGCATATGTCTACAAGTGAGCAATGTTTGAAGGTAAAATAATGGTTCCTTGAAGTTATTTAGGTATCCTTAGTTCAATTTAAATGTACATATGGAAATATAACTCTCTCAAGTGGTGCTTCCAATTCAGATTGCCTATAGGTTTGGGTTTCACTATAAGTAAAGGTAATATGTTGCATGATAGTGGCTTAGAGGTTATCAAAACATAATAAAGGATAACAAGAAGTATTGTATTCATACCAAAGTGTCCTTATCTCAATATTTTCAAACCTCATTATGGCATCATATACTAATAAATTATCAATATGTTCTCAAACACCTTCACAATCTTGTTTAGTAGAAACTAAGGATGTTCAACAGAGTTTGAGGTTTTTAAAGACTCGTAGGTTTCCATTTCTCACCATATACACCTCATTAATGACCTTAAGGTATTTTATTGTATTAGGTGTATGTTTTGGATATGCCTAGGTTCCTTGTACACCATTATGGGTATGATTCCATAGTTTAATCCAAGCCTTCAAAGATTTTTTTCCATTTTATAACCTCATCACTATCAACCTACCTCATTACAAACCTTGTATCCAAAATCTCAAGCTCCATGTGACCTTACAATTCATCACCCACAAGTCACTACACTATACCCAAGTTTAATACATATAATCAAGGCCTAATAACCTTATGAGGCTATCAAGAGTCATCAGTACCATAATGAAATGGACCTATGGAAGTTTAAGCCATGTTGAGGGAGAAAATCATCACCTATACGAAACAACTCAGACCCACCTTACAAAGTCCTTCAAAGCCATTTTATGTACATTAATCCCTATAATAATAAAGGGATATGACTAATAATATGTATATCTTGAAGGGATGGACTCAAACATGAATAAAAACACAGTGATCTCAAGTATTATAATGGAGGCTCTCTTCTAATTCAAAGGTTTGTTCAGTAAACCTGTTGATAGTTAGTACACATAAATCACTACCTAAAATACTATTGGAAGTTTTTGTCTTACCCTAACTATGAGAATTATATGAACATAATTATATAAAATTAAAAATAATAATCTGGTCAAGGCATGAATATGATGGTACCAAGGGAAAGAGACATGAACAGGTGACTACACAAGATCGTCCAAACGTGCACAGTGAGATAGCCTCACTTAGTTAGTTTGATATACATGAATAAAGTGAATGGAATGCCAAAAATATATAAAGGGGAACCTAAAGGTGATGAATTCATATGTCTATATAAAACATTGACATGATGGTGATACTAGTCTAGGGTGGTTATCTAGTCTAAGATGCATACTCAGGACACACATGCCTTATGTATGATCATGTAAATGGACCTTATTGGTAGAGTTAAGGAAGATAAAACTTTGGTCTATATTAAAGACTTTAAATTTGATGTTTTATCCCTAATTAAATCCCCATAAAGAGATAAAATATATTTATTAGGTTGCTAATATCAACTACTTCAAGCCCATACACTAGATAGTGATGCTTAAGGTAGGCTACAAGAGAGAGTATGACTGATGAGATGGTTTGAGTATATAAGAGCATGTGAATAAGATAGATAATAAACTAAGGAGGTTTCCTTAACAACTTTAAAGATATATATGCATATATAGGTGGATGAGGCTCCAAAACTTAGTTTGAGTACTTCAAGGCCTAAAACCACTATGAACCCACAAGGCCCCATATCCACTTCAAAGGAAAATATAAATCTATAGGAAATCTCAATGTAGTGTGGGGGTGTGTGAAAATTTTTTAGACCCTAGAGAAGGTGTTTTAAGTAGAGGAGTTTAATGAAATGGTTTATTTTAGGTTTATTCCCCTCTTGAGATCTATTGCTATAATCAACCATGTTGAGCTGCACCTTCCAACATTCATATCTTTCACCACAAAGGGAATCAGGCCCATGGACTTTAGGAGAAGTTAGGAGCCACTATGGAGACAAAATTCATGAAGGAAAGAATTCAATTTAGGGTCCCAACTCTATGAATGAATGTTAAAAAGGCAACCTATACAAACTACCTAGTAGAGAGCTCATGACACACCATCTTTTTTTCATATCTCTACACATAGCTTGCATGTGACCCAAGGTGATTTATGAGATATGAAGGGGGAAATACGCTAGAAGTTCATGACAATAAGTTTTGGTTTGGAGGTCCATACTGTATGAGCCATCGTTAAGGTGGTGGACCTTTAAAACACTTCCTAAACCCTAGATCAGACCCAATAAAGAAATTATGCCCCCAAATTCATCCAAACAATGTGATTGGACTATGAAATAATCCTAATGGTCTTCCCACATCCCATAAGCACTCAAATCACCTACTAGTTGGCATGTGTAATATATGTACTATATAGATCAAGCCTAAGAGAACCACTTTAGGTTTATGAACAAGGATTTGAGAAGGATATGCATATACTATAGGTATATGAGGAAGGAAAGGGACTCAAAGGTCTTAAAATCTTTTAAATTAGCCACCTATAGGGGCCTCCATGCTTAATAACTACTTGAAGATAGGCTTGGGTGCCCAAGTGAGAAACTGTATGTATATAAAAGAAGGTAAATGGTTTGATCAAACTTATACAGATTCTCTAAGGGACCTTAAGGATGTTTTTCATGTCTAAAAAAGTGGATAAGTGCCTCACAACTCTAACTCAGGGTTATAATTCAAGAACCTTACACTCAAACATGATTATCTAGCACCTTCATTAAGGTACTTGAAGGTTGAAGTAGAGGATAAAAGGATATCACATGACATCTCAAATCTTCATATAAATTATCATCAAGTTATTTTAGTTGTGAGTCATTTTGGTTTGCAAGGGAGGAGCCACTATTGGTTATTTTGGCTTGAAAGTGTCTTAGGACTCTTCAAAATTCTCATTTCTCACCCAAGAGGTACCTTGGCAATAGCATAACTCTATGGAATGATTACATGGGGAGATGATCACTTTAGGATAGTTAAGGGACCTTATTCATAAGATATTAGTGGCATTGGTTTAGAGGTTAAGGCCCTAACCTCTATGAACCATTGTTAAGAAATTAAAACCCTATTAAACCTCCCTAAAACACTATAAGGACCCAATTGGGAAGATTTATTAAAAAAATAAGTTTAAATGCATTAAGATCACCTAGTAAACACTTGGGTCATATAATAAACTCATAGGATACCTTAGCTATGGTACTGGTCTATACAAACATTGTATGAATAACCCTAAACACTATGTTTTTATAAGGAGAATATAAAAAAAGGTCTAAGACTTGTTCAAAGGTTTCCAATCATTATAGGGGGTGGTTTGAGACTAGTTTCACCTTATCAAATGATAAAATGTCCAAAACTCTATCTATAAATGCTTCTATAAGTCCTTACTAGACAACCAATCTGTAAAAGCTAGTAAAGGTAGCATAATCATCTAATAGGGGTAAGATTGTAGGTGTGAACTATTTATAAAGCCTAAATTTTGATATAGTAGGTTGGTGTAGACACCAAAATTGTGTCTACTCCTTGGTCGACTCCCCCTTGGTTCCCTTGGTCCACTTCCAAACATTCATAACCCACACACTTATTAATTTAAAATGAATTACCTATTTTAAATTAATAACATCACCCATGACACCTCACCTTGGATACCCCCATTTATCACCTATGACTAATCATAATTGCTTAAGACCTATTTCAACTCTCCCATTAACCCCTGTGCCTATTAAATCTACCTTGGGACTATTTTTCAATGGTAGCTAAACTTGGCAGATAGAGGAATGTGTAAAAGGCTAAAAATAGCCTTTATTCTCATCTTCTAGCTGCTGACGTCAGTTACCCGTCAGCCAACACCGGTGGGATTGCCAATGTCAGTTGCTTAAAATAGGCCCGAGAGGCAAAATCATGGGCCTAAATGCTAAAATCACAGCCCTAGATGCTAATTATCTTACTTGGATCAATTTTCTCTTGCTCCTCGACTCTTTGTAGGTATCAACATTCTATCAACACTCTCCTGGCTGTAGAGACTCTACCCAAGTGACTTCAGATCAAATTGGAGCATTACACGGGATCTCAACATCAGCTGTAACAAGAACAAGCGTCCAATAGCTTGGTTCTTCATCTCACTAGAGCTAAGTGTTTCTTCTATCCTTTTATTTTAGTGTTTTGAAAAGCATTGGTAACTAGTCTCTATTTTGCTATTTCTAAGTATTGTAGACTAGACTAGACCTAACTTTCTTCTTGGAGAAGCTGAGAGGCCTTCCCCACATCCTTACTCCTTTTGACAACCTGTCCTCTACCCCTTGTCCCTCTTAAGACTCTTGACTTCCCTAAAATCTTGCACAAATCTCCAAACTCCTATAGACCTCCCAGACTCCTTTGTCATCCATAAACCTGTCCAAAACCCATCCAAGGCCATTTCCCTGACTGACATCGACCATTGCCCCTACTAACATCGGTAGCCTAACCAACGTCGGCAACCTTGACAACTGACACCGATAGAACTACCGATGTTGGTGACTGTGAAAGACTGAAAACAGAATATAGGTATGCAATATCTCTATTTCTTTTGTTTAGTCTTTCACCATTTCTCTTTCTAGCAATACTCTTTTATCAACTAGTGGACTGTCATCCCTCAAAGAAGTCTTTGCACTTCTGTGACCGAGCTTTGCTTGGAAGTCCACCATATATCTATCTAAAATTTTCCTTATTTAAGTCTTTCTTATCTACAGGTGCATCCTCCATAGCCAAAGAGGAGCTCCTTCAATCTCTTGGATACGGTGCGCAACTTCATCTGGGTATCATCTAACCCCTGACCATTATCTTTAGTTTCTTATTTCTTCTGAATGTGAACAAGCAAAAAAAATAGTTAGAAACATTTTGGCACGCCTAGTGGGACCCTGGAGTTTTCCTTGGGTTCATTTCTTTTAAAATAAACATTCATATATGTGCATTAGATATCTTCTCCTTACCTTCTATCTCTTTATTTTGAAACGAATCCATAAGCACCAGTTAAAAAGAACTTCTTTCTTTTTTTTTCTTGTCACCTTTCTCCTGCATTTTAGAGTAGTAAAATTCATACTCTTAACCTCTTCTCATTTGTCTACATCTGAACACACATTTCCATTTAGGTTTAAAATACATTGCATTTCATTCCTGCCTGAATGCATTTTTAGCTTATCTAGTAATTAAAAGTGCATTATGAATAAATCATAGTGCACTTATGTTACATGACCAGACCACTATCACAATCAAACATATAAACATACCTAAGACAAGGTCTAACTAGGATTTCATCACCTAGCAGATACCTTACCCTTCATGGTAATCCTACTTGGACTTCACTACCAAGGGGAGAACCCACTCTATTCTCTGGCAGAGTATAAACTCTAGGGGAAGTATATACTAACTAAGTGACCTAGCTTGTCTCTGGGCTCGTGAAGTGAGGGGAGATAGCTCCTAGCACCAGGGCATGTACGGAACCTAATACAGATCTTGAGCACCAAAACTAACCCAAAACCAACCTTAGACTACTTCTAGGACCCATTTTAAAAGCCAACTTCCCAAACACACTTTTCTAAGGCATAAGCCAACATGACTCTAAAATCTATTCTTAGGAATTTAACATTTAGGGTCTGCTTGCCTTCATCTACTTTTCTATTTTTGTCTAGTTTTTTGAGCTAGTAAGGATGCTTTCTTCTTTCTTCCAAAAACTTTCAATTCTTTGAGTTTCTAGAAATACACAGTAACCGACATCAATTTTTCCACCGACGTTGACAATTACCTTCACTGACATCGGTCACTGTCCTAAAAAATTTTCTTCTCAAAATAGCAAGCTAAAAACTTGACCTTTTTGCTATTAAACACCAATTCTGGTTTTTTGAGACTAAAAACATAGTTTTTAGAACCTGAATCCATTTTGCCTTGAATGGTTTTGACATGAAGTCAAACCAAAACTCTTGTTGACCATGCAAGGCAACAACCACTCTCGCCTTCACCTTCTATAACAAGCCCTCTAATGGAGTATCATTCAGACACTGAGCGTATTCCTGTCCAACCAACCCCAACTCAACCCCGTATTGTTCCCGAATGGGACCAAGACTTTGAAAGATTCCTTGACCTCAATGTCAAGGCTCTTCAGCACTATCTCACGAGAAGTCAAATGTGAGACTCTTCAGGCAACCCAATTTATGGGATGCCAACTTCCTTAGTTGAGATGACAATCATATCAATAGCCTCCATGACCCAACCCATGGTCACCCAAGCCATTGCATCAACTAACAACTCGACCATGACCAATCTTCAAAGTGTGGCCTCTCCTTCTCTTTCTGGACCCACCTCCATTGGGGTTTTGGTACCCCCTCAACCATAAACCATTCCAAAACTCAATTATCTCCATCCCACCCACTCTTGCACCCATAAATACAAGAGTGACTACCTACCCTTCAACCAGTGTTGCCGCCATCCAACCACCTTTGGCGGCATCTAGTCAATTTGTGCCCTCCAACTTCATGACACAAGCCCCATTGACCTCAACATCAGTCCCTATGACTAGTTACCAATATGTTGTGCCTATACAAGCGTAACCAACTACGTCATATGCCCCTCCTAACACCTTCCAAATGCCTTACAATCTATGGGGCACCCCACCTACAAATCCATCAACCGATCTAATCAAGATGTTGATGGACAAGATATCTAATCTTGAGACATCCATTTCCAATTCAAGAAATGTTCTCTCATATGAACAAATCTACAATGAACCCATTCATCCTTCAGTCCCAATCTGACCATATCCTAGTCAGTGGGAACTTCCCAAATTTACTTGCTTTCAGAGTAAAGAGGACCCACAACAACATTTGTGAGCATTTAGACACGCTTTCTACCTTATAGCACATGATGATGCATTATTACTATGCACATTTCCCATGTCGCTTTCTGGTGCAACCCTTGATTAGTATAGTTCCATTACCAGTCACTCTCTCTTTTCTTTCACCCAACTAGCTCAACTTTTCCTTGACCACTTTTTGATCAACATCACCAAAAAGGTCTCCATCACAGACCTATATTCTATTAGATAATTCAATGATGAATCAATAACAGATTTCGTTACCCATTGGAGAGGCTTAATCAACCAACTCTCCTTTTCTTTATGTCAACTAGAGCTCATTGAGCTCTTCTCACAGGCGTGTGCCAAACACATATCATCCACTTTGCAGGTCCAAACATTCTGTACATTTGATGAAGCTTTCACCATGGCTAGGAAGCTTGAACTCCGTGCTATCAAAGAAAATAAAGTCAAATTACGTAATAAAAACCTCAATGCAAAATCCAATGACCCTTCCTCCAAACCTTCTTCCTCTAATTCCAAATCCAAGGGATCGACAAATGTTGTGGTTGTTAGACCATCATCTTCAACAACAACCAACCAACCTCAGCCTTCCACATCTTAAAGCATTACATGACAATTCCAACAATGATACATACAGCATCATTATACTCCACTAGGAGAATCATATGCATCTGTATTGGATATTTCTCATCAAGCAGGGGGTCCTCAACCTCCCCCAAATTTGACCACCACCTCAATTTGACCCCTTAAAAGCTATCCCTGC
This sequence comes from Torreya grandis, assembly GCA_037957365.1. NCBI lineage: Eukaryota > Viridiplantae > Streptophyta > Pinopsida > Cupressales > Taxaceae > Torreya > Torreya grandis. Next base: position 429,111 of record JARHVA010001628.1, read on the forward strand.
ATGGTATAGGGAGAATGACTTTTATAATTACCACCATGTCAAAGGCCATTACATAAACAACTGTAAAACCTTCAAGAATATTGTCTAAGACATGATAGACAAGGGGGATCTTGTTTTGGATAACCCAAATGCACCACTTAACCAAAACATAGACATCTTTAGACAACCATTCCCTAATCATCCCCCTAGTCAAAACAACATCCAGACCATGACTAATGACTCCCAAGAGCATAATATATGCATAGTCAACATGGTCTCTCCTTTTATGCCTAACTAACCTCTCTCATAGTCTGAAGAGGTTAGTCAACCTATTTGTCCACCACAGGTAGAAGAGCCTTCTTCTCCTATTTGTCCATCATAGGTAGAAGAGCCTTCTTCTCCTATTCATCCATCAAAGGTAGAAGAGCCTTCTTTTCCTATTCATCCATCACAGGTAGAAGAGCCTTCTTTTCCTATTCATCCATCACAGGTAGAAGAGGCTTCTTCTCCTATTCATCCATCACAGGTAGAAGAGCCTTCTTCTCCTATTTGTCCATCACAAGTAGAAGAGCCTTCTTCTCCTATTCATCCATCACAACTAGAAGAGCCTTCTTCTCCTATTTGTCCATCACAGGTAGAAGAGCCTTCTTCTCCTATTCGTCTACCATAGGTAGAAGAACCTTCTTCTCCTACTTTTCCTCCATAGGTAGAAGAACCTTCTTCCCCTACTTCTCCTCCATATGTAGAAGAACCTTCTTCCCCTATTAGTTCTCCATCAACCTCTCTTATATTGGAGGATGCTTTGACGATGCCAGCGCCACTAGCCCCACCTTCATCCTTCCTAATACCAATAGAGGACCTTACCTTTTCTACTCCTCAACCACAAGTGGAAGGCAAAATCATCCCTGCCCTTTATCCTCTTGAGGAGTCCCATTCTCCAATTCCTTCTCCACAAAGAGAAGAACTTGTCTCTTCACCTACTTCGACTGAAGATGATCCAGTGATGGCTCTCCCTCACCTTTGGACTAAGATTACCGCATCTAACATAGTCCCACTCTCACAATCACCCACATCTTCTAAAAAACCAAAGCCTCATCCAACATCTTCTAAACCATTCTCTCGACTGGTTGAAAATCTAGGATTTCTCCATTCAAGGAACTTAGAACACAAGGCATTATGGGAGTGACTTAAAGCTCCTTATCTTACAGATCCTACTTCATCTCATACTAACAACCCTTCTTTGACAAAATCTCCCAAAGTCTCCAACGAGAACCATGATTCTACTTCCCAATCTTCAGAAGCTCAACCATCCACATTTAGACCTAAACCCTCACAAACTGCCACTATATTGAAACAGGCTAAATCCCTTGGTGTTTTCCCCATATCGAACCTCACTCACCCACAAGTGAAGGTCAATTTGAACCTCACCTTACATAATAGTAGTCCTCACACCAAACTAAAGAAGGCTACTAAATCACATCAGAGAACTCCTCCCCCACTATCACCATTGCCCTCCATTTTGGGCCCACATCCATCCACCTTAATAGGAGTGCTTCATATTCTAACACCTATCAAAAACAAATCACATCCATTACTACCTTTACCTATCAAGAACATACCTCCTCTAAAACATCCAACACCTTTCACCATGAAAGTTCCATCTACATGTGTGACCACACCACCCACAAAAAAGGTGACACGATAAACGCCTCCTACAACTCCTAAAAATAAGTTGTCAACCCCTACTACAATAAATCACGTAGACCCATTAGTGGGTTCTTATGCTTTGCTGTTATGCTAATTGTTGCAGTCTTCTAGCATCACTCTCCTGCCTATCAAGCCATATCAACCTTTTAGACCAAAACCATCATGGTTCGATGACACCCAAATCTACCTATATCATTGCTCATAGGGGCATGATACTAAAAATTATTGTGCCCTTAAGGTTGTCATTCACCAATACATGGAAAAAGAGACCCTTCTTGTTGGAAATTATTTTAACAAACCATTGACACCATCCCTTACCTCCCAAATCTCCTCACCTTCACACTCTTCAACTCTTAGATCAAAACCATCTTGGTTTGATGACACTAAATTTTGTGCGTATCATCGCACACTTGGACATAACACTGAGCATTATTGCACTCTTAAAGCTGTAATTCGTCAACCCCAGAAAAAGGATACCCTTCTCATTAAGGATCCTCTTGACCACCCCTTTGACAAATCATCGACACCATCCCATACCTCCCAAACATCCTCACCTAAATCAAGATCTCAACGTAAGACTATGGTCCCTCTACCACCTTCATCCCCTTTGTTTGAAATCAACTCAATTAATGTGACCACCAGATCACCAACCCAAAAGGATAAAGGGAAAAGACATGTTTCTATCCCTTAGACATATCCATCCACCAAGCCCTCACCATAACCAAAACCCAAGATTACTGTCTTGGGCACATCTCGACCAACATTGTCGAAGACAATTCCTGACTCTGTGGTGAAACAACTTCACCACATGACCCCTGTGAAGATGTCTTTGTATGACCTAACTCAAGGCTCTCCACAACATTGAAAAGCCTTGATCAAGGCCTTATAGTCAATGGAGGTCTAACCTAAAGACCCCCAACCACTAGTTACTTTAGTCAAATCATTACCCACTATTATCCAACCCATTGATCATCTGAAATGGGTGTCAAACATTCTCCCTGTCACAAGAAGCAACTGGGGGAATTCAACCTTATACTGACTATTGCGACCTTAACTAAACATCAACCAAGCCTCGACCAAGTATCGACCAATGCGTGACTAATATGGAAAGAAGCAAACAGGGGCAAGTTTGCTCCTAATTGGCTCGAACCTTATATCATAACGCACAAGTATGGATCAGGGACTTATCATCTATCTTCCCTTGAAGGCTGACCAGAACCTAAACCCCTTAATGCCTTACATTTACGACCATTCTACTATTAATCAAGTAATCACTTACTTGATGTTTAACTTGAGCTCGTCTCTTAAGTAACCACCTGTCATTATCATTCCCTATTCCCTCAAACCCTTTCTTTCTACAAACATTAGTCAACCCTTTTGTCAAGCATGAATGCTTTATCCTAATAAAATGGGAAGCCCTTAATCCTATAGAGGCTCATCCATGGCTAAAAATTTAGTCAAGAAACAAAATATATAAAAATGGGACGCCTAACATTCAAAGGTCATAAAACTATAAATGTAGACTGCTCCCTTGAAGGACAGCTGCATAATTGCTATAATTGATAGACTGCTCCCTCAAAGGACAACTATTCAAAGACATTCAACATACAAAGGCAAATATAGACCACTCCCTCAAAGGATGGCTATGCCCAAATTTTGCTCCAAATAGCACTCTCTCAGAAGCTTCCCGCATCGATTAGCTTCACATATGACCAAAAAGTAAAACAACATCCCCATGTAGACTTCCCACATTGATCAGTCTACCAATATATATATATATATATATATATATATATATATATATATATATATATATATATATATATATATATATATATATATATATATATATTTGACTGACAAGCTATTAAGTCATGGACTTGCCTAGAGTCATTCTCAGGGTCACCTATAAAAGGGGCAAAGTTATCCTTGCTAAAAAGGGTTACGTTATCCTCACATCTCACATAATCAAACCTATTACTCCAACATACTCAAGCAATTTTGAGCTCACTTAATGTTAAGTGATTCAAGTACTTATTTAACACAAACCTATGGTCAAAGACGTAATGCATGAATGGGGCTTTTATTTGCAAAACCCTTATCTATGCTATCATCATTGTCCTTGTCAATGAAAGAGCAATGCATGTTTCACTTCTTACATTTTTTTCACATACAACCAAACCCCAACCAAATCATTCTCAACCAAACCAAAACATTCTCAGACCACTGACACGACGTAGCCCATTCACACTAGTTTATATGGACAACAATACACATAGAAACTATCGACCAAACACAATTTATGTCAAGCATAAACCATTACTTGCTGAAACATAAATAATATCAATTCATTTTTTAGCATACACCATTACTAATATGGAAAATTGCTAAGGGATGAAAGACCACATAACCAATGTTACAGAATACACCATCACACAATATGGAAAAGGTTGTAACATCATCATACACTCATCATTTCAACACATGACCAAAAAAATCATCAACCACTTTGACTCCTCTCTCGAACTACATTGGCTTGAGGTCCTTGGAATAGGGGCTATGTAGGCAGCACTCAGTTGACATGATGTCTTCTGGGGTTAGCTTAGCCACATTCATTTGTTCATCTACCTGATAGACAAGCCATATACCTTTAACCATGACTTAACCTAGTCAAGACTAATCCATAACCTCCACTCTCTTCCTCCCTTCTTAGGGAGAACTGTATTGGCCTGAGGCCCTTCAAACAGTGGTTATATAGGCAACACTTAGTCGACATGGGGTCTTTTGAGGTTAGCTCAGCCATTCCTTCATCCATCTATCTCATGGACCAACTGCCTATACCACCCAAAATCATGACCAAACAGCCCACCCTAACACTATAGAAGTCACCCTAGATTTCTCATGGGGCACATTAGAGATCGCATGCATCTCTCTATCCACAACACATGCCACTTGAGATCATACCATAACTCAACCCGAGCCAACCAATGACCTTGGAGATCACGACTATCTCCTCAGACCATGACCAATTCTATGACAACTTTGCCTTATTTGTTTTTGCATATATGCTACCTCATGAATAGTTAGCAAATTGTACACAACCCACATTATGACCCACACACATATTGTCAGATCATGAGCAAGTTGATCCCCAATATGTGTGACATTTTCATGTTTTCCAGGAGTACTTCCTGAGCCCAAGATACTTGGAACACAATGACCAATTAGAGCTACAGCTTGGATCAAATAACCCAACCAGCTATGACTAAATGCTAGGGACCAGTTATTTTGATTTTGGCACTCTTTGACCTTTTACTGTGACAATTTGACCTATCTATCATGTGAAGTAGTGTACATGCAATCTCAACTATTGCAGCGTTCATACTCCAAATTCCCCATACCCATCCATTGCCTATCAAATCAGCACCCGATATCAGGTTACCTTCCCTTAACTCCTGCTTTGAGGGGGAATACCTTATCCCACGGTTGGGGCAACAACCCTTATTTTTGTCTCGTAGTTCATTAGAACAACCAATAAGACAAAAATGAACTCATCCCACATTTGGGGCAATTTACTCCTATTTTTGTCTTGTAATTCATCAGAGCAACCAACAAGACAAAAATGGCCTTATCCCATACCTTGGGTAACTTACTCCTATTTTTGTCTTGCAGTTCATCAAGAACAACCAACAAGACAAAAAGGGGCAAATGTAGACACCAAAATTGTGTCTACTCCTTGGTTGACTCCCCCTTAGTTCCCTTGGTCCACTTCTAAACATTCATAACCCTCACACTTATTAATTTAAAATGAATTACCTTTTTTAAATTAATAACATCACCCATGACACCTCACCTTAGATACCCCCATTTATCACCTATGACTAATCATAATTGCCTAAGACCTATTTCAACTCTCCCATTAACCCTTACGCCTATTAAATCTACCTTGGGACCTTTTTTCAATGGCAGCTAAACTTGGCAGATGGAGGAATGGGAAAAAGGCTAAAAATAGCCTTTATTCCCATCTTCTAGCTACCGACGTTGACTACCCATCGGCCGACGCCAGTGGGATCGCCGATGTCAATTGCTTAAAATAGGCTCAAGAGGCAAAATCACAGGCCTGGATGCTAAAATCACAGCCCTGGATGCTAATTCTCTTGCCCAAATCAACTTTATCTTACTCCTTGACTCTTTGCAGGTATCAACATTATATCAACACTCTCCTAGCTATAGAGACTCTACCCAAGTGACTTCAAATCAAATTAGAGCATTGCATGGGATCTCGACATCAGCTGTAATAGGAACAAGCATCCAACACCTTAGTTCTTCATCTCACTAGAGCTAAGTGTTTCTTTTGTCCTTTTATTATAGTGTTTTGAAAAGCATTGGTAACTAGTCTCTATTTTGCTATTTCTAAGTACTGTAGAGCAGACCAGACCTAAATTTCTTCTTGGAGAAGCTGAGAGGCCTTCCCCACATCCTTACTCCTTTTGACAACCTGTCCTCTACCCCTTGTCCCTCTTAAGACTCTATTGACTTCCCTACAATCTTGCATGGACCTCCAAACTCCTACAAACCTCCCAAACTCCTCTATCGCCCATAAACCCATCCAAAACCCATCTAAGGCCATTTCCCTGATCGACATCGACCATTGCCCCTATCGACATCGATAGCCTAACTGACATCAGCAACCTTGACAACCGACACCAATAGAACTACGAACATTGGTGACTATGAAAGACTGACAACATAATACATGTATGCATTATCTCTATTTCTTTTGTTTAGTCTTTCACCATTTCTCTTTCTAGCAAAACTCTTTTATCAACTAGTGGACTGTCATCCCTCAAAGAAGTCTTTGCACTTCTAGGATTGAGCTTTGCTTGGCAGTCCACCATATATCTATCTAACATTTTCCTTGTTTAAGTCTTTCTTATCTATAGGTGTCATCCTCCACAGCCAAAGAGGAGCTCCTTCAATCGCTTGGATACAGTGTGTAACTTCATCTGGGTATCATCTAACCCCTGACCATTATCTTTAGTTTCTTTTTTCTTCTAAATGTGAACAAGCAAAAAAAATAGTTAGAAACAGTTGGTTTAGATGTAAATCAAGATCATTTAGTCATATTAAATTTTTGGTTTATTTCTCATAACCATCCAAATAGTGAATGAGTAAGAGACTAGGCTACTTGTCTATAAGCCTACTTAGTCAATAAAATGAGGAAGCTCATGGGCATAAAAGGACAATATGGAGTTAAATATTCATCATAAAACCTTTTTAACTACCCATTAGTTAATTAAGTTCTATGTCCATGGTCATTATGGAGGATTTAGATAATTTATTGAACATGATCAATATGGAGAAAAAAACTACTTAATGACTTATGAAGGACACCTAATTGGACCATTCACCATTTGGTAACTGATGAGAGGAGAGGGAATTGACTAGGGATGGCATGAATAAACCCTTCATGGGTCAAACCTTGCTAATAATATACTCCAATGCCCCAAAGTGCTCATTCAAGGCTCTAGTCAACTCAAATAATGCATGGAGGAGTGTGGAGGGCTGTTGTAACTATTGTGTGAGTGGGTTATGATCATTATGGCCTCTTAATTCCAATCCTATACCAAAATTCCATTATCTCTCTTACTTAAAATTCTATATATTTAGTCCTTAAGGCCTTTGTTTTCATCCTCAGTTTAGTGTAGTAAAACTATCCCAGATTGTATCTTGAACCTTGAGAATAAATAAAAAAGGATTGGTTATAGACTTCTTTATTTTAATTAGTGTGTTATAGTTTATTGACTTGAAGAAAGTCTGATTTTGATTCTCCTTTTCAGGTCCTCTCCTTCACCTAGTTTTTATATTGTCATTCTTTGTATGTTATGTGATGTGTTAGAGTGTGGTAGTTATATTAGAGAGTGAGCTAGTTGATAGTGCCTCAAGTAGGCCTATTTTCCATTTCCTTCAAGTTGAATACCTTCCACATAGCCTTCACATGAACCACTTATGTCTAAGAGTTCATCAAGAAGCATGTTTACTCATTAGTCTTTCAGTTGATACACAAAGCATTATTTTAGGATTGATCAAGAGAGGATAAATGAACATTAGTGCATCACCATCATTATAATAGGTTTCTTTCATGTTTTCACTCTATCTCTTTTCATCCCAACATTAGTAGGTATTATGAAGAGAGTTTAAGTTGATGTATCAAGGGATTTAGCCCCATAACATATAGTTTTGGTCTTCCCATAGGTCACTCACAACCTTTAGACCAATCCCATGTTACCCCAAGATTGAAGAGAATTTAACTATCTCCTATAAAGGGTGAATCTTGGAGTGTTAACAAGCATTAAACTTGACAACTGAGTTGAAGTATTAATTTTTTCCATGTAAAATGTTGAAATATTAATTTTAGGGAACAAGGGATGGAATACATTTCTTGTGCCCCATTAAAATTATGAAATGTTAATGTTCTCAAGATGAGGTTTATTAGTATATTTGCTTATCCATGGAACTATACTTATTGATATATACTGATGAGGTTATCATAGAAGAATATTTTGATAATTAAATTTATGATTCTAATGAAATTAATGAACATGAATAGATAGATCATAAACAATTAAAAGTAATTACATTGTTTCTTGAGCATATTCTTCAAAACCCTAAAGATCTTGATGAAATACTAAGAACCATATTAAAAACTAAAAAAGCAAAATGCAAAGATGAACAAGTAGTTTCATATATTTGCTTAGCCATTCATTAGTTTGAGACATCTTAGGTGGTACGATAAGAATATCAATATGTATAATAGTGACACTTCCCAATCTACAGATATGCCTAGGTTGCATGCAAAATAATATAAGAAGGAAATGAAAAAGCAAAACAAATTGATACTATAGCTAACTAAAATCCCTAATAATCATAAAAAATTTCATTCATATATATTAGGTTCAATAAATTTTTAACCCTAAAATATATCTTAAGGTAATTTAGGGTTAAATGGGTAGAGATAGCCTAGGGCACAAGGGTGATAAACTATCTCTATGGTAGTCTAATTAATTTGCAAAGTTGGATAAACATATACTAGATTTATTATATTGAGATATGATAAAGATAGAAAGTAAAACTATGATAGATATTGTAATGATAATGAAAATAATATACTTACCTAGTTCTAATGTTTATACATATATGGATCTAGAACATGAAGAAAATAAACTAGAACTGGATTCTAGTTTAGTCGCTTGATTCTAAATATTATACCTTTGTAGTTGTAGATACTTGAATTGACCTGTGATGGTTATGTCAAAACTTATGTCTAACTTATATGTAGGCATCCAATATGAAATACCTATTGAAACTACATGCAACCACATAAATGCTTCTAGGTTCTATGTTAACTTCACTATGGTGCATTCAGATCCATGTCATGTATTATCACTCCTTGGGAAATGATAAAAACCCAGTTATTCATCTTCATAATGGTTATGAGAATAATGGGTTAGTGGGCACATGGTGTCAAGCTTCCCCAAAGACCCCTATGTCAGTGAGCACTGTCTATATAGTGAATATTCTAAATAGGGACTAAAACTTAAATATTTATTCTTTATGTGTTAGATTATGTATACATAAGGATGTAATGTGTGATAAGCATGTGCATAGAGTGACTTAGCTTATAACTTGAAAAATGTGGCTCGTGGGATGTTATTTCAGTACTTCAAACTTTTATATGTTTTGTCCCTATGACTAATATATAAATAGGGTAAAATAGGGAAGATTTTCTCACTTAAATTCTTGATTGAGTGATTTTGGTAAGTTTCTTTATGTGAGATAAAAAAATTCTATGTGTGGAATGAATGAGGTTTAATCTTACACACACACACACACACACACAAATCCCTTTGGATAATATCTCACATTAAATCACTTAGGATGACAATAGGAATACATTTCATTTATACATTAGATGACTTTATGGTATTAGACACTTGTGTTGGGGGTAGGACACTTGTATCAACATATGTGTCTAACTAGGAGACAAGTATTTGGCAACTAAAAAATAGGCACATGTCCAAAACTTTCAGAAATAGAAGATAAGTAGGTTTATAACATTTTGAGTATGATATAAGGTATGAGTCATCAGGATAACATCAATTATACTAAGAGGTAAGTAATATTCATAAATAGATAGTGTATGTGATTCTTTCAACAACAAAAAAGGTCTAGAAGCTGAATTTACATCCATGATATGGATTTGCCAAGTTTACAAGACTGAGGTGGCATATAATTCATATATAGTGTTTATGATTTTGTAAATGACACCTATGTTGATATAATTGTCCATATTTAAGACAAACATCTAAGGCCACAACAAGAATATTCCTAAGACTGATAATTGTTCTAGGATCACCTTCCAAACCACTTTTAGCCTATTCTAAATCATACATTCATGAGCATAGTAAAATAAATAATTATTATTCATTACATATTTATTAATATATATGTCATTAGATGTGCTTTACTATTATTAGTAATCTCAGTTTTTTAACTTCAAAATATTATTTATATAAGTCTCTATAAAGTGGCATGTACATTAGACTAATTCACAATCCTTGTGTTAAAGTTAATCTAATACCCCTAGCCTTAGATACCCCAAATATCTAAATTTAGGGTTAAACATTTGGTGTTTAATCTCCAAACCCTAGATTGACCTAGGTTTTTCTATTTTGATTGCTATAAATTTATTTTTCAACTTCTAAATATTTCATTTATAAGCAATGGAAAATATTAATAAAGTAAATCACTTTCAAATGGAAGATAAAAAAGAATTAGTCACTCATTTCATTAATAATAAGGACTTGATGGATGAATTTACGTATGTTACAAGAGATGAAATCACTAAACATGCCAAGGCTAATGAATCTTCTATAAGTGATGGGGAGTCTTTAGCGGGTAATATAATTGATTACATACCAATAACCTTCCCCTTGAACATATAATCACTTCATAATTTTAATTTGGCATGGGTTATGTGTTTACACCATTGATCCCCATAACAAATTCTGCTATTGTTACATCCTTCATGGGAAACATTAACACTTTAACTTGATTACTGATTTCAATGCTTGTATCAACTCAAACTACGGGTACACCTCCTTTGGTGGCTTCTCAAAATTTAAACCTTAGTGATCAAAATATGCAAGATCTTATCCAAAATATAAAAAAATAAAGCTAAGGTTAAAAATCTTGATAAAAATTATATGAAGTCACCTTATGTAATTGATTCATAAGAGGTATTACATAACCCTCTTGCACCTAAAATATATTTTCACCCTTTGCTAGCTAGTTTTGTTGCACCTAAATTCAAATTTTATGATGTCAAGGGTGATTATGAGTAACATATTTGATATTTATATGTGGCATGCCTTGATTATTTCTCCAATGATAAATATTTGACTAGACTATTTTCAAGGAGCCTCAAGTACTATGCTTTGAAGTGGTTATATGATTTACCAATTCAATCCATAAAATAATTCAAACCTCTTGTGGACCAGTTTTTGACACACTTCTTTATCAAAATTACCAAAAAGATATCCTATGCCCAAATTGAAAAAATTAAATAAGGAACCAATGAAACTATCAATGAATATGTCTTAAGGTACAAGAAAATGTTGGCCAAAATGAAAAACCAAATGGAAGATAAAGAGATTCAAGATATCTCAAGAAGTGTTTGCTTGCCCCATAACATGATTCCATTATTTTCAAAAAGCTCAAATATTTCAATTACTTATTTCATATTGTTAGAGATAATGAAATGAAACTTATCTCATTGAATAAGCTTAAGTATGTAGCCAACATACTGACTACATCCAATACCAAGTTTCATATCAAATGAAATTACAAGGTGAAACCTACAGAACTTAAAAATAACACAACTGCAATTGTTAATGAAGTGTGACAACTTAATCAGTTTGTCTTATCTAATACACCAAGGAGATAATTTACATGATTATTTGAATCTCTATATTTTCTACTTAAGAAGCTTGTAGATTTTCATCTCATACCTCTCCCTCCTCCCATATAGGTTGATATAAGTAGACCTCTACCTCGTAGATATGATGCTAATGTTTATTATGACTATAAATAGGGCCCTAGGTATTCTACTAATCAATGTTATACCTTGAAGCATAAGATTCATGACTTTTTTGATAACCAATAACTTATATTTGATTATACTTCCAAATATTTAGGGTCACAACCTAGTGACCATTAAAACCAAAATATGTTTAGTGACCTATTACAAGATCATTATCATAAGAATCTAAAAGTGAAAATGGAATATAATGCACATCCTCCTCTATACATTATGGGTACTTATTAGATGGTATTATTGGTACCTATACACAATATATACCTCTTATGCTTTAGATACCATCCATTAATTTAGATGATATTGAGATTGTATATGATGACTCATATCTTCATTTATTATTTATTTGAGTGCTACACCCCACTAGTACTACCAAAAAATCACACTAATTTTTTTTGTCTTAACATTACTGCTGAGATAAATTACTTCAAATAATTCAATACTTGAAAAATAAATGAACCTCAAGAAATAGATGCATAAATCACATCATCCCATTGGAAAATTAACAATCATTTAGTACTCAAGTATTAAATAAACCAATAAACTAAAGAATTGATCATCAATGTAATAGGATAAACCAAGTACTATAAATGCAGATATAATCCATGAATCAATCATATATACATTTAAAACTATTATCATTTTTATTTCTTGTATAATACACAAATATATAACCACTACCATTTTGAAAATACATTTCATATAAAGTACAATAATGTACAATGTCACAATATACATAGTCAAAAGTATATAAGTACAATATAATCTACTAAAAATAGTTCCATGATCTATCACATATCCTAAGTATAATTCCATCTATTTAAATCAACTAACAGAGGGAGAGCATCATCAAAGTGCATTATATATACACATAATATTCTCAACTTTTATCAAATATTAATGCTTTACATATTGTAAGAACCCATCAAGACTTAATCTCTCTGAGTGCATGCCTTAAAGGGTGCACTGAGAAAGGGGTGGATAGACCATTGGTGCTTTGTAGGATTATTGTCCCTTATTATCACTTATTACCAATCCAACTAACTCTTAAAAACCATTCTCTAAGTTATTACTCCTCTGTTACACACTCCTCTAGTATTTTCCCACTTCTTATCCTTCTTTTCCTCACCTTAATCCCCTTTTACCAGTAAAATGTACTCGATCAACTGGGTCAACCCTATATAGTTTCAAGGGATTTTCTCTTAGGAACTAATTTAACCTTTAGTTGACCTAGCTCATGACCTAGTGAATAATTGTCCAAAATTATGCCATGTCGACTAGGTCTACCATATCAGCCAGGATTTTTAGAAGGATTTAAGGTCAAATATGATTATATATACAAGATCATTTCATCATTATTTTGATATGCAATTAAGAGTTATTATTTGTTCATGTTTCTTTATAATTTTCTCTTCCACCATTCTAATTGAAGAATCTTAGCTTAGGGTTTCTACTTGGAGAATCTAGTCTTATGGATAAGTCTTGGATACTTTGGCCTTTCTTAGTGATCCTTAAAAACCACAAAAACCTCTTTTGAAGACCCTTTGTCCAAGGGAGAGATTGAGTCTTGATGGGTTCATCATTCAGGTAAATATTCTCTAACTTTTCTCCTCTCTTTAGTAGATAGAAGTAGCATAAGTATTGGCTTTGAATAATATTACTCTTCATATTCTATTTATTAGGTTCTTACTCATACATAGATTAATTTAGATTCTTTTATACATGTTTTTATTGTTTATTAACCCCCCATGTTGTGTCACAAGATTTGGTGAAAACTAGATTAGATTTGCTTTACTTGTTATTAGTTTAGGTGAAATATCAAAACATAGGACCCCCTTAGGGTTATTACATAATTGTGCTTGACTGGAGGCGTAAAAACCCTCCCTATCACTATGTATTACAATAATAGATCCCATAATCAAGTCTAGTGGATCTCCATATTTGTCATGTTCCTGGTTAACAAATGTGTTCACAATCAGAAGTGTATAGTATGATCTATCTTATTTGAGTTATGATTGATTTATAGACATGATGTATTTTTGATTCCATACATTTTAATGAACCTGATGTGAATATAACCCTTGTATGTTTTTCTTCACTTATTTCATCATTTTATTTTTCTTATACTTATGATGTTGTGTTGACTATATTGAAACACTACTAATTTTTGTGCATAGGTTTAACACATAGTCATATCTATACAACTTTATTCTATTTGTGTAAGTTTTCCAAACTTCTAGTTCAGACTACTAAGTTGACCCAATTGACCCTATATATTTTTAGCCATCAAAATCAATATATTAGGTTGACCCAATCAACTTTGTATAGTTTTTAGACCCTATTTTCTCTAATAGGTTGACCTAATCAACCCTATACCCTTTTTCATCCCCTGTCTATTGTGCTATGTTGACCCTATCAACTTTGTATAGTTTTTAGACCCTATTTTCTCTACTAGGTCAACCCAATCAACTCTGTATTATTTCTACCTTCTCTATCTTTTGACCCAATTATTTGTTTCACTTTCTTAGAATTTTTTTCATTTCTCTCTAGTCATCATGAAGTATCATGTCATAATATTCTTGGATAATATGAATCTATTTAGACACTATATTGGGTTCTCTTTGCTTCTTATCTTTTTCTATCTTTTCTTCCTCTTTTAAGCTATTAGTTCATCTTGAGATGCCCATCCACCCATTTATCTAGTCTTTGGGGCATCTTATAATGCCCACCCACATATCATTTCAAAATCTAGGGAATCTCATGATGCCCATTTCTACATACACTTACACTTTGGGGAATCTTGTAATGTCCACTCTAATTCTACATGGCATGATACCAAACTAATTCAACTTTAAGAAACCTTTTGAGACAAAAGCTTGTCTCTCACATGATCATTATTGATATATCCATTAATATAGGATCATTTCCTTTATTTCATGATTTCTATATACATATATATATAACACTTTTCATAGGCTACTTACATGGGTCTCTCCCTCTACAGTAGTTCTCTCTTTTCACAAACCTTTAGTCCTTTTATTGATGCCTAAATGTGTACCACATGTGCCCAAAGTGTTTAAAAAACACTTCTCATTTTATAATTATTAATAATTCAATACATGAGTTCTAATTTATGATAATAATATTATCTTTGATGGAACAAAGGCAAAATGAGTGACTATTTCACAATATTTATAATATTTGGTGGTTGGCAGCCACCATGGCCAAATATCATATCTATGTAAAATATGAAGTATACTATGATAAAGATGGTGAATTATGATCAAGAACTAATATAAAGACTAATGTAACATGGATATTCACAATAACCATTAAAATAAGGTGATATGGTTTAAAAAGATCAAAAGGAAGGGTAGGGCAGAAAAGATATGTTGTTGATATTCATTCCAAACATCATGACAAAGTTCAAATATCATCTAGGCATGTAATTAACCAATGTGTAACATGTAATAGAATAATCTCAAATTATATCACACATTATGAAAACTCCTAAAGAAGGTGGAATGATGTAAATAATAACTAGGTTCACTTTAAATATTTACCCCTACAAGCAAACAACATTAGCCCAAATACAAGAAGAGTATGAAAACAAATTGAACCTAAGAAATTTTAGTCAACCTAACATTGGCACAAGTTAAAAACTTTGTAATCAAATGTACACACCAATAATTCATAAGAACCATTCAAATCTAGAAATGAAACTATAAAACTGAGAGAGAAACCATAATAACAAATGACACAAATGAATACGAACAATCTTCATAGAATTCCTCACTTGTATTAGCTACTTAGAAGTTTAAAAGGTGATTTTGGTTTTAAAAACTCCCCCTCATTTATTTAAAATTAAAAATGATCCTTTTATAAGATGTTAGGAAACATCTATCAATCCTAACTAATTAAAAAATTATAGGTGTAGAGATAGGTATCCTTTCCATAAATCTTCTAGAAATACACTAGACTTTCATAATGGACTAATTTATAGGTAGTGTGTTTTACAAAAAGCACATGACTCTAAAAATAGAATATTCCACTTTTAAAATGGATAAGGTTTAGATGTAGGAGGAATATTTTGACTTTTAGAGTCCTCTAGTTGGTGAAGTTCCCATTTATTATTTTAGGGTTTTCAGTGATTTTTTATGCTACCCAATACATGCATTGTCATATCTCCAAGCTATTTGAGGATATAGGAGAGGTCCCCCATAATTTCTAAAAATCTTATTAAATTTATCACTAATGGAATATATCTCAACTTATCTTTACACATGTGATAATTCAACTCCCTTCAAGTCAATCATAATGCTCACAAGGCTTGGTTATGGTCTTCACCTCACCAGGGCATTCTTACAAGTTCTAACAGTGCTCCAATGGTGACCATGAACTCAAAAATCATGAGATCAGATCCATACATTTACATGATTAGGTCTACAAGGTCTCTGATTTAGCCCATTTCACTCATATGGCTTGATGTGGCATTACCATGGCATCTTCATAGGATTTTGCTCATCACTGTTCAAAAAATGACCATTGCCTTTAAATTTGAATCCAAGAATTTGTCTTAAAATTGACATCCTCATGACCATCATTTGATGTATGCATGGACATATTTGATGGGTGCCTAACCATTAATTTTAAACACATTATTTGGGCTCTTTACTATCTTAGAATTAATGTCTACAAAACCATTATTTAACATCCATGTAAACATCATTGACAATCACATGACCATAAATTTTAAACATGTCCATGGGGGTATTTGTTATCTTAAATTTTACATCCATGTGACCATCATTTGATGTTCACATGAATGTCATTGATGGGTAGATGGCAGTCAATTTTAAACAATCTTTAGGATTATTTTCCAAGATTTCCACTTATCATTTCCAAATTCATCCAATTTCTTACATGTGCCATGTGGTGACTACTTGGTGTTTTTATGCTCTTTGTACTAAGCTCCCATGTATCATTTGATCTCTATGTTAAGATCTCATGAGGGTGACACTTGTCACCCCCATGGAGCTTCATAAGACCTTTGATGATTTAATGCTTCACATGCTCCATTAGATCTATCTCATATGAGCAACCATAGATCATTGATCCTAAAAACAAGAATGAAAGTTAATCTTGAGATCATATCAAAAGGAATTAGGATAAAAGAGTTAAGCTAAGTTCAAAACATAATACATGGGACCTCATGAATTAAAAAGGACTCAACATAAAGAATTTGGATCAAGGTTATAAACATAATAAAAGGACTTCACAAAAATAAAAGGATGAATCCTAAGGTTTTAATTGTATTAATAAATATGATAAACATTAGGAAAAGGATTTAGGCTAAGATTTTTAACAAAGGGACCATGCATTTAATTAGACCAAGCTAGGATAAAAGGGAACAAAGGGTCACAAGACATAAAAGAGACCAAGCATGAGATGTTTAGCCTAAGGTTTGGTTGTGTTGAAAAACATGATCAAGCCTTAGGATAAAAATTAAGCTAAGTCCATGGTATGATTAATTTTTTCCTGCTTAAATTTAGATAAAAAGATCATACCATATTTAAATTTGAATTAACATGTCTAGGTAAAACACTAGGCTAGGGTTTCAAAATAATAAACCAAGGTTAGTAAAATATCAATGTAACATTGAAGTAAAAAATTCTAAGCATGTTCATTCTAAAATGGGCTACATTAAACCTGAAATATAAAACATAAATATCTAATGTTAGCATTTTAGATAAGATTAAACCAAAACCATGAATAAATAAGTCAGCTAGACCATGGTGTGGATGATCTTCATTTAAAAATAATATGTAATTATGCTAACGATATTATGATCAAGTGATTATTCAATTTCAAGGTACATATTTGCATAATTTGACACATGGGTCCCCATTTTTTACAAATGGGGATATGTTGACCTCAATAAATGGTGAACTTTGGGGGGAAACATAACAATATGTTAGAATTTAGAGACTCTAGTTTCGATTAATAATGAATCAACTTATTAAATTTGATTAGACACCATTATTAAGATCAATTCATAGTTAAAACAAATATTACATATGTAGAATTAGGATAAAACATCAAAACTTAGTCATGATATGTGTGTGTTTTGATTTCACTTACTGATCTCTAAAGGATTTAGAGAATAAATTATAGGTTCATGACTTTAATCCTTAATATTGACTTTTATCATGTTTGAATATTCATTAAGATCCATACTTTAGCTCAATAAGGCTTGGGAATAACTCTATTTCTAGGCATGTGTCCATAGCCCCAATAGAGATGTATTTTTCTCTAAACAAGGTCTTATTTCACTACCAGCTAGGTGTCCATAGCTCTGATGGAGATTACCAAAATTACCTTTGCTTGGAAAGATATTGATTTTGTAATAATCTCTTATTTTAGTAATTTTTGATGATTTTTAATTTCTAACAAAGCTTGGGAACCAGGTTAGCCAGGTTAAGGGATTTGGTCAAGTGTTTGATTTTCAAACAATCATCCTTGGCTATAAGCTTTATCCCAAGAAATTAACATTTTTTTAAGTGTAAACATGACTATGTCATAATAGTTTAAGCTTTCATCCTACATGTTCACTTCTTAAAACCAAGATTAGATCAGAAAAAGGTTTAAAATCTCAAGGAAATTTTAACGTATCCATCATTATTTGTTATTTTCTCTAAACTACAACATCAAGCTCATATTTAAGAAATCCATGATGAACCAATGTTGAGAAGTCATACCTGCATTTTTAAATTGTGAAGTTTCGTGAACAACTAGATGAAACTTGATCTGAGAGTTATCAAAAAGGACTTATTTAGAAGCAAGGAATAAAGCACAAAAGGAAAATATATATATACATACATTACAAACAAACAAGGGACAAGAAGGAAAAAATCAAGAAATAAAAAATAGGAAAGAAACTAAATTAAGCCCTACACTAACTACATAAATTACTTACCTCCCACATCAAATGTAAAATTATTTATGTTTAGAATGGGATATACTAAGAGGGGGGTGAATCAGTACATCATATATCTTATAAAATTTTCCTTAATCAAATTCCACTTAACCAAACATTCAAGATATGCAATAAAACTGAAACAATAATCACCACACAAGATAGAGAGAGACACCAGATATAACATGGAAACCCAATGTGGGAAAAACCACAGAGAACAATCTCAAGTATATGAATGAGCACCAACTCAAATAATATTCACAAGCACTAACTTACAGGAGCACCAACCCCTTTGCTGAGCACCAATACAATAAATATTTATGAGCACCAACCCACAGGAGCACCAACCCCTTTGCTGAGCACCAACATAGCAACAATTCATGAGCACCTACCCATAGGAGCACCAACCCCTTTGTTGAGCACCAACATATAAAAAACTCATGAGCACCAACCCACAAAATCACCAACCACTTTTTTTGAGCACCAACACAACAATAATTCATGAGCACCAACCCACAGGAGCACCAACCCCTTTGTGTATACCACACAACTATCTCTCAATGTTTCTATCTCAACAAATGATAGTTCATTACAATATATCTTTCCTCTCTTTCACCTTTGCTCTTCTAAGCTAGATATAACAAATACAGATCATATTCATCTCTCATAAATGCTCTTCTAATCTAGATATTTCTATCTCAAATCAAACTCTATCTCTCATTATACAAATGGCTTCTCAAGCCTTTATTTATAGCTTTCCAAATGACCTTTGGCCTTCACCCTTTGTGACCCTTCAATCTTCATGGAAAATGGTGCCAAACTTGTATGACCCTTCATATCCTTGCCTTTGAAAAGTCATGTGGTGACCCTTCATGAGCAAAAACATCCTTCCCTCTTTTGTCCTTATCTTGGTGACTTTTTTTATTCCTCAAAGTGTCCCTTCATGAGAAATTGCACCCTTCCTCTTTTGTCTTCACTTGGTGACTCTTGGAATACCCCAAGATGACTCTTCATGGGAAAATGCATCCCATCCTTCTTTTATCTTTACCTCGTGACTCTTTGACTTCTCTATGGTCCCTTTTTTTGTCTCATATGCAACCAAAAATATATTCATTAATATTAAATAAATATTAACACACATTAGCCAAGATATAACTATTATAAACATCATTAGATGTAATGGGACCTTTATCACCAATAATGCTAGACCTTTAACATCAATGACAATATTTCCAACAATCTCCCCCTTTGTCATTGATGGCAACCTAAATCCTGAAACTGCCATATCCTATCACCTACACATCCTGTCATCTAAAAACATATAGTAACTCCCCCTTACTGTAGCAACTTGTACCTATTCCCTATACCTATACCTATTATTCTCCCCCTTTGACATCAATGGCAAAGGGCCTACCTAGAGCTAACACTTAGCTCCCCCTTAATTGATGTTGAACATCAATGGCAGGAAGTAATAGAAATTACTCCCAACTCCTCTCACAGATCTTTGAATGTGTCCTTTGATCGTGCCTTTGAGAAGATATCTGTCAATACATACACATTGTTCCCTATCATTTGAGCATCTGCAATCAACTCATTTGAATCTTTTCTTCTAATCTCATAACATTCTGCATGAAACTTTAATGTGTATCCTTGATCACATATTTGATTAACACTCAATAGATTATGCTTAAGACCTTTTACAGACAAAACATTCTTAGTCTTAGTTATACCATAATCCAAATTCAAAGTACCTTTTCCAGCTATCCTAGCAGTGGTTTTATCTCTAAGTCTCATTATGCCACCATTTATCTTCTTCAAAGTTATGAACATACTTTTATCTCATGTCATATGCCTTGAACATCCGCTATCAACTAACTATGGTTGATCTTTATTTCTTACATGCAGAGCTGTTTGAACCATCATAAAATCTTCAGGTTATTTCTTCTGCCATGAACATGTCTGAACCTTCTTCTTGATGAATGGAGCTTTAAAACTCTGATCCTTCTTGACTAACTTGAACACGCTTCTATAATACCAAGTTATGTGTCTAAAGTTATTTCACTTGTAGCATACTATGGTCTCTTCATCAAAGCTTGATAGAGGAGCAAAAAAGTTGTGGCTTCTGCTTGAGTCTACTTGACTTTCCTTCTCCTTATTTCTGAAACTATTATCTCTTTTTCTACATTCTAATTTCTTGTGACCATATCCATTACAATAAAAATAATAGCCATAAAAATAATAGCCATAAAAATAAGACCTATCTGTATATCTCTGACCTGATTACCTTTTGTAGCTTTGTTCTTTCCAGCCTTATCTATTTGAAATGTCCTCTATATTCTTCACTTCTCCCCTTTTTATTTCCTCTTTTGTAAGAGCTTCAACATAGCTCTTTTTATTTTCAAATCTGATCCCTATCTTATCTAAATTTGCCTTTTGACTTTCCAATATCTTATTCAGCATGTTAGTGCTATCCTCAAATTTTGAATCACTAACTACTTTATCATTGACTGCTTTCTCAATATCTTCTTTTAAAGAGGCAATTTCAATAACATACCTTTCACATTATTTTATTTCTATTTCCAACTATGATGTTAGATCTTATTCATTCTTCTTGGCTTCTTCCAAGTGTGTTTTTAGATCATCAATAATTTTCTTTGACTCCTTTTCATTTTTCTTGATTTAGCACATCAATATTCTATTCTTCTTCTCAATAGCTTCTAACTCTTCTAAGGCACAAATGAGTTCTCCTTCCATATTCACTTCAGCTTCTTCCTCTTCTTCTTCTTGATCATCTTCATGTATTGCCATGATTAAAATCTCTTCTTCTTCTTAATCACTGACTCCACTATCTTTGACTCAGCTAGGATCCTTAGAATATAGGCTCTTCTTCTCGAATCACTTCTTGGATTTGCCTTTGAAATTCTTCTTGTATGTAGGCTTTTCTTGTTCATCATCATTACCCTTATTTGGGCATCTAGCTGAAAAATGTCCAATCTTTCCACAATTAAAACATTTAAAAGATAATTTTCCTTGATATTTACCTATTCACCTTTTCGGCTTGCAAATGAAAAGTGCTCCATTTTCATCTTCATCATCACTGGAACTATCACTTGATTCTTAAATCTTAGCTTTCTTTTTATTTGATGTCTTGAAATTTGCTTCTCTCTTTAAGGGTTTATCTTATTCTATCCACATCTCATATGCTGTGAGAATACCATGAAGTTCATCCATCTTTAGCTTGGCTAAATTCTTCATCTCCTCAATTTCTAAAACCTTTGCATCATATCTCATTGGTAGAGATCTCAAAATCTTTTGTACCACTGTTGACTCTTCCAATGTTTCTCCAAGACCTTGAATCTGATTTATGATTTGATCAACTTGCAAAAGATAACTTGCTATATCTTCTTCTTCTTCTTCCATCTTCAAACTTTTAAATTGTCTTTTAAAAGTCTGAAGCTTATCTTGCTGAACCTTTTCATCACCTTTGTAAATATTCTCAAGTTTTACCCAAGTTTCATGAGTAGATTTACATTGCATAACTTTAACAAATTTAGATTCACATAAACCACATAAAATAGCATTTAAAGATTTAGCATTACATTCACTTGCCTTCTTTTTTTCTAGAGTAATTACAGGTGTCTGTGGCTCTTCATATTTCTCCACCACTGCTTTCCATATGTCAAATCCAAGGGCCATCAAATAAGTCCTCATTATTATGCTCCAAAAAGCATAATTCATCCCATCAAACAAAGGGCACTTATTTGTATAAAATCCTTCATGTGATCCAACCATCGTGCTTTCTCGATCTACCTCCAAGCTGTAAAACTTTTCAAAAGGAACCTACTTTGATACCAATTTTTAAGAATGGGATATATTGAGAGGGTGGGTGAATCATTATATCACATATCTTATAAAACTTTCCCTTAATCAAATTCCACTTAATCAAACATTCAAGATATGTAATAAAATTTAAACAATAAACACCACACAAGATAGAGAGAGACACCAGATATAACATGGAAACCCAATGTAGGAAGAACCACAGAGAAAAATCTCAAGTATATCAATGAGCACCAACTCAAATAATATTCACAAGCACCAACTTGTAGGAGCACCAACCCATTTGCTGAGCACCAACATATAAATTATTCATTAGCACCAACCCCTTTGCTAAGCACCAACACAAAAATAATTCATGAGAACCAACCCACAGGAGCACCAACCCCTTTTTTGAGCACCAACCCATAGGAGCACCAACCCTTTTTATTTATCACTAACACAACAAAAATTTGTGAGCACTAACCCACAAGAGCACCACCCCCTTTGTATATACCACACAACTATCTCTCAATGTTGCTATCTCAACAAATGATAGTTCATTACAATATCTCTTTCCTCTCTTTCACCTTTGCTCTTCTAAGCTAGATATAACAAATACAAATCATATTCATTTCTCACAAATGCTCTTCTAAGCTAGATATTTCTATCTCAAATCAAACTCTATCTCTCATTATAGAAATGGCTTCTCATGCCTTTATTTATATCTTTCCAAATGACCTTTGGCCTTCACCCTTTGTGACCCTTCAATCCTCATGGAAAATGGTGTCAAACTTGTATGACACTTCATATCCTTGCCTTTGAAAAGTCATGTGGTGACCCTTCATGAGCAAAAACGTCCTTCCCTCTTTTGTCCTTATCTTGGTGACTTTTCATATTCCTCAAAGTGTCCCTTCATGAGAAATTGCACCCTTCCTCTTTTATCTTCACTTGGTGACTCTTAGAATTCCCCAAGATGACTCTTCATGGGAAAATGCATCCCATCCTTCTTTTTTCTTTACCTCATGACTCTTTAACTTCTCCATGGGCCCTTATTTTGTCTCATATGCAACCAAAAATATATTAGTTAATACTAAGTAAATATTAACACACATTAGCCAAGATATAACTATTATAAACATCATTAAATGCAATGGGACCTTTATCACCAATAATGCTAGACCTTTGACATCAATGACAATATTTCCAACAATTTAGTCTACTACAGAACCTTAAAGCATGATTAATTCTATTCAAAGGCCGCTTCCTATGGATATGATCACTTGTATGCTTGTGTCTTCTAGGTGATATAGCTTAGTTTCTTATCAACATTCTTAGATGCATGGATCAAAGATATGGATCTAAGACTCAATCATCTTCTTCCCAAATCTTTCTGTCTTGCATCAAGAGCATTAATTCTCCTTCAATTATAGATAGATAGTGACTTATATCACCTTAATTCACTAATGGTAGATCAGATAGCATTCTTATCCTAATGTTTTCATCAAATTAAGCTTAAGGTGGGGATAAGATACCAATATTTGTACCAAAAAATTCCAAGACATCATGAAAGGCTAATTAATCTTGATCGACTGAAAGAACATGAAATTTATTTAAAACCTTACCATTTGAATCAAGTTTATTATTGAGTGTATCACATGAACTTAGGGGAATACTTTAGGGGCCTAATAGCTCCATAGATTTGGGGAGAGGATTTTCCCCACTCCACCTTTTGTGGAACCTTTCTCCACATATGAGTGGAATATTCTTTATTTTGTCTAATTTTTATGTTTCCATGTTTTATGGAATGGTTGTCAGATGTTAATTTTCATGTTGACTTCCTTGTTCTATAGGAGATGGCTTTCCCTTGGAAAATGTGTTGCCTTCCTTCTTGCAAGGAGTTGGTTTTTATCACATGGTGTTGGAAAATGTGCCCTTGAAAGGTGGAGACCCAATCTTAGCATGTTCCTTTATAGATGAGTTTTTAGATGATCTTGATGAGGTGAAATTGAGTTGTCATTAGTGGATGATGCTTATCTTGGATAAGCATCGCACAATTTCTCTTTTTTGTGTGTATATTCCATCATTTGTTATATATAGGGTGTGGTGTGGCCTTTAGAGGTTGATGGTTTGTTTTTAGTGTGTGGCTTTGAGGATCAAAGTCAAAGTGTGGTGTTTTACAAAGTGTAAGTGTTAATTACAGGGTGTGGTTTAGTAACTTGTGAGATATGAAATTATGTAGGTACAATTAAAAGTGTAGCTATTTATGTAGCATTATCTACATGAGATTTTTATATATTTATGAGAGTTTATTATAGTCTTGGTATTTATATTACTATTTTTATTTGAGAACTTTCATTGGTGGATGTAGCCCACATTGGATGAACCATGTTAGATCTGTGTTATTATCTTTTTCTCTCATTTATGATTTCATAATAATGGTGAATCAAGGAATGTTTCTATGATGCATGTTATTTTATAGCTTTAGATCTAGTTTATAATAATAGTAAATTTGGTTTAGAAGTGTTTTATTCCTAACAATTGGTATCAGATCTATTGGTTTATGTGTGTTTTTCTAAAGTGATAAATCACAGGAAGGCTATTAGCTTGAGTGGGAGCTATGGGAAAAGAGATAATATCTAGAGTTGAGAAGTTTGATGGTAATAATTTTGGTTTGTGGAAAATGTAGATGGAGTATTACCTATATCAGAAGGAGCTACATCTCCCCTTGGAGGGGAAAGTAAAACAACTTGTAAGTATGAGTGATGCAGATTGGTCATTACTTGATATGAAGGCACTGGGAACCAAATTATTATGTCTTACATCTTTTATTAAATTTAATATTTATAATGAGAAAACCACAAAATATCTCATGGATAGACTTGGAAATTTATATGAGAAACCCTCTACTTCTAATAAAAATTATCTTATGAAAATATTATTTAACATGAAAATGTCTGAGAATGGTTTAATAACTAATCATATAAATAATTTTAATATATTTGTAAGTATGCTCACTTTAGTTGGAATCAAGTTTTATGATGAATTTATAGCTTTGATAATATTATGTTATTTCCCTGATAATTGGGATAGTTTGGTTATGGATGTGAGTAATGTAGTCCCTACCAAGGGAAGCTTGAATTTTAAGGATCTTGTAGGTGTGATCCTTAGCAAGGAAATGAAGGAAAAGCACTGGTGAATCATCTTCAAGTAATGTTTTATCCATTGATACTAGAGAAAGGTAAAATGTCAAGATCAAAAGCAACTGAGAAAAGTCAAAAGGTAGATCTAAGTTTAGATCTAGATCTAAGATGATATGTTGGCATTGTGGGAAGAGTGGACACTCAAAGAAGGAAAGTTGGTCACTTAGTGATAACAATGCCAACAAGGAAGAAATAAATGAGGTAAAAGTGACATTAGGTAAATCATGTTAAGATGTCTTAATTCTTTCTATGGATAGTTTTTCTAAGTCTTTGGTTTTAGATTCAGGGGCTTCTTTTCATGTCACCCCACATAGGCATTATTATTTTGATTATGTTCAAGAGAATCTAGGACATGTTTATTTTGGTGATGATCAACCATATGAGATAGTAGGGAAAGGTTGTGTTCAAGTTAATATATATAATGGTAACACATGGATCTTTAAGTATGTTAGACACACACCTATATTGAAATGGAATTTGGCTTTAGTAGGGTAATTAGATAGTGAGGGATGTTCAATATTATTTACTATAGATTATTGGAAAGTTACCAAAGGTGCTCTTGAGATTTTGAGAGGTAAGAAAGTTGGTACTTTATATTTAACTATTAGTGTTGATTTTATTGATTTAGTTATTGCAGATAGAGATGCAACTTTGTGGAACTACAGGCTCAGTCATATGAGCCATAAGGGCATGCAGATATTAAAATATAAGTTACCTGGATTAAAATATCTAGATTTAGAATTCTATGAAAATTATGTGTATGGGAAATAGAATCAGGTTAAGTGCCTAAAGGTTAGACCCACAAAGAAAGAGCATAATTTAAATCTAGTAAACTTAGATGTCTAGGGACCAGCTTAGGTATCTTCTATTGGTGGATCAAATTATTATATTTCTTTTATAGATGGTGCAACTAAGAAAGGTTGGGTTTATTACAGTAAAAATAAATCTGATGTATTTGACACTTTTAAGAAGTGGAAAGCCTTGGTTGAGAATGAAATAGGTCTCAAGTTAAAATGTCTCAAATCAAATAATGGAGGTGAGTATTGTAGTAATGATTTATTTGATTATTGTTCTAAAAATGGAATCTATATGCAAAGGATAGTTCTAATAACTCCATAGTAGAATGGGTATATGAAAGGATGAATAGAAAAATAATGGAATGTGATAAGAGAATGAGGTTACATGCATGGTTGCCTTTATAATTTTGGGTAGATGTAGTTAGTATAATAGTATATCTAATTAATAGAGGACCTTCTATGCCTTTTAATAGAGGCATTCCAAACCAAGCTTGGTTTGGTAAGAATGTTGATTATTCTTTTCTTAGTCTTTGGATGTGAGGCTTTTTCTCTCATTAAGAAATAAGATATCTCCAAGCTAGAGGCTAAATTAGAGAAATGCACATTTGTTGGTTATGGTGAGGATTACTTTTGTTTTCATTTATGGAGCATTAAAGATAGGAAAATATTTAAGTCTAGAGATGCAGTCTTAATGAAAATGTCATGCATAAGGATCAGTTGTAGGAATAGGATCAAGAATAGAAAGAGTACATAGTATTGGATGACATTGTGGATGGAAAATTATCCAAAGATTTAGTTTAGAAACATTATACATTATTACCCCAAACTTATATGGTAATAAGATCTTCTAGGATAAGAAGATCACTTAAACATTTTTATCCTTCTTTGAATTATTTATTACTCACTGATAACAGAGAACCAAAGTGTTATGAGGAAACAATATAGGTAGATACCAAATTGAAGTGGGAACAAGCCATGGATGAGGTGCATAGATCTCTCATGGAGAACCAAACATGGAATTTGGTTAGGATACCCAATGACAAGAGTGCATTGACAAACAAGTGGATCTTTAGGATAAAGGAAAATGATGAAGGGATAAAAAGGTATAAGGCCAAGATGGTGGTAAAGGGGTTTGCACAAAAATTAGGTATTGATTTTGATGATATTTTCTCTCCTATTATAAAAATGAATTCTATTAGGATTGTTCTTAGTTTAGTTATAGTTGAGGATTTTCACTTAGAATAGTTAGATGTGAAAACTGATTTTCTTCATGGTGATTTGGGTGAAGATTTGTATATGAAGCAGCCACAAGGTTATGAGGTCAGAGTGAAAGAGAAATATGTGTGTAGACTAAAAAAGAGCTTGTATGGCCTGAAACAAGTTCCATAATAATGGTACGATAAATTTGATTATTTTATGTTGGAACAAGAATATCAAAGGTGTCATTCTAACCATTTCATATACATCAAACATTTTGATGATGGTTCATTTATTATTTTATGCTTGTATGTAGATAACATGTTAGTTATAAGAAAGAGCATACAACATATTCATATTCTCAAGAAACAACTTAGTGACTCCTTTTCTATGAAGGATTTGGCTATTGTAAACCAAATCCTTGGTATGAGTATTACTCATGACAGGAAGGAGAGGAAGTTGCTTTTATCCTAATCAGAGTATGTGAAGAAAGTCTTGGAAAGGTTTAGTATGTTGGATGCTAAATCTATTTTTACTCCTTTGGTAGGCCACTTTAGATTATCAAAGGAGTAGTGTCTCAAGATAGAAGCTGAAAAGCTTAGGATGTCCAACGTGCCTTACACATTGGAATTTGGTATTATGATGTATGCAATGGTTTATAGTAGGTTAGATATTTCCCAAGTAGTGGGAGTTGTGAGTAGGTGTATGAGTGATCTAGGTTATGAGCATTGGTAGGCAGTGAAATGTATTCTTTAGTTTTTGAGAGGAACCATTGATTTTTCATTATGTTATGGTGGATCAGATACCAATTTCTATGGTTATGTGGACTCAAATATGGCATGAGATATTGATAGCAAGATAAGTATGACCTGATATATACTTACAATTAGAGATACAATGGTTAGTTAGATTTCTAAGATACATAAGGTTATGGATTTGTCAACCATAAAGTCATAGCATGTTTCTGTAGAGGCTAACAAGGAGATGATTTTGTTACAAGAGTTGTTTCAAGAGTTGGGGCATGAGAAAGAAGTTGGGAGACTACACAATGATATTTGAAGTGTTATTCATCTAGTAAAGAACTCTATTTTCCATTCAAGGATTAAACACATTTAGTTACATTATCATTTCATCAGGATAGCTTTGGAGGAGAACTTGGTGAAGCTAGAGAAGATTCATACTAGCCAAAATCCTATGGATATGATGACCAAGATGGTCAGATTTGAAAAGTTAAGTCTATGTTAAATTTTGGTTGGCCTTAGTGGTCATGGAGAAGTGATAGATTTTGTTTAGGAGAAATGATCTCCAAGTGGGATTTTTTTGAGTGGGGATCCCTTTGGGGCTATCACATGACCTTATGGGAATACTTTAGGGGCCTATAGAGCTCCACAAATTTGGGGAGATCATTTTTCCCCACTTCACCTTTTGTGGAACCTTTCTCCATTAGTGAGTGGAATATTCTTTATTATGTCTAATTTCTATGTTTCCATGTTTTATGGAATTGGTTTTTAGATGTCAATTTTCCATGTTAACTTCCCTATTCTATAGGAGTTGGTTTTTCCTTGGAAAATGTGTTTCCTTCCTTTTGTAAGGAGTTGGTTGTTATCACATGGTGTTGTAAAATGTGCCCTTTAAAGGTGGAGACACAATTTTGGCATGTTTCTTCATGGATGAGCTTGATGAGGTGGAACTGAGTTTTCATTAGTGGATGATGCTTATATTGGATAAGCATGGCATAATTTCTCCTCTTTTTGTAGATTTTTCATCATTATATATATATATATATATAAAGTGTGGTGTGGCCTTTAGAGGTTGATGGTTTGTTTTTAGGGTGTGGCTTGAGGATTAGAGTCAATGTGCAGGTGTTTTGCAAAGTGTAGGTGTTTATTATAGGGTGTGTTTATAAACTTGTGAGATACAACATTGTGCAAGTGAAAGTGAAAGTGAAAGTGAAAGTGTAGCTATTTGTGTAGCATTTTTTACAAGAGATCTTTTTATCTCTATGAGAGTTCATTGTAGTCTTGGTATTTAGATTATTATTTTTATTTGATAACTTTCATTGGTGGATGTAGCCCACATTGGGTGAACCATGTTAAATATGTGTTATCTATGTTATTATATTGTTCTCTCATTTACACTTTCATAATAATGGTGAATCAAGGAATGTTTTTGTGATGAATGTTATTGTATAGCTTTAGATCTAGTTTATGGTAATATTAAATATGGTTTAGAAGTGTTTTATTCCTAACATTGATCACATACTTCCACCATTTTTAAGGTGTCATTTGAAAAATATTGATCTATTTCACTTGCATCAACCTCATCCTCCATGCAAAATGGCATTTTAGCTACCCAATTAAGTCCCAACTCATCTTACTTTGGGATCTCTAGAATGATATTTTTGCCTTGAAATACCTCAATTTCTTTCAATAAGTCTTGGTATAAATGTTTCCACTTGTCTTATTCAAGGGAAGACTATATGCCAACAATGACCTCATATGAATTGCTTTCACAACTATCTCATAAAGATAAGTCAGCTTGTATTTGATCTCATTCATGGGGCTTCTTTTCTTGAATATCCTTTTCATCGTCTAGATCATCTTCTATTTCGATTTCTTTTTCAAATGGAAAATCAAAAGCCTACATGAAGGATATATAAATTCAAGAAAATTTAGATGTCCCTATACTAATTTCTTGATTAAACATAGGTTCATATGTATCCCTTTCACTTTGACATGATTATAAGACATTATAATGATTAGTTAGACCTATATCACAAAGATTCATTTCATGTATGTCTTCAAATGACTTATTATTGTTGTTATCATGAAATATATTTGCGGACCTATAAAATCTTTGAGAATCATATTTTATGTTAAATCCCTCCCTAGTATTGCCCACTTGCTTCCACAATTGAAGAAAATCAGTGCTCAATCTTTGAACCATATTACATATGGATTCATCCTCATTCTTTGGTGCTAATGAGTTATGAACTTGATTATCATTACTAGAGGGCACTAAGGCTCTTTGTCCTTGTGGATGAAATACATTTGTATCATTATTGAATAACTCTAAATTTTGTCTAGGATAGGCATGGCTTAAGGGTAATTGGTTTAAGGCTGATATCTGATTGAAGGTAGATGAATTGTGATTAGAATTAGGATTGATATTTAATTTTAGGAAACTGAGGTTGACATTGGAAATACTATATGTAAGATGATCTTGAGGTTGCCTTTGATCATTAATTATTACAACTACAACATAAGCCAATGCTAAAGAGTTTATGACACGAGAAGACCTCTTGAGAAACACAAAAGTCATGAGATCCAAAACATCCTTTTAAATATCTAAAGGCTAAAGCCTCATCAAGTATATAAGGATCTATTGTTTTACTATACAACTTCTGGAATATAGCATTGAAGGCCTTAATGGTCTCACTAGCATCTCTCTTAACAGTAGTGAATTGATGATACAAAATACATGGACTACTAATTTTATCAAATTGATCAATAAATATTTTGTTAAAATCATCCCAGCTAGCTATGTAATACTCTAGGAGGTTGAGAAACCATTCATATGCAACATCTTTCAAAGTAAATGGGAACAATCTACATGCTACATCTTCATGAACAACATTCAAAAGTCTTAAAATAGCTTTGAAACTTTTAACATGTTCTTTAGCTATGATAACATCATTAGGATTGAAAGAAGGAAAATACCTTTCAATATTTCTTGGTAAGTCATGCACAATACCTGGCACATTGATTGGAGAACCACCTAGCCAAACCATACCTTTAACACATGAGCAACCTGACTTGGTGAAATTAGCTGATACATTGAAATTTTATGCTCACCTTGGTCTTGATTTTGGTAATTTTGGTTTATGACCTTGAAACTTGTTTAAAATATGATGCATCAATCCATCCTTTGTAAATTACAATGATTAATTTTACATGTTAAGCCATTTTTTCATAAATATATGTAAAACATGACTATATTTAACTAAATAATTCACAAAGATACGTCTAGATTAATTAATGAGAAGGATATTTTCATCTCTAAGCTCAAATAAACTAAAGTTTTCAAATAACCAAACAATATTTGTAAAAAATTGCTATTACTAACCTTAAACATGGGTAATACACAAAGTATGAACTACCTTTGCATGAATGTCCATGGATCCCCCAAAAATATCAATCTTTGTCTAAAAAAAGAACAAAGATTGGTTTAAGACCATCAAGATCAATGATATTTATATAAATATGCTAAAATAAGCATAAATATGCAAAGAATACATCAATATTTGATCAAAACACACCAAAATTAGCAAATATTCTATAAATTCACAAAGATCTATTTAAGTCTTCCTTCTAACACTAGGGAAGCTCCTCCTATTGATGACTAAATATGTACCATAGGTGTTTAGAGTGTTTAAAAAACACTTCTCATTTTATAATTCCTAATAACTCAATGCATGAGTTACACAATGTGATAGTCCTATTGTATTTGATGGAACAAAGGTAGAATAAGTGACTGTTTCACAATATTTATAATATTTGGTGGTTGGGAGCCACCGTGGCTAAATAGCAGATCTATGTAAAATATGTAGTATACTATTCTAAGTATGGTGAATAATGATCAAGAACTAATATAAAGACTAATCTAAGATGGCTATTTACAATTACCATTAAACTAAGGTGATCTTGTTAAAAAGTAGCAAAAGGAAGGGTAGGGTAGAAAAGAGATTTTATTGATCTTCATTCCAAACATCATGACATAATTCAAATATCATTTAGGCATGCACTTAACTAATGTGTAACATGAAATAACATAATCTCAAATCCTATCAGACATAAGAAAAACTCCTAAGGAAGGTGGAAATGATGTAAATAAGAACCATATTCACATTAAAAATTTACCCCTGTAAGCAAACAACCTTAGCCCAAATGCAAGAAGAGTAAGAAAAAGAAATGAAACCAAGAACTTTCAGTCAACCTAACATTGGTAAAAGTTAACAACTCTACAGTAAAATGTACAAACCAATAATTCATAAGAAACATTCAAATCTATAAATGAAACCAAACAACTAAGAAAGAAAACATAATAACAAATGACACAAATTAATATGGACAATCTTTGCAAAATTCCTTGTTTGTATTAGTTGCTCAAAAGTTTAAAAAGTGAGTTTAATTCTAATAACTCCCACTCATTTTTTACAATTGAAAATTCTCCTTTTATAAGATTTTAGGTAGCATGTTGGTCAGTCCCAACCAATTTAAAAAGTATAGGTGTAGGGACATTTGTCCTTTCCATAAATGTTTTATAAATACACTAGACTTTCCCAATGGAGTGATCTATAGGTAGTGTGTTTTAAAAACCACGTGTGCCTTTGTAAATAGAATATTCCACTTTTAAAATGGATAAGGTTTATCCATATCAAGAATATTCTAACTTTGAGATCCCTCTAGATGGTGAAGTACTCAGTTACTGTTGTAGGGTCTTCATTGATTTTTTATGCTACCCAATACATGCAATCATATCTCCAAGATTCTCGTGGATATAAGAGAGGTCCCCCAAATTTTTTTCAAATCCTATTAATTTTCTTACCAGTGGAATCTATCTCAGCTTATATTTTCACATGTGATAATTCAACTCCATTCAGGTCAATCATAACACTCATAGGGCTTGGTTACGGTCATCACCTCACCAGGGCATTCTTGTAGGTCCTAACAGTGCTCCAATGGTAGTCATGAGATCAAAAACCATAATATTATATCCCTAAATTTTCATTAATAGGTCTAAAAGGTCTCCAATTTGGCCTATTACACTCACATGTCTTGATGTGGCATTTCTATGGCATCCCTGTGGCATTCTGCTCATCACTGTTCTAAAAATGGCCATTACCTTTGAATTTAGATCCAAGAATTTATCTTAAAATTGATGTCCTTCTGATCATCATTTTACATCTACATGGTTGTATTTTATAGGTGTGTGACCGTCAATTTCAAACTTGTCATTTGAGTTCTTTGATGTCTTAAAATTGACATATATATGACCATCATTTAAACTCTATGTGAATGTCATTGAAAAGCATGTGACTATCAATTTTAAACATGTCCACGGGGGTATTTTCTATCTTAAATTTGATGTCCACATGACCATAATTTGACATCCACATTAACTTCATTTTTGGGCACATAACAACCAATTTTAAACACGTCTTTGGGATTATTTTTTAAGCTTACCACTTATCATTTCCATGTTCATCTAGTTTCCTAAGTGTGTTATGTGGTGATTGCTTAGTGCTTCTATGATTTTTGTACTAAGCTCCCATGTATCATTTGATATTTTTACTAAGCTCCTATGATGTTGATATTTGTCACCCCCATGGAGCTCCATAAGACATTTGATGATTCAATGCTTGTCATGTTCCATTGGATCCATCTCATATGAGAAACCATGGATCATTGATCCTACAAACAAGAATTAAAGTTAATATATAGAGCATATATAAAAATCTTAGGATAAAATATTTAAGCTAAGTTCAAAACATATTACATAGGACCCCATAAATTAAAAGGAAATTGACATAAAGACTTTGGACCAAAGTTAGTAATATAATAAAAGAACCCCACAAAAATAAAAGGATGTAGCCTAAAGGCATATCCTAAGGTTTTCATCATATTAATAAATGTGATAAACCTTAGGATAAGGATTTAGGCTAATATTTATAATAAAGGGACCATGCATTTACTTAGACCAAACTAGGATAAAAGGGAACAAAGGGGTCACAGGACATAAAAAAGACCAAGCATGAGTTTTTTTACCCTAAGGTTTGGTTATGTTAAAAAACACAACCAAGCCTTAGGATAAAAATTAAACTAATTCCATGGTATGTTTAATTTCTTCTCATTTAAATTTAAATAAAAATCTCTCACCAAATTTGAATTTGAATTAACAGGTCCAGATAAAGCATTAGGCTAGGGTTTCAAAATATGAATTTAATCAATAAATTATAGACTAAGGTTAGTAAAATATCAATGTAACATTGAATCATAAAACCCTAAGCATGTTCATTCCCAAATGGGCTCCATTAAACCTGTAACCCAAAACACAAATATCCAATGTTAGCATTTTAGATTAAACCAAAACCATGAATAAATAAGTTATGCAGACCATAGTCTCCATGATTTTCAAATAAAAATAATGTGAAATCATGTTAATGACACTCTAATCAAGTTAATATTCAATTTCAAGGTACACATTTACAAAATTTGACAGATGGGTCCCCATTTTTTAGAAATGGGGATATGTTGACCTCAACACCTTCCTTTTTAGTCTTTTGATTTCCCCTTTTTGTCATGAGTTGCATTGTAAAACCATGGATATGACCTAATCTTCCTCGTGATTTACCATAGTCTTCTTTATTTTCATATTCTTTTTACACACTTTTTGAATCCATTAGATTATATTTTGTGAGTTATATTATAAGATCATGGATAGGACCTAGCCTTCCTCACAAAATACCATCTTATTTTCATTTTTTTGGAACCCTCGTGGGTTTATCTTTTATGATTTTCAATGTAAGACCATGAGTAGGCCCTAAACTTATTCATAAAATTACCATTTTATCATGCCTTTTTTAGAATATGTTTTTTATCCTTGTTCTCAGCTTTAGCTTTTGCTTCTTTAGATAGATGAAATTTTCACAAAAATCTATGTTAGCATGTTTTCTTCCACTTACCATATTCTTATTATAATGAATCACACTTTACTATCATTGTATCCCTATTTCATGCTTTGTCACATTTTTTCATGATTTGAATTAATTCACATTGTTCCATGTGTCATTCCTCTTGAATTCCTTCCCTTTCACTCCATATTGAATAAAACAAGGTCGAAGTTAAGATATCACTTTTATTTTAACTAGACTTATGTGAATCTTAGACCCCATGCTCTTTAAATTTCTCAATTTTAGAAACCAAGTCCCAAGTATTCAAATGAAAGTCATATTTAGCACCAATGTTTGGTTTTATGAATCCGTATGGAGGAGGAATATAAAAAACCATCAAGAAAGTTAAATCCAAATTATTTGAAACAAAAGGCAATGATATACAAAATGCAACATACAAAATTAAAAATTCAATATCACATCAAAAAATATGATTCTAAGCACATATCCAATCTCTAATTGAAGATTAAACTGCATAGTTGGCCTCACATAGAGTTGAGGTCCATTGGGGTGTGGTGGGCTAGTAAATTGGAATATGAGAATTCAACAAACTCTATGGTGCTACCTAATTTATCATGTAAGTACCCAATATTCATAGTAGACTGATGACTCTATAAAGGGTCCTCAGGAATGGGGAACATGTTGTGGAAAGGTAGGTCTATTTAAATTTTCATGCATATAGCCTTCATGGGATGATCTATAAACTGTATTTGTTAACCTAAGACTTGTGTGGCTAAGAGAAGCTATTCAAAGTATTTAAGGTCAAAAGTCCTCTTGTTTTGACAAACCTAATTTGAGTATATTGACTTCGATAAAGAGTTCCTCTACTTTGGTTTTTCCTTCATTCTCCCCTCCACCCATTTCATTTCCCCCCTTGATAGGCAAATTGTGATTCCAAATTTATTTTCCTTTCAAAGTATTTAAGGTCAAAAGTCCTCTTGTTTTGACAAACCTAATTTGAGTATCTTGACTTCGATAAAGAGTTCCTCTACCTTGGTTTTTCCTTCATTCTCCCCTCCACCCATTTCATTTCCCCCCTTGATAGGCAAATTGTGATTCCAAATTTATTTTCCTTTCTTCTATATTACCTTCTTCTTCACCTCTTTAAAACACGGTATCACTACTTTGTTTTAGTTTTATCTATCCTTAGAGTGAAACAACATGTTTGAGTAACTATGGATTACTTTATTTACACTGTAGATTTACATTCCTAGACTTATTTTTTCATCTTTTTACCATTTTTCATTTGTTGTATCACCCTTTTTTTGGGCACTTTAGTCTGTTAATTTTATGCACATTTTTCTATTATTGAGTGAGATAAGGATTGTTACTGCTCACTCATCAATTTTGTTTTACCATTTTATTTCTATTTTTTACATTTGATGTTTGATTACCATATTTTTTGACATGTATCCTTAGTTAGACTTGGTGAGTTTGCCTTTATTACTTAAGGTTTTCTTGTTTAATTTTTTCAATCTTTAGTAGCCTTGGATTTTTGGTTACATGATTTAATCTTATTTTGACTTGGTCATTTGGTCTAACATAACACTTGTCACCCAAGATTACCAAATTTCCATGTACATCCCATCCTCATAGCACCATTTATCTTAGCTTTCCTACAATTGTTTATTTTTTCTCTTTAGTTTTATATTCTTGGGTTTATCAAAATCAATCTCTGCACACTACACAATCAAAACTAATAAACACAACATACAACCATCTAGTGATAAAGGTAAGTCAAGGTACGCATCATATTTAATTTTTTGTCATTTAATTTAAGTTATTTTATGCTTTAAATATTGTAACTTATTTTTATCGTCAACATTATGTGTTTTTATGTTCTTTCTCGAAGAACCATCCCTTATTGCACCATAGTGACACGTGATGACATTTGAATGGGATATATGTATACACATAATATTTTCAAATTTTATCAAAGATTGACATTTTAAATCTTATAGGAACCCATCAAGACTCAATCTATTTGAGTTCAGATCTTAAAGGTAGCATTGAGAAAGGGGTGGATAGATCATTAGTGCTTTATAGTATTGTTATCCCTTATTACCATTTATTACCAATCCAATTAGCTCCTGAAAACCATTCCCTAAACTATTAATCCTATATTACACACTCCTCCAATATTTTTCCACTTCATATCCTTATTTTCCTCACTTTAATCCCCTTTTGTCAGTTGGATATACTAGGTTGATTGGGTCAACCCTATATAGTTTCAGGTGATTTTAACTTAGGAACTAGTTTGGCCTTTTGTCGACCTAACTCATGACCTAGTGAATAATTATCTAAAATTATGTTAGGTTAAATGGGTTGACCCTAACAACTAGGATTTTTAGAAGGGTTTAGGTCAAATATTCCTATATATATAAGATCATTTTATCATTATTTTGATATGAAATCAAGATTTATTATTCACTCATACTTCTTTACATTCTACTCTTCCACCATTATACTAGAGGATTCTTAGCCTAGGGTTTCTACTTGGATAATCTAGTCTTGTGGATAAGTCTTGGATGATTTGGCCTTTTTTAATGATTCTTAAAAACCATATTAACCTTTTTTAAATCCCCTTTTTCAAAGGGAGAGATTGATTCTCGATGGGTTCATCATTCAGGTTAGTATTCTCTAACTTTTCTCCTCTCTTTAGTAGATAGAAGTAGTATAAGTATTTGATTTGAATAATATTAATTTTCATGTTCCATGTATTAGGGTCTTACTCATATATATATATATATATATATATATATATATATATATATATATATATATTGAGATTATCTTATACATGTTTTGACTATTTACTAACCCCCCATGTTATGCCATAATCTTTGGTGCGTAATAGATTATATTTGCCTTACTTGTTATTAGTTTAAGAGAAATATTAAAACACAAGACCCCCTTAGGGTTATTTCATGATTGTGATTGACTAAAGGCTTTGGAAGCCTCCTTATCACCATGTATTATGATAAGATATCCCTTAACCATTTCTAGTGGATCCCCATATTGGTTATGTTCCCTCTTAACAAATGTGTCCCCAATCAAAAGTGTATGGTATGATATATCTTCTCTGAGTTAGGATTAATTTATATACATGATGCATTTTTTATTTCATATAATTTACCTCCAGTCAAAGACCAATGGTATCTCATACACCTTCCTTATGGGAGTGGCCCTACCCTTCATAGAGGGGTAGATAAGAATAATATAGATATCAATAAATAATCAAAACCTGTGTATGTACTATCACTATTAAATACAACAATAAACTAGATTATGGAGTCCATTTTTTTATCTAATTGATATAAAAAAATGCATTTAAAATAGAATTACAATGAAATGATAATGCCAGCTATAAAATTACTTTGGCCAAAGTTTTCATTATAGAATTTAGATTTAAAAATTTGAGTCATTTTCACTCACTTAAAAATCTTTGCTATTGAATCAATAAATAATGATACCATGGGGTACATATATGAGTTAACCACTGGCCTAATCATATGTGTACCTCATGCTATCCATACATAACATATAGTTAAAGATTCAAAAGTAGAGGAATACATAATTATGAAATAATGAAAGATGTAAACAATCATAATTCATAAATTCATTTGATTATATAACAAATATGTTTATTAAGTTAGAATAAGAATCAAGTCATTATATGATTTTATTCAAACATATGCTTCTAATCTATATCCAACAGTATATCCTATGCAGTATAAATTTAAGGGTAGATTATTATAATATCCTGCGACATAAAAATGATGTAATAATTATAAGCCAAGGATCCAACAATCATAAGTCATAAATTCCAACTAAATTCAAGTCTATAAAATCAGATAAAATTAGCATTAAATTTTATAATGGTTATGTTAATATTAAGTTATTTTATTTTTTTAACTTGTCCTACCACCATTCCATATGTAAGCGATTATGACAACTATATCTTAACAGAATGTACTATTATATTTTCTATTGCATTGAGAATACATCACATCTTAATCTAATACATTATTCATTAGAATTTGCCCTCATATTTCCACTTATATAAGCCTTCACAAAATCTATAGAACTAGGCATTTTATTTTATAAATTGATAAATTAAGGATATGTTTAAATCAAAAACTTCTTCCTTATTTATACTATAATAAGCAGTCAATACATCCATATCATTCCTTCAACTAAAAATAAGGTAAATTAGAATGGCCATTTTGGCCTAGCCTCCACTATATTTCCATTTATAGATGGTCCTTATATGGGCAACCTTTATTTATAAATCAACTCAAACACTTTAAGAACATAGGTCTAGATTATAAGAACACAAATTAGTTCAAATAATTTTTTTTTACTCTTTTCCTTATATGGATTTATGACTATATAGATTCATTAACACATCTTAATATTTTTCTTGAGAATCATTACTGAGAATATATTCTTGTTATATAGGCTCTCCTATCTATACATCCATCAAATTTATTAAAAGGACCTATAGTTAGGTGAAAATAATTAATTTAACCTTTGTATTTAGTTAACTAAACAATCACCAATTAACCTGATTCCTTTGATACTGATAGAAATTTTTAACAGTAGCAAGTGTTATTTGATATATACTACATGATTGTGTTAATATTCCATAAATCGATGATATTCGGGCCTAAGTTTCCATTCAGATAACATTATCCCTTCTATGCATGTACATATCCCAAAGCTTTATAAATGATGATTTAACTAAACCACTTAAAGGATTCCTAATTCTTTATTATCAATCATCTTATTTCAATTTTGAATCATAATAAAAACCAACATATGATATCAAGAGAAAATCATTACTCAAACTTTATAATACAATAAAAGCTACATAACCAAAATCCTAGTTTCATATTCTTACACCAAATCTAAGGCAAGAGGGTATATGATTTCTTATGCATACCTATAGGTATCTATATAAGACAAATATACATGCATATACATATGAAAATAAGAATACAATTAAATCATAGTTTATAAGAATGAACCTAGATCTAAAATTTCATAGATTATGCATTCATTGGTATTTTCATTTAATTAAAGGAGATAAAACCTCAAAAGATAAAAATATTTTCATAATATAGGCTTAGGAAATTTAAAATAGAGGTCATTAAATCCACTTAGGTTACTAACACAAAATCGTGCAATAATCTTTGATAAAATACAGAGTCCCATTTTTTCAATACTTGGCTCCCAAAGCTTTATAGGTCCGAGAATGAGATTTTAAATCCCATCCTCAAGTCTATAAACCTGATAGGATAGGGTTTTTTAATAAGGCCTCAATCAATTTTTTATTTATATGATAAAATAAAAACCTTATGCCAAAACCCAAAACTCATTTTAATATAAAGCTAAGTAAATGACTAACCTAGTATTGAAATAGGCATGTATCTATCTTCACCTTTTTGGAAAAGCTAAGCTTTTCACTTATTTTATTCTTTTCCTATCCGATGGTGATGATTCATAGGTATCCCTTTTTTTTTCCTCCTCATTTTACTTATGTTCATTCCCAAATTGTTCATATTTGGCATGAATTCCATCGGACTCATTTTTTTTTCTAACTTATCTTCATACACATGTTCACATAAATGCTTCACTCCCCCACTCTCATTCAAATCATAGTTCCATTTCTTGCATGTGATCTTGGATACCAATCCACTATCCACCCTCAATATAAGGTCAACCCTAATTATAATGAGGAATTAAAACCTAATTCTAATCCCTTTACCCTTTTGACAAAGCATCCAATGATTTAAAAAAACTTGAAGCTTCCACTCCATCATAACTCTTATTATAACATAAATAATTATTCTAAATCAACACTTTGAAATAAAAACTAAACCATTTACCCTAAGGGGGGTATTTCCCTACTTATTCTTCATGATTTTAACTTCCAAGTATGGATTAAATTTATATGATCTTGCCATCCAAGATTAATGTAATAAAAGAATCCTTGAACTCAGATAGAAAAACAAATGACCCTTTCAACTTAAGGTAGTCAAAAATTCAAAAAAATTATGCATAAGTAACTAATGAGATAATAAGATGTCCCAAATTGATACTAGATATATCAAACATCCAACTAGATGGATTTATAAGATGTGATCAACCAAATGTATATATAGACTAATTTTTACTCTACGTCATATTTAATTTTTTTGGTCGAGCACTGCAATTTTGGTCCTTGCATACCTTGGACGTAATGGCAAAGTTTTAGAGCAGAGGGCAAGTTCAATTCTGCCTAAGTGTCGAAGAAAAGTGGAAGATACCAAGTGTCACCCTCTGGTCATGGGTCTTTTTCCCCTTTTGTTTCTTTCATCTCATTTTTGCCTAAGTATTAAATTTGGGTAGAAGCCACCAAGTGTCGAATTCCAAGAGACGAAGCTAACTAGCTGGCATCCTCTAAGGCCCTTTTATGACTTTCAAGAAGGCCATGGAATGTGCCATGTATCCAGTAACATCAAAGAAAAACACACCACATGTCAGCATCTGCATCTCAAAGAGGCACCCACATTTCATTCTATTTTTTAGCAAAGACTTTCAATGAGCTAAGCAACAGAAAAGTAGAAAGCGACAGGTGGTAGTTGTGGAGGCCCTGAACTACCTTTTTAAAGAAGCAATGGAAGTCACCATGTGTTAACTTTTGAGAAAATTGGTTCAACATACAAAGCCATCATTTTATTTTATTTAAAGTGTTGAAGTGTAGCGAAAGCTGCCAAGTGTCACTCTCTGGGTCCCTCTCTACTCCATCCCCAGAGAAAGTGGAAGGTGCCACATACCCCTAAAAGAAGAAGCAGAAGATGCCACGTATCTTCCCAAGATCAGTAGAAGTCACCATGTGTCAACTTCTGAGAAACCATCTTCGAGCCTAATTGTTGAATAAAGATTGTGGTGGGTCCTGGATGTTTTTCTAAAAGACTATGGAAGCGCCAAGGAAACAAGCGAAGACTGGCATGTGCATCCATCCCTTCCAAAAGGATTGCTCGAGCAAGGAATGTGGTGAGTTTTATTTTGTTAAAACTACAAAGTATCGAGGAAGCAGATTGCGATAGGTGTTGAAGGTGGAGCATTCTTGAGTAGAATATAGAAAAAGTAAAAGCTACCAAGTGTCGTTCTTCGGTGCCTTCTAGACCATAAAGACAATTTTCATAAGATTGGCTACGTGTCCTCTTTTATTTCAATAGAATATAGTGTCTATCTATTTTTTGTAGAAAAGATGGAGGGAAACTTAGTGGGAGTTATCCCTGATAGATAAAACAATGCACTGGGTACATTTTTTGGGCTCGCAAGCATTGAAAGTGACGTCTGTTTGTCCCCTATAGGTAGAGACAGAGTGGACAGTTGAGCAGCCAAACAGGTGATGGAATAAAAAATTTAGGCACAAAGGGAGGTAATAGACATGAATCACCATGCCACGATTAGAATAATCATCCCACTCCAACATGGC
The DNA here is from genome assembly GCA_037957365.1 of Torreya grandis. Lineage (NCBI taxonomy): Eukaryota > Viridiplantae > Streptophyta > Pinopsida > Cupressales > Taxaceae > Torreya > Torreya grandis. Next base: position 472,163 of record JARHVA010001628.1, read on the forward strand.
CATTCTTAATAAGACCAAGATACATCCAAGGCATTGAAGGTGCCATCTGTTTTATCTCTTGCGAGTGAAGGATGAAGTGGAATTGCATGGGAAAGAGAGCGATGTAAGGAAAAATCTGAGGCTATAAAAGAAGAAGAATTGTAAAGAGAGAAAGGGGGAACATTCTATAGTTTTAGACTTCTAGAGTTTTTGACCAGTAATATCATTTGCTCTTGTCTCATTTTTCTTGAGTTGTAAAGTTAATGTAACTGTGCATGTTTCTGTGCCTTTTATGTGGCTGAATAAATTAAGAGGATTGAGCTCCATGCCTTGGTTGGTGTTATTTGTGTCATTTTCAAATTAGTCTATGCTGTAGATTCTTTGGAGTTATGATTAGAAATGTCATTTGATTTTGTCTCATTTTCTTGAATTGGAAGTTTTACATAACTGTACTTGATTTTTGCACCTCTTATGTGATTGAAAGATTCTATTAAGAAGATTGAAAACTATGCCTTTATTCTATTAAGAAGATTGAACACTATGCCTTTTTTGACATTCTCTATATTCCAACAAAAGAATTCCCTATTGTGGGCCTCTATTTCTATTATTCCAATCTCTTACATTGATCATGCACTTGTCTACTCTTAAATGTAATTAAATCCTATAATAGTCTCACTGTGCTCAAGTTAGGACTAGGATCACACTCAGGTGAATCACCATAGTTAGGCTTCAGTTCTTGCATTTGCATTTTGTTTAATCTCTTATCCCTTTTCCCTAACACTTGATACAAAGGAAGAGACCAGCTTCTCTAAAATATGGAGTTTGTTTCAAGCTGCATTATCCCACAGCTTGAAACTTCCCATTGTTGATTGATTAAGATCAAGTGCAATTTTCATCATCAATAGTTTTTGGCATGCCCGATGGGACTCCTCTTTCAAGGAGTTGAAGAATTTTTGGTGTGTTCTTCGACCAATTAGCCTTTGGAGGTTTTTAGCAACACCAACAATGACTCTGAGTCAAATCAGCCGATCAAGTAGTCCTAGTATCATTAAGAAATCACCTTTTGGTATGTATAATTTTGTTACTCATAGCTATGGGTCTTATTCTCCTTCATATATTTTCAATCAAGAACAAGCTTCTCCTAGAATCATGTCAAGTAACAAGGATACAGATGATCATGAGCTATACTAATCTTATGCCCAGTCTCCCCAATATGTCACATCCCATGCTCAACCTAATCTTGTTTTCACCTTCAAATAAGCATTGCTGGGATTTATAAAATATGTGTTAGAGCTTGACAACAAAAGGGGATGTGGCCAAGAAATTCCTTGTCATGTCATCCATCAAGTAAGGGATGCAATATATCTGATTAAAAGTGAATGGGATCCCATTGAAAGAGCAGATTACCAAGAGCTTACATATGAGATGCTGGATGTATGTGGATTAATTGCATTTCTAGGAGAGAAGCTAAGCATTCATGAGAGACAACATTACCAAGTCTATCAAAATGCCTATCCACCACCACCACAAATTCCAGATCAGGGATACGCCACCCTTGTTCATGAGCAAGGTCAAACCTGTCAAGGTCATTTCCTTAATAATGTGAGTCTATGATAGCAGCAAGGGAAGAGGACCCCAAACCCTCACTTTCCCCTTAAGTCCTTTTCATCCTTTCTCAAGAAGATTCTTGTTTTTCATCATAGCCTTCTTCTGTATCCCTTTTCAAAGAAGAATATATATGGGAAGAAGCAAATGAGTATGCAGAGGAGTGCGCTCAATTCATGGCTAGTCAAAAGGATTCCATAAGTATAAATAAGGAGAAAACCACCATAGGTACCCACTTTGATGAACAAGAAGACAAGTCACAAGTTTTTATCTTAACCTCTGATGAGGAAGAAATCATTTCTAACTTTTTTCTCACTTTGTAAATGGATACGGAGGAGCATGGACACTCCCTTGATCAAGCCATCGAAATAGATGACACTATCCTTCAAGAAGGCTATGAACTAGTTGAACATGGAGAAGACAACTGTGAGACTCAACTGAGTATGTAGAAGGGATGCTAGCTTTGAGAATTATCCTTTTAAGAGGATGAAGTCATTAAGGAGCATGATAATGAAATAAAGCTGAAATCTGAAGAAGATAAGTCGAAAGATAATGGATATCAAAAGGCATAGAGTGAAGAACCTACAGCCAATGATTTCTTGATGACACACGATAGAATGAAGAACTAGTATTCAACAAGCTTTCAAGGACAAGAAGAGCTTATGGATGTCAAAGTCATGTTCGACTCAAACTCACTCGAATGCAGACAGATCTGTATGGCTAGTGCAGAGGACATTTCACCAAAGATATACCTATTTCAATCATCGGTATGGAAACATAAGTTGGCTTGTCATAAAGAAGACGTTGGAAAGTTCATTTTTGATCCTGGAGGGAAATAAAGATGTTTAATTAATGTAGTTAGGAAGTTTCCCATTCCTGCATTGTTTCATTTTTTGTTGTTGTTTTCCTACTTTTATTTTTAAATAAGCATTTTAAATGCAGAGTCAGCATCTTAGAAGTTTTTATTCTTTAAAATTTTGCCACATTAAATGCTCCCCCAAATCTTTCGAGATCTCTAAGGTACCTTGTGCTATATAGCGTGTCCACCTCGTTGTTTCTCAAAGATTGAGTAGGATTTGCTAACGATCATCTAAATTTAATGTTATTTGGGACTTGATAGGCCCATAAATATCCCTTAGCAAGTTTTAAAGTTTATGAGCTCTCAAGCATACCTACACTTGAAAAAATATCTTGCTCATTGTGATTGTTAGTGCCTAGTAAAGTTTGCTTCAGCAAGCATGTTTTTATCTTGTATAAGACTCACATACCAGGTATTACACAAGAGATATAGAGATGGCAGGGACATCATCTTCACAATAAGGAACAGGGACACTTGGATATCTCGATAGGTTACTGGATAGTAAATCATATGCTACAGGTCTTGTGTAACTACCAAGAAGTTATCCAAGAACCAAAACCCTGGGAGTCAATTAGACCAGTGACCCATCGAAGGTAAAGGATTATGCAAATGGAATCATGGACCCAATCTTGCAAAGAGCCAGCAATAAGAATCTCAAAGAAGGGGCACACCAAAGGTGTCTACAAAGAGCTAGGGCAAGGCAATATGAAACATTTGAAATGAGGATATGGACCTCACAACTGGCTCAGTTCATTATCCCAACTATGCACCCCTACCCTGATTTGATCAAATTATGCACAAACTTGCTTCATGCACAATCTTGCACCATTCAACAAGGCCCCTTCATGTTGCAAATCACCCCACCAACTATCAAAAACATGTTTGCCCTGCAATACGATGGTACCACCACCTTCCCCACTATTGATAGGATGCAAAGGATGTGGGTGAATGTCAACACTCAGACAAGGTTTTTGAGGTCTGAGCTACAAATGGCTAATGGTGATACAACGGTACCCACTCTCCTTATACCAAGAACTCAATTCATGCCCACTAGACAAGATGCATTATCAATGATGGCTCTCATCTTTGGCATGAAGGATGACATGGTGGTATATTTTGAGTAAATGGTCATCCTTTTTAGGCTAAAAATAGTTGACAAAATGTAGGAGTATCGACTCGACTTCTCAAAACACATCACTTTTTCAATTGTGGAGCAGTTGACACAATTCAGATTGAAAGGGGTATTCAAGTATTCCTCTTTTTTGTTCCATCTCATACTGCATCAGAACCCTGACCTTTTCACCTAATTTATTAATTTGAACCTATATGACCTAGCTTTTGACCCCCAAAGAACCATTCCTATGTCTGCATGGACATATGTTTTATTAAGAACTAGTGACCCGTATGATTTTTGGGAACTATTCGTTACCCCTATTCTTCATTGCCTTAGCCCTGAGCCTATCATAAATAGGTTATTCCCAAGTGTCATGAACCTCTTGGTCAATTTACCAATCTCGTGTGACTACTATTTTGGGTCCCATCACATGATCATAAGGGTCCATGGATTTTGTGGAGAACCAGTGTTGCTACCAAAGAACTTAACTCTTAGGTTGGCATTCCTAGAAGTCACCAGATAGGTGTCGGTAGTTGATAATGAGTATGGATCTGGGAAGAAGAAGAGGAAAATGTACAATCTTCTATGGATGGTAGGCAATGTAAGCCTGGAAGCCAGAGAAGTTAAAATTGTGTTGCTAAGAAAGATGGCCTTCCTGGGTTTCCTACTAATTGAGGACAAATCGGTTTATGATCTAGCTAATTACATAGCTTCTGTGGTGAGAACTAATAGGATTGGGACTAGGATTACACATGAAGGCTGCCCTTTTTGGGAGTCTAGGAAAAACCCTGCAGAAGATACCCCTAGTCTCTATGTTGAACTAACAAATCTGCCCCTACCATAAAATAGGCCATGGGAAACCTTCTATGATAAATAGAGGGATTATGATCCCAAAGTTAGGATGACTTCTAGTTTGAGAAGGATGCTAAGGAACAAAGGTTGGGATGTGGAAAAGATTGAGGCCTATTGTAAATATAGGTAGAAAATTTCCCAAACCACCCACACTTTTGGAGACATGGACTCAGATGAAAGATGGGAAGAACTCTAGGATGAGTGGCATCCCTCCCCTACATCTAGCCCAGAACCAAGCCAGTTACCATAGACCTCAGAATAGAAAGCTAGAGCAGGACCAAACTAGCAACTATAGACCTTAGAGCAAGCTGCAATTGCCATAGAACAATAGAGGAGTGTGGTGTCCTCACCACCAAAAGTCTCCCCATCATCGGGAGTGATTGAAGTCCCTGGTTCTCCACAAGCACCATTAGCAACAATAGAGGTGGAAGAGAGACAAACACAGCCAGAGGAAAAAACACCCAAGAAGAGAAGAAGGGTGCACTTCTATTTGGAATCAGAGGAGGAAGAAGAGCCTTCATAGTGCCCAGAGCAGAGCACTACAACTTCCCCTCAAGTAAGTATTACTTCCCATCCTCTCTCTCAATCTATTCCTCACCCTATTGGCATGATGCCTCCACCCAGTCAAATGACACCTCCTTCCACTGCTGCCATTCCCATTTCACAAGTCACCCCATCATTAGCACCTCAGGCCCTAACATTACCCACTTTCTCCCCCTCTGTTCCCAAAAAGATGCCCCTACAACTCACCCCTAGCTAGGCAATGGTTATCCAATACAACCTGCCACAAGGGTATCCTTTTGTAGGGGGACATATTGCATCCCCTTCCACCTTCCAAATGCAATTTGATGCTACTATGAGGGCAAGAGAGGCTCAATTAGAGAAGAAGAGAATTAAATAGAATAAAGCACTGGCTATTCCACACTTGTGGTCACAATTTGACCCCATCCAATAACAGCTGATGGTGACCCATTTATCACCCAATGGTTCCAAGTCAAGCGAGCAAATGTAGCCAAAAGACTATACGATGAACGTAGTAGCCATTGGCATGTCCCTATTCAGGCCCCAAGATAGAGTTGAGCTGTTGACAGAATCCACTTTTATGGTCACATAAGATTATTTGAAGAAATAAAAAAGCTTGCAAAAGATGGAGGTTGATTTGGCCAAAGAAAAGGCAAACTTTAATAGTTTGGCCAAAGAAATAAACAAGAGAGACAATGAAATAGCTAGTCTACATAAATAGTTGTAAGATACTATTTCCCTTCAGACTCAATGGGCAGTCCAGGCCTAGAATGATTCATTGAAAATAGAGCTCACACTTGTAAAAGATGAAGCCATAGCCCTTAGGTAGGAGAATGCAATGTTGTAGGGAAGAGTCAAAGGACTTCAACTGTAGGTTACCCAATCATAGCAAAGGATGTTGGAGGAGTAAAACAAGGCTATGGATTTTCAAGCCCAATTCTAGGCAGAGCAGTAAAGGATGGTGCAAATGACAATCGAGTTGGCTAATAGGCCAAGAGGTCTTAGAGTAGTGCAACTAGTGAAGGAGCTCTATGATTCAGCGTGGGAGAGAATCTCTTTAGAGATTATCCAGCTCAGGCCATTTCTCACCTTCTTGCTTAATGCACAACAATTGTGCAAGAGGGTGGAAAATTCAGTACAAAACACTCTGGCCATGGTCTCTAGAAGAGTCATAGACTCCCATTCATCACTGTAGAAGCTCTATGACATGATGGATGCAACATTGGCAACCATGGGAATCCTTGACAGAATGGCTGCCACAAAATGGGTCAATGAGGTGCTCAACTGTAATGCTAAGGCCAACAGTTGCAAAGAATGTCTCAAAGTCATGAAAGAAGGCATCGATGAGATGAGACAACATATTAAAGACATGGTGTGACTGGGCCTTCCTTCTCTATTTTCAAATGCAAAGATGGTGTTGATGGTCGATCAAATTAAACCATTACTACTGGCAAAATAGAGGGATCAAATAGTCTTCCAGAGCTTGCAGGATGATTCCTTAGTCTCAGAGGTCAAAGTTGTTCTATTTCTTATTTCCCAATTGGAATTCAAACTAAAAGCTATGGTCCAAATCCTACATGCCTTTTCACACAAAGATATCATTAACCTTGATCTGGCTTTTGTTAAATTGTAGAATAAGCAAGGGTTATCTGACCATGAGTGGTCTATCTACCAGATGGCTCTTTTGAAGCTATAATTTCCACAATTTTGATCTAGCAAGAATTGGGTTCTTTTTGAGCAGGCTCAAAAGTCTTGGGGGTCATCAATAATTATAGAGTAATTTTTACTCTACATCATATTTAATTTTTTTGGTTGAGTACTGCAATTTTGGTTCCTGCATACCTTGGACGTAGTGATAGAGTTTTAGAGTAGAGGGCGGGTTCAATTTTGCCTAAGTGTCAAAGAAAAGTGAAAGCTACCAAGTGTCGCCCTTCGATCACAGGTTCTTTTTCCCCTTTTGTTTCTTTTGTCTCATTTTTGCCTAAGTATTTAATCTGGGCAAAAGCCACCAAGTGTCGATTTCTAAGAGATGGAGCTAACCAGCTAGCATCTTTTGAGGCCCTTTTGTGACTTTTAAGAAGGCTGCAAAATGTGTCACGTATCCAGTAATAGTAAAGCGGAACACACCATGCATCAACATCTGCATCTTAAAGAGGCACCCATGTTTCATTCTATTTTTTGGCAAAGACTTTCAATGAGCTAAGCAGCAAAAAAGTGGAAAGCGCCAGGTGGCAGTTGTAGAGGCCCTTCACTACCTTTTTAAAGAAGCAACGAAAGTCACCACGTGTCGACTTCCAAGAAAATTAGTTCAACATAGAAAGGCATCATTTTATTTTGTTTAAAGTGCTAAAGTGTAGTGGAAGCTGCCAAGTGTCACTCTTTGGGTCCCTCTCTACTCCATCCCCAGAGAAAGTAGAAGGAGCCACATACCCCCAAAAGAAGTGTAAGATGCCATGTATCATCCCAAGAGCAGTGCAAGTCACCATGTGTCAACTTTTGAGAAACCATCTTCAAGCCTAATTGCTGAATAAAGATTGTGTTGGGTCCTGAATGTTTTTCTAAAGGACTATGGAAGTGCCAAGGAAACAAGCAAAGACTACCACATGCATCCATCCCTTCTAGAAGGATTGATCGAGCAAGGAACATGGTGAGTTTTATTTTGTTAAAACTACAAAGTATCGAAGAAGCAGATTGTGATAGGTGTTGAAGGCAGAGCGTTCCTGAGTAGAATATAGAAAAAGCAGAAGCTACCAAGTGTCATTCTTTGGTGCCTTCTAGACCATAAAGAAATTTTTTATAAGATTGACTAAGTGTCCTCTTCCATTTCAACAGAACAGAGTGTCCATCTATCTATTATAGCAAAGATGGAGGGAAACTTGGTGGGAGTTATCCCTGGTAGATAGAATAGTGCACTGAGTAGATTTTTAGGGCTCGTAAACATTGAAAGCACCATCTTTTTGTCCCCTATAGGCAGAGACAGAGTGGATAGTTGAGTGGCCAAAAAGGTGATGGAACAAAAAATTTAGGCACAAAGGGAGGCACTAGACATGAATCACCATGTTGTGATCAGAACAACAATCCCACTCCAGCATGGCCATTCTTGATAAGACCAGGATACATCTAAGGCATTGAAGGTGCTGTTTGTTTTGTCTCCTGTGAGTGAAAGATGAAGTGTAATTGTATGGGAAAGAGAGCGATGTAAGGAAACATCTGAGGCTATAAAAGAAGAATAATTGTAAAGAGAGAAAGGGGGGAACATTGTATAGTTTTTGACTTCTAGAGTTTTTGACCAATAATATCATTTTCTCTTGTCTCAATTTTCTTGAGTTGTAAAGTTGATGTAACTGTGCATGTTTCTGTACCTTTTATGTCGCTGAATAAATTAAGAGGATTGAGCTCCATGCCTTGGTTGGTGTTATTTGTGTCATTTGCAAAGTAGTCTATGCTGTAGATTCTGTAGAGTTGTGATTAGAAATGCCATTTGATTTTGTCTCATTTTCTTGAATCAGAAGTTCTACATAACTGTACGTGATTTTTGTGCCTCTTATGTGATTGAAAGATTCTATTAAGAAGATTGAACACTATGCCTTTGTTGAAATTCTCTGTATCCCAGCAAAATAATTCCCTATTATGGGCCTCTATCTCTATTATTCCAATCTCTTACATTGATCATGCACTTGTCTACTCTTAAATGTAATTAAATCCTATAATAGTCTCACTATGCTCAGGTTAGGACTAGGATTACACTCAGGCACATTGCCATAGTTAGGCTTCAGTTCCTACATTTACATTTTGTTTAATTTCCTATCCCTTTTTCCCAACACTTGATACAAAAGAAGAGACCAACTTCTCTAAAATCTGGAGGTTGTTTCAAGCCGCATCATCCCACAGCTTGAAACTTCCCATTGTTGATTGATTAAGATCAAACACAATTTTCATCATCAACAGTATACATAAGAAATAACCCTATTGATACAATCATGTTTCTACAAGCATAATGTACTGAAAAGCATCATATAACAACAATAAATTAATCATGCATTTTTAAGTTATGAAATCAAAGCATTAAGGTTTAAAGTATTTAGTGTATGGATTATAGCTTTCAATATAATATTAGACAGTGGTGTGTGCATGTTTCTATTTCAACCATCTCTCTTAATCCCCTTGTATCTATTTTCTCCCCCTCTATGATGATAATCTCCCTCCACCCTATCAATGAGGGTATAAATATACTATATCCAACTCATTAAACAAAACTGGTATTTATCCTGTATCATGGTAAAAATCAACATATAACCGTTATTAATACTAAATGTATGAAATCTATAAAATTCATGACCATAATCATAATGTAACAGAGATCAAAAGTAATATATTTGTTAAGTAAAAAAATATAAAAATCTCACTCAAAATAATCATCAAATCTACCAATGATTAACATAATCTACTAATTAATGCTTAAAATATATATAATGAAAAATTGAATATAACATCAAGATACCTTGATCACCAACATATTAATAATTTTATGATTGATAATGGTGCTATCAAAAATATTTACACCATGACCTTAATTACACATTTGGTATATACACAAGATGATTTTCACCCTTTGACCAAAGTGGTCCAAGTATTCGATGGGACCTCACAACATGTCCTTGGTGATATTGACTTACCTTTAAATTTTGACTCAATATGTGTGGTCACTAAATTCTAAATTTTACCATACATGAGAGTATTTTATATGTTATTAGGATGACCTTGGATACATAAACTATGTGAAATACCTTCCATAGTGCATGGGTGTATTAAATACATTCATTCCAACATCGTAGTCATATTTTATAGAATTCCATATGAACATCCACTAGGAAAAAATATTATAAGGCAGCTAATTATTAAACCTACTTAGTTTAATTCTTTATAAAAGGGTAAGTAATAGATAATCCCCTTTACTAGGCAACCTATACTCAAGAGATAATTATGTATGAAATGAATTAGGATGGATATATAACTTTTCTTAATTATCACATTCCAAACATGGATAAGGTAATCTTACCAACAAATCATTGCATTTCTATTTATATCAAAACATGACTAGTTTAGATCCACTAAACCTAACCACGGGATCTACTACTACACAACACCATAAGAGAGGGTTATAAAGCCTCTAAGCAAATTATATGATGTAATAACCTTAGCTAAGACTATAATACATAAAATAAATCTAATCTATTACTCACTAAATCTCATGGCACAAAGGGGGATAATAAAAAAAAAACACATACTAAGCAACAAGAAATCTACTCGAGTCAATGTAAAGGTAAACTAAACAAGGAGTAAAACATTTAACCTATTACTTTATGCAATAACTATCTATCAAATTAAAGAGTAAAAGTTAGGAATACTTACCTTTGGATGAACATATTGTTCCTTAATCCCTCCATTGGCTAATGGTGCTTTAAAAGAGGTTATTGTGGCTTTGTAAGGATCACACTATAGAAATTATATTTAGGCTAAAAGAATCCTACTTTGCATCCAAGACTTTAAAACCACATGACAATCTTCTTTCCTTATAAGGTAAAATCCTAAGCAATGACTCATCAATTTTATAATTTATATAGTTACAAGTTGTAATAATGTGAAAATGAATGTTACTCTCTATTGTATTGAAGTGAAGTGGGTATTTGTATCTAAGGATTGAACCTCAAACCTTAAATAATTTAGCTAACACAGTCAACCAAATCTATTTTTTTAGGTGGGAAAAATATTCATTAGGTCTTGAACTAGTTTTGTTGGGAATGAATTAGTTTCATAATGTGCATTGAATCTCTAACAAGATCGATCTGGTTGACATAGTAGGTAAATGAATTAAAATGGTATTTTATTAGTAAAATTTATTTTAGAAAGGGAGTTGCTTATAAGAGTGGATAAATAGGATTTAATTTCTTAGGGAGTTGGATAAAAGTGACTTGTAGTGTTTTTTAGGTAATGGTATAGGGACCAACAATTTTGTATAGTACTAAAGGTCTGCCCATCCCTTTTCCAATGAACCCTTTAAGGCGTGCACTCAAAGAGATTGAAACTCTATAGGTTCCTACAAGAGAGAAATCATTAGTAAATGATAAAGGTTAAAAATATTATGTGTATACATATGTCCAACTTAAAGCTCATCACATGTCACACAATTGTAACATAGGATGGTGCTTCAAGAAAGAACATAGTAACACACAACATTGAGCTAATAAATTTTAGTAGAAAGTGGAAAATATATGAAAATAAATAATTGGAAAACACATAGCTTCACTTACCTTATTTCTATGAAATAAGTGTTGTGTTAGAAGTAGGTGGAAGAGGTATCCAATGTATGGAACACTTGGCAGGCCTAAAAAATAAGATATAATTCAATTTTTGTGAAAAAATATGTGATAGATATAGAAAAGTTATCTACACTATTAGGATTGCAAGACTTCTTTTGGTTCATAAACAGTGCTTGTAGAAACATATTTATGAGAAAAAGATGGTATTTTTTGGAAAATAATTATTAGAATTTTTTTTTGTAAATTTTGAATATATAATAGAATTTTGTTGTCAATTTAATATTTTTCAAAACCAGAGCTCTATATAACCTAGAGGAGTGATGAGAGAGACAATGAAACAGATGCAAAGAACATGGGAAGGAGGACATACTATGGTTTTTGCAAGACTAGTATAGGTATGGTGTGTATTGAATATCATTTTTTATCATTTTTTATTGTAAATGAAATATATTTGGAAAATTAGGTACTTAGGCAAATTCATTTATCAAAAATTTCCCCAAAACATTTTGGGGTAGAGTAGAAATTATTATGAAAAGTAGGTAAGTTACAAAAACATAATATTTAGATTTATGATACTAATTATGAGTTAATTTAAAATCATTGTTGAAAAGTAATGGGATCATCCAAGCCAACATAGTTTTAAATTGGTAGGTTGATTTTAGTGGTTGAGTGTGTATATTTTAGCCAATCTAGTTAGTTTTTTAATGGTCAACTACATATATTCTAGATGATCTAATGTATTATTGTATAAGTGGATGAATACATATATGTTGACCAATTTACAAGGTTATTTAGGTAGCCAAATGAATATAGGAAATGGCTAACTGCATTATTTTAGTCTTTGGTTTCATATCAATTCGATGATGTATTAGGGTTAATTGGATGACTTTGTATCAAGTGGATGATGTAGTAGGGTTAGATAGATGAATTTATATCAGGTGGTTGATGAAATAGGGTTAGATAGATTCATATGAAGTGGTCGATATAGTTACATTATTTGGTAGTGCCCAACCTAGTTGATCTAGGTAGCAATTTAAGTGACAATTTGGGTGACAGTTCCACCCCAATTGATGACAAAACTTCTAGGAGCCATAACTTTTGCACTGTAGCTCCAATTGACTCACCGTTTGAACCGTTGGAAAGATAATAATGAGGATAATTTTGTGAGATGGAATTTATATTTTATTAATGAAGTTTTACCCTATAAAATCCAATGTAAGTGCCCTAAATTTTAATTTTAGTAGTGCAGTCTAAAAATAGTAAGTTTCTAAAAATAATAATTCCTTGAATATTGTATTGTTTTAAAGCATGGAAGTCAAACCATTTAATCTACCTAAATAATGGTGACCTTCCAGATCCTCCCCCTACTTTTAAAATAGGTATAAATTAATATGTAACCCAAAATGGAAAATTAGACATCTCTTCTTAGAGATAAACATATAGGTGTATTGTGATCTTTAGTAATAATACATCTCTTCTCAGAGAATTCATTGTTATTTTGTTATTTATGTGTTCTTGAAATATTTATCAACTAGAACTTTTGAGTTTTGGATCAGTTCTTGAATCTATCTTTTTATCTCATCATTCTCCAAAACTGATCTATAATACACAGGACTATTAGGCAAAGGTGATCCTAGGATCAAATTGATAGAATGTTTTACCTATCAATGCATTGCAACTCTTGTGGGTGACTTGAATAAGTCATCATATTCTCCTGTGATTCATCCTATCTACTTTTTTTGTTGTGTTTATTATGCAGTTAGGACTGCAACATCAGCCTTCTTGGATTTATGTGGTTTGACCACCATGAGAACAAATTGCTTTGTCTTCTCCACCAATTTATTACATTGCTTAGCACTGATTAGGGAAATAGATGTGGGAGGTGGTACCTTTGGTACCCTATAACACCATGTTCCAAGAGTGAGGGTGATTCTTTGGGTTCATGATTCATAGATGCCATGTCACTCATACATGAATGGCTGACCAAGGAGTACATCACAAACATCTAGATTGTCCATGTCACACAAGTCTTCATATTGGAAAGGTTTTATTGCATATGAAAGAAGACACTGATGGGTGACATGGAGGTCTCTCCCTAGACTCAACCATCCAATATTTTATGGATTTGGATGAGGCTTCATGGATAGATTCAAAATTTTCACAACTTTAGCAAAGATTAAATTATTTTGACTCCCACTATCAAGAATGAAATGTAGAGGCTTACCTTTTACCCATAATTTGGAGTGAAACAATCTTTCCTTGTCATTTGGCCTTTCCTCATGGGTCTATGATGAAGCAATGATGGTGTCAGGCTCAACGTCTACAATTTCTTCTTCATCCTCTTCAACTGTGGGTTGTGTATGAGACAAAGTAGTAGATGTCGAGTATTGTGACTCAAAAAGAAGTGACTTGATGGCTCAACATTATTATTTAGAGTGAGTTCCAATTTTGTGATAATTGACCTTCCTTGTCACTTTTCCATTTTGAGGGCTGACTCTTCATATTCTTTCTGCCATGCTTCTGCTTAATCTTCACTGCAAATTTGTATGCCTCACCAAGGGTTTCCAAATTGAAGAGTTCCATTTCCCCCCGTATGTACCATTGTATTTCACCATGATATTTTAGATTCTTATGTTCCTCACTTTCTTGGATGCCTAATCTTGTAGACAAAGAATGAAAAATATTTGTGTAATCTTGAATAGATTGTTCCTTACCTTGGTGAAGTTGTTGCCACTATATGTACAGATCATCACATGCTGCAATGGGATAGTATTCTTCTTTCACCACTTTCACAAAATCATCCTAGGTAGGTTCCACCTCAAGGCCAATGTCATATGTACTAAACCTCTTTTTGTACACTTCCCACCAGTTTTCACAGGCAATAATGCATTCAAAAGAGAAAAAGTGATATTTTCTCTATCGATGAATTTATTTACAGAGAAGTAGGAAGATAATTGATCTAACCAATTCTCTATTACATTAGCATTGATTTTTCCTTCAAATTTAGGAATATCAAAATTCACCTAAACCTTGAAGGGTGTTGGGGCACTAAAAGGATGTTCCATGGATGAGGAGCCAAGAAGTGTAGCTGAGGAGCTAGAATTTGCCATTGGGAGTTGTTGAATAATTTGGGCAAATTATTGTAGCATATATGCTTATTGCATTTAGAGGGCTTCATTCACCATTTCCTTGAAAGGATATGATGTCTCAGTGTTGCCTGCTATTTCAAGTCATTTGGAGTGAACAGGTGGATAGTTTGGAAGCTCTGTTGTTTTCCACCCAAGCTTCTTGTTGCCTGACCTCATCCTTAGGATCATACACTCTCAAGACAAAACACTCTGATACCACTAATATAAAACTTAGAATTTATGGTTGATAAATATTTCAAGAACATATAAATAACATAGTAATAATGAATTCTCTGAGAAGAGATGTATTATTACTCAATATTGCAATACAACTATATGTTTATCTCTGGGAAGAGATGTCTGATTTTCCATTTTAGGTTACATTTTCATTTATACCTATTTTTAAAGTAGGGGGAGGATGTGGAAGGTCACCAATCTTGAGGGAGATTAAGTGGTTCAACTTTCATGCTTTAAAACAATACATAATTTGAGGAATTACTATTTTTACAAACTTACTATTTTTAGACTACACTACTAAAATTGAAATTTGGTTCACTTCCATTAGGTTTTCAAGGGTCAAAATTCATCAAGTGGATCTCAATTTCATATCACAGAATTCTCTTCATTTGTATCTTTCCAATGGTTTAAACGGTGAGTCAATTGGAGCTACGGTGCAAAATCTATGGCTCCTAGAAGTTCCATCATCAATTGGGGTGGAACTGTCACCCGAATTGTCGCCTAAATTG
Organism: Torreya grandis; assembly: GCA_037957365.1. Classification (NCBI taxonomy): domain Eukaryota; kingdom Viridiplantae; phylum Streptophyta; class Pinopsida; order Cupressales; family Taxaceae; genus Torreya; species Torreya grandis. Next base: position 487,288 of record JARHVA010001628.1, read on the forward strand.
CTGCCCCGATCACTAATAGAGAATATATCCTTAGATAACATAGTTACTTATGACCAAAATAGTATAAAGTGCTTGAAAAATAGTCAAAAGAGGTTGATGAAGTAGCTAAGTTATATTTTGATGCATGTCTTATTGATTTTTAAAATATAATTGATGATTATTTGATATAGATAAATGTTAGTGATTTGTTTTTTGATATTTTATAGAGATAATAGAGGATTTGGAAATTTTTAGATACAATTTGGTTACCTAATTTGTTGGATATATTGGTAGTGGCAGACCAAGCATGGGTGAATACATTGGGATTTGGTGGGATTATGCAGATGCAACAAATTTCATTGAGTGTTGACTTAGTTACCATGTTCTTAAGGACATGGGAGTGTCTAACCGACACTTTTAAGTGGCTGGTGAATGTGGATACCATTGAGGTGGGTATCACCCTAGAGGATGTCCATGTGATATTATGACTTCTTATTGTATGGACACCCATAATTTTTTATACTCCTAGGATGGATGCTAGGAGACAAGCCTCATGGATGATCGAACTAGAGAGATATTTTGGTTGTTTATGAGTTTGTTTGTTTGATGTTTATGTGTTAGTCATTTTATATATCTATAAATACATTATTGGTCTTATGATAGCTCATGTGATATATCACAAGTGGGATGGGAAGGTTTCACTATATGTGGTTTCATTTTGCCAATCTATATTGGAGTAGGGAATAATGTAAGATCTAGGATCAATGATTTGGGTGTAGTTAGTACATCATTTGTATAGTATATAATTGTGAGGGAAGATGATGATGGGCATTATGATTTTGTTGAGTATTTAGATATATGAGAGGTTTTTAATGTATTATATTGTGTGATTTCCACATGAGATAGGTGGTGCTTTACCTTATGTATTGATGTGTATATAATATCATGTTATATAGGATGTAACACATGACCTATCATTAAAGATGATTACTCAAGAAGATATAATTTTTTTAGCCTTATGTGGGTACTATATATACTTGGCCTTCTTGGCCAAGTAATTTTTAGGGATATGTCATTTATGGATTATAGATCATTATACATGGTGGGTAGAGACACATCCTATTACTTTTTTACTAGGTCAATTTGGGCTACCACGCCCTATGGCACTTATAGTAGTGCTCATATTTTGGTATGACATGAAAGGGAGCACTTGTGATATAGCCACATCATCTAATACTTTGGGGATGATGACGTCAGAGAAAATAAAGAGATGCATTATTAGTTGAAGGAGAGGTAGAGGTAGTTAAGGTTACACCATAGTAGGATTTACAACAACGACCATGGTACCATGATGACATAGATAGAGGTAGGTGTAGGTATAGATAAAGGAGTAGCCATAGTTAGATGTACCTAATGAGGGAGAAGCACAAGCTAAGGGAGATCTCTTAGCATAACTTTCATTGAGTTTTATTGGCTATCCTAGCCACCCTTGGTCCCTAGGATACTTGCACACTTGGAGAGTGGTATTTTTTACAAAAGTTAGTTGAGTACCCTCCTTGTAAGCACTTTCATAATGATTATGTGGGTTCATGAATAAGTATGCATAATCTATTAAGGTTCCTTATATTATTGCTTCATTGAATGAGTCTTATAGTCATTATTAGAGTCATGGTTTGTGTCAAGCCTATTAGGGGACTCTTCAATATAAAATATGTCTTAAGGCCTTATTTAGTTCCTAGTTAATGAATAGATGAAATCATCATGGCATCACACAAATATCTGAAATGATGTCACCATAATGACATCATATTTTGTAAGTTGTTAAAGACTCACAAAATATCAAACAAATATATGGATTTGTGAACCATGTCTATTAATTATAAATATTAATGGCTTGTTCCTCCTAAACCTAACTATAGTTAAACTAAACCTTACTACACTTGGGTTAGAGTTAGTTTTGGAGGCTATAAATATAAGGCCTCACCCATTGATAAATAACTTCTCTTCATGTAAAGTTATCATGGAAAAAAAATATGAAAAGCTTATTTTTTGTAATGTTATGATGTTAATTTTTCAATCCAAGACAATCCAAAGTCAAATCTAAGCCCAACATTACCAAGGTGATAAGGAGAGGTGGTGCAAGAAGTTTCATTACCAAAGAATTCTAGATCACATAACTGAGCACATCAATTCATTGCAAACATATAACACTTATTCTCATGAAAGGTAAACTTTCTTATTTTTCTTTCATTTGTTAGTTACTTGTATAGTTCACTAGCTCTTTGAGTGTTTAGATTAGAGGTGTAAGTTTTAGTTTTTTTGTTTGATTTTATTTCTTACTAACACATTACTAATCTCCCCTCTAAATATTCCTATTAATCACATAATGGCATGCTTGATGGGACATGCACCCCAAAGATATATTTATATGGCCTTTTATAACCTTTTTCTAACATTTTTCATGCTAAATTTTTGATTTCATCACCAAAAAAGTGAAAAAATAAAGCTCTCATCTAAGACATAGGGACATGCTATTTTGTACTTATGAGATGCAGTATTATAGTGCAAAGATGTGATATTACATGCTAGATTTAGTTTTTCACTATGAAAGTATGATTTTGCATTTTAGGTTTGGTTTTTCTTGGTAAATATATTTTTCAATTGATAAGTGTATTATTGCATTCACAATAGTCAGTTTTACGTTAAAAGTGCAATTTTGCATTGCTAAAGTCTATTTTGATTGGTAGACATGGTATTGTATTTTTTAAATGTGGAATTACACTCATAAAAGTTGGTATAGCAGTGGTAACATGTAGTTTTACATAGACAGAGTTCATTTTGTAGGGTATAGTTGGTTTTGCATTGTAAAGATGCATTATTGCACCATGTAAAGGTAGTTTTACACTGTGTAAGTATTGTTTTGCACTACATAAGTGTAGTTTTGAAAACATTTGGTATTACACTATAATCGGTTGTATTGTACTATGTAAAAAATAAAGAAAACCTGAGAACTCAAAAATTAATTTTTCTAGATGATTAACTCTTTTGCCAAGAAACAAGAAAACTCCCCAACAATTTTTGCAGGACCCAAGGATAAGAAAGGAGGTTTTTAGCACACAAAAATTTCATTTACACTTACATTTGGCGCTTAAAAATCATCTAACAATTTTTTTTTTGTTTTTCAAAGTTTTCAAATGTAAACAAAAACTAAGGAGATAAATTTCACTTCACACTTGACTTAGTGCTTTAAAACAAACACAAATCTTAGACTAAGTGCTCTTAAGGTTGGAGAGTTGTCAATGATGTCATGATGATTTCATTTAAGTTTCCAAGTGAGTGGATGAAGTTCCTTGATGTTCTAAGTGATGATGACAAACTGTTCAATGTGTTTGTCCTAGTATGCTTGAAGTTGGCTTAGTTGATCTTCTATTTTGACATGGTTAGAGATGATTAAGGATGAGTATGGTGATTTGAGGATGTGCAAGGGGTCATTTAAGAGGTCAAGGATGTATTGAGTTCTTGTGTGCATGATTTTATTTCATTTTTTAGATCATTTTTTTCATCTAGACACTTTGGGTCTAGTGGCAGAAAATTTGAGTAGGCAGTTTGTTGATGTCACCATTACTACATGTGGATGAATTAGGAAGAGTTGGTCATATGGTTATGATCACATTTATGCATAGTTTATATGTGATATATTTATGTTCATGTGATGAAGCACAAAATAATATATGCAAGTTAAAATTTGGGCTCCAAGGTAGTTTGACAATGTTTTTCCATACTTAGCCAAATTTGCAATATGGCAAGAAGAGCCAAGTAAGCATATTGATATAGTCATATCTTGTACATGTGGATGTTTCAAGAGAATTTGATCATATGGGTCTATTAAATTTTATGAATATTTTAAATGTGATAAATTTTAGGTCATTAAATATAGTGAGACAAAATATATGCATGTTTAAAGTTGTCCTCCGAGATAGGTTCTTGACATAGTTGGCTCTATGGGAGAAAAATCTAGGTAAGCATATTAATGGAGTTATATCTCACATTGCAATGGTTTCAAGATCAGTTTGATATATTGTTTGATTATCCTATGTGATTATACCATATTTTCCAAATTTAAGATCATTAATCTAAGCATAATAAAATTTATTGTGGTCCACAGTTGACCTTTTAGGTAGATAGCAATGATCCCCATACTTGGTCTATTTTGCACATTGTTAAAGATCAAGACCAAATGGAGATATAATGGATAGAGAGTGATCATATAGTGAATATCCATGGTATTTAAAAGTGTTTATTGGTTAAAAAATTTAAATATTGATCTATTTAAAAAAGGATCAATAGAGCATGTTTGTTCCTAGATGTCTGGAATCAACAAGATGAGGACAAGTGTTTGATGTTTAATGTTGAGAAGAGACAAAAATTGAAATTATTATATGATATAATAGTGAGAGTATGTTTTTACATATATATATATATATATATCAATTGTGTGTATTAAGTGAGATGTTGTCAAGATTTTCAATGTTTAACATAGATAAATACTGAGCTATGTATAGGAGATCGATGGTGCATGTTGAGTCAAATTTACAAGATTACATGAGATGAGGTCAACTATTTGAGGTTTAACATTTGGTCATTGGTGAAATATGATTTAAATTTTGGATGATATTTATGGCTCATTTTTTATCATAATATGTGAGGACATGAGGTACGATCAAAGTGACCAAAGTTTAACTGTGACCATTGGCATTTGAATATTTGAATTTTGTAAAGGGAAAACTATTGCTTTGCATTTTATCCATAACTTTTGATCTAAAATGAATTAAAAGGTTATATAAAAATTAAATTTTGAGATGAATCCATGATGCATCTAATTAACCTAATTTTAAAACCTTAAAATGTGTATATTCAAATATATTGAGGTTCAAAGTTGACTGTGTTCATGCATGTTCTGCAAGTGACTCGAGAAGGATTATTGTGCTCATTTTGATCATATCTAAATATATGGTGATGAATTATATATTTTTTAGTGTTATATAATTTATTAGTATTATATATATGAATCATGAATATTTTACCAATCATATACAATATAAACAAAGGTTTAGAAGTTGACTATGTATTCGTTCATGGTGAATGTGTGCATAGAATGTTGTTTAAGCAAAATGTGCTTAAATAGAAGGGTAAAATTATGGTTTTTAGAATTTAATGGGACATATAGATCATTTTTCATGATTAAATATGTTTTAAATTGTTCCAATGTTTCTAGTTTTCTCAGAGAAGTGTCAAAGAGTTGAATGGGTCATCATAGGACCTAAAAGATGACTTGGGCTTATTTGAAAGTGTATTCTTCTTAAGTGTGACCAATGTATATGCATTAAGATTTAAGTAATGTGTTATGTATAACTAATAATATTATAAATATTATAATTCTTGATAGCTATATAAATGTTGAAACTAAATATGATGGTTTCTAGACTTGAGTGAAGATTTGTGCAAGGTGTATGTGAGAGTTATGGAGAAAAGGAGAAGTAGATATGCCCAGTGGATGGGTTGATAAGAAAAGTATATTTTTGTATCTATGTATGACCTATAAGTCATATTTATGATTTAAAAATAGTGATCTTGTAGTTTTAGGATATGTGAAAAGGTCTAAGCGTGCATATAAGGATAATTTGAGTTAAGAAAGACAGAGATTATGACATGCCTATGTGAGAGGTATGTATAAGATAAAGAGGGAGTTTGTGTAGTGATTACATAATTAGAGATACATAATTATATGTTGAAGACATAAATCATAAGGTGGAGATGTTCACTTCAAAGGAGGGTCTAGAGGACTTGATCTTCTTTAGGGGTAGTTGCCCCTTATGAAATAGGTGTTTTACTAAAGACCTTTGGTTAGGAAGATTTGATCAAGGTTTTTTTTTCTAAAGGAGTTGACCAATATTTTGTTTGCAATTTATTATAAGACAAGTAGTCCATGTGTTATAGGCTTGAGATTGGGTTTTATTCTCCATGAGGGTTTCCCATAGGAAATATGTGTTGTGTGCTTGATTTGGTGTATGTATTGAATGAATGAACTCTCTTTTTAATGTTGTTTGATCAAGTTGATATATGATGACTATTTAATATTTTAAAAGGATTGGAATTTTAATTGAAATATTTGGGCTCATTGACTCAACCCCCTCTTAGTGATTGTACCTCTAACATTAAGAACTTTTTTATTTATCATTTTTATTTGTTGTGTGTTTTTGCAAACTAGAATTAGTGCATATGTTCTCCCCCATCCCCTTTAGGTAACTTTGGTGACCAAAATAAATTCATTCATGGATATGTTTCTTATTTTAATCCTAGAAGTAATGTCATCTATGATTTCCCCAATTTCAAATAAATTGGGTAATCCAAAAAATGACCTTTAAAGTCCTAGTTTCATTTATTTATTTGTACTTAGATTATGGGTAGGCTTTCATCGCCTCCCATAAGTTCTTTAAGGAATCATTCACCTAGATTTCATCTCCTAGAATAAATTCAACCCCACTCCATGATGGGGTATATAAATTAAGGGTGACTCATTAAGATGTTAATTTGAGCACTTAAACTAACTATGTTATTGATATCTACCTCAAAATAATGGCCTACTTTGGGCATTACACTACACTACAATCTAAAGGATGTAGTGGTTGTAAAATGGACAAGACCTTTTTTAAACAAGTCTATTATCTTGGATCTAAATGACATGTTGTGCCCTAGAGTTAACCACACATATGGGACCCTATATATCAATTAAAACTTATAATTTTTAGACAAACCCCACTTGTCATAGATTTATTATCAATATAGGCTGAGTAGCCTAAAGATCCATGCCACTGTATAAATTATTGAGAGAAGAGGGATCCTCAAAAACCCTAATTTTCATGTGCATCTAAATTTATTGGACTAACAAATTATTTCCTCTCAAAAAAGGGTATATCTATGGATTTTAATAATATGAAGCAACCTTGTTAGTTTTTAGGAATATGAAAATACACTTATGTCATGTCCCCCTTTTTAGTGACATGTGCAGAGTAGATGATTAGCTTATTATACGACCCTAGAAGGCTAATAGGATGGATAGAGGGTCTTTATGGAGCTTGGCTTGGCTTTGATTTGTAGAATTTCTATAGTTGGCTTTCATTTATGTTCTTTTGAACATATTTGGCTTGAGCTCCTATTATATAGGATATTTGATATGCAGCAGAGTGCCCCTATTTTGGCATGATCATGTGCAGAATCACTCCCTGATTCACCAGCTTCAAACGGTTCGAGGATCTGACATGTATTGAGGGAGATATTAATATTTGATTGATTTAATCAAATATTAATTATTTAGCATAATTTTAAATATGAAACCCTAATGCTAATTTAAGAAAACCCTAATTATGGTAAGCACATCCTTTTGGAGGATATAAGGGTTTCTTATTGGAGAGAGGCAAATTATCCATTGAATATTGATATTGATTTTTGATAAAAATTCTTCTGTGAAGACTGAGCCAAGGGTTCCAGGATTCCATTGGCATTGGAGAACATCAATTCTTCAGTGTGCGTGATTTAGAGGCTATGAAATATCAGCTGATCTATTACCAATTCGAGGGATAGCTTCATACAGAGGTCATCACAATATTTTAGGTATTTATGTTATTAGGTTTTTGATTCAATAAGTTATACAAATGGAGTTTCTCTGTATTGGTTCTATATTTCTTGAGATCTGGTATTCCGCATAGAGGCTACAGAATATTATATTGTTTCTGTATAGAATCAGTATTGATCCGTGCAAGTTCATACAATTTGGTAGTAGGCTAGAACAGATCTGCAGGTAACTCAGAGACCGACATCGGTACCCTAGTGACCGACATCGGCCAACTAAAAATTGATATCGGTATAGAAGCTGACTAACTGCGACTGATGTCGGTAGTATATCGACCTACGATGGCATAATAACCGATGTCGGTGACTGTGTGTCGACACAGAAATCTTGAGCCATTCCAAAATTCAGTTTTCACTTCTAGATTTGCATAAGATCAGGGTTTTAAGACCGTATCTAAATATTCATTCTTATGTATGACTGAGGACATCTATTGTAACCATCTAGAAAAATAATAAGATCATTGATTTAGCAGTTAAGAGATTTACTGTGGTTTATTGGTTATTTGAATTTATTCTACAAAATTATATCTTGGTTCAGAGTTTATGTGTTTCTATATTCCCTATTGAAAGGGGATATTATAGTGGTATCAAAGCTTTTTGTGTTTATATAGTCCCTACTGGTTGGGGATATTACAGTGGTATTAGAGCTAAATCCTGCCATCTTGAGGGTTGGACAATCTTATGCAGCCACAAGAGTTGGGACCACACAGGTACAACATGCACAGTAGAGCCTTGCTTGAAGGTACCCAAGTGTTAGAAGAACAACCAATCATCATGAGTGACAGGTGGATGGGTAGCCCACCAAGGGGCCACAAGTATGATGTTGATCAGGACACCAGAGAATTCCACTGTGCTATGATGACAAGCCAACAGCAGATGAATCAGACACTACAGGCACTTACTACTATGGTAAGGAGGATGAATGCACCTGATGGATACAATGGGGATCAAGGAGATAATAGGAGTGCTGCTGTTAATCAAATACCATAGCAAGCCCACTCCAAAACCATTGACAGACCTACACGGCCTACGTTTGTACAGGATGAACCAGAAGAAGCACCAGCAGAGGAGGTGACAGGTGATTCCGTGTTTACAGATACCCTCATGGATACAATTGATGAGTGGGACTTATTAGCTCCTCATGTTTAGGAGAAGATGTCCTTTGATCATTTTGTTCAGCTGAGGAGAGAGCACTACAGATTAGTTAGATAGGACAGGAGGCCTAGAGTCCAATTCAGTGAGCTAAAGAAGGCTACTGGTAAGCTTTCTTTGACTTCTTTTGACGGTAGCGGCAAGATGACATCACAAGCTTGGGTTCATAAGCTTGACACATTCTTGGTATTGAGACCAATGATAGAGATGGATGCCATCAAATATGCCACTTTGCACTTGGATGGAGTAGCACATGATTGGTGGTACCATGGTATGGTAACACTTCAGCATAACCAGGTGACCGAGTACCAAGACTTCATTGATAGGTTGGTTGAGAGGTTTGACAGGAAAGATCTTGAAGCTTATTTTCAAGATCTAGCACAGTTGAAACAAACATGTAACTTAGAGTCCTTCATTAGTGAGTTTCAGCGGTTGGCAGTGATGGTGCCAAATATTTCAGAACGTAGACTGGTAGTCCTCTTCATGGAGGGATTGACAGAACCATTGAGAGGGTGGATCAAAGCCTTTGATCCTCCTTCATTATAGGAAGCTATGAAGAAGGCATGAAGTATGGAGATGGCAGCCCCATCTAGTAAATATAACTCCAGAGGTACTTCTTCATCCAGGGATCATAAGTGCTCCAATGGAGATAGAGAGAGACCAGTTTTTAACATAGATAAATCAGGGGTCAAGAATGATTCAAAGGCTAATCCAGCAGCACCACCTTTGGATCATGAGGTGCTTAATGATCTACATAGGAAAAAGCTTTGCTTCTACTACAAAGGTCCATATGATATTCATCACGATTGCCCTTTGAGGCCTAAGGGCAAGGCCAATTGAGTGATGTGGGTTTATTATGAGGATTCAGATTCAGAGGATTCCAAACAGTAGAATAGTTTTGAGGGGGCAAAGGTAGAGGCTTCAGAGCCTAAGGCAGAGGTAGAGTTAGAGCTTCACATACAAGAGGCACGCATATCTAGCATTTAGTTGGATGAGTCATTCAGACTCTGTGGAGTTGTGGCAGGGCAAAAGGTCATCACCCTTCTTGATACAGGAGCTACACATAATTTCATAGATGCTAGATTTGTGGAGAAGCGTGGTCTCACTATCAAGGATTTTGAGGTCATCAGAGTTAAGGTGGCCAACGGTCACACTCTTAGGTGTGAGTGGATGATTAGAGACCTCCCTTTGTGCTTGAACAACTATGAGTTCAAGGTGGATTATTATGTGGTAGACATGGGGGATATAGATTTAGTCTTGGGTATGAAGTGGCTTCATTCATTTGAGGAAGTTACTCTTTGTCTCAAAGACATGGAGGTTCATTTTGAGGTTGATGGGAAAACACATATTCTTAAGGCAATATGGGGCAGCAGCCTCAAACATATGTTTTTTCATCGGATGGAGATGCCTATACCACATGACATGATAGAGTGCTCTACCGAGTGCACATTAGAGCCAACATAGGAGAAGTATGAGGATGAGCTTTGTCTTGAGGTGAGTTCAGTTTAGGAGTTATCACATATGGTAGCGACTCAGCTTTCTGTTATAGTCAGGTCATAGGTAGATGATGATATGACTATTTCTAGAATTTACATTCTAGATTTAGATGTTATTCAGTTTGTATTGAGTGACAGCAGTGGAGATCATGATTACATTTGGGATCCAGGTGGATTGATTAGTCTATCATTCAGAGATTACTTGAGGGCAAGAAATTTTAGGAGGGGTGGATTGTCATGTCCCCCTTTTTAGTGACATGTGTAGAGTAGATGATTAGCCTATTATACAACCCTTGTAGGTTGATAGGATGGATAGAGGGTCTTTATGGAGCTTAGCTTGGCTTTGATTTGTAGAATTTCTACAGTTGGCTTTCATTTGGGTTCTTTTAGACATATTTGGCTTGAGCTCCTATTATATAGGGATATTTGATATGCAATGGAGCACCCCTATTTTGGCATGATCATGTGCAGAATCACTCCCTGATTCACCAGCTTCAAACGGTTTGAGGATCCGACATGTATTGAGGGAGATATTAATATTTGATTGATTTAATCAAATATTAATTATTTAGCCTAATTTTAAATATGAAACCCTAATGCTAATTTAAGAAAACCCTAATTAGGGCAAGCACATATTTTTGGAGGATATAAGGGTTTCTTATTGGAGAGAGGCAAATTATCCATTGAATATTGATATTGATTTTTGATAAGAATTCTTCTGTGAAGACTGAGACAAGGGTTCCAAGATTCCATTGGCATTGGAAAATGTCAACTCTTCAGTGTGCGTGATTTAGAGGCTATGAAATATCAGCTAATCTATTGCCAGTTTGACGGATAGCTTCATACAGAGGTTATCACAATATTTTAGGTATTTATGTTATTAGGTTTTTGATTCAATAAGTTATACAGATAGAGTTTCTCTGTATTGGTTCTATATTTCTTGAGATCTGGTATTCCACATAGAGGTCGTAGAATATTATATTGTTTCTGTATGGAATCAGTACCAATCCGTGCAAGTTCATACAGTTTGGCAGTCGGCTAGAATAGATCTGTAGGCAACTCAGAGACCGACATCGGCACCCCAGTGACCGACATCGATCGACTGAAAACTGACGTCGACATAGAAGTTGACCGACTGAGATCGATGTCAGCAGTATATCGACTGACGATGGCATAATAACTGACGTTGGCAACTGTGTGTCGACACAAAAATCTTGAGCCATTCCATAATTTAGTTTTCACTTCCAGATTTACATAAGATCAGGGTTTTAAGACTGTATCTGAATATTCATTCTTATGTATGACTGAGGACATCTATTGTAACCATCTGGACAAATAATAAGATTAGTGATTTGGCAGTTAAGAGATTTGTTGTGGTTTATTGGTTATTTAAATTTATTCTACAAAATTGTATCTTGGTTCAAAGTTTATGTGTTTCTATATTCCCTATTGAAAGGGGATATTATAGTGGTATTAGAGCTTTTCGTGTTTATATAGTCCCTACTGGTTGGGGATATTACAAATTATGTGTTTTTGTGTATATTTATTTTACTTGCATTAATTTGAGTCTAAAAATATTTTGTTTGTCAAAAAAATTTCAAAAATAAGTCATGATTCAATCACATGTTTTTACACCACTTTTAGCTTAAAGAGGTGTCATTTTACCCATTTGATACCACACTTTTCCTTAGCTATTTTTGAAAAACATTTGTATGTGTGTGTCACTTATTTGAAAAAGGTGTCATTACACTACCCATTTCATCCCAAGTTTTTACCTTAGATTTTTGAAAGAAAATCATTGTCATACCTTTTGAATAAGATAACATTATTGTGTTACTTGTATTGTTTCAAAACCTTTGCCTTGTGTCAGACCTAGTTGGAAACCATGTATGCCTTTTAATTTAATATTGGTATAATTATGTCATCCATTTTTATCTATAATATTATCCATTTGATAAACCAGTTATTCTAAACAAATTTTGAAATTGGTCTTGTAAATTTTAGGTTCAAACATTTAGTGCTTTTTGCCTATGCCTTACTTAATTTTGGCTTAGCTATTTACCTCTTACTTTTGAATTGTGTAACTTGGACCAATTATTTTCTTGCTTTGAATATATTTTTTTATATTTAGGAAGATGTCTCTTTTTAGTGTGCCTAAGTTCTAATGTCTTTTAACAATGGTTAAGTTTGTAGTTGAATCCATGTGCATTTACCTTTCATTTTTTAACCAAGTTTATTTAAAGCCTAGGTTTGTTCCTTATTTATAAAGACATAGTATTAGCCTTAGTTTTTAGATTTCATTCATATATTTTGATCCTATATTTATGACTTGTTACCAAATACCTAACACTATTTTCATTTTAGACCTAGATTAGAGTTGTTTGAAACACTTTCCCAAAACTAGGATTCAAACGTACCGTTCATTTGACCATTGTGTACAAGGCATTGGACCTTGGAGATATTTGAGACCAAGTTTAATATTGATGATTTTAGAGAAGAGATTCATTATAGATAAATTTTAAACCATTTTTAGCAATAGACTAAGTGCATATTCCTAGACTAATGATGTTTTAAAAATTAGACCTAGACTTAGACTATTTTCATAAACCAAGATCTCCCTCTTTGGGATAATTGCCAAATCTAGATATGTTGATTATTATATGCTGAGATTGCCCTTATTTAAGCTAATTAAAGTACCAATTTTACCATTTCAATGATAATAGTACCTAATCCACAACCTATGCCACTAACCCTGCTTTGGCCTATGTTAGCAATAAAGATCCACAACACCCAAGGATTACCATTATAGGCCCTCTTATTTTGGCTTATGATATAAAAAATCTTTGTAGTTCCTAATGATCACTGTTCCAAGCCCTCTTCCTTTGTCCTACATTAGCAACCAAGCTTCACAGTGCCCCTTCATTACCATTCCAAGACCTCATCCTTCAGCCTAAGTTAGCAACCAAGCTCCGTAGTGCCCATTCATCACCATTATTGGCCCTAATCCTTTGGCATACATCAACAACAAAGCTCCATGGTGCATATTCATTATCATTGTAGGCCCTTCCAAATTTTATATCTCATTATCCTAACAAGGTTGTGTAATTACAACTATATGGATCCAAGTTACCATCCTATACCCCCATCCAATCTTTGTTAAGCCCATCATAGATGAGCCTATTTATGAAAATATCATTATCAAACCATGGGTCACCCTTAAAACATTTTAAACCTTTCCCCTTTAGAAAATCTAAGCTAATCTTTGAACCACAACAAAGACAATTATTACCTTCCTAATATCCATCATTTAAGGAGCAAAATGTGTTCAAAAATTTATATTTTACAACTAAGTGAATGCCAAGACCATAACAACAAACCAATCTATGATGTTTTTATTGAAACTCTTATTTGTGATGAGTTAACCTATGTTGAATCACCCTTTAACCATTACCTTATTTTTAAGGATCCTCAATTTGATGACCCAATCTTTATGGAGTTGCTTATTAACCCTTTCCCTTTGGTTGAGGAATCTCACTTTGATAAGTGAGTCTTTGTTGAGTCAACCCTAATGATTATAACTTCATTTGGGTAAATCATTATCTTGACCATTGCCCTATTTTTAAGGAGCCTCACTTTGACAAGTCAGGCTTTGTGTAGTCCTTATTATCTAAGCCTATTATTGAAGATCCCGTTATTTAACCCTAGGCCATTACTTGTCCAATAACAAACATTAAACATAACATCTTTGCCATCACATTAGATTAAAAATAACTTTAAAGTTAGGTTATATTTTTAAATTGATATCAAATTTAACATTAGAAGTAGAATCAACATCAATCTCAACATTGAATTTAGAGTCCCTTGAGTCAAACACAACTAAAAAATCAAAATACATTCATAATTATTACAATATTGGTTACATATGCCTTTTAGGTCAATTTAAATACATTTATGATCCTTCCAAAATTTTTAAGGATGATTTATTTAGCATTGATAGGATTTCTCCTAGTATCTTCTATGAGGATTGTGTTTCCTCTTCCCAATACGTTATCAATATACATGCCATTAACACCAACCAACATAGCCATTATATTGACATTCCACCTAAAAAAAGTGTTAATTGTGACTATAGAATCACACAGTATTGAACTGCATCCATGGTGACATATCAATTGAATAATATTAGGGGGACCAAGACCACATTCTTGCAGAAGAAGAAATATCTCCTAGTAAAACCTTTTCATAAGGTCTAGGGGAAATCAAAGTCCAAACTCATCATCTTATAGTGAAACCTTATTTGAGGTGATAAAAGATAATCAAATTCAAATGTTAGCATTCCTTAGTGAAACATTATCGAAGGTGTTATGGGAAAATCAAGATAACTTTATTAGTGAAAACATATTTGAGGCACCAATCACTAAGCACAATAGTTCTTCACTACTTGATGAGGACATTATTAAAAATAACATCAGTATAACTTCTATTATATAGCATAATCATATGGAAGCTACTATCTATCCCAAAAAATAAAAAAAATGGTAGTCCTATTGATAACATATTCAAAAGTCTTTGGCCCCACCACAACCAAAATAATGTCTAATCTAGAATTAGAAACATTGTGTGTGCTTAAAACTCATAATATTCATTTATTTCCCAACCATTATATATTTCATTATGATCCATATTTACATTACCAAATTAGGACTTTTAGCTAATGTTCATCCCTATTTACCATCCCTAGCCATAATTTACTTTATATAGGTTACAAATGCATCTTGTCTCAAATTTTGAAAGAAACAAATCTAACAACCAACAAAGATCATAATAGTGCTATTTTAGGCCAAATCAACAACAAGTTCTTGACTAAGAAGCTATTTATAAGAGGTATGGGATATAAATTTACATAATTGAATATTATGGTTGTATCATATGCTAATTATGATGAGCATCTCTACATTAGCAGGAACAATAGAACCATTTACCTTGCCTTGTCATTAGCCTTGCCATTATTTTATACCTTTCCATGTACCGTGTCGTGCCATTTACCTTGCCTTGCCTTACCATTTACCTTACCCTTTCCATTTTCTATTTAGCTTAACATTATTTAATACCTTTCCATGTGACTTTCCTTTCCATTTACCTCACCTTACCATCCTTTCATACTTTTCCATACATTTGAACTATAGTGACTTGAGGTTCACTTTGACTATGTAGGTAATGCTCAATTCACATTGAGGTCAACTCAATCACCCTTGTCCAATGATATCACCATTTTTTGAGAAACCTAATCCAATGATATCACCATTTTATGAGTGTTATCTTTTCAATCTCTAATAAATTAAGATACCCCAAAAATTCTTAAAAAATTCAAAAAAATTCCAAAACCTAAAAAATATAAAACCAACTTACAATCTCCTAGAGAGATACGAAGCCCCAAAATCTTAAAAAAAATTTGTCTTGTCTCAACCTAGCCAACCTTATTTGATCCACCCTACTAGGTAAAAATTCATTATTGGTTCCAATCCATTTCATAGCCACTAGGGGTATAGCCTTCCCTTTACATGTATCCTTACTTAGGGGCACAATCCAATTCACACTTTTAGGCCAAGCTCATAACTTTCACCCTATTGGGGAAACACCAAAGTGTGCATATTTTACCAAGGATATTATTTCCTTGCATATATTCTTACTTGTGGAAACTATCTATTTATCATTCTATAAAGTCTTCACATGTATATATTGACTTGGTTAATGATAAGATGTTTTCTATTGCTTTTACTTTCAAGTTTTTGGTGTTTGTTTGCTTAGTTATTTGTTTGTTTATTTGATTTTATTATTGTGTCTTGTGCACATACACATAATATTTTCAAAATTTTATCAATTATTGATGTTCTCTATCTTGTAATAACTCCTCAAGTCTCAATCTCTCTGAGTGCATGCCCTAATGGGTGTACCAAGAAAGGGGTGGGTAGACCATTGGTGCTTCATAATATTGTTGCTAAACTCCCCCTCTACTCTATATGGTGGATATAAAAGTGGGTAAGTTCACTCAACCCTCTATGTTTGATAACTAGTCATCAACCCCCACCCCATAGATAGATTCTTAATTATATGGTCACGTAGATAATGGAATGAGCTAGATATATATATGGGGATGGCCCATCAGAAATCTATCTAGGTGGGGTTTAGGAAGGGTAACTAAAGTAAACTCTATTTTACACCTAAACTAAACTAAATGATATCAAGTTGGGAGGTAAATATGTCATTTATTTCTATTCCATTCATTGGTGCATTAAGTCTAAAGGGTATCTCAATCTGTAATGAAGAAATGATCATAGTTCATCATTCCATAGGATTTCTAATATTCAATTAGTTTTCCACTTGTTATCTACACACTTTTATCCTAAAAAACATTTCCATAATATTTTTCTTCTCTTTTTCACACTCCTCCAATCATTTTCCACATTCATTAATCCTTTCCCTAACCAAAACCCCCTTTTGGCAATTTACATGACTATGTTAGTAGGGATGATCTTGTATTGTTATTTACAATAGCTTACTAATAACTAAGTCTTCCACCATGGTTGACTTAGTTCATTATCTAGTGAGTTTCTTGTGAATTAAAATACTAGGTCGACCCTATCAATCAAAACTTTTGTAAGGGATTAGGGTTAAATCAGTGTATATATACAAGATCATTTTTCCATTATTTATAAAAGAGAAGAAATAAAAGATATTTTGCATCATATTATCCACTATTATACTTTAAGAACAAGCTTAGGGTTTCATACTTTATTTGGAGATATGGATCTTGTCTTGTGGAGAAGTATTTTGGATGCATTGATAGGTTGTTTAGCCTAGAGCTTATTTATCCTTATCGTCCTTATATACCATGACAACCTCTTAAAAATCATGTTGGCCAAGGGAGAGATTGAGGCTCACTAGGTTCATCTTCAAAGGTAAGTATTCATAACTTTGTTCCTCCTTTGTAATAGTATATAGATATGAATTTGTACTTCTCTTCCATGCATTAGGATTATGTATACATTAGCATGAGTATATGTCTTTTATACATGTTTAATTTTGTTTTTTATTATCCCCACTTTATGCCACTAGATTTGGTTAGCACTAGATTAGATTTTTTTGATATACTTGTTATTAGTTTAGTGAATATGAAAACATAGGACCTAGTTAGGGTTATTGTGTGATTGTGCTTGACTGGAGGCTTTAAAACCCTTCCTAGTATTATTGTTATGATAGGATGTGTTTTGGATCCTATTTCTAAATTATAATGTATTTTAAATACTTTACATTTAAAATGTATTGTACATTTAAAAAAAATGGACCCCTTTTAATGGAAAACTATTTTGGGTTGATTCTTCTCATGGTTTTGGTACCCATTATTTTGTAATACCACTTTGGTGATGTCTTATGTATAGATATATATTTTGTAGGTAATACATCATGAGAAAAATGGTTTGAGAAGGAAAAATAGAGTGTGAATTAACATGAAAATTCATGAGGGTTTGTTGAGCACAACTCCAAACAAATATTTGTGCATTATACTTGTGAGAAGATTGATCTGAGAGTGGATTGTACTCTCATGAATTTAATAAAATTTGAGAAAGTGTTTCTTGGTGGATGTAGCCCACATTGGGTGAACCACATTAAATTTGGTCTTCTTTTTGTGCATTTTATTTCTATTTTTTATGCATCTTTATTTATATCTATTATTATTATGATTTTATGAAATTATTTTTGATCGATTTCTATATTTATTCCTAATAATTGGTATCATAGCTTTAGGTTGTATTTGTTGAAGTGTTGAATCATAGAAAGGGTTATTAGTTCAAGTGGGAGATTTGAATGATGATCATAAATCAAAGGTTGAAAATTTCAACATACATAATTTTAGTTTATGGAAGATGCAGGTGGAGGATTATCTCTATCAGAAGGATCTCCATGCTCTATTGAGAGGAAAAGTAAATCAACCAGTGAGTATGAAAAATGAGGCTTGGGAGATAATTGATAGGAAATCACTTGGGGCCATCAGTTTATGCCTTGCATCTTTAATAGCATTTAATATATCACATGAGAATACCATAGAATGTTTAATGAATTCATTATGGAATTTATATGAGAAACCCTCTACTCTTAATAAAATATTTTTAATGAAAAAGTTATTTAATATGAAGATGTCTAAAAATGGTTCAATTGTTAATCATTTGAATGAATTCAACATGATTCTGAGCTTGTTGAAATATATAAAAATAGATTTTGATGATGAATTTAGGGCTTTGATTATTTTGTGTTCCTTATCAGAGAGTTAGAATAGCCTAGTAATGGTTGTGAGCAATTCAATCTCTAATAATGCCAAGTTGAAGTTTGAGGATGTCATAGGAGTAATTCATAGTGAGAAAATATGATGGAAATGTTCTAGGGAGACTTTTACTTCAGGTGATTCTTTGGTGGTGGAGAGTAAAGGAAGACAAAATTTTAGAGCAAAAATAAAGTTTGGAAAGTCTAATGGTCCTAGAAGGTCAAAATCAAGGGCCAAGATGGTATGTTAGCACTGTGGAAAGACTGGGCATGTGATGAAATATTGTTGGTCTCTTTAGAAAAAGAATAAAAATAAAGAAGATACCAAAGATGTGAATGTGGAAATAGGTAATATTTGTTAGGATGCATTAATTTTCTCCTTTAACATTATTGTTGAATCTTAGTTTCTAGATTCAGGGGCTTCTTTTCATGCTACACCATATAAGCATTATTTTATTGATTATGTTCAAGGAGATTTTGGACATGTTTACCTTGGTGATGATGAGACTTGTAGCATAGTAGGAAAAGGAAGTGTTAAGATTAAGATGAAGAATGAGAACACTTGGCTACTAAAGGATGTTAGGCATATGCCTAAGTTGAGATGAAATTTAGTATCCACAGGACAAATAGGTAGTGAAAGTTATATGATGACATTCATAGTAGATTCTTGAAAGGTGACTAAGGGTTCTCACATGGTATCAAGAGGTAAGAAGGTAGGTACACTATATTTATCAAGCAGTTTTGATTATTGTATTTTAATTTCTTGAGCTATAGATGCAACTTTATGGCACAACAAGATACATCACATGAGCTAAAAGGGTATGCAAATTTTTTAAGATTGGTAACCCAAATTTAAAGGGTCTAATTGAGATTTATATGAAGATTTTGTGTATGAAAAACAAAAAGGAATAAATTTTCTCAAGGTTAGACCTATGAGGAAGGATAATAAGTTGGATTTGATTCATTCAAATGTAAGGGGGCTGACTTAGGTATCTTTTATTGGTGGGTCATCTTATTATGTCACTTTTATTCATGATAAAACTCAAAAATTATGGGTGTATGGCATTAGGATAAAATATTTTGTGTTTTATACCTTTAAAATATGGAAAGCCTTGGTTGAGAATGAAAGGGGCCTCAAGTTAAAATGTCTCGAGTTAGATAATGGTGGGGAATATTATAGCAATGCATTTTTTATTATTATTCAAAGAATGAAATTCATAGATAGAGGATGATTCTAATAGCTCCAAAACATAATGGAGTGTCAAAAAGGATGAAAAATACTATCATGGAATGTGATAGGAACATGAGGTTGCATGTAGGACTGCCTCTTCAATTTTGGGTAGAAGCAGTAAACATGGTAGTATTGTTTCTACTCATTTTTGCTTCTTACATTCAGAATAAGGAAGAAACTAAAGTTAAATGGTCAGGGGTTAGATGATACTCAAATTAAGCTGTGCACCATATCCAAATGTTCTAAGAGCTCCTCTTTGGCTATGGAGGATGACACTTGTAGATAAGAAAGACTCAAACAAAGAAAATGTTAAAGACATATATGGTGGACTGCCAAGCACATGCTCGATTTGGGAAGCATAAAGACTTCCTGGAGGGATGACAGTCCACTAGTTGATAAAAAGAATGTCGTGATGGAAAGAGAAATAATGAAAGACTAAGGGATAGAAAGTAGATGCATACCTATATTTTGTTGTAAGTCTCCCATAGTCACCAACATAGGTAGTTCTGCCAGCATCGATTGGTCAATGTTGCTGATGTCAATTAGGCTACTAATGTCAGTAGTGGAAATGGGCCCTTAAGATGGGTTTTTGGTTGATGTCTTTGGTCGATAGAGGAGTTTGGGAGGTTTGTAAGAGTTTGGAGGTCTGTGTAAGGTTGCGGGGAAGTCAATAGAGTCTTAAGAGGGACATAGTTAGATGGTATGTGTGAGATAAGGGTCAGGATAAGAGAAAGGCTTTTCAGCCTCTCTAAGAAGAAAGCCAGATTTGGTCTCAACAGTACTCAGAAATAGCCAATGGACTAATTACCAATGCATTCTAAAAATACTAAAATATAAACCAAAATAATACTTAGCTCTTGGTGGAGAACCAAAAGTGTAGAAGACTTGTTCCCGTTATGGCTGATACTGAAGACCTCATGCAACATTTCAATCTGATGTGGAGTGAATTATATAGAGTTTCTTAGCCTAGAGAGTGATGATAGAATGTTGATGCCTCCTCCCAAAGCCTACTTTTGATCTGCAAAGATTCAAGGAGCAAGAGAATTTGGATCCTAGGAGCAAGAGAATTTGCCTTTGGGGGTAAGAGAATTCGCATTCACGAGTGTAGCCGAGGTTAGAATTTAGTTTTAAGTAACCGACGTTGGCGATTTTGCCAGTGTCGGCAAAAGGTTGACCGACGTCGGTAGCTAGAGAATGGGTAAAGAGGCTATTTTTAGCCTTTTGCCCATTCTTCCATTTGCCAAGTTTAGTTGTTGTTGGTGAATGGTCTAAAGGCAGATTAAATAGGCACGAGAATTAGTGGGGGAATTGAAATAGGTCTTAGGTAATTATGATTTGTCATAGGGTGATAAATGGTCTAAGGGTGAGGTATCCAAGGTGAGGAGTCTAGGGTGATGTCATTAATTTAAAATAAGTAATTTATTTTAAATTAATAAAGTGTGCAAGGGACCAAGGGGAGTCGACACAATTTTGGTGTCTACATTTGCCCCTTTTTGTCTTGTTGGTTGTTCTAACGAACTGCAAGACAAAAATAAGAGTAAGTTTCCCAAGGTATGGGATAAGGTGTAGGTTGCCCCAAGTATGGGATGAGGTATTCCCCCTCAAACCAGGAGTTAAGAGAAGGTAACCTAATATCAGGTGTTGATTTGATAGGTAGTGGATGGGTATGGTGAAGTTGGAGTGTGAACACTGCAATAGTTGAGATTACACGTATACCACTGCACATATAGTTGAGAGTGCTAAAATCAAAATAACCAGGCCCTAGCATTTAGTCGTAGCTGATTGGGTTATTTGATCCAAGCTGTAGCTCTAATTGGTCATCATGTTCCAAGTATCCCAGGCTCAAGAAGTGCTCTTGAAAAACATGAAAATGTCATAAATATTAGGGATCAACTTGCTCATGATCTGAAAATACTTGTGAGAGTCATGGATAATTTGATAACTATTCGTGAGGTAGCATATGCAATCAAAACAACCAAGGCATAGTTGTCTCAAAAGTGGTCATGGTCTGAGGAGATAGTCATGATCTCCAAGGTCATTGGTCGAGTCAGGCTGAAATATAAGTCATCTCAAGTGTAGTTTGTTGTGGATAGGGAGATGTATGCAATCTCCAATGTGCCCCATGAGAAATCTAAGGTGACTTCTACAGTGTCAGGGCTGGTTGTTTGGTCATGATTTTGGGTTGGTATAGATAGTTGGTCCATTAGATGGACGGATGAAGGAATGGCCGAGCTAACCTCAGAAGACCCCATGTCAACTGAGTGATGCCTACATAGCCCTTGTTTTAAGGGCCTCAGGCCAATGTAGTTCTCTCCAAAAGGGAAGAAGAGAGTAGGCTATGGATTGGGTTTTTTTTACTAGGTTAAGTCATGGTTAAAGGTTATATGGTTTGTCCATCAGGTAGACGAACAAACGAATAGATGGCCAACGTCATTAGGGAGATGAACAGGCGAATGGATGGCTGAGATAACCTTAGAAGACTCCATGTCATCTGAGTGTTGCCTACATAGCCCCTATTTGAAGGGCCTTAGGCCAATGTAGTTCTCCCCAAAAGGGAGGAAGGAGTCAAAGAGGTCGATAATTGGTTTGGTCATGTTAATGGTTAGAAAATGTTTTGGTTTGGTTTGGTTTGGTTTGGAAAATGATTTGGTTGTATGTGACAAAGGTATGTAAGAAGTGAAAGGTGTATTGCTATTTCATTAACAAGGACCATAATGATAGCATAGATAGGGTTGTTGCAAACAAAATCCCCATTCATGCATTACGTCATTGACCATTGTTTGTGTTAAAGAAGTATTCAAATCACTTGATGTTAAGTGAGCTCAAAATCCCTTGGGTATGTTGGGGTAACAGGTTTGATTATATGAGATGTGATGATAGTGTAACCCGTTTTAGAAAGGATAACTTTGCCCCTTTTATAGGTGACCCTAAGAATGACTATAGGCATGTCCATGACTTAATAGTTTGTCAATCAATGTCTTTTTTTTTTGGTAGACTGATCAATGCAGGAAGTCTACGTGGGGATGTTGTTTTGTTTTATGGTCATATGTGAAGCTGATTGATGTGGGAAGCTTTTGAGAGAGTGTTGTTTGTAAAAAAATTTAGGCATAGCCATCCTGCAAGGGATTGGTCTATATTTTGCTTTGTATGGTTGAATGTCTTTGAATAGCTGTCCTTCAAGGGAGCAGTCTATTAATTACAGTAATTATGTAGCTATCCTTCAAGGGAGCAGTCTACATTTATAGTTTTATGACCTTTGAATAGGCATCCCAATTGTATATGTTTTGTTGATTGAAGTTTTAGTCATGGACTAGCCTATAGAGGTTTAAGGTTTTCCCTTTTAGTAGGACAAGGCATTAATGCAAAAAGGATTAACTAATGTTTGTAGAAAAAAAGGGTTGAAAGGAATAGGAATGAGGATGATAGGGGTTTCTCAAGGGATGAGCTCAAGTTAAATATCAAGTGAATGAGTACTTTATTAACAGTAGAATGGTCGCAGATGCAAGGCATTAAGGGGCTTAGGTTCTGGCCAGCCTTTAAGGGAAGATAGATGATAAGTCCCTGATCCATACTTATGCATTATGATATAAGGTCCAAGCCAATTAGGAGCAAACTTGCCTTGTTTACTTCTTTCCATATTGGTCACGTGTTGGTTGATGCTTGGTTGGTTGATGTTTGGTCGATGCTTGGTTGATGCTTGGTCGATGTTAGTTGATGCTTGGTCTATGCTTGGTTGATGCTTGGTCGATGCTTGGTCGATGCTTGGTCGATGCTTGGTCAATACTTGGTAGAGGAAAATCATCCTTTAGGCAAGCCAAGTTAAGGTCATGATAGTCAGTATAGATTCAGATTCCCCCAGTTGCTTTGGTGATAGGGATGATATTTGACACCCATTGTGGATAATCAATGGGTTGGATAAAGGAGATGGAGAGAAGATGTTGAAGCTCCTCTTTGACAAGGAGTGCAACTCAAGGATGCATCTTGCAAAGATTTTGCCTAATAGGCTTAGCTTCATGTTTTGTGATGATGTTATGAAGGATGATGTTAGGGTCGATACCAGGCATATTGCTATAGGTCTAAACAAAGGCTTTGCTATGATTTGAAAGGAATTTGGTATAGTCAATTTGTTCTTAGGTGTCCAAAGATTGACCAATCTTTAAAACATGAGGAACATCAGAAGATGGAAGGTTAATGTCAATGGTTGATTCATTTAACATAACCTGCATTTTTGAAGGAAGTGATTATTGAATGAAAGAGTCATTTACACCCATGTAGGTGAGTATGGCATCATCATTCAAACATTGGATAGTGTTGATGGTAGCAGATTCATCATCTATCATGTTTGGATAAATGAGAGGGAGAGACCTAAATACCTGTCATGTCCCCTTCTAGTTGACATCTTTTTGAGTGGATTATTAGCCTATTATGCGACCCTCATAGGCTGATGGGATGGATAGAGGGTCTTGATGGAGCTTGGCTTGGCTTTGAGTAGAAAAATTGTTCCAGTTGGTTTTTGTTCGGGCTCTTTCAAACATGTATTAAGGGAGATATTAATATTTGATTGATTTAATTAAATATTAATTATTTGGTCTAATTTTAATTAAATATTAATTATTAATTATTTTTGTCTAATTTTAAAACCCTAATTCTAATTTAAGAAGCCCTAATTCTAATTTAAGGAAATCTAATTATAGCAAGCACACCTTTTTGGGTGTATAAGGGTTTCTCATGGGAGAGAGTGGAGGATTATGATGATTATCATTTGAAGACAAATTTTGCTAAGGATTTTCTTGAGAAGACTGAGCCAAGGGTTCTAGTATTCTATCTGCATTGAAGAACATGCCCTCTTTAGTGTGTGTGATTCAGAGGCTATGAGATATCAGCTAATTTATTGCTAGGTTGAGAGATAACTTCACACAAAAGTTATCACAGGTATTTACAAGGATTTATTTTATTAGGTTTTTGATTCAGATATTGAACAGATAAAGATCTTCTATATTAGAACCATATATCTTGAGATTAGGGGTTCAATAATCAGGGTGTGATATATTATGTTGGTAGCCGTATGAAGTCTGTATAGATCTGTACAAATTTGTACGCAACATTAGAGAGCACAAAAACTGATATCAGCAAGATCAAAAAGCACAGAGACTAACATCGACAGGCAGAGACCAATAAATGCTGACATCAACTGACCCCCTTATCGACATCGGCAGGTTATCAACATTAGGAAATAGATGGTGGTAGTATAACCAACATCGGCAACTGTGTTTTGACACAGCAAGCTGAGATGTACCAGATCCAGATTTTATTCCCAATTTATAGAATACTCAAGTTATTAAGATCGTATTTGAATATGTTTTTATATGCATGATAGTGGACATCTATTGTAATCATCTGAGTGAATAAATAAGAGATTTTACTATGATTTATTTATCTATTTGGAGATATTTTGCAAGAATAAAGATAAGCAATTCAATAATATTTAATTTCAGATTTCAAAAGAAACAAGGGATATTACAGTGGTATCAGAGCTAAATCCTGCCATCCTAAGGGTTTGACAATCTTATGCAGCCACAAGAGTTGGGACTACACAGGTATTTAACATGCAGTAGAGCTTTTCTTGAAGGTGATCAAGTTTTAGAACAATAGCCAATCACCATGAGTGATAGGCATGAGGGTAGCCCACACATAGGCCACAGGTATAATGATGATCAGGACACCAAAGAATTCTTCAGATTTATGGTTACAGGCTAGCAATAAATGAATCAGGCAATACAGGCACTCACTACTGTGGTAGAGAGGATGAACCCACCTGTGAGACAGAATGGGGAACAATCAGATAACAAAAGTGCTACTGTTAATCAGAGACCATAGCTAACCCATTCCAAGACAGCTGATAGGCCTACATGACCTATGTTTGTTTAAGAGGAACCAGAGGCTCTAGCAAAAGAGGTGGTAGGAGATCCCCTATTTGCTGACACAATTATGGTAGCGAATGAGGAGTGGGAGTTATTATCACTTGAGGTCAGAGAGAGGATTAGTTTTGATCGATTCATCACACAGAGGTGAGAGCATAACTGAGGGTGACATGATTGGAGACTTAGACATCAAAATAATGATCTAAAGCATGCTACAAGCAGGCTCACACTAGTGATGTTTGATGGTAGTGGTAAGGTCACAGCATAGGCCTAGATTAGTAAGCTAGACACTTTTCTCACATTGCATCCGATGGCTGAGAGAGATGCTATCAAGTATGTGACACTGCATCTTGAGGGAGTAGCTCATGATTGGTGGCACCATAGGATGGTGACACTCCATCATGATCAAATCACATCTTATCAGGAGTTTGTGGATAGGTTGGTGGAGTGTTTTGATAGGAAGGATCCAAAATCCTATTTTAGGGAGTTGGCTTAGTTGCGCCAGAGTGGGAGTCTAGAGTCTTACATTGGTGACTTCCAGAAGTTATCAGCTATGGTTCCTGACATTTTAGAGAGGCAACTTGTAGTGATCTTCATGGAGGGATTGATAGAGCCATTGAGAGGTTGGATCAAAGGCTTTGATCCTCCTTCATTACAGGTAGCTATGAAGAAGGCATGTAGTATGGAGATGGCAGCTCCATCCAGTAAATTTAACTCCAAAGGTACTTCTTCATTCAGGGACAATAAGGGATTCAACCAGAATAGAGAAATACTAGGTTTTAACATAGATAAATTAGGTGTTAAGAATGATTCAAAGGCCAACCCAGTAGCACCACCATTGGATAGAGAGGCTCTTAATGATCTACACAGGAGGAAGCTTTGTTTCTACTGCAAAGGTCCCTATGATGCCAATCACAATTGTCCTTTGAGGCCTAAGGGCAAGGAAAATTGAGTGATGTGGGCTTATTATGAGGATGCAGAATTAGAAGATTTTGAACATCAAGAGAGTTCTAAGGAGCCAGAGGCTGAGGCTTCAGAGCCTAAGGTAGAGGCAGAGTCAGAGCTCCAGATTTAGGAGGCACGCCTTTCTAGCATCTAGTAGGAGGGTTCATTCAAACTCTGTGGAGTTTTGGTAAGACAGAGGGTCATCACCCTTCTTAACACAGGAGCCACACATAATTTTATTAATACTAGATTTGTGGAGAATCATGGACTCACCACAGAAGAGTTCGAGGGCATTAGAGTTAAGGTGGCTGACAGTTACACCCTTAGGTGTGAGCAGATGATTAGAGATCTCCCATTGCACTTAAACAACTATGAGTTCAAGGCTGATTATTATGTGGTGAACATGGGGGATATCGATTTGGTCTTGGGCATGAAGTGGCTTCATTCCCTTAAGGTAGTCACTCTTCATCTTAAGGATATGGAGATCCATTTTGATGTTGATGGGAAGACACATTCATAAGGCAATACAGGATGGCAACATCAAAACTATTTCTTTTCATCGGATGGAGAGGCTCATGAGACATGACATGGTAGAGTGGGCTGCTGAGTGCACATTGGCACCAATATAGGAGGGACAGTAGAAGACTAAGTATCATCCTGACATTCATCAATTGAGAGTCAAGCATGATAAGGTATTTAGTGATATTCCACCAAGGAGACCTCTAGACAGGGGCATTGAGCACATTATTGAGCTTGAGGAGGGTGCTAAGCCCATTATGATTACTCCTTATCGACATCCTAAGAGATTGAAAGATGAGATCGAAAAAACAATTAAGGAGTTATTGGCTATGGGTCACATTTGGCCTAGCAAATCACCATTTGCTTCTTCAGTTGTTTTGGTGAAGAAGAAGGATGGCACCCTACGTATGTGCATTGACTACAGAGCCCTGAATAAGAGAACCATTAAGAATAGGTATCCAATACCTCATATCAATGAGCTTATTGATGAGCTCCATGGTGCACACTACTTCATGAAGATAGACTTAAGGTTAGGATATCACTAGATCAGGGTTCGTGAGCAGGATGTTGAGAAGACAGCTTTTCGTTGCCATTGTGGACACTATGAGTTTGTAGTGATGCCATTTGGGCCCACTAATGTGCCAGCAAAATTTTAGTCCACCATGAATAGAGTCTTCCATTCACTATTGAGGAGGTTTGTACTTGTTTTTTTATGACATTCTTATATACAGCAGGACTTGGCAGGAGCATTTGGCTCATCTAGAGACTGTACTCAGCATCTTAGAGAGGGAGTCCTTGTATGCCAAGGAGTCCAAATGTGATTTAGGGATGACTGAATTGTTATATTTGGGTCATATTATTAGTGTAGGGGGAGTGTAGATGGATCCTAAAAAGATCTGCGCTATCATAGACTGGCCTATTCTGGCAAACCTAACACAGCTATGGGGATTTCTAGGTTTGTGTGGGTTTTATCATAGATTCGTGAATGGTTATTCACGACATGCAGCCCCTATGATGGATTTAATGAAAAAGGGTGCTTTTTGTTAGACACGTAAAGCACAGGAGTGTTTCATGAGGTTTAATGAGTTGATGGCTACGTGCCCAGTATTGGCACTACCTATTTTTTTGAAGCCTTTTGAGCTTCAGTGCGATACTTCAGGCAAGGGCATTGGAGCAGTGCTTATGTAAGATAAGCACCCCATAGTATATGAGAGCCATAAGCTCAGGGGACCAGAGAAACTATACAACATTTATGATAAGGAGATGCTTGCTATCATGCATGCCTTGGCAAAATTTAGGCAATATCTCGTGGGCAACACATTTTGCATCAAAACGGACCACAACAATTTGAGACATTTCTTGGGGCAGTGAGACCTCAATGATCGTCAGCAAAAGTGGGTGAGCAATTTACAGGCATATGACTTTGACATATCTTTCATCAAGGGCACCCAGAATGTTGTAGCTGATGCTCTTTCATGCAGGTCGTATTTGAGTACTATGGTCCACATTACAGAGGATTGGCGACATATGATTATGGCAGAGTATGCCAAGGATACATGGGCATCCAACATTGTTGAGGGATCGACAGTTGACACTAGATATACTCTTGTGAATGACTTGATCATTTACAAGAGCAAGGTTTATTTGATCCTAGGATCATCGGTGAAGAACATTCTCATGCGAGCCTTTCATGATGTACCTACTGCAGGATATCCCAAATATTTTAAGACCTATAGACAGATTAGGGAGAGATTCACATGGAAAGGACTCAAGACAGATGTTCTTTAGTATGTGCGTGAGTGCCCTATTTGTTAGTAGAACAAGCAGGAGAACACGTACCCAGCAAGATTATTATGGCCACTTCTAATTCCTGACAGGAAGTGGGAGTGCTTGTCAATGGATTTCATTACGAGCTTGCCTAAAGCCCAAGGATGAGATTGCATATATGTAGTCATGGATTGGTTAACGAAGTATGCCCACTTCTTTCTGATTACCACCACATACACAACTACACAAGTAGCAAAGGTTTTCTTTTGAGAGGTATTCTGACTACATGGGTTGCCTTGGAGCATAGTAAGCGATAGGGATAGTCAATTCTTGAGTCACTTTTGGCAAGAGGTGTTCAGACTCTATGGGATTGAGCTTACACTGAGCACCAGTTACCACCCGCAGACTGATGGACAGATAGAGATAGTGAGCAAATGGGTGGAGGGCTACCTCAGGAACTACATTATAGGGCAGCAAAAAGCTTGGGTCAAGTGGATTCATTTGTGCGATTTTTGCTATAACATGACTTTCCACATGACCATTTAGATGTCTCCTTTTATGGAATTTTACGAGTATGAGGCACCGAGTTTTCTAGATTTGCTACTGAGTGATAGTAGAGTGCCGAGTGCTGGAGATTTATTATAGGAGAGTCAGGATACTATGAGGACTCTCAAGGAGAATATTGCTAAGGTGCAAAATTAGCATAAGCAGTATGTAGATCAGTGGAGGACAGAGAGATATTTTGATGTGGGTGACATGGTCTATCTTATGCTGCAGCCTTATCGTCAGTCTACTCTTAGGAAGAGTGGAGCAGAGAAGCTAAAGCCATATTATTACGGTCCTTTTAGGATCTTGAGGCACATTGGAGAGATGTCTTATGAGCTAGAGCTTCTGACAAAGAGCAAGGCACATAATGTTTTTCATGTATCACGCCTCAAAAAGGTGTTAGGACACTGTGTGATACCTTCTATAATTTTACCTCCCTTAGATGATGAGGGAAAGTTGATTTTAGTACCTGAGTCTATCCTGGAGTATAGAGAGAGACAGTTGCATAGGAGGACTATTAGGGAATATTTGGTGAAGTGGAGATATTTTCCAATCGAGGATGCGACATGGGAAAGAGAGGATATTCTATAGCATCTAGAGTTGAGATTGCTTGAGGACAAGCAATTTCAGGAGGGGTGGACTGTCATGTCCCCTTCTAGTTGACATCTTTTTGAGTAGATGATTAGCCTATTATGCGACCCTTTTAGGCTGATGGGATGGATAGAGGGTCTTGATGGAGCTTGGCTTGGCTTTGAGTATCAAAATTGTTCCAGTTAGTTTTCATTTGGGCTCTTTCAGACATGTATTAAGGGAGATATTAATATTTGATTAATTTAATTAAATATTAATTATTTGGTCTAATTTTAATTAAATATTAATTACTAATTATTTTTGTCTAATTTTAAAACCCTAATTCTAATTTAAGAAGCCCTAATTCTAATTTAAGGAAATCTAATTATAGCAAGCACACCTTTTTGGGTGTATAAGGGTTTCTCATGGGAGAGAGTGGAGGATTATGATGATTATTGTTTGAAGATAAATTTTGCTAAGGATTTTCTTGAGAAGACTGAGCCAAGGGTTCTAGTATTCTATTTTCATTAAAGAACGTGCCCTCTTCAGTGTGTGTGATTCAGAGGCTATGAGATATCAGTTGATTTATTACTAGGTTGAGAGATAACTTCACACAAAAGTTATCACAGGTATTTACAAGGATTTATTTTATTAGGTTTTTGATTCAGATATTGCACAGATAAAGATCTTCTATATTAGAACCATATATCTTGATATCAGGGGTTCAGTAATCAAGGTGTTCTATATTATATTGGCGGTCGTATGAAGTCCGTATAGATCTGTACAAATTTGTACGCAGCATCAGAGAACACAAAAATTGACATCGATAGGATCAAAAAGCATAGAGACCAACATCGACAGGCAGAGATGGATAGAAGCTGACATCGGCCGACCCCCTTATGGACGTCGGTAGGTTATCAACATCAAGAAATTGACGGTGGTAGTATAACCGACGTCGGTGACTGTGTTTTGACACAGCAAGACGAGACGTACCAGATATAGATTTTATTCCCAATTTGCAGAATACTTAGGTTATTAAGACCATATTTGAATATGTTTTTATATGCATGATAGTGGACATCTATTCTAATCATCTAAGTGAATAAATAAGAGATTTTACTGTGATTTATTTATCTATTTGGAGATATTTTTCAAGAATAAAGATAAGCAATTCAATAATATTTAGTTTTAGATTTCAAAAGAAACATGGGATATTACAATACCCCACCTAGTTGATAGGTTAGGGGTTCCAAGTGAATGGAATTTATGGAAAAAAACTAGGAAGGATGGAGACCACTGACTCCATAGATGAGGATGGGTGAATAGGTGAGGTTGGAGGAGATTGTTCTATGATAGGTTCAGGGAGAGGGTTTTTATAAGTTTCAGTAGGTTCTTCAAAACCCAGGCCATGTCACTTCTTGGCATTCTTTATGGCCTCATCATTTGGTGGTTTGATAGGCTAGTGGGAGCCTTGTTCATAGTGCCCAAAGCCAAAGCCCTTCCATGCACACCTATAAAGATAGGTATGAGCAAAGTTTGGGTTGCCAAGAAAAGAGAAGTCAGATGTAAATAGTTGGGGTAATGAAAGAGGATCCCATCAGTGGGAGCTCGATCTAGACCTCCATAGATGAGATTTGTTTAAAGATTGGGAGGACCATAAGGGAAAACCATTTTGATACGATGGTCATAGCTAAGATTGTGATGAATTTGTCCATACTCTTGAGGAGTCTAGAACATGTCCAAGGTGAGTAAATGATACTCCCCAAGTGAAAGACGTTGGAAGGTATCTTCCATAGCGTCTTTTGTTGTCACTTGAGGAGGTGGTGTAGGTGTTACCACCATTTGCGTACTTGTTAAAGCTTCCACAGGTGGAGGTGGTGTTTGGGTAGATGTTTTTAAAGGAATGAGAACATTATTGGGTCGATAAGTTGTGTTACATGTCTTGAAAGGGGAGGGGTCTGCAAGAATGACATGGACTTGACCGTCGTGTTCAAATTTGACACAATGGTGTAATGTAGAAGGGACACAAGACATGGCATAGATCCAAGGTCATCCTAATAACATGTTGTATTGGAACTCTCCTTTGATGATATAGAAGAGCTCTGGGATTGTCGTGGACCAACACGAATATGTAAGATGACGGTGCCAATGGTAGTGGCAGTGGAGTCATTAAAAGATCAAAGAATTACGTCAGTCTTTGACATACAATTCTTTGGGAGGGCTAATTGGTCATAGGCATGGGTGGAAATGATATTAATGTTGGCACCTCCATCAATCATAACTCACTTAACATGAGTTCAATCAACGTAGGCTGTGATGAAAAGGGCAGCATCCTGATCTTCCAAGTTGGAGGTAGGAATATCAGAATCACTAAAGGTAATAGAGGCGATGGTGGGTAATGATTGGACTAAGGCAACTAGTGGTTGGGGGTCCTTGGGTTGGACCTCCATTGCATGTAAAGCTTTGATTAAAGCTTGACGATGTTGTGGAGAGCTTTGAATGAGGTCATATAAAGTCATCTTCATGGGAGTTTGGTGAAGCTATTTCACCATAGAATCATGGATTACCTCCGAAGAAGTGGGTTGGGATGTACCCAAGATAGAAATATTGGGTTTTGGTGGTTGAGGAGGTTTGACAAATGGGTAGGTCCAGGGAATAGAAACCTTCTCTTTTTGCTTTATCCTTTAAATTTTATGACCTAGTGGCCACATTGATGGTGTTAATCTCGAATAAAGGGGTTGAAGGTGGTAGAGGGACCATAGTCTTGCGTTGAGATCCCAATTTAGGTGAGGATGTTTGGGAGGTATGTGATGATGTCGATGGTTTGTTAAAATGGTGGTGAAGAGGATCCTTAACAAGAAAGGTATCCTTTTTCAAGTGTTGACAAATGACAACTTTAAGAGTGCAACAAAGCTCAGTATCATGTCTAGGTGTGTGATGATATGCACAAATTTGAGTGTCCTCAAATCAAGATGGTTTTGGTCTGAGAGGTTGGTATGGTTTAAGAGGTGGGAGACTGATATGAGAAGATTGCAATAATTGTCATAACACCAAAGCATAGGAACCCGTTAATGGGTCTGCATGTTTTATTGTAGTATGGGTTGACAACTCTTGTTTAGGAGTTGTAAGAAGAGTTTGTCATACCATCTTTTTGTTTGGTGGTGTGACCACATGTGTAGATGGCACTTTCTTGATGAGAGGTGTTGGATGTTTTGGAGGAAGTATATTTTTGACGGGTAAGGGTAGCAAGGGAGGCAATTTGTTTTTGTTAGATGTTGGAGTAGGGAGTACTCTTATTAAGGTAGAAGGGTGTGGGCCCAAAATAGATGGCAATGATGATGGTGGGAGAGGAGTTATTTGGTGTGGTTTAGTAGCTTTCTTTAGTTTGGTGTGAGGACTACTATTGTGTGGGGCAAGGTTCAAGTCTACCTTCACTTGTGAATGAGTGAGGTTTGATATAAGGTGCATATTCAGATATTTGATCTATTTTAGCATGATGGATGCCTACGTGGGTTTGGGTTTGGGTTTAGGTGTGAGTGGAAGTGTGTGAGAGGTAGTGATCTCAGGCCAAAGGTGTGAGAGAGCCATTACTAGATCATTTTTGGTCAAAGTAGGTGAAGAGACAAGTTCTTCTCTTGGTGGAGAAGGAATTGGAGAATGTGACTCCTCAAGAGGATAGAAGGTAGGGATGATCATGCCTTCTACTTGTGGTCGAAGAGTAAGAAAGGTATGATCCTCCATAGGTAATAGGAAGGATGAGGGTGGGGCTAGCGGTGCTGGTATTGTCAAAGCATCCTCAAATATAAGACAGGTTGATGGAGAACTAATAAGAGA
Source organism: Torreya grandis (assembly GCA_037957365.1). NCBI lineage: Eukaryota > Viridiplantae > Streptophyta > Pinopsida > Cupressales > Taxaceae > Torreya > Torreya grandis. The sequence goes on from JARHVA010001628.1 coordinate 521,256, forward strand.
AGAAGGTTCTTCCACTCGTGGAGGAGAAATAGGAGAAGAAGTTTCTTCTACCTGTGGTGGACAAATAAGAGAAGAAGGTTCTTCTACCTGTGATGGACAAATAGGAGAAGAAGGCTTTTCTACCTGTGATGGACAAATAGGAGAAGAAGGCTCTTCTACCTGTGGTGGACAAATAGGTTGATTAACCTCTTCAAACTGTGGGAGAGGTTGGTTAGGCATAAAAGGAGAGATCGTGTTGACCGTGCGTATATTACGCTCTTGGGAGTCATTGGCCATGGTTTGGATGTTGTTTTGACTAGGGGGATGGTTAGGGAATGGTTGTCTAAAGATGTCTATGTTTTAGTTAAGCGGTGCATTTAGGTTATCCAAAACAAGATCCCCCTTGTCTAACATGTCTTGAATAACATTTTTGAGGGTTTTACAATTGTCTGTGTCATGGCCTTTGACATAGTGATAATTATAAAATTCATTCTCCCTATATCATGCAGGGATGGCATGCAAGGGATCAAATTGGGGTGGTGGTCAAATTTGGGGGAGGTTGAGGTCTCCCTGTTTGACTAGTTTATCCAACACAGATGATTATGATTCTCTTATTGGAGTAAATTGACGCTGTACGTATCATTGTTGGAATTGTCATGTAATCTTTGAGATGTGGAAGGTTCGGATTGGTTAGTTATGGTCGATGATGATGATCTAAGTACCACAGCATTTGCTGATCCCTTAGATTTGGAATTGGAAGAAGGAGATTTGGATGAAGGGTCATTTGATTTTGCATTGGGGTTTATACTACGTAATTTGACTTTATTTTCTTCGACAACATAGAGTTCAAGCTTCCTAGCCATGGTGAAAGCTTCATCAAATGTGCAGAATGTTTGGACCTGCAAAGTAGATGAGATGTGTTTGGCACATGCTTGTGAAAAGAGCTCAATGAGCTCAGGTTGAGGTAAAGAAAAGGAGAGTTGGTTGATTAAGCCTCTCCAATGGGCAACAAAATCAGCTATTGATTCATCGTCGAATTGTCTGATAGAATATAGGTCTGTGATGGAGACCTTTTTAGTTATGTTAATTGAAAAGTGGTCAAGAAATAGTTGAGCTAGTTGAGTGAAGGTAAATAGAGAGTGACTGGTAATAAAACTATACCAATCGAGGGCAGCACCAGAAAGTGACATGGGAAATGTGCATAGTAATAATGCATCATCATGTGATATAAGGTAATAAGCATGTCTAAATGCTCATAGATGTTGTTGTGGGTCCTCTTTACTCTAAAAGTGAGTAAACTTGGGGAGTTCCCACTGACTAGGATATGGTCAGATTGGGACTGAAGGATGAATAGGTTCATTATAGATTTGTTCATATGAGATAACATTTCTTGAACCTAAAATGGATGTCTCAAGATTAGACATCTTATCCATCAACATCTTGATTAGATTGGTTGATGGGTTTGTAGGTGGTGTGCCCCTTAGGTTGTAAGGCATTTGGAAGGTGTTAGGTGGAGCGTATGACATAGTTGGTTGCACTTGTATAGGCACAACATATTGGTAACTAGTCATAGGGACTGATGTTGAAGTCAAGGGTGGTTGTGTCATGAAGCTAAAAGGCACAACTTGACTTGATTCCACCAGAGGTGATTGGATGGTGGAAACACTAGCCAAAGGATAGGTATTCACTCTTGTATTTATGGGTGCAAGAGTAGGTGGGATGGAGACAATTAAGTTTTGGAATGGTGTAGAACTTTGTTGAATGGTTTGTGGTTGGAGGGGTATAGAAACCCCAATGGAGGTAGGTATAAAAATAAAAGGAGAGGCCACACTTTGAAGATTGGTCATGGTTGGGTTGTTAGTTGAGGCAATGTTCTGGGTGACCATGGGTTGGGTTACGGAGGCTGTTGATATGATCACCGTTTAAATTAAGGAAGTTGGCATCCCATAAACTAGGTTTCTTGATGGATCTCGCATTTGACTTGTCACAAGATAGTGCTGAAGAGCCTTGACATTGAGGTCAAGGAACCTTTCAAAGTCTTGGTCCCCTTCGGGAATAATAGGGGGTTGATTTGGAGTTGATTGGATAGGAGTACGTTCAGTTTCTAAATTATACTCCATTTGGGGATTTGATATAGAAGGCAAAGGTGGGAGTGGTTATTTCCTTGTGTGGTCAACAAGAGTTTTAGTTTGACTACATGTCAAAACCATCCAAGGCAAAATAGTTTCAGGTTCTAAAAATTGTATGTTTCAGCCTCAAAAAACTAGAATTTGTTTTTAACAGCAAAACGGTCAGGTTTTTAGCTTGTTGTTTGAGAAGAAATTTTTTTTGACAGTGACCGACGTCGGTTAAATAACCAATGTCGGTTATGTAGAATTTCCAAGGTTGGTGGTATAGCCAATGTCGGTGAGGATGTTGCCAATGTCAGTGGAAAAGCCGATGTCGGTGTCTGTGTGTTTTCAAAAACACAGAAAACTGATATTTTTGAAATAAAAAGAAATTTTGAGTTGTTTTTGGATCTTAGAATGTGACCTCACCAGCTTAAAAAATTAGATACAGATAGAAAAAGGGATGATGGCAAGCAACCACTAAACGTTAAATTCCTAAGAATAAATTTTAGAATCGTGGTGGCTTATGCCTTAGAAGAGTGTGTTTGACAATTGGGCTTTTGGAATGGGTCCTAAAAAAGAAGTCTAAGGTTGGTTTCGGGTTAAGTTTTGGTGCTCAAAATATGTATTAGGTTCCATACGTGGCCTAGTGCTAGGAGCTTTCTCCCCTCACTTCATGAGCCTAGAGCCAAGCTGGGTCGCTTAGCTATATATACTTCCCCTATAGTTTATACTTTGCCAGAGAACAGAGTGGGTTCTCCTCTTGGTGGTGAAATCCAAGTAGGATCGCCAGGAAGGGTAAGGTATCCGCTAGGTGATAAAATCCTAGTCGTGCCTTGTCTCAGGTATGTTTAGATGTTTGATTGTGTTTGTGGTCAGGTTGTGTAACATATGTGCACTATGATTTATTCATAATGCATTTTTTACTACTAAGTGAGAGGGATAAGTATGCATTCAAGCAGGAATGAAATGCAATAGATTTTTAACCCAAGCTGAAATGTTTTGTTTGGATGCAAACAAGTGAGGAAAAGGTTAAGAGCATGAATTTCACTACCCTAAGATGCAAGGAGAAAGTGATAGCAAGAAAAAGAAAGTTCTTTTTAACTTGTACTTATGGTTTCTTTTCAAAATAAAAAGATAGAAAAAGAAAAAATTTCCTAATGCACCTATATGAAAGTTTGTTTTAGAAGAAATGAACCTAAGGAAAACCCCAGGGTCCCATCAGGCGTGCCAGAATGTTTCTACTCATTTTTGCTTGTTACATTCAGAATAAGGAAGAAACTAAAGTTAAATGGTCAAGGGTTATATGATACCCAAATTAAGTTACACACCATATCCAAATGTTGTAGGAGCTCCTCTTTGGCTGTGGAGGATGACACCTATAGATAAGAAAGACTCAAACAAATAAAATGTTAGAGACAGATATGGTGGACTGCCAAGCACATGCTCAGTTTGGGAAGCGTAAAGACTTCCTGGAGGGATGACAGTCCACTAGTTGATAAAAAGAATGTCATGATGGAAAGAGAAATAATGAAAGACTAAGGGATAGAAAGTAGATGCGTACCTATATTCTATTGTAAGTCTCCCATAGTCATTAATGTCGGTAGTTCTATCGATGTCAGTTGGTCAATTTTGCCGATGTCAGTTAGGCTACCGAAGTTGGTAGTGGCAATGGGCCCTTGGGACGGGTTTTTGGTTGATGTCTTTGGTCGACAGAGGAGTCTGGGAGGTCTATAAGAGTTTGAAGGTCTGTGCAAGGTTGCAGGGAAGTCAATAGAGTCTTAAGAGGGACAGAGGTAGATGGTATGTGTGAGATGAGGGTTAGGATAAGAGAAAGGCTTTTCAGCCTCTCCAAGAAGAAAGCTAGATTTGGTCTCAACAGTACTCAGAAATAGCTAATGGACTAATTACCGATGCATTCTAAAAATACTAAAATATAAACTAGAAGAATACTTAGCTCTTGGTGGAGAACCAGAAGTGTAGAAGACTTGTTCCCATTATGGCTGATACCGAAGACCTCATGCAACATTTCAATCTGATGTGGAGTGAATTTTGTAGAGTTTCTTAGCTTGGAGAGTGATGATAAAATGTTGATGCCTCCTCCCAAAGCCTACCTTTGATCTGTAAAGAGTCAAGGAGCAAGAGAATTCAGATCCTGGGAGCAAGAGAATTTGCCTTCAGGGGTAAGAGAATTAGCATTCATAGGTGCAATCGAGGTTAGAATTTAGTTTTAAGTAACCGACGTTGGTGATTCCACTAGCATCAACTAAAGGTTGACTGACATCGGTGGCTAGAGAATGGGTAAAAAGGCTATTTTTATCCTTTTGCCCATTCTTCCATTTGTTGAGTTCAGTTGTCGTTGGTGAATGGTCCAAAGGTGGATTAAATAGGCACAAGAATTAGTGGGGGAGTTGAAATAGGTCTTAGGTAATTATGATTTGTCATAGGGTGATAAATGGTCTAAGGGCGAGTTATCCAAGGTGAGGAGTCTAGGGTGATGTCATTAATTTAAAATAAGTAATTTATTTTAAATTAATAAAGTGTGCAAGGGACCAAGGGGAGTCGACACAATTTTGGTGTCTATAAGTATATCTAATAAATAAAGGTCCATTTTTTTGGATGGAGTCATACCTAAATAATTTTGGTCTAGTAAGAAGGTTTATTATTCATTTCTTAGAATATTTGGCTATGATTCCTTCATTCATATTGATAAGGATGATATGACCAAGCTAGAGGCTAAGTCTAAAAAATGCACCTTTATTGGTTATAGTGAGGATAATTTTGGTCTCTAGATTTGGAGTCTTAAGGACAAGAAAATATTTAGGTATATGGATGCTGTCTATAATGAAAAATTCATTTATAAATAGTAGTTTAAAGATTAGAAAGAGGATTCTAGAAAAGAGTACACAGTACTGGAGGACATTACAGATGATAAAGTGTCCAAGAAAGTAGTTTAGGCACCTACTCCACAAGAACCCCAAATTCCTGTGGTGAGAATGTCTTTTAGGGTAAGAAGGGAACCTAAACTTTTTTCTCCATCTCTTAATTATTTATTACTCATTGATAATGGAGGGTTAGAGTGCTTTGAAGAAGTAATGTAGGTAGATGTTAGGAAGTAGTGGGAGCAATCTATAGATGAGAAACATTAGTCTCTCATAGAAAATTAGACTTGAGATTCGGTAAACCCACCTGAAGGTAAGAGAGTATTGTAGAACAAGTGGGTGTATAGATTTAAAGAAGATGATGGAGGAAAGAAAAGCTATAATTTCTGATTGGTGGTAAAGAGGTTTTCACAAAATAAAGTAATTGATTTCGATGAAATTTTTTCCCTAGTGGAAAAGATGACTTCTATTAAGACTATTCTTGGGATAGTGGCAGTGGAAGACTTACACTTAGATCAGTTGGATGTGAAGGCTACATTATTTCATGGTGATTTAGAGGAGGACTTTTATATGGAGTAGCCATAAGGATATGAGGTCATAGGAAAGATGAACATGGTGTGCAAATTGAAGAAGAGTTTGTATGGCCTAAAAAAAGCTCCATGATAGTGGTACAAGAAATTTGATAGTTTTATGATAGAGCAGGGATACTCCATGTGTCATTTAGAACATTATGTATTTATTAATAATTTTGATGATGGTGATTACATTATTCTTTGTCTATATGTATATTACATGTTGGTTGTAGGTAAGAACATGTAGGAAATAAAGGTACTCAAGGAACAACTTAGTAACTCCCTTGCTATGAAGGATTTGGGAGCATCAAAACAAATCCTTGGTATGATAATAGCTCAAGATAGGAAGGAATGAAATCCAAATTTATCCCAAGAAGAGTATATTAAAAAGTTCTTAGATAGGTTTAGTATGCAAGATGTTAAATCAGTTGGGACTCCTTTGGTAGGACATTTCAAGTTATCAAAGGAGTATTGTCCCAAGACAGAGGAGAAGAGAATCCAGATGTCATATATACCTTACTCATCAGTTATTGGCAACTTGATGTATGCCATGGTGGGCACTATGCTAGATATTGCCCATGTAGTGGGAGAAATAAGTAGGTACATGAGTGACCTACATAGATAACACTAGAAGGTAGTGAAGTCGATCCTTCAATATTTAAGAGGGACCATGAGGACAATTGTAATCTATGGTGGATTGGACCCCAATTTATGTGGTTATGTAGACTCAAACATGGCTAGAGATTTAAATCACATGAGAAGTACAAGAGGATATGTATTTACTGTATGTGACACAATAGTGAGCTAGATTTTATGACTACAAAAACTTATGGCTCTATCAACTACAGAGGCTGAGTATGTTGCTACCATAGAGGAAAGCAAAGAAATGATTTGGTTACAATAATTACTTGAAGATTTAGGGCATAAGTAAAAGGAAGGGAAGATATATAGTGATAGTTAGAGTGTTATACATCTAGAAAGAAATCCACTTTCCACTCTAGGATGAAGTATATATAGTCAAGGTACCATTTCATCAAGACAACTTTGGAAGAAGAGAAGTTAAATTTGGAGAATATACATACCAGTCAAAATCTTATAGACATGATGACCAAGGTGGTCACAAAGGAGAAACTGAAGCTATGTTTTTTTTTGTTGGCCTTCATAATTGATAGTGAAGGGTTGAGAAGCTTTCTCAGATGAAATCAGTCTCCAAATGGGAGATTGTTGTGTTTTAGATCATATTTATAAATTACAATGTATTTAAAATATTTTACATTTAAAATTTCTTTTACACTCTATATGTATTCTTGTCAGGGTAATGCACTGTACACTCTATTTTTTTTAGACCCCTTTGAATGAGAAACTATTTTGTGTTGATTTTGCCCATTGTCTTGGTACCCATTATTTTTTAATACCACTTTGTTGATGTATTATGTATAGATAGATATTTTTTTGGTAATACATCATTAGAATGAGGGTTTGAAAAGGAGGAATAAAGTGTGTCAATTAGGTGAAAATTTAGGAGGGTCTATTAAGCATAGATCCAAATAAACATTTATGCAGTGTAATTATGAGAAGATTGATCTGAGAGTGGATTATACTCTCATGGATTATAATAAAATATGAAAAAGTGTTTATTGGTATTTATAGTCCACATTAGGTAAACCATGTTAAATTTGGTATTCTTGTTGTGCATTTTATTTTTGTTCTTTATGCATCTCTATTATTATTTTGATTTTATGAAACTATTCTGCATTGATTTATATATTTATTAATAACATAAAAGATCCCATAATTAGGTCTATTAAATCCATATATTAGTCATGTTCCCAATTATCTAATATATCCCTAATAAGAAGTGTAAGTAGGATATATCTTCTCCAAGTTAGGATTGATTTATAAACTTGATACATTTTTTATTGCATACATTATAGTGAACTTGATGTGAATCTAATCCTTACAAGTTTTATTTCATGTTTTCCATTTTATATCATATTATTTATTATTTTTATATATTTTTTACACTAGTTCGATAGGGCCAGTATAGTTTCTAACTTATGTGCATAGGTTTAACACATAGTTGCATAAAAAATGACTCTGCTCTTTCTATGTAGGTTTTCATTAGATATAGGTTATTGGTTAGAACAAGTTGACATAGTAATATTATTCATTTATAGATAGGCTACTAGGTCAAATAGGTCAACACAATGTTCTTATTTAGCTCCAAAAAACATATTAGGTTGACCAAGCCAGTATAGTATTCTAGACAACTTCCAAAAAACATACTAGGTTAACCAGGCTAATATAATCTTCTACGATTCTAGATAACACACTAGGTCAATTAGGTTGGTATAGTCATCTTTATAGGCTTCAATAAATAGGGAACTATAAAACTAGATTGACTCGATCGACATAATTAGTAAAATTTGCCAAAAAAATTCAAGGCATTTCAACAACAATCTCACATTCCTCTACATATTCCAACCCACCAAGGTTATTTTTTATATTTTTCTTTCATTTTAGTTATTCCTTATATTTTTATTTCCTATAGTTTGTAATCTTTAAAACTACCCTTATATGGCAAACTAGGTCAACCTGGTCGACCTAGTTCTATATTATATCTTCTATATAAAATATTAAGTTAACATTATTGACATAGTTCTAAAAGATCCTTAATTTAGTGGTATAGTGGTGACACTATCAACTCTGTACTATAATTTTTTCATACATTTTCATCTAAACCAACATTGTATTATGTTTCAAATTAGAAATTAACATCTATATGCTAGTAATTACTTCACACTTTCACTTTTAGTTGTTTGCATGCTTATAATAGATCATATAGTCTAATTAGGTGTTTTTTAAATATACCATTTAGTTGTACTATTTTTTTCTTTCTTTCACATACTACCAAATCAAATAATTTCAAAATGCATTTAAACAATTGTCTACCGAAGGCCTACCTACTTGGATTTCATCACCAAGGGGGAATCTAACATGGTTTTCTGGACAAGTATAAACACATGATTAAAAATATATATTGGAAAATCACCCAATACCCTTATCACTATGGGATTGTGAAATAAGAGGGTAGGCCGTAATACCAAGCCAGCCAATACCATTACCAACATAGATCTATTTCAGCCTAGACATCCTGAAACCATCCATAGATTGCTTTTAAGTTCTGTACTTTTAGCCAACTTCCCTATCACACTTAAAATAACACTTTATAATAATCTAATAACATTCAAGATTAATACTTAGTTAGAATTTAATTTTTAGTTGATTTCTTGATCTTTGTTCACTGTAAATTGTATTGCAAAAACTTTCATTACCAAATGTTGGTTCAAGGTTTTATGTTGTGTTCCTCAATTGAACCATCCTCATTGATCCAATTTCTTATGTTTTTACTTTCATTTCTTGATTTCAAAGTACATTACAAATTTTTCCCTTATTTTTAGTACACTATCATCTATATCAACACAATCTCTTATAGATTGATTTACATTCCTCCCAAGTATACTAAGTTGACTATGTTACCTTGGTATCATTGAGAACTATCTCCTTAGAATACTAAGTTGATATTATCAATTTATTATCATTAAGAACTATCTCCTTAGCATATTAAGTTGACTATGATGACTTAGTATCATTCAAAAAAATCTCTTTAGTATACTAAGTCAATTATGTTGACTTAGTATCATTTAAAACTATCTTCTTATCATACTAAGTTGACTGTGTTGACTTAATATCATTTAAAACTATCTCCCTAGCATACTAAGTCGATTGGGTTAACATAGTACCTTCTAGGCCAACCTTGTACCCTTTTTTGGTTAATTTTGTCCCTATTTTTCTTGATCTTTAATCCTTCTTGGCATCATGAAGCCACTTATCAAATTCTTTCTTGACAGTCTCAACCCATTCCAAATTTACATGGGTTGATCTCTCCTACCTCACCTATCCACCATGGAATACAATTCTTTATGGTGCAACATTTCACCATATGGTTCTAAATATTTTTAATCTTGATCTAGCCCATACTATGTAGTAGCTCCAAATAATCTTAGTGGATAAATCCTAAAACATGATAATTATATACCTTATACCACTTTTACACCTTCTAAACCTAGAAATCATAAACTTATTAACACATTTACATTAAATGTTGGAACCTCACATTATGTTCCACCTATTACAACCAATATTCATAATCTTCTTGTTACACCCATAACTAGATCACCAATCCTTATTACTTCCCAAAGTAACATGGTTGAAACTAATGTTGGGAATCCTCCACCTATAAATACCCATCCTCCCACCAACACTAGCAATCATCCTCCTAATAATAATAATAATACCCCACCTTCAAATCCATAAATTGACACAACTCAAATTCTTTCTCAAATAGTTCAAAAAAATGAACATCATGTAAAAAACTAATCATTCCCAAATGATGCACATGCAACAACATTTATTACACATGACTAGTCAACCACCTCAAATCATCATGTGTCAACCAAATCAATTTTTCTCCCTCCTCTTAGAGATACCAATGGGAATATCATCCCTCAGCTTATAATGAATAACCAAATTCTTCAATATCTTCAAAATGAACCTTTAGCCCCATTCATTGCATCCATAGATATTGGAAACATTTCTCCAACTATTACATATAATGGGACTAAGTACCCTACTATCTTTCTTAAGTCTTTTGGTAATATCTATAAGCAATGGGTCCAAAATAACACCTTTTCTACCAATAATATCTTCTCCAAGACTTTTGTTAGTGATGCACTTGAATGGTTTAACCAAATTCTTAGGTGTTCCATCTCACAACTAGAGGATTTAGTTAATTCTCTAGTGAAGGAATTCCAACATGATGACCTTCCTAAAAATTACCTTAGCCATATTATCAATGCCAAATAACTTCCTTATGAATCTTCTAATACATTTTATCAAACTACAAAAGTCTCTAGCTCATAAAGTGGACCATAACATGAATGATGATAATCTTTTAAAACTATTTGTTACTTCTTTTAAAGATCCTCTTCAATAAAAAGTTCTAATATTTTCCCCTAAAACTTTAGAAGAAGCCTTAAACCAAGAAAAATGGCAAGACTTTCTTATGACTCAATTTGAAACACCTCAAAAAACAACTAAATAGCATTTCCAATCATTTGCTCATAAAATTTATTCATCCAAGCCTCCCCAACCTCAAAATGGAGCATTAAATTCAAACAATTTCAATCCAACCCACCCTACGTTGAGTCTAGAACAACTTAAGAATAAATTTCCAACTTCTAAAACCATGATCTTTTATCTTTATAACTCTCCTCCAAAATGGTACAATCTTGATAAGTTTTGTTTGTGGCATGCTACTATAGGACATTCTCATGAGTCTTATCATTATCTTCATCGATTTCTTCTTTCTTCCTTATTTGGTCCATATTTCAATCTTAATACTCTAATAAAACAACATTATCAAGATTATCTTCAAGCTTCCCAAATTTAATCTCAAGAACCAAAATCACATCAACATCAACTACCTAATGAACAAAAATAATTATCCCATACCTACACCTCATCTATTAATGTTGTTCAAACCACAATTGATCATTCTTCCTACACCAATAAGAAAAGTTTAGCTAGAATAAACAAATTTAAACATATAATTTCATTCATTTAACCTCAACCTCTTAAATCATATGAACCAAAAAAGTACCTAGTTCAAATGCCTACTCCAAAGCATACCATACATGGTCTTCCTTTACCTCTTCATACCTCTCTTACACATCCTATGTCACATTCAAAATCTTTAAAATATAACAAACCAACACATTTACCTATCTCCAAATACACCTATCAACCCAATGCAAATCATTTTTATGGTTAAATATTACCTCACTCCACCTCAGATGTTGGGTAATCTTGTGATGCCCATCTACATGTCCCTTTAGACTTTAGGTCATAGTGTGATGCCCATCCTTACATCTAATTACCCATTAGGGAATCTTACTATGCCCACTCTTATCCTACAATGCACAATAACAACTAAATTCAACTTAAGAAACCTTTCGAGACATATAGACTTGCATTTCACATGTTCATCTTTGATATAAATGTTAGCATGGGTCTTACTTTTTTTTTATCTCATTTTTCTTTGTGCACTTTACTTCTTTTAGTCACACTTTAATAGCATCATTGTCACCTTTGGGTTATTTGGTTTTCTTTCACATTACATTTGTCATTTATTTTCATTTTGGTTCTCATATATCTATTTCATTTTTTTTATGTCATTCTTTACCTTAGTAGCTTTATGATTATTTTTCCCCTTATTTATCATTCACCTCATTAGTGTTCACCTTGTGAGTTACATTGTAAGACCATGGAGAGGACCTATCCTTCCTCACAAATTACCACATTAAAAATATTTAAACCACTTTTTGGGATGACTATTACTTCCATTGGTGATTGTACTAGATCCATTATATGTTAGCATGGTTTCTCTAGTGACATGCCTATAATAATCATAGCCCCATCTCTTTCATAACACTATTTTTCCTCCTTATGATTAGATATGAGAATATACATCATTATATCACTTATTACATGGATGGATCTCACATGATCCCCATATTTACATTATTTCCTTTCATTTAAGGCTCACATCCATCAATTTTGAGATTACACACTTACTTGTGGGTAAGTCTAGGAGTCTTTATACACCTTGGTATTTAGGTTCTTTTCTCTAGTGATAAAGTGTAAGCTCTGTTGTGTTTTTCATCTATTTCACTAATGTTTGGTTCTTTAAATCCATATGGAGGAGGAGGAGGAGGAGGAATAGAAAAATCCAAAACAAGTTAAAAGCCAAATCATAAAATATAAACAAAAGGCAATGATTCAAAGGAAAAAAATATTAAAAGTCAAATCACACCAAAAGACATGATCTATATTTATCACATCTCTTATCTTAGTCAAATATCAAATTCCACATTTGGCCTCATGATAGATCTGATGTCCATTGAGGTACAATAGGCTAGTAGACTGGGGTAAGAGGTCCCATTATATCATATACTATCTATTGCCACACAATTTATCACACAAGTAACTAATCTTTGTAGTATACCGATGGATCTGTAAGGTTTCTTGAGGAATGGGGAACACATTGTGGGAAGGTATGTCTATTTTAATTTTCATGCATATAATCTTCATGGGTTGATCTATGTACTTCACTTGTCAGCCCAAGCTTTGTGTTTATTATTCAAAATATACGAAGTCCTTGGTGTTGATATTTCTTAGCTTTTCTCACTCTCCTAATGTGTCTCATTATTACTAAGGATGCTCACATTACCCATGTGGGGCCTCACATTCCTTATTTACTTGATATTTTCCTTATATTCCCCTTGTTGGATATTTATTTGTGCCAATAATTTCTATACAAGGAAATATGATCTAATAAAATCACATTGGAAGCATGGTAGGTCACTTTGGGCTTGCCACGATGTTGGAGTTTCTTACCATGCACTACTATTGGATTATAATACAAGCATAAGTAAGGAGGTATATGGAAAGGTGAAAGAATTGTCAATTGGATAAAGGAAAGAACACACTGTAGGTTTATATCAACCCCTATTAGTCTTAAATAGTCCTTAGGAATCCATAAGTATGGACTTTGTTATGGGATTGCCTAGTACATAGAGGGGTTTTGACTCAATTTAAGTAGTTTTGGATATATTTTCTAAAATGTCACATTTTACTCCATGTAAAACTATTAATAATTCCACCCATGTAGTAAATTTATTTTTTAAGGAGGTAGTAAGGCTTCATGGATTTCTCATGAACATTATATCTGATAGAGACACCAAGTTTCTTAATCAGTTATGGAGAACATTGTGGAAGAAGCTAGGCACAAACTTAAGTTCTAGTTTATTTTACCACCCTCAGATAAATGGGAAAATTGAGGTAGTTAATATAATATAAGGTAACCTATTGAGGTGTTTATATAAGGACCATACTAAGTGGTAGGATCTTATATTGCCTCAAATAGAGTTTGCAAAATTGGTATGATTCCATTTTAAGTAATATATGGTATGCATCCTATAGGATTGATTGAGGTTAGAAACATTAGTCATATGTACAAGAGGAGTGCTAAAGGTGAAGAGTTTGAAATGGAAATTAAGGAGCTACATGAACATGTAAAGAAGCACCTAGAGTCTAGTGTTGAAAAATATAAGAAATAGGCAGATCTGAGTAGAAGGGAGGTGATTTTTCAGATTGGAGACTTAGTTTTGGCTCATCTTAGGAAGGAGAGGTATCCAAGGGGTGAATTCAATAATCTAAAGATGAAAAAAATATTCAATATTCTCAAAATTTTTGCAAACAATGCATATGAATTGGAGTTTCCTAGTGGGGTAGGTATCTCACCTATCTTCAATGTTGCAAACCTATACCCTTACAAAGAAGATGTAGAAGGAGGAAACACAATAGAGGACACACCTAAAAAAATCCCAAATTAGGTAACCCATTTTTATAAGACAAATATATAATATTTGTAGTGCATATTAGATAAGAAGGTGATTAAAAGGACTATAGACAAGTAGAACTTAAAGTACTTGGTCAAGTGGAAAGACTAGCCAGTAGAAGATGTTATGTGGATGACTGAACATGAAATAAAAAATCATGGGATTACTCTAGAAGCACTCATGGACAATAGTCCCTAAGATCTATTTTCTTTCCCTTGAAGTATGATGTAGGGGCATCACTCTTACGATGAGTTTTGCCTTCAATTTTACTTTATTTTTATGAATTTTGCTTTGGTGATATCTTTAAAGGATTTTAAATTCCTCAATCATCTTTATATTTCAATTTGATATCTTAGAGTTTCTTTTAGGTAGTTTGAATTTCAAATTATGGGTTATCCCACCAAAAGTTTGAATATCCAAAGTCCTTGGTGTTGATATTTCTTAGCTTTTCTCAATTGCCTAGTGTGTCTCATTATTACTAAGGATGCTCACATTACCCATGTGGGGCCTCACATTCCTTATTTACATGATATTTTCCTTATATTCCCCTTGTTGTATATTTACTTTTTCTAATCACATCCTTATTCACATCTACATTATTATGCCTCTTGGTTTATGGTTTGTGAGTTGAATTATAAGACCATGGATAGGACCAGGGCTTCCTCACAAACACATTTATACCATTTTTTAGCAAACCATCTCATTATCATACTAGTCATGTCATTAGGTGATTGTGTTTTCTCACATTGTATCTCAGAACAAGCACTCAGTTTGAGTTTCCATCCCTTAGAGCTTTATATTTTCATTTTTCCATGATGTTCTTATTTGATTTTTGTGGACTTCACCTATATTACATATGACATTTGGAATTATTACATGTTTCTCTTTATGTATGACTTCTTCATATTTGTATCACCTCTTTAATTACATTTCATTTTCAATCATTCATGTTTTTCTTTATGTTTTATTTAACATTCCTATCTTACATGGGGCTACTTGTCATTTACTTTCATATTTTTGTTAGATTTATCTTGCATTGATATTTCATTTTTCATTTACATTTTACATACTTCTTAATGTGATTTAATATATTTTACATTCATTTTTTCCATTTATGTTTTACATACTTCCCAATGTGACTTAGTATGATCTACATTCATTTTTACCATTTATGTTTTACATGCTTCCCAATGTGATTTAGTATGTTCTACATTATTTTTTTCTATGTATGTTTTACATGATTTAATGTGTTCTAAAATCATTTGTCATTCATTTTCCATCATTTTGTCATTCATTTTCCCTCAATATTTTTGGTTATAACCTTACCTTAATAATCCTAATTTGCAAATTTTCCTAAAACCCTCATATCTTTATCTCTATTAGCTATTTTCCAAACCATAAAATGTTTTAAATTTTTGATGTCATAGAGAATATTTTCCACTATGATATGACTTTTTCTAAAAAATTTCAATTTTTATCTTTTTTTTGCACTAATCTCTATAGTCACCTAATGTTCCTCATATTGGATTCCTTCATATCTCTTGCAGTCTTCTTCTTTATCTACAACACTCAGGTAGGTAAAGGTGCATGTTTTTCAATTTTATCCTTTCATTTATCTTATTTACTTATTACTACACTTATAATTAGTGTTATATATCATCATGTTCTATTCCCAAAGCACCATCCCATGTTGCACTTCTGTGACACATGATGAGCTTTGAGTGGGAGATATGTATACACATATTATTTTCAATCTTTTAGTAAGCCATCGAGTCTCAATATCTATAAGTGCACACCCTTAGTGTTACACTTTAAAAGGGGTGAGTAGAGCATTGGTGATTCATAAGATTAGTGTCCCTTTTTACACGTGTTATCTACACACGTCTCCTAAAAACCATTCCAATAACCTTTTTCTTTGCTTTTGTACACTTCTCCAATCATTTTTAACCTTCATTAGTCCTTTCCATAACTTAAACCCCTTTTGGTTTTTTACATGACTATGTTGTTAGGGTCAACCATATATTGTTATTTACAACATCTTACTAGAAACTAGGTAAGACACATGGCCAACTCAGTTCATTATCTAGTGAGTTTTTTGTGAATTACAATACTAGGTCAACAAGGTTGATCCTATCGACAAAAAATTTTAGAAGGGCTTAAGTTTAAATCCACCTATATATACAAGATCATTTTTCCATTATTTAGAGAAGGTAAGAATAAGTAAGAGATATAATACATCTTCTTATCCACCATTCCACTTGAAGAGCAAGCTTAGGGTTTCAACTTTCTTTCGAGATATAGATCTTGTCTTATGGAGATGTAATTTTAGATGCATTGATAGGTTGTGTATCCTAGAGCTGATTTATCTTTATCATCCTTACATACCACAACAATGTCTTGAAAATCACCTTGTCCAAGGGAGATATTGAGGGTTAGAGGGTTAATATTCAAAGGTAAGTATTCCTAAATTTGTTTCTCCTTTATAAAAATAGATAGAAATTCATCTGTACTTCTCTTCCATGCATTAAGATTTTGATACATTAACATGAGTATATGTGTTTTATGCATGTTTAAATTTTCTTTTTATTATCCCCACTTTATGCCACAAGCTTTGGTGAGTACTAGGTTAGATTTATTTGCTTTACTTTTTATTAGTTTAGTGAATATGAAAACATGGGTCCTAATTAGGGTTATTACATGATTTTGCTTGACTGGATGCTTTAAAACCCCAGATAATATTATTATTGTGATAATATATCCCCTAATTGGGTCTATCATATCCACATATTGGTCATGTTCAAAATTATCTAATGTATTCCCAATTTTAAGTGTAGGTAAGATATATCTTTTCTGAATAAGGCTTGATTTATACACTTGATGCATTTTTTATTGCATACACCTTGACTCAGTATATATGCATTCATTGGGTGATTACTTATGTATTTTACTTGAGTCCATCCATATTGATATGTTAACATTATCATCATGATTTTATCATTGGTGCATTATTTTTTATTGTTTATTATATCAAGATTCGGTCTTTATGCATATTATGTCCATGTCATCATGATGTATATCATCCTGTGCTATAACAAAAATAAGTTCAGTAGAGATCACAATCAATTGTGTTGCATAAAATTATCCTTATTCACCTTGGCAAATCCTCCTACTGGAATGATATTAACTCACCAAATAAGAAAAAATACAACAATATATCATAATGATATGGAAATATAGCACAAAATATGAATAATAGATAAGCCACTTTGAGGGGACAACCTTGTACAAGCTTATAATAAGAAATTAATACTCTAATATGATGATGAATAACTAACCTTATCTCCTATATATAGTCTACCAAGGCCATGTACAACATATATACCAACCTACTAAGCATATGAATTCATAGATAAATGTAAAATAATATGCAAAAGGGTTATGTAAGCCACACGTCAGCTACACATATCCATAGACATGCCAATGGTTAAGGGCATAACATGCCCCTCCCCTTCAAAACAACATTAGCCTCAATGTTGAAGAAATATTGGATGTTATTTCATGAAGGATTCATCCTCCCATGTAG
Source organism: Torreya grandis (assembly GCA_037957365.1). NCBI lineage: Eukaryota > Viridiplantae > Streptophyta > Pinopsida > Cupressales > Taxaceae > Torreya > Torreya grandis. Next base: position 538,902 of record JARHVA010001628.1, read on the forward strand.
CATCTTGAAAAGATATATTATCATATTTGATCAAACCTTATATAATCAATCTAGATTGTAGTTGCTTAGTGTGCATTTGAAAGACCACTTTAGGATCAAGAATAGCCCTCCCTTCTTCATATAATTTTAGAAAATTAGTTTGAGTGGTAAATCTATGTCCAATGACCTTCTTAAGGCAAGATACATGAAATAATAGATGAATGTGAGTGGATGGAGGAAATTCCATCTTATAGGCCACACTACCAATTTTCTAAAAGATCTAATAAAGGACATAATACTTGGGAAACAACTTGTTATCCTCTTTTTTTGCTTTAAGGACATATGCTTATATTGATTCAAGTGAACAAATACCCAATCACCAATTTTAAAATACACCTCACTCATATGCTGATATATCTATTGCTTCATGTGATTTTATGCCAAAGCTAAATTTTCATGAAAACTAATAAGGACTTCATGTTGATGTTGAAATTTTTCCTCCACTACACACACCTTTACATGGTCCTTCATAGGTGAAGTAATGTATGGAGGATGGTATCCATACATTTCCATAAAAAGAGACATTTTACATGGACTATGAACTAAAGTATTATACTATTATTCAACCAAGGGCATCCACTGAACCCATTTATCATATTTATCTGACACAAAGTAATGAATATACCCTAACAAACACTTGTTGACTACCTCAAATTTTCCATCCAATTTAGGATGATAATATAATATATGAGCCAATTGCGTTCCCAAACATGTAAATAACTCTATCCAAAAATTATTAGTGAATATGGGATATCAATTACTGATAATAATATTAGGAGTATCATGCAATTTTTGAATTGTATTATGGAAGGTAGAAGCTACTGTACCAACCACCAATTTTTGAGATAAAACCCAAAAATGAGCATACTTTTTGAGTCTATCCATAATCACCATGATAACATTTCTACCTTCAAATCATGATAACCCAATAATGACATCCATAGATAGCTCTTCCCATCGTTGACTAGGGATGGATAAGAGTTATAAAAGATCTAGGGTTTTAATGGTTTCACCTTTATTTTGTTGATAGACCATACATTCAACCACATATTTTTGTACATCCCCATTGAGTCCTTTCCAAAATAAATCCTTCTTGACTCTATGATAGGTTTTTAAAAAACCTGAGTGACCACCCAATAGAGCTGCATGAAGTTATTAAAGTATTTTTATTTGAGAAGATATTTTTGACACAAATATAATATATCTTAATACTATAATGCATTACCCTTATTTTTAAGGTTTTCAATCCCATCTAAACCTTGCTATAAATTATGAATCAATATATGGGTAGTATTATCCTTCTCCCATTCAGACCTTACTTTCTTGAGCCAATCTACCTACCAAATGGTCATGACACATAAAAATGCCTCAACGGGTTCATCTTGATTGGATAATACATTAGCCACCACATTTTATTTTCCTTTATTGTATAATATTTCAAAATTAAAACCTAACATTTTTATCACCCATTTTTCTTATTCCTTAGAGGACAACTAATGTAGGGGCATCACTCTTTGAATGAGTTTTGTATTTAATTGTAATTTATTTGTATTAATTTTTATTTATTGATGTCAAAGTTTTTAAATTCCTTAATCATATTTATATTTCAATTTTATAGTTTAGAGTTTCTTTTAGGTAGTTTGAATTTCAAATTATGGCTTTTCCTACCAAAACTTATTATTCAAAAAATTGAATAGTTTTCATTTATTTAGTGTTGCATGGTTAATTAAATGGATTAATATAAACTATATACATGTTTTAAACACATATAGTGACCCCTTTAATCCATATTTATGGCCTAATATATTCACATGTATGGAATCCAACCTTTGGTTCAAGTTACATGCTTCTAGACTCACCTTGTGATCATTGAAAAGGTTCCCCAAGGTAGTTACAAAAGTTATATGTCATATAAAAGGTGTGATTTTTGATGAATATATAGTTTTTTCATGTTTTAAATAGGAAAAATTTTAAGTAATAAATAAAAGGACCCCTATTTTGAATATTTGTTGACACAGACCCCTATTCATATGTTATTTGCATTGCTTGCAAACTATGTGCTTCATTTTTGATGAATAAATGATATTGGAAACTCATTTAAATAATTATTTAAGGTTGTGGTAAGTAATTTTAAAGTTTATAAATATTAATTTTGGATTTTACTTGCTTATAATGGTGTTTTGTTGTCTCCATTTGCATATAGACCTATAGCAGTTTGTCAAACCTACACAATCAAGGAGAAATACAATTAAAAAATTGAAACAGTGAGGGAATAAAGCCTAAAACATAATTATAAGGAGAAATAAAGAGTAATTAAAACCCTAAAAAACTTTTAAAGTGTAAATAAACCCTTGTAAATGCTCATAAACTAATTGTTTGTGCTCTCAGGTCATGATAGTGGATGAAAAGCCCTAAACTAGGGTTTTCGTCATAACAAGAGTTATAACCATAAACATTTACCTAAAATTTGTAGTTTTATTGGGTTTTATGTGTTATAAGTTATTAATAAGTTTCAAAACTATTACATCCTTTATTGTATGGATTATAGAGGACTATATGGTAAGGACCTAGAAAGAGGCCTAATTCGGAAGGCTTGGAGGTAAAAATCTAGTCTAAAGGGGGAGTTCACCTTAAAATTTTATAGGAAGGTGGAAATAAATATATTTTGTATAAATATACCCTTATATTCTCTTTAAAACTTGTAATTTGTTCATACAAGGCAAATAAAATAGAAAAAAGGCTACTAGGAAAGGTCTAAAGGCCTAGGAAAGTGAATGAAGAAGTTAGAGTTGACACTTATCCCAAAGTTGATCTACATAATTTTGGTATTATATAAAATAAAGGAAACTCTAAAGTAATTGGGAGAGATGATATTACTCTAAAGAGATAGAAACAATTACTTGTCTGATAAATTGCCTGAGTAAGAGCCAAGATGCCACCAAGAAGGAATGTAGCAGGTGAGAGAGCAATAACCTTGCAGATGGGGGATGTCATATTGTAATATTTTATGAACCTTAGGGTCAATTTTTATTTTAGGATCGTATCATTGGAGGTTAACTAGATAATAGGAGTGGTCATAAGTTATTTGAGTGACCAAGAGGAAGATGAACCCTAGGCACCAAAATTGGAAGATAAAGGAAAGACTGAGGATCAAATATTTTAGAGACTAATGAAGGTGGTAAAAAGGAAAGGATATAATCCCAAATTAGATATTCCATTATATTCATGTATCCTCAATGAAAAATAAATCCTTGATTGGATAGGAGAGTTAAACAAATACATTGATTTTAAATAGATTTTAGAAGATCAATGGGTGAAGTTTGCTAGAACCAAGTTGAAAGGACATGCATCCCTATGGATGGATTACATATAATATGAGATAAGGAAGAATTGGAAGGCCAATATTATGTCTTGGAATATTATGGTGGCAAAATTAAAGAGTAAATTCTTTTATAGTGACTACATCACTAACTTGTACATGAGGCTCCATAACCTAAGATGGGGTTGAGAGAGTACACTAAAGAGTTTTATAAATTGAGAATAAAATCAAGTCATATGGAGGATTAAAATGATAAGGTGGCATGGTATCTCAATGGCTTCAGATACAACCTATATGATGAGTTAAGTTTAGCTAGTCTTAAAACTCTTGAAGAATGTTACTAGTTGGCATTTGAGGCTGAAGACAAACTCAATAGAAAGTAAGACTAGTAGAATAGAGGAGGGGGTAGAGTTTTTAGAGGTATAGGATAGAAAGGGGGTAGAGGATACTCATAAATAATCAATCTATTATAGTCAATTAATTTACAAGAGCATTCATCTAGTTTAAGAGGTGGTTTTAGAGGTAGGGGACCTTATAACTGAGGTGGTTATACATAAAGGGGTCGAGGATCAAGTGGATTTACAAGAAGATGTTTTAAGTGTGATAAGTTTGATGGTAATAAATCATAGGAGTGGCCATAGGATTATCTAGTAGGAAGCCCAAAAATGGAAGGGAGAACCCAAATTGCATATGGAGTTGAGGAGGAGAGTGTTTTCTCTCTATCACTTATGGAAGAACATGAACTTAGAGAATCATTACTCATGAGAAGGGTGTTGAATAAGCCACCAAAGGAGAAGGAGCCACCAAAAATGAAGACTCTTTTTAGGAATTCTTTAAAATACCAAGGTAAGTGTTGTAAAATGGTCATATATTCAACAAGCATAGATAATCTAGTTTCAGTGAAACTAGTTAATAAGCTTGGGTTAAAGAAGCTACATCACCCCACACCATACAAGGTCTCATGGAAGGTATAAGGACAAGGTGCTTTGTGATGTCATCCAAATGGATGTGTGTCATGTACTTCTTGGGATCCCTTTGAGATATGATAGGCAAACCACTCATGATGGAAGAAGGAATATGCATACCTTGGTCAAAGATAGAATCAATCATGCCTTGTTTTCCATGAGGGATGAGGAGAGTGATCATCAAGTTGGTTCATACATGATGTTGGTAAGTGATAAGGAATTTTTGAATGTTATGAATGAAGAAGAGTTAGTATTTGCATTGGTAGTCAAACCTAGGACTATTATGATAGCCACCAAGATTAATGAGCTGCCCCAAGAGATCCAAGATATGTTTAAGGAATATGTAAAGATAGTTTTTGATTATCTACCCAACACACGATCACTTATGAGGAACATAACACATCATTTATACTTTATACCTAGAAAAAGCCCACCTAACAAGGAATCCTATAATATTACCTCTCAAGAGAATATTGAGATAAAAAAAAGTGCAAGAGTTTCTTTACAAAGGGTTCACCAAAGAAATATTGAGTCCTTGTGTAGTGCCTACAGTGTTGGTGTCAAATATGGATGGTGAATGGAAGATGTGTTATGATTATAAGGCCATAAACAAGATCACCATAAGATATATATTTATACTTGTTAGGATGGAGGATTTGATGGATTTATTGAGTTGAGCAATCTATTTTTTTAGGATTGATATAAAGAGTGGGTACTATAAAATTAGAATCAAGTAAGGTCATGATTGGAAGACTACTTTAAAGATAAATGAAGGCTTGTATCAATGGTTGGTCATTCCCTTTGGTTTTACCAATGTACCAAGTAATTTTATGAGATTAATGAATGATGTTCTCAAATCTTTCATAGGTAAGTTTGTAGTGGTGTATTTAGATGACATATTAATCTATACCCATAGCAAGGAGGAGCATCTCCACCATTTTGAGCTAGTCATGAGGAGGCTTCAAGAAGAAAGGTTGTTGATCAACCCCAATAAGTATGATTTCATGAAGTCATAATTTGGCTTTATCAAATTACAAGGCATGTTGAAGATGGATAAGAATAAGGTGAAGGAAATCATGGATTGGTCAATACCTAAGACAATAGGAGAGGTGAGAGGTTTTCATGCTCTTGAAAGATTTTATAGGAATTTCATTAGGAATTTTAGTGGGATATGTGCTCCTATCATAGACACTATCAAAGTAGACAAGAAAAGGCTTGAATGGAATGAGAAATTAGAGAAGAGCTTTCAGTACTTGAAGTAAAGAATCACAAAATAACTAATACTAGCATTGCCAAACTTCAATAAGGTGTTTTAAATATAATTTGATGCAAGTAGAGTGGAACTAGGGCATGTAATAATCCAAGAGGGCATACCTATAGCCTATTTTAGTGAGAATTTGAATGATGCTAAAAAGAAGTACTCATCCTATGACTTGGAGTTTATGCAATGGTACAAGTATTTTAGGAGTGGAGGCATTATCTCATAATAAAGGAGTTCATTGTGTGCACAGATAATCATGCACTTAAATTCATCTCTAATCATCCCAAATTGAAATAAATATACATTAAATGGGTGGAATACATGAAAAATTTCACCTTCACCATCAAGCATAATCAAGGGCAATGCAATAAGGTTACACATGAATCAAGTAGGAGAGTCTTATTGGTACATGAAATTCAATAAGATTTTTTTTTGATTGAGTCACTCAAAGACATGTATGAGGATGATGAAGACTTCAAGGAAGCCTGAAATGCTTACAAGTAACCAAACACACTCAACAAGGAGCCATGGTTGGATTTTGTTGTATAAGATGGACTATTGTTTAAAGGGGTATAGTTATGTGTGCCAATAATTTATATAAGAGGAAATATGATCTGAGAAAATCACATTGGAAGTATGGTAGGCCACTTTGGGCTTGACACGATGTTGGAGTTTCTTACCAAGCACTACTATTTGATTATAATACAAGCATAAGTAAGGAGGTAAATGGAAAGGTGAAAGAATTGTCAATTGGATAAAGGCAAGAGCACACTGTAGGTTTTTATAAACCCCTATTAGTCTTAAATAGGCCTTGGGAATCCATAAGTATGAACTTTGTGATGGGATTGCCTAGGACATAGAGGGGTTTTGACTCAATTTAAGTAGTTTTGGATATATTTTCTAAAATGTCACATTTTATTCCATGTAAAACTACTAATAATTCCACCCTTGTGGTAAATTTTTTTTTAAGGAGGTGGTAAGGCTTCATGGATTTCCCATGAACATTATATCTGATAGAGACACCAAGTTTCTTAGTCAGTTATGGAGAACATTGTGGAAGAAGCTAGGCACAAACTTGAGTTTTAGTTCAGCTTACCATCCTCAGACAGGTGGAAAAATTGAGGTGGTTAATATAAGATTAGGGAACCTATTGAGGTGTTTATATAAGGACCATCCTAAGTAGTAGGATCTTATATTGCCTCAAATAGAGTTTGCAAAATTGGTATGATTCCATTTTAAGTAATATATGGTATGCATCCTATAGGATTGATTGAGGTTAGAAAAATTAGTCATATGGACAAGAGGAGTGCTAAAGGTGAAGAGTTTCAAATGGAGTTGAAGGAGCTACATGAACATGTAATGAAACACCTAGAGTCTAGTGTTGAAAAATACAAGAAATAGGTAGATATGAGTAGAAGGGATGTGATTTTTTAGATTGGAGACTTAGTTTTGGCTCTTCAAGGGGTGAATACAATAATCTAAATATGAAAAAGATTTTCAAGATTCTCAAAAAGTTTGCAAATAATGCATATGAATTGGAGTTTCGTAGTAGGGTAGATATCTCACCTATCTTTAATGTTGCAAACCTATACCCTTACAAAGAAGATGTAGAAGGAGGAAACACAATAGAGGACACACCTACAAAAATCCAAAATTAGGTAACTATTGATGGTTAAAATTCTGCTTTGCTTTTAACACCAACAATGGGAAGTTTCAAGAATGTGGGACTTGCAACTTGGAACGACCTCCAAATTTTTAAGAAGCTGGTCTCTTCTTTATCTCGAGTGTTGGGAGGAAAGGGATAGGAATATAAATAGAAACACAAATGAAAAGAAATAAAATCTAACTATGGTGATGTGCTTGAATTTAATTCGACCCTTAATTCTAAGCACAGTGAAACTATATGTGAGATTCAATTACATTAAAGAGCAAACAAGGCATGATCAATGTAAAAAATAGAAACAATAGAAATAGAGGCTCACAGCTTAGAATACTTTCACAGTGATAAATAGAATTATCAATAAAGGCATAGAACTCAGTCTTCTTATTAACTCTCAAGTTACATAAAAGGCACAGAAACATGCACAGTTACATAAACTTTCCAATTCAAGAAAATAGAACAAAGGCAAATGATATTCCTGATCACAGCACTAAAAGTCTAAAAAATATTTGACAATAGTCTCTCATATAAAATTATCTCCAATATTTTGATGATCTTTGGTGATCTCTGCACCCCTCTTTATAGCATTAGATTCGCTCTAGATTGTCTGCATATTCCCAATCTAACGGCCCAACTGAACTCTAACTGAACTAGAAGTGTCTATCAAAAGATATTTCTTAGATTTTGAAATGTTCTATCTTCCTATAGTTAATTAGCTAAAATAGATACACAAGATGCTCCCTTATATTAAATGGAAAAGGAAACTTGGCCAATTTCTTAAAAACCTTCTTATTATTTAGGAGGCACCATAAAATGACACTTGGCATGTTTCACAGCATTTACTGAAGACACACAACACGTTCTGTGTAACCTATAATCTTACTATGTCTTCGTTTAGAGGTGTTCATTCCTTGACATCTGTCACCATCCACTTCTCTGAAACTTAAACAACTTCTATAGAAAATGGGACCCAAATCAATTCTCACCTGAGCAACTTTCAAAAAGGGAACAGGGACAGTGGCACTTTTTGCTTATTCTTGATAAAGGACATGTGGTGATCTCCACTACCTTTAGTTACCTTTTGAGAAACCTATGGAAGGTGACATGTGTCCATCTCTGCATTGCCCTATCTATACTATAGAAACAATCAGGCCTCATTTCATACTTACATAGACGGTGACATTTGGCAGCTTTCGCTTGCCTCAAAACAAAACTTAGGACCCACCACAATCTTTACCTATCCATGAAACCAAATGAAAATAATTTAGAGGTTGACACATGGTGAATTATACTCTCTTTAGCTAGGGATATGTGGTGTCTTCCATTGATTTTGGAAAAGCACATTGAAACCTTCCACGATTACCACCTGGTGCCCTCTATTTAATCCTGAGAAAGATTTTGGAAAGCAGCCTTTGAAAAGTATATGGAACATGAGATGTGGATGTCGACACTTGTTGCACTCCATTGAGTTGCTATGGGACACATGGCACGTTCCAAATTACCTATTGAAATTATGGAAAGTGTCTCAGTCGATGACACTTGGCAACTTCCACTCGATTTTGACACTTAAATAAAATTGAGGAAAAAAGAAATTTGGGCCCACGCTCTGAGTCAAAACTTCACTATCTCAAACCAAAGTATTCAGGGACAAAATTTAGATTGCACAACTAGAAATCAAAATGAAATGTAGAATATTTTTTAATCTACAGTTATTGGTGACCCCAAGGACTTTTGAGCCTACTCAAAAAGAAACTACAACTCTCACTTGATCAAAATGACAAAAATCATAGCTTAAACAATGCTATTTGATAGGCAGACCACTCATTGTCAAATAACCCCTACTTATTTTGAAATTCATTGAAGGCTAAATCAAGGTTGACAATATCCTTGTGTGAAAAATTCTATAAAATCTAAATTGTAGCCTTCAATTTGAATTCAAGCTAGGAAATAGGAATCAAAACAGCTTTTACTTCAGATACTGATGAATCATCCCTTAAATCCTGAAAAACTACCTGATCATTCTACTTGGCCAATAGAAAAGGTTTGATTTCATCAACCATCAGCACAGTGTTGTCATCAAGAAATAGAGAAGGAAGACCTAATTGCACTAGGTCTTCAATGTGTTTTTTCATTTCACTAATTCCTTCTTTCATTAATCGAGAAGCTCTCTGCAATTGATGGCTGTGGAGTTTCAACTGAGAACCTCATTCACTCACTTAGCAGTGACTATTCTATCATTAATTTCTACTACTAACAATGTTCCATCCATTGCATCATAAAGCTTTTGTAGTGGCATTTTAGATTCCAAAACTCTCCTAAAAATAGTAGCCAGATTATCTTCAACTGAATGCTCCACCTTTTCACACAATTTATGTGCATTTAGCAAGAAGGTGAGAGAAGGCCTAAACTGAATAATCTCTGAAGAGATTCTTTTCCACATTGATTCATAAAGCTCCTTCACCAGATTTAACACTCCTACATTCTTTGGCCTATTGGCTAGCTCCAATTTCAATTGCTCTACTCTTTGTTACTCAGCTTGAAATTGGGCTTGTATATCCATGGTATTATTTTGTTCATTTAGCAGCTTTTGTTGCAATTGAGTAACCTATAGCAGGCTTTCCTCGCATTTTTCTTATAATCCTTCTTTTTCTCACTTTAGGGTCATCACTGCATCTTTTACCCACATTAGCCCTACTTTTAAGGAATTATTTTGGGCTTGGATCACCTAGTGAGTCTGAAGAGAAACAATATCTTGCAACTATTTATATAGACTCTCTATTTCATTATCTTTTATTATTGATTTCTATGGTCAAACTACTATAGTTTGCCTTCTCTTTGGCTAGATCAGTGTCCATCTTCTATAGCTTTTATGATGTTTTCAAGTAATCTTTAGCAATTGTAGAAGTAGATTCAGTTAGTAGCTCAATTTTGTCTTGTGGTCTAAACAGGGACATGTCTATGGCCATTGCATCTATTGTATAGTCTTCTGGTTGTATTTACTCACTTGGCTTGATTATATTTGGTGACAAATGAGTCACCATCAATTGCTACTGAATTGGGTCAAATTTTGATAGTAGATGTAGTGCAGCTAAGGCCTTATTATCCTTGATCCTCTTTTTCTCTCTTTGGGCTTCCCTCGCCTTCCTAGCAGCATCTGCTTGAGTTTGGAAGGTAGAAGGAGAGGTAATGTGCCCACCCACAAAAGGATGTCCTTGTGGCAAACCATATGGAATATCCAATTGTTGGCTATGGGCAACTTGAGGAGGTAGTTTCTTGGGAATAAAAGGACAAAGGTGAGGCAATGATAAAGCTTGAGTAGGGATAGATGGGGTAAAGTGAGAAATGGGCACAACAAAGGTGGCAAGGGATGTCATTTGGCTAGATGAAATCATCATGCCTATAGGAGAAGAAAGAGATTGAGAAGGAGGAAGAGGAATGATACTTACCTAAGGAGAAACTACAGTACTCTGTAATTAGCATTGTGAGGGTTCTACCATCTTTTCTAAATCCAGTTGGAACCTTAGCCTCTTTCACTTCTTTGGCATTTCTTCTTCTGGATGTGCTTCTTTTTCTTCAACATTTACCACTACTGTTAGTGGTGCTAGTGGGGAATTGGGAACTTCAATAATTGATGCTAATGGGGAAGCTTTTGGTGGTAAAGGCACCAAACTCTTTTATTTTTCCATGATGCTAAGAGATTGAGGCCAAACTGTTATAGCGACTACAGCTGTAGTTTGCCCTAGGGCCTGTGATTCTTAGATGGATCCTACTTTGGCTTCCAGCTCTACACCCTATGTCGGTAAATTGCTTATGTTAGGGCTAGATATAAGGGATATATGGAACTCATCCCATAGTTCCTCCCATCTCTCATCTGAGTCCACATTCCCAAAAGAATGAGTTTTCTAATAAATTTCTTACCTATATTTCCAATAGGCTTCTATTTTCTTAGCATCCTAGTCTTTATTCTTTAGTGCCCTTCTTAATCTAGAAGTCATTCTGAGTTTAGGATCAAAATCCCTCTGCTTATCATAGAAATTTTCCCATAGTCTATTTTGTGGAAGGGGCAAATCTATTAATTCAACATAAAATCTAGGAGTATCTTCCCTAGGATTTTTTCTATTTTCCCAAAAGGGGTGGCCCTCATGTGCAATTCTGGTAGCAACCCTATTAGTCCTTATCCATGAAGTTATGAAACCATTTGGGTCATATACCCATTTATCTTCAATTAGCAGGAAACTTAGGAAGGCTAACTTTCTAAGCAAAATAATCTCAACGTCTTTAGCTTCTTGTACCATGTTGTTTGTCATCCATGGGAGGTCATACATTTTACTCTTCCTTTTCCCAGATCCATATTCATTATCTACTATAGACACCTACCTGGTGACCTCTAAGAATGCTAACCAAAGAGTCAAAATCTTAGGTAGCAACATTGGTTCCCCATAAAAGCCATGGACTCTAATAATTATATGGTAGGATCCAAAAAAGAAATCACAAGGAATTGGGCAATTGGCCAGAAGGTTTGAAACACTCAGAAATAGTCTGTTTATAACTGGTTTTGGGCTTAGGTGAAAAAAAGAAAGGGTAACAAATAGTTCCCAAAATTCATATGGATCTCTAGTTTTTGACAAAATATGTGTCCATGTAGACACAGGAGTGGTCCTTTATAGATCAAAACTGGGGTCATACATATCGAGATGCATATGTTGGGAAAAGATGCCAGAGTTCTAATACAACATAAGGTGAAACAAATAAGAAGAGTACCTAAAAACCCCTTTTGATTTGAATTGGTCAAGTTGTTCCACCATGGAGTATGCAATCTACTCAAAAAAATCAAGATGATACTCCTGAGTCTTGTCGACAGTTTTCAACCTGAAGAGGATAGCCATTTATTCTCCATAGACTACCATATCATCTTTCATTTCAAAGATGAAATCCATCATAGACAGTGCATCTTGGCTAGCTTGTGTGAATTAGGCTCTTGTTGCAGGTAGTGTTGACACAGTAGTATCATCATCGCCTAATTGTAATTTGGATCTTAAGAATCTCAATTGAGTATTGATATTTGCCCACATTCTCTACATTTTAGCAATGGTGGGAAACGTAGCTGTCTTATCATGATTTAAGGCCAACAGTTCTCTGATAGCTTTCAGTGTAATCTGCACTATGAATGGACCCTATTGAATGGTGTTTGAGGGTGCATGGAACAAGTTGGCACATATTTCAACCAAGTCAGGGCATGGATGCACACCTAGGATAATGAATTGTGCCAGTTGTGAAGTCCATATCCTCATTACAAATGTCTCATATTATCCCACCATGGCCCTCTGAAGACACCTTTGATGTGCCCCTTCTCTGAGAGTCTTGCTACTAATTTTTTGAAGAATTGGGTCCATGACTTCATCTACATAATCTTTTATCTTTGATGGGTCACTTGTTTGACCAACTTCAGGGACTCTGGTCTATGAGTAGGTCTTTAATGGTTGCACGAGGGCTAAAGCATATGATTTGCTCGTAAGAAACTTATCAAGGGATTCATAATCCTAGCTCCTTATTGCAAAGACTATGATCCCTCCATCTCTATATCTAATCTGTGATAACTAGTATGAACTTTTGTAAAATAGAAAGCACTTTCGCTTAAACAAGTTTACTAGGAATTAAAAATGCAAGTAGCAAGATATTTTTTCACAGATACAGGAATGTTTGAAATATTGTAAGCTTTAACTCTTGCTAGGAGGTATTTATTAACCCATCAAGTCTCAAAATGGCATTAAACTCGGATAACCATTAGCAAATCTTACTCAATCTTCATGGGACATCGAGATAGACACGTTGTGCAAGTGGCTGGACAAGGTACTTTGGGGATTTTTATAAATTTGAGAGATATTAAATGTGTCATGAATTTTGAAAATTTTGAAAAAATCTCTGAGCTATGGCTACGTGTTCAAATAACACTTATTTAAGATAAAGTGGGAAAGCAAAATGGGAAAACAAAGAAACTAAGAAAGGGAAACTATCTAACTATAATGCATCAGGGACACACCTAACTAAAATGTTTCAAATAGATTCCATTCATAGGAATCTCTTCAGGTTTTCCTTCCATTGTTTCTAGCTCAAAAAAAATTCTATTTACATGCACAAATTTTATAAGGGCCAGTCCATAATGTTTCAAATTTAGTGTGTTGACCCAGCTTGGCAGCTCTTGCATCCCATTTCAAAACAATTGAGCCTATTTCAAAATGGGGATTTGAAGTCCTTTTATCATAATAGTATTTAATTATTTTTTGATGCTTTAGCAATGAATCATGAGCTGCATCCCTCTTTTCCTAAACTTCTAAAAGTTCTGCAAGTCTGACTTGCATGGGGTCATTTTCCTCAATTTTAATTTGTTTGATCAGTTGGAGAGTAGGAATCTCCAAACTTAGTGGTATTAGAGTAGATTTTCCATATACCAATTCATATAGGGACATTTTGATCACCTATTTAGGTGTGATTCTATTAGCCCATAGTGCTAAATTAAGCACTTTATGCCACTCTTTGTGATGATCAGCCCCTATTCTTTTGATGAGTCTAATCATGTTCTTCTTAGTTGATTCTACCAAACCATTGGCCTGAGGGTAATAATTTGAGGAATTTTTTAGATATATTCCATGCTTTAATGCAAATTCAGATACTTTAGACCTTAAAAATGCTTTAGCATTATCTAAAATTATGGTGCGAGGAGCCCCAAAGCGAGTAGTGATACTTCCTAGAAAATCTAGGATCACATTTTCTATTTCTTATTTAAGTGGCACTGCCTCAGTCCATCTGGTGAAATAATCTATGGTAGTTAAAATCCATTTTTGACCCATACTAGACACTAGATTTATCATTCTAATGAAGTCAAGACCCCATTGAGTAAAAGGTTCATCCACAATTATAGGACTAAGGGGCATTACTGCATTCCTTCTCATCCCCACATAATATTGATAGGATTGACATTTTTTAACCAGCTGATAACAATCTATAAATAAAGTAGGCTAGAAATAACCTACCTCACTTATCTTTATAGCTATGGTCTTTTTAGAAAAATGTCCACCTGATACTCCATGATGCATTTCATGTAGTATTTTCTTAGCCTCAACCTTTTCTACACATCTTAACAATTTTCCATCAGAATTTCTTCTGAAAAGAACTTGTTCAATTAAAACAAAATGAACTCCTTGTATCCTATAGTATCTTCTCTTATTTTGAGGGAGTTCTCTTGAGTAAATCCCATATTTCATAAAATGAATCCTACTTGTGACCCAGGATTCTTGATCAACCTCTTGTATCCTTAATACAATTTCCTTTTCTTCTTTTGAATTTGTCTCTTCAGGTATCATCTTTTCAAGCTCTTGAGTCATATATTGGCACAAACCCCTACCTCTAACTAACTTAGTGGGTTTGACCTCTACATCATATTCAAGGATCTCAGTTATCTAGTTAGCTCTTTTTCAGTAATTTCTCCCTCCATGATGTATTATTTGACACTTGGGTGAGCTACAAGTATCAAAATTTTGCTTCTTGATACCATATGCCTGAATTTCTTAAGGGCTTTTACCATAGCATATACTTGTTCCTCTACAAAGTTATATCTAGTTTCATACTTCCCTGAGAGTTCTTGAGAAAAAGCCTATTGGGTTCTTTCCCTCTTCTCTATCTTCCTTTTGTGTTAGGACAACATCAATACTTAACTCTCCTCCATAGACATACACTACAAAAGGCTTAGAAAAATTTGGGTTTCTAAGTATTGGGGCTATTGAGATAGCCTTCTTGACCTCTTTAAAGGCTTGCCTTCCTTTGTAGTCCACTTGAAAATCAGGTCTTTCTTTAACAAGAGTGTCACTGGTCTTACTAAGCCTACAAAATCGGATATGAACCTAGTGACAAGATTATTCTTCTCCAAAAAGGACTGAACTGCCTTTTTATTTATTGGAAGTGATAGGTTCATTATAGCTATAAATATTTCAAGATCTATGGAAACTCTTTTAGATATTATATGTCCCAATAATTTTCCTTGACGTACAACAAAGATGCATTTCTTGGGATTCAGTGATACTCCAAATTCCTAACATTTCTTTAAAATAGATTCTAAATGATCAAAATGATCATCAACATTTTTTGAAAAAATAGTAAGATCATTAAGATAAATTAGGATGATTTTATTTATAATTTCTCCAAATGCTACATCCATAGCTATTTGGAAAGTGGCTCATGCATTTGATATGCCAAATGGCATCTTATCATATGCAAATGTTCCCCATTTGGTAGTAAAAGTAGTCTTGTATTGGTCTTCATCAGCCAACCAAATCTGATTGTATCCAGAGAAACCATCTAGTAAAGAAAATCTCTCTGATCCAGCCATAGTTTGTAGAATTTATACCATGGAGGGTAAGGGATAGTGATCTTTCAAAGATGCTCTATTTAGATCTCTGAAATCTACACAAAGTCTTATATCACCATTCTTTTTCCTAAC
This sequence comes from Torreya grandis, assembly GCA_037957365.1. NCBI lineage: Eukaryota > Viridiplantae > Streptophyta > Pinopsida > Cupressales > Taxaceae > Torreya > Torreya grandis. The sequence continues at coordinate 554,640 of JARHVA010001628.1, forward strand.
TGGTACTAGATTTGATACCCAGGTTGAGTGTTTGATTGGAAAAATTATTTTAGAATCTAAATTTTTTTGCAACTCATCTACCATTAGAGGCTCAATCCTTGGATTTATTGGCCTTTGTTTTTGTCTGATGGGCTTAGATCCTTCAGTCAGTTCTATTGTGTGCTGAATAATGTCTCTATTATATCCATGAAGGTTTTCATAGCTCCAAGCTATGACCCTGTCATATTTTTTGCACAATTCAATTAGTCTTTCCTTTTCTACTTGAGTTGCAAAATTTCCAACTTTTAATTTTTTCCCTTCACTCACCTCAATTTTAGAATAGTCTGCTTTGTTTACTTGGAACATTTTCTTCTCTAGACTTACATCTTCTAGATCAAATAGATTCTCTAAAGTGATCAAGCCTTTGGGAAGCTTATAAGTCTTTACTTGTATGACTTGATCTCCATATGCTTCTTCAATTTTGGTTTGCAATTGATTAGAAAACTCATCTGATTGTTGTAAGAATGAGAGTACCTGAGAATAATTTTCAAATACTTGCCAATTCTCATCATTATCTGGAATAGTTGGCCTCACTATATTTTTATTGACTCATTGTTAATTAATAGGCCAGTTGCTGGATCAAATTGTGAGGCAATCTGGGCCATCTTATCAGCTTCAAAATTTTGAATCCTAGGGACTACTTCAATATTGAAGGCTTCAAAATCTTCTATTAAGTCCCAAATCCTATGTTTGTAGGATCTCATCCTTACATTTTTGGCTATTGCCTTTTCTCTAATTTGCTTTACTAATAATTTTGAATCTCCTTTTACTATTAAATTCTTTATTCCCTTTTTCTTGGCTAACAAGGGCCCATGTACTAAAAATTCATACTCAACATCATTATTAGTACAAGAAAATTGGAAATGGATAGCCCTTAAAAAAATTTCACCATTTGGAGCAGTAAGACAAATTCCTACTCCAGCACCATTTTTACTTCTAGCCCCATCAAAATTTAAGGTCCAAATTTCTAAATCTTTTTCAAATTATTGAGTAGTTGGTGTCTCTTCCCTTAAAACATTAGGGATTTCATGGTCCTCATCAAAAATGACATAAGTGCCCAGACTAGTAGAGTCATAATTCCCATATGGGTCACTATGCATCATAGCTAACAACTGATTATTTTCTTCTTCTTTATCATGCTTAGTCCAGTCGCCTAACTCTTCAAAAAAAACCTTTTCTTCTTTATTTAACATAGCATGATTTGCCTCTAATTTTGATGTTGGTTTATTGGTGATATGATCCTTTGATAATGGTTCAGATAGAATTTTTATCTTTGAACCATAGTTGGTTCTTAGAATGAGGTGAGACCAATCAAGAGACATATATCCTTCTATCTTGGCTGAAAAGTCTCTTGATAAACATAAACTAAAAATAGGAGGTATATATATGACTACAATATCTTGATTAACAATTATATTGAGATAAGTCTATAATTGTAATGGGAGTTGTCTAATTCTCCCTATTGTTTGCATTGATTTGCCATCTAGCTGGATAACTCCCTTAGTGAGTGGCTCATACTTTATCTTTAAAGCATTTGCTATTGCCTTTGGCATTAATGTAGTACTAGCCTCTAAATCTATCATTGCATTATGCAGCAATTTCTTACCAACTATCAAAGTCAAATAGAAAGGGTCTGGTTTTGATTTGCTTACCTCTGGTGGATTGTTCACTAGGGTTATTGTCTGTAGATGAACTGTGTCCTTGAGCTTCTCTTTTTTAGTATATCTTTCTTTGATCTCAGTATGTTTGGGCACTACTTGGCCTTGTAGAGCTTATTGTAACAATGTCTTTTGTTTAGGAATGGCTAATATGTCCTAGATTGATACTTGTTTTGGAGTCCTCTTTAATTGATCTACCACATTCATCAATCCCAGAGTTTGGGTTCTTGGAAAGTAAGGATACCTTACTTTTTCTTGAACTTGTCTAGGAACTATTTGATTTGGCATTAATTGTGGCATTTCTTGTCTAACAGATGTATTTATTTGACCTTGAAATGGAGGACTCTCCATAACTTGATTATTTTTAACCTCAGGCTGTTCCACCATTCTTCTCTTTGATCTAGTATAGTAGTCTGATTGCACCACTGGTTTCTTGGAAGTAGAAGCTTCATTCAAGAATACTGATTCTTCATCTTCAACCCATGAGAACAAAGCATATTATGGGTCTATTTCTTCTTGTTGCTGCAAAGACATCCCTTGCATCTAAGCCATTAGGACTGAGCTTTGCATACCAGGAGATTGGTAGGCTTGATTATCACTAGTACTTACAAATTGTCCATCCATTCTTATTTGCTCTGCTACCTTTTGTTTAAAATTACCCATGAGACAATCTATAGGTGTATGAGCATTATTACAAGGGAAAGACTAGGCATTAGTGCTATCCACATAATTATTTTGACCTTGAACAATCTCCCTATTCAAATTGGGGGGAACAGTTTGTGAGGGTGTAGGGACTGCAACTAATTGGTTTGCTGGCTAAAGGTTATTTTGCCTTTGAGGACCCTGGTAGTGGTTTGGCTATGATGAAAATCTATTTCCTTGATAGCCTTGATATTGAGGTCTAGGGTAAGGATTCTGTTGTCTCTTTATGTTAATCAACTCATTAGAAAATGTCCTTAAGATATTCTTGATATCATCCATCTCAAATGACTGAGCAGGGACAAGTTCTTTAGCAGGTGGTTGAGGATATTGATACATAGACACAAATGGGGCTAGGGATTTAGGGGCTTATTGAGGTAATGGCAAGGTAATTTTTGGAAACATGGGCATGGGAGGCCTTAGGGGCAACTTTCCAGCATCTATCAAATTATTTTTAGCTCTAACTGCATAGTCATAAGCCTCTGGTAGAGTCTGACCTCCAAGTGACTAAATCATAATAGATATATCTAAATTTAAAGCCTTAAGATAAAACACTATAGCCATACCTAGTAATGGTCTAGTGGTAGCAGGAATCCTTTCCCAGGTCTTTTGAAATATGGAGTTGAAGCCAATCATTGCTTCTTGTGGTGCCCTTTGGATGGTAATCAATTGCTATAACAAAGAAGAATTATCACCCTTTTCTTCAAATCTTTCAAAGAAAATATCTCTAAGTTGATCCCACGTAGATATGGTATTTGGGGTTAAGGACTGGTACCATTCCAGAGCCTTCCCTTTAAAAGAAGCTGCTAATAACATTATATCCACATTCTGTTATGTGACCACATGTATAACATAGACATTAGATACATCTTGCAAATGTTCCTCGGGTTTTTTAAAATCTTGCCCACTGAATTTGGGCAGAGCTTTCAAGGCATTTATGGGGATAGGATCCCAAGTGGCTGGTGGTATTGGGAGAATCAAAGGACTACCAGTGTTCCAACTCGCATAATTTCTTGGGGGTATAGGGGCTCCCATATTTACTCTTGGTATTGGTATAAACTGATTGAATCTTCTTCTTGGACTAGTTACCAAAGGTGGTAAAATAATACCTAGATTTACAATAAGTTGAGATCTGGATACTGGTCCATAGCTTTAACTCCTTGTAGCTCTCTAGTTCATATGGTCTTGAAAGAAACTTCAAGACTGATCCCACTAGGTGTGCCAAAAATTGTTGATGGTTAAAATTTTGCTTTGCTTCTAACACCAACAATGGGAAGTTTCAAAAATGTGGGACTTGCAACTTAAAATGACCTCCAGATTTTTAAGAAGTTGGTCTCTTCGTTATCTTTAGTGTTGGGAGGAAAGGGATAGGAATCTAAATAGAAACACAAATGCAAAGAAATAAAATCTAACTATAGCAATGCACCTAAATGTAATTCGACCCTTAATTCTAAGCACAGTAAAACTATATGTGAGATTAAATTACATTAAAGAGCAAACAAGGCATGATTAATGTAAAAGATAGAAACAATAGAAATAGAGGCTCACAACTTAGACTACTTTTGCAATGATATATAGAAATATCAACAAAGGCATAAAACTCAATCTTCTTATTAACTCTCAAGTTACATAAAAGGCACAGTTACATAAACTTTCCAATTCAAGAAAATATAACAAAGGCAAATGATATTCTCGATCACAGCTCTAAAAGTCTAAAAACTCTTTGACAATAGTCTCTAATAGAAAATTCTCTCCAATCTTCTGATGATCTTTGGTGATCTCTACACCCCTCTTTATAGCATTGGATTCACTCCAGATTGTCTGCATGTTCCCAATCTAATGGCCCAACTAAAATCTAACTGAACTAGAAGTGTCTATCAGAAGATATTTCTTAGATTCTGAAACATTTTGTCTTCTTACAGTTCATTAGCTGAAATAGATACATAAGATGCTCCCTTATATTAAATATAAAATGACACTTGGCCAATTTCTTGAAAACCTTCTTATTATTCAAGAGGCACCAAAAAATGACACTTAGCGTGTTCCACAGCATTTACTGAAGACACACGACACATTCTACGTAACCTATAATCTTACTGTGTCTTCACTTAGAGGTGTTTGGTCCTTGACATTTGTCACTATCTGCTTCTCCAAAACTTAAACAACTTCTATAGAAAATGGGACCCAAAGCAGTTCTTACCTGAGCAACTTTCAAAAAGGGAATAGGGACATGTGGCACTTTCTACTTATTCTTGATAAAGGACACGTGGTGATCTCTGCTACCTTTAGCTACCTTTTGAGAAACTTGTGGAAGGTGGCATGTGTCCATCTTCATGTTTCCCTATCTATACTATAGAAATAATCAGGCCTCATTTCATACTTACACAGATGGTGACATTTGGCAGCTTTCGCTTGCCTCAAAATAAAACTTGGGACCCACCACAGTCTTTACTTGACAATGAAACCAAATGAAAATAATTCATAGGTTGACACATGGTGGCTTCTGCTCTCTTCAATTGGGGATATGTGGCATATTCTATTACTTTTAGAAAAACACATTGAAACCTTCCATGATTGCCACCTAGCACCCTCCACTTGATCCTGAGAAAGCTTGTTGGAAAGTAGCCTTCGAAGAGTATATGGAACACGAGACACATATGTCAACACTTTTTGCACTCCAATAAGTTTTTATGAGACACATGGAACATTTCGCATTACCTATTGAAATTATGGAAAGTGTCTCAGATAATGACACTTGGTAGCTTCTGCTCGATTTTGACACTTAGACAAAATTGAGGCAAAAAGAAATTTGAGCCCACGCTCTGAGTCAAAACTTCACTGTCTCGAACCAAAGTATTCAGGGAAAAAATTTGGATTGTGTGAGTGGAAATCAAAATAAAATGTAGAGTATTTTTTACTCTATAGTAACCTAGTTGCGTAAGACCAATATAGAAGATTTGTAGTGCATATTAGACAAGAAGGTGATCAAAAGGACTATAGACAAGTAGAACTTAAATTACTTAGTCAAGTGGAAAGACTAGCTAGTAAAAGATGTTATGTGGATGACTAAACATGAAATAAAAAATCATGGGATTACTTTGGAAGCACTCATAGACAATGGTCCCTGAAATCTATTTTATTTCTCTTGAAGTATGATGTAGGGGCATCACTCTTAGGATGAGTTTTGTCTTCAATTTTACTTTATTTATATGAATTTTGCTTTGGTGATGTCTTTAAAGGATTTTAAATTCCTCAATCATCTTTATATTTCAATTTGATATCTTAGAGTTTCTTTTAAGTAGTTTGAATTTTAAATTATGGGTTATCCCAAAAAAAATTTGAATAGTTTGCATATGTTAGTGTTGTAGGGGTATTTAAATGGACTAGTATAGATTGAAACATGTTTAGAACACCTATAGTAACCACTTGAATCCATGTTAATGGCCTAAGGTACTCATATATATGGAATCCAACCTTTGGTTCAAGTTACATGCTTCTAAACTCACCTTGTGACTATTGGAAAGATTCCCTAAAGTAGTTACAAAAGTTATAAGTCATATAAAAGGTGTGATTTTCAAAGAGGATCTAGTTGTTTCATGTTTGAAGGAGGAAAAATTTTAAGGAATAAATAAAAGGACCATTTTTTTGAAGATTTGTTGACATAGACCCTTGTTCTTATGTTATTTGCATTACTTATAGACTATGTGCTTCATTTTTTGTGAATAAATGATATTGGACTCATTTCAATCATGCTTGAATGTTTTTTTAAGTCTTTGTCATGTTTCTAAAGATTAATTATGAATTTATATTTTTTATAAGTTTGTTTTGTTGTCTTTATCTACACAAAGACCTATAGCAGCCTATCAAACCTACATAGTAAAGGAGAAATCAAGTTAGAAAAGTAAAAAAGTGAGGGAATAGAGCCTTAAAAATGATTGGAAAAGAAGACTAGGAGTAAGGTAGACCCTAAAAAACTTTTCACAATGTAAATAAACCCTTTGAAATTCTCAAAAACTAATTGTTTGTGCTCTCAAGTCATGATAGGGGATGCAAAGCCTTAAACTAGGGTTTTGGTCATAAAAAGAGTTCCAACCATATAAAGTTACCCAAGCTTTATAGTATTATTGGGTTTTAGGTGTTTTAAGTGATTAACAAGTTTCCAGACTAGTATGGCCTTGATTGTATGGATTATAGAGGATTGTATGGTAAGGGCCTATAAAGAGGCCTAATTAGGAAGGCTTGTAGGTAGAAAGTGGGCTTAAAGGGGTATTTTGACCTTAAAATTTGATATAATGGTGGAACTCAATAGAGGGTATCTTAGTATACTCTTAGATTCTCTTGAACATTTATACTTTATCCTTAAAATCCAAAAATTAGATAAAAATGGCTACTAGGACAGGTCTAAAGGCCTAGGAAAGTGTGTGAATAAGTCAAAGTTGAAACTTATCCCAAGGTTACTCTGCATCAACAACCATTGTTCCAATAAATATTTAATTCTATCATGATTGATATTTACATAAAAGTGATAACCCAATAGATAAGGTCTCCATTATTTAACTGCATGTAGAATAACCATCATCTCTTTCTCATATAAGGGTTTGAGCCAATTTTTACCCTTTAATTGATGACTTTAAAATGCAATGGGCCTGCCCTCTTTCATTATTACTACACCCATACCATATCTAGATGCATCATAATCAACCATAAAAGTTTTATAAAAATATGGAATAGCTAATAATGACGTGGTACATACAGCCATTTTTAGTTATTCAAATGTTGTGGTAGCTATATCAATCCACTGGAAGGAGCCTTTTTTCAATAAGGAAGTGAACAGTGCTACAATACTACCATAGTGTTTGACAAACTTATAATAGTAACCATTTAGAACCAAGTTAGTTACTTAAGTGTCTTAGGAATATGCCACTCCATGATGGCTACATTTTTTAAGATCAACTTTTACTCCCTCATGTGATTCAATAGGACCCAAATATTTCACTTCCTGAACTCCAAAATCACATTTGGATAGTTTAGCATACAATTAATATTGCTGAAGAACTAAGAGTATGTGTTTCACATTCTACAAGTGGTTATCCCAAAAAAATTTATAAATAAGGATGTCATAAAAAAACACAAGTATAAACTTTCTTCAAAATGGCCTAAAAACCATATTGATCAAACTCTAAAATGTGGATGGTACATTGGTGAGACCAAAAGGCATGACCAACAATTCATAGCCTTCATGAGTATGGAAGGATATTTTAGGAATGCCCTGCTCATGGATCATGATTTGATAATACCTAGAGCGAAGATCTAATTTGGTAAAATAAATAACACCATGTTATTCATATAAAAAATCATCAATTACAAGAATAGGAAACTTATCTTTGATAGTAAACTTGTTGAGCTCTCTATAATCTAGACACATCCACCAAGTTTCATGCTTCTTTCTCACTATGACTACTAGAGAAAAATATTCACTTTGGCTATGGCGAATGGTTCCTACCTCCAACAACACTTGTACCATTTTTTCAATTTCACTCTTCTAGGCATAAGGATATATGCATGGTCTAATGTTGGGTGGTATACTTATATGAATCAGTTTGATGGTGTGATCATGATTATAGCTAGGAGGAAGACCTTTTGGCATGGGGCCAAAAACAATTGAATTTTCATTTGATATTTGTTGTAAATCAGGATGGGTAGAATCCTTAGTTTGTTGAACATCAATGGAAAATAAGCACACCACAAATCCTTCAACACCTTTTTTATCATCTTGGTCATCCAAGGTGAACTAATAAGTTGTGGAGATTTACATCTTAATCCCTGTAGTTCCACTGGCTTACCTTCATGATAGAAATGCATGAATAGTTATTATAAATTCATCTTAATATTACCCAATGTGGTGATCCATTATACTCCCAAAATAATGTTAGTCTCACCCACAGGATTAAAAAACATAGGAGAATATAGAAAATAGTCCCCCATTGTTAACTTAATACTATATCATTTTTGATAACAATTAATTATACCATCTTTTGCAATCATGAATTGAAATTCTAGGGATGGTTAGATGAAATAATTCAAATTAGCAACCAACTTATTATTGTTGAAATTATGTGTACTACTTGAGTCAATCAACACTATGACCTTTCATTTCTTAATGAATCCCACCACCTTAAGATTTTGAGGAGTATAAATACCTATAAGGGCATGGTAGGACATATTAGGTTTAGAATATACAGCTTCATCCTTGACTCCTTCAAAACCCTCAGTAGATGCCTCCTTATATTCTTCATCCTCATCAACCCCATCAATGTAAAATAACTTCTTTTCAACACATTGATGACATTTTCTCCATTTTCTATCATAATGATATCACAACCCTTCAACATACTTCTCCTTAATTTGTTGTGGTGTCAATCTGGTAGGTTTAGGTAGTGATGGATTTGGGAAGGAGTGTTTCTAGATAGTAGTCAAAATATGATGTTTGATTATCTCTTTTTCTTCTACTAAGTGTGCCCTTGGTATATCTTTGGATATAGTTGTGGGGTTAATCATACAAACCTCCAATTAAATACTATCTTTTAGTCCACCTAAAAAAGATTGATCAGACTTGATTCAGTGATATCCTCCACATGTAAGAATAGATTTTTAAATTGATGAATATAATCCTTCACTATTCTTGTTTATCACAATTTGGCTAATTGGTTAAAGTAGTTTTTAGAAACATTATTTTGGTAGTGGGACATCAGTTCATCAGAGAATACTGACCATGTAAAAGGAGCACTCGTCTTCTTTTTTAAGCATACAACCAATGATACCAAATGAATGGCTCAGGTTCTAGATAAAGATATTCCATGACCACCTTTTGAGAGTTAGGAGTTTTATGCAAATCAAATATATTTTCAATTTGAGTGATCCAAATGAGTGGATCCTTACCATCAAACTTGCACAAGTTCACTTTTGACAACATCAATTTCACCCGTGTATTGGTAATGTTAGTATTGAAAGGACCAAAAGGAAAAAGTGGAGGGTTGTTGAGTGGTAAATGTGATGAAATGGTATCTAGTTGTGTTGTGATCTACTGCAACTAATTGTTCATGCCATTATATACCATTTGTATTATTGACATTTGAGTTTGGACTTGCACATCCTTCTAAATTAGGCCATGTAGATTTGATTGAATTTGAGAAATCATATTAGATGTTTCAGACTCCATGGAATCCCCTAAAGTATTTTTAGAGGTGTCTTACCCTTTCCCCCATCTGTGAGTGTTAGGACCATCCATACAAAGGATTGAAGGTGAAACTTATTTTACCCTGTTGACCCATCTTTAACCACAAATTATTTTAAATGTTTTGGCTTAAAATAACAAATATCAAATAAATATACCCAAACGAACCTTTTCTAATATTTAAAAAAATGTAAATAAATTATAAAAATTCTACAAATTATGAGTTATGGAACAAATTTATGAAAAACCATAAAATGGAGATAAGTTTTGAAACACATATACAAATGATTTGAAATTTTAATGGACACTTTCTTGAATGATTTAAAAACTCCAATAAACAATTGTAGGTAAAGTTTCATCCATTTTCAAGATATATCCATATTTCAATAGCTAGGGTTTTTGCCCTGATTATGCCCCAAATCGATGCTCTAATACCACTTGGAATGATATTAATTCACTAAATAAGTAAAAATATAGTAATATATCATAATGATATGTAAATATAGAAGAAAATATGAATATTAAATAATCCCCTTTGAGGGGGAAACCTCCCAAATATTTACAATAAGAAATGAATACTCTGATACGATGATGAACAACTAATCCTACCTTATATAAATGGTCTACCAAGGCCATGGACAACCCATAGGCTGACCTATTAAGTATATGAATTCATGGATAAATGTAAAATAATATGAAAAAGTGTTATACAATCCATAATTTAGCTACACATATCCATAGACATGCCAATGGTTAAGGATGTAACACTTACCCTCCTTGATCAAATCAACCCATTGACCATTCTGGTTATATTGATGCTAATAAAGATAAGCATTTTTGCATTGGTAGGTACAACTAAATTATTCATATTGATCAATTCTTATTATTCTATTTTATTCCTTATTTCATTTAATTTCACTTCTAAGTGAACTACATTGGCCTGAGGTCTATTGGGACTATGTAGGCAATTCTTGGATTCATGATGTATCTTGGGTCATCTCAGCCACCTTTTTTATTCTAATCATCTCTTTCATCACTTTGTGCATACTCATGTACCTAGTTTTTTTTGGCTTTTTAAGTCATTAAACCATTACATCAATGTTTATGCCAACTCATATTTAATCTATGTAATATTTTATCTCCTTGAGTTATGCTTACCCATCTGCCTTGCTAGGACACAACCAATTTATCATGATCAAATCTACCCTAATAGGTCAAAATCATTTTTCAATCTAGGTCATCTTAATGATTATAACTACCTTTAGGCAAATCATTATTTTGACCCATCCATCTTGCTGGGGTATATACATGTGCTAGTCATTATAACCACCTTTAGGAAAATTAGTGTCTCAACCTCCATTACTAATTATAACCACATTTGGTCAAATCGATACATCTTAATCAATGTGTGCATGCATTACCTCAATTGGATTAATCTCACCCATAGGTTAATTTCATTCTTCTTCTTTCTTATTTTTGAGGGACAGTCCATCAATCATATGTGTTGGATACTCCCTCAAGGGGGCATCATCATAGGCTTCCAAAACTATGTTTGGAGCATCATTATTCCAATATTATCTTCTTTTTATTGTTAACATTTTTTTCATTATTTGAAAATACAATACTTTGCTTATTTCTCACAACACCTTCTCAAATAGGGAAAATTATAAACACTCTTTTTTGGCCACTTTCATGTCTAAATTAAAATTGGAGTGACTTCTTGAAAATAATGTAAGTTAAGCTTAAAAAACACTAGAATGCTTTGATTCATCATCGCACATCATTTGCATCTTCTAATCCACATCACTGTATCCCTAACTAGGGCAATGCACTATACACAATCATCATCTTCCTCTAATTCATTTTTAGTCAATTTATGACCTAGCAATTTGACCTTTTTGACCATGTGTGAGGGATAACTTGTCAAAATTTAGAAATGGAAATTAACTTGATCATAATTACTTAATTGGTTAAACCCAATTAAATTCATAGGTGAAAATCCCATGGCTAATTAATTATTGAATTTATATTTTTAGAAATTCATAAATCTAGATTGATGAAATCATCATGACATAACACAAATATCTAAAATGATGTCACCATCATGACATCATATTTTATTATTTTTCAAGCACTCAAAAAATATCAAATAAATATCTAGATTTGTGAGCCATGTCTTTTAATTAAAATATTAATGGCTTGTCCCATCCCAAACTTAAGTGTGGTTAAACTAAACTTAATTGCACTTGGGTTATAGTTAGTTTTAGAGGCTATAAATACAAGGACTCACTCATTAATAAATAATCTCTCTTGGTGTAAACTTATCATGAAAACATGCATGTAAAGCTTATTTTGAATCCAAAGCCAAAGCCAAGCCCAACATTACCAAGGTGACAAGGAGAGGTGGTGCAAGAAGCTCTATTGCCAAAGAATTATTGATCACACAACCAAGCACATCAATTAATTTTCAACATATAACACTTGATCTCATGTAAGGTAAACATACTTATTTTTATTTCATTTGTTATTTACTTATATAGATCACTAGCTCTTTAAGTGTCTAAGCTTGAGGTGTAAGATTTTTATTATATTTTGTTTGATTTTATCTCTTACTAACACAATAATAATCTCCCCTTTATGTATTCCTATTGATCAGACACTTGACCATCACATAATTATTATCCTCTAAGCATGATGATGGAGTTTTCATTGTTTTAAGAGTGTTTTTTAGGTCTATTAAAAAGGATCTCAATGTCAAACCACCAGATATAGGGCTTGACCATGGTTTCAAATATTAAAGGTTCAAGGAAGAGGTTTTCATCATGTTGTATAGGTTTCTTCATATTCCTAAGGAGGATAACACCATGTTTTTGGATATTACCTATCCTCAGAGTCTTATATTCAAGTTATCTAATGAATATAGGGTCCTTCCAAGGAATAAATGGCAGATTTAAGGTGGAATACCATGAAGACAAGCCGTGCATATAGGTTGTAGACCTAGAAGGTTATAATTTTTGGCCCTAAGTGAAAAATTGTATAGGTTTTATGAAGGTTAATTCATGTTAATTGGACTAAATATCCTTATTCAAACATTTAATAGGTTTATAAACCTCCTTAATGGTTGTTCTAGGAAGAAATAAGCATAAAAGCCTTCCAAATGTGAAGATTTTCATGAAAATGAAAGTGTTAATAGTGTATTATAAAAACTTGAGGGATATTAAAACATAAAAGAAGGTCATTAGGGTCCCTCACACCATCTTAAATCCCTCACAAGTATTCAATAAAGATAACTAGGTTCACAAACATCAAAATGGAGCAAAACTGATCCAAGATCTCCTTTGTAGACACTTATAGGTTGTCTTAAAGGACATGTTAATTTTTATCATGAGTTACATGGGGTTGTACAGCCATTAGAGGAAAATTATAAGGTATTTATGAATCCTTTATAGGTTTTTTTAAGTAACAATAAAGTGAAATAGCTATAAATAATCATTTAGAAGCCAAAACAAACATGTAGATAGCTCGATTAGAGCACGATTTGAGGTTTGAAATGCTTTATTATATTTCATGGAAAATAATGGTTTATTGGGATTGTGTATAGATTTTTTATACATAATATTTATTTATCAAACCTATAGGAGGATATTTTAAGCATGTCAAACAGTTAAAAAAGAAGACAGGTAGTCTTAAACCCTCTTAGAACCTATACAACTATGAATCAATTTTTAATGTTTTGAAACATGATTAATTGAAGTGGATGGAGTCATGAATAGTATTGAGGTAATTCCATGGTCCCTTGCTATCCATCTAAGCAATTTTCAATCTATGATAACCATGTTCAAGGTTTCAATAAGGTCTCAAGCTTGAAATGACCTCTACAAGCCTGCAACACAACAATGAAGTCTTAAATCCATTTTGGGATGTTCCTCCTAATTAGTGGGATTCAATAAAGACCAATAAACTTCCCTCTTGAATTTAATAAAGTTAAAACATAGATGCAGGTACATAAGAACCCAAGTTTTAGGGTTTTATAGAGGTTTCAATCCCAAGGAGAATTTGTAAGTCTATAGATGAAGGATGGGTCTTCAATGTGATTCAAAGTGTTTACCTCTCAAGGGAGGGACCATAAATAAGTAAAAGAGTCATTTAATTACATCCCATGCTTTTTGAGCAAGTATCAAGTCATGAGGACCATTGACAATCAAGGTCTTTATAGGGTTTAAATGTGAAAAAGATTTATACACGCCTATAATAAAAGGTAGTGTTTTAATATGTTTTGAGGTGTTTCTATCTTGATAGGAATCCCCCAAAAATGTATAAAGTATAAATATGGAAAGGATCCCTTTTGAATTCAAGCACCTAATGATAGGGTTTAGCCAAGTTTGGCTAAGAAGCCTGTAGGCCTGCAAATGAGAGTCACTCAAGAGAAAGGAAGAATAGATAGGATCCTCTAAGCTAAGCCAAATATATATAATTTCCCCATGAATTACATGAAAAATTATAATACATAAAATATATGTATGCAAGAGAAAGTAGAGCTAACCTATAAATCAATCCTAGTTCAAAGAAGATAAATAAAACTAACCCTTCCAATTATAGATATATTTAGACAAGCGAGGTCATGACCAATATGGATATGCTAGACCTAAATAAGGGGGCCCTTATCATACAATATCACTAGAGAGGGATACAAAGCCTATAGTTGAGAAATACCACATAATAATCCTAGGTAGGTCATATGGTTTATAACAAAGTAAATGAAACCTAATCTAGTCTAATCTAGTGCTCACTCAAGTTTATGGCATAAATGGGGGATAATAAACATAAAATTAAACATGCAAAGAATTAAACCTAAGTATGGATATATTAGTATATTCTTAATCAATTATATTCAAACCTATCTACTACCAAATGAGGAGTAAGAGTTAGGAATACTTACCTTGAATACAAACTTGTCGAGCCTCAATCTCTCTCTTATCTAGTGGTGATTGAAAGAGTTTATTGTGTATGTTGAAGAAACTAAGTATATATAATGAACTAAAATTTAACCAAATACCTCCTAGTGAATCTCAAGATAATATTCTCCTATAAATAATTATGGCACCCTAAGTAATGACTCCTCAAAGTAGAATGGTGGATAAGCAAATAAAGTAGCACAAATAAATGATATATATCCTCTAATATCTTAGATTAGAATGGTATGAGAGGTGTTTATATATTTAGATCTAACCATAAACTTTTCCTAAGTTTTAACCAACATAGTTGGCTTTGTTGAGCTGATTATAAATAAAATTAGTTAGAACCAAACTAAGTCAGCCTAGGTTGACTTAGTTTTATAACGTGCTTCACCCTCATAATAAAGTTGGCCAAATCGAATGTGTAATGTAAGGAGGCAAAAATAGGGTTTAGCTTAGGTAGGGTATGTTTATGATGGGTACATGGTTAGAAAGGAGTGCTAGGTGGTGTCAAATCTTAGGTAAAATTCATAAGAAGTTTTTATGATGGTTTTAGTTGATGGGATAGGGGACAACAATCTTGCAAAGCACCAATGGTCTACCCACCCATTTCCTAGTGCACCCTTTAAGGTATACACTCAAAGAGATTGAGACTTGATAAGTTAATATAAGAGAGTCAACATTAGTATTTGATAAGGTTCAAAAATATTATGTGTATACATATGCCACACTCGAAGCTCATCACATGTCATGAAGTTTTAACATAGGATGGTGCTTCAGAAAAATAACATATTAACACACAACATTAAGATAAACAAATTGTATTATTTTAAATAAAAAATAACTAAAAGTAAATGACTAAAATGAAATAATTTTAATGAATATTTGAAACTATCATACCTTGTTTACCTTTATCATGGAATGGTTGTCTACTATGCTTTTAGTTTTGATCATGGTGGGCATATAAACTAATTTAGACAAACCCTAAGGATACAAAACCAAGGAACAAAAACAAACAAACGTAAGAAAGGCAAAAGGAATGATTTTTTTATTAAAGTTGGTAAATCACTTGGATAATTTGTTAGCTTGGGTGATAAGTGCTAATTTTAGAGCCAAAGGACCAATGATGGATGGTTTGAAGTTGACTAAATTAGGTAATTAAAAATCTAAGGCTGATAAATGATAGATAAACTCAAACAAATGTACCTTAATTATGAAAATTTAAAAAATCAAATCAAACTAAAGATACATGCTAGAATGGTAAATCTATCATTGTAAAAGCAGTAACAATTTGTACTTAAAAAAAGATGAAAAGATAAAAACATATAGTAAACCAACATTGATGATGGAAAATTAACAATCCAAACTCACTCAATAATGGAAAAAGTGTGTAAAGGTAAAAACAACTTTGATGAGTGAAAAGTAATAATCCAAACTCACTCAACAATGGAAAAAGTGCACAAAGGGAAAAAAAGAAATAGTTGTCTACAAAAAGTGAGTAATTAAAATGGTTAAATTTAAATGAAACCAAGGAGATTTTAGAAAGATAAATCAATGATGTAAATAAAAAATTTATATTTACTCAAGCATACTATTTTTTCTAATATAGTTAAAACCAAGAGTAAACAATGTTAGCATCTTTTTAAGAAGTGAAGGAGAAGAAATAAAGAAGTGGAGAAATAGATTTAGAATAAATCTTATGGGTGGTTGGGTAGATGTGGAAAACATCAAGGTAGAGAATCCCTTTATCAAAGTCAAGATATTGGAATGAGCTTTGTCATAATAAGAGGACTTTTGACATTAAGGAATTTAAAGAACTCTTCCTAACCACATAAGTATTGGGTTAACTAATGAAGTATGAATATTATCCCATGAAGGCTATATGTATGAAAATTAAAATGGACCTACCTTCACACACATTCCCCATTCCTCAAGGCCCCTTACAAATCCATCAGTCTACTATGAAGATTGGGTACTTGCATGAGAAAGTAGGTAGTATTATAGACTTTTTTTGAAATCTTCTACCTTAGTCTATTGTCCATCATAACCCAATAGACCTTTTCTCTATAATGAGGCTAACTATAGATTTTTAGCTTCAACTAATATAGAAGATGTGCTTGATAATCACATATTTTAGTCTGATTTTGAATTTTTTATTTGATTTTTGCATTTTTATCATTGCCTTTTGTTTAAATGAGATGGTTTTTTCTTATTTTATGGTTTGTTATATTCCTCCTCCCTACATATTTGAAGAACCAAACATGGGTGTAAAATATGAGTAACATTATAAAACTTTAGATAAGGTGAATAAGAAGAAAGAATTAGAGAGCATGGTGTCTAATATTATTATTTATCCATTTTAAATAACAATGCTATCTTGACTTTCAGCGTGTTTTTACCCAAATTGGAATGGAAGTAATGGAATAAAGGATAATGAACATAAAAAAAACTAGAGTTTCCTCAATTTGTAAAAGATGTGGTAATATAAAAGGGATATAATGATATGTAAGCATGATTCCATATCCTAAGAATATATGTAAGTGAGATAACATAGTTTGTTTATGTAGGTTGTTTACCATAAGAGAAACAAAAATTAAGGTTGATAATATGAAATCATAAACTTTTAACCATTTATTTAAATTTTAAAAAAAACCCCTCACTTTTTAAACATAGTTTGAAATAATATAAAAATTTTGGGAGGAGATCCTAGTGTTTTAGTATTTTTTTCACTTTTTTAATGTGGATCTAATTATCTACTAAAAATAGAGTATAAGCAGGGTTTAGAGTTACCTGAAGATGAAGGTTGGTTTTTCACTATTGATCAATATTTGTGAGGACTCTTGTTTGGCTAGGGACGAATGACCTGAAATTCACCACACTTAAACAAAAAATGGATTAATAGAAAAATGAGTGGGTTTCCTAGTAAGAAACTAGTCCCAAGAAGCAATACGCTTTCTTAGATGGATGTCAACCCATGTTCAAAATTAAAGTTTATAAATAAACATGAAATTAAAAAATATGTAGAATATGGATAATTAATGCTAAAGATAATTAATTGACAAAAGATTTATATGATTAAAATGAGCATCCTAGAATTCAATAACAATGTCTATGTCTTTTTAGATTACAACCAATTATTATTCAATGTATGTAAAATCATGTATGAAAGCCATGAGGAAAAGACATAACTCAAATGTAATATCACTCTGATCATCAAATAGAGGTTGAGGAACTATAAGATAAAAAAAGTTTAACTGAATAATGTATTAATCTAGGCAGGGTCATCTACATGCACAAATAGATTTTCAAAAAACTAGAATGTAGGTTTTAATAGATTTTAAGACTGAGAAAAATAGATAATAAGAATTTTTTGAAATTTAAGTAAGGATCAATGATGATCCAATAGGATTGATGTTGATTCAGATAAATTGATGTCGATTATATAAAAAGGGTTAAAGTTTAAAAATAGACTATAATAATGACCTATATTTTTAATAAAATGATAAAAAATGAATGTAGAATAGACAGAGGCAAAATATAGATGATAATAGATTTAAAATAGGTTGTTTAAGATTATTTTATGATCTATCAAAGGATCAATGGTGATCTAACAGGATCGACATCGATTCAGATGAATCAATGTCAATTCTATGTAAAAGTGCTTAATACTAAAAAGATTGGTGACAGCATAGAAATTTGATAAAATGAAAGAAATAGAATGTAGATAAAAGATAGAGATACAAAATTAAATAAATATTTAAATACAATACAATACTAACCTTAGATGATTTGAAGAAAGTGATGCCAGAAACAATCAAAATGACCTTCAAATTCACCTAACAACAATCACTTATCAAGTGTTCTTCAAAGGTGGCAAGATGATGGTAAGGTCTATACAGATTCATGACTATTTTTGATAGAAATTCATGATCAAAATGGTCTCTTTTATTTCAAATTTATTCCTTTCGAGTAATGGAGGTCTATTACATTTTTATGGATCGGTGTTAATCCTAATTGAGTCGATCTAGGAGGATCGATTTTGATTCACCAAAAATGGGTGAAGATTAATGAAAAGCCATTTAAATGGGTTGGAATGAGGTAAATGAGGGTTAAAACAACTTTTGAGGTTTCTCAAGTTATTTTAACCATGGGATAAGTTTGTTAAGAGGTTGGGTGGATTTAGATTTTTAATTAATTTTCATATTTTATGGTTAAGGATAGTAAAAAGGGGGTTATTAATATTTAACTATAGTAATTAACTCATTTGACCTATGTATTAAAAGATAAAGATGAAGGTAAAATGTAATTATTTAAATAATTACTCAATGGGGGATATTACAACACATAACACAATGATACAATATACAAGGTGTAAAAAGTAGTGTCTACATTTGCCCCTTTTTGTGGAGTGGTATACAATGGTGTGCTACAAGAAAAAAAATATTAGGAGTCTACTACCCCAAGTTTATTATGAGAATGTATTTCCCCTCAAACTAGGCACCAGGATTTGAAATGGAATGGATGATAGGTTTGAACAAAATGAAATGGAGAACAAAAGTGGGTAAGGTGAAAGTGACAAAAAGGAAGATAGCTAAGGACAAAAAAAAGGTGGATGGTTACAACTGAGTTCTATATTTTCACTTAATGGAAAAAAGAGTAATGCAAATAGGAATGCCTTAAAGATGAGATCAAAGAGTGAAATTCCATGGATAAAATAGGTAAAGCAAGAAAAAAAAGGATATCAAAAGAATAAGAGATAGTTATACTGGACCAAAGTATTCAATGTGTGTATGGTGTATACATTACCTATAGACAAATTTTCTCAAGAAAAAAATATAACCTTGGGGTCTTACATGGGGTAAGATACCAAAAATTAAGGGTAAAATCCAAGAGATTAGAGAACTGACAAAGGGTCAAAAGTCTCTAATCTAAAGGGTAATAGGAAAAAAAGGGATAGCTATGACAAAGGGAAATAAGACATGGCTTCAAAACTAAATTGAAAGCATGGAAAAAAATACAAAATGCAAACATTTAACAAACCATGGGAATCGACATCAATCCCAATGAATTGAGGATGATTACAAAAAATTGGCATCAATCAAAAGAATCAACATTGATAAAAAAAAAAAGGCTATTAATAACCCATCAACAAACAAAAAGGCTCATCTAGTTATCAAGCATATAAGAGTTCTCTAAGTGAATTTTGATGGTTTTTGAGCATTTACACATACACATGAGATGATGGAGTCTAGCAGGAGTGGATGATGATGATGATGATGATGATGATGATGATGATGATGATGATGATAATGATGATGGGTGCATTATGAGGTAGGGGACACACTTTTGGGCAATTTTGAATTTTTTTATGTATTTCACTATTTTTTATGTTTTTTTTTGAGTTGTTAAAATGTTAGCTTAAGGGAAGGGGGTAATTTAGGATATCAGGGGGTATAGATTAAGAATACTTGGGGAAAAAGGACAAAAAATAGTTTTTAGGGAAAAAGGAATCGACGTCAATCCAAAAAGATCAACTATGATTAGGAAGAATGGACATCGATCTTTGAAGGATCAATACTGACTACAAGGAGATAACATCGATCCTAAAGGGATCGATAACAATTAAAATAAAGTGACAATGATCCATATAACATTTAGTATTTAGGATTTAACTAACAAAATACTATTATGATAGGCACATGAGATATTGACTATGAGTGATAGGGTCCCACCTTTACTGAGGGAGCTATGTGAGGATATGGATGATGAGGACTGGGCACATCTAAAGGTGGTGGGATTTAGAGGGATCCACCACTATCACCATATTCATCAAGACATTGGCATGATAGTGGCTTTACTAGAGTGATGGGATTATACAACTGACACCTTCTGGTTTTTGACAGGTGAGATGGCCATTACTACTAAGGACATCTATCATATTTTAGGACTACCAATCTAAGGATCCCTAGTTTATATCGTTGAGGAGGTTGGGCATGTAATAACAATAGCATGACTATATGGGTAGGATGTTATTGATATCAAATTTATGGTTGGAGCTTTTGCATTTTAGCCCTTATACGAGTAGGCACCAATAAAGAGACTAGTGTTAACCATGCTTATGTTGGCATTGTCTTGCTATACACTACCTGATTCTAATGGAGGATGATTTCCATGGAGCTTCACTATAGTTATAGTAGATATGTTAGAGAACAAGATAGTGTTTGCTTGGGCATCCACATTACTAGGGTAAATTTATAGAGAGTTATGGACTTGGTGTACTAGGCACCAATTAGGACTTTACATCACATTTGTGTTTCATTATTAGGAATATGAGTATATTCAAGTGATACACCCTCTTGGGACCCCAAGGGTTAGTTTAGGAGACATGGTACATAGCATAGGCTTTCTACAATAGGATGATGACCTAGTCATTCCTTATTCAGATACGATATTACATGATTTAACATACTATAGATAGGTATTTGACACCCTAAAGATTGGAGACATTATCTGTAGGCCATATATACATTTTCTAACATGGCTAGGTCTAGAGATAGAGTAAAGAGATGATACCTGAGAGAGATGGGTATATGGGTGATGGATGGACCATATGGAGCTATTTTATTTTGATAGAGTCTACCATCAATTTGGTTTACTATAATATGTACCATTGGCCCCACATATATATAATTAAGATGATACAAAGCTAGATTGGCCAACACCATATACCATAGTTATCTAGATGGAAGCATTGGAGGAGTTGATAACATTAGATGTAGATGATGTAGGCTATATAAATGATTACACCACTTGGTTTATGGGAGAGATGGTGAGAAGGTAAGATAGATAGGCTAGACCTCGATAACAGGTGGTATAGGAGGATGTGAGAGGAGAGGTAGATCAAGAGGCTCTAGATGTACACATGGATGAGGCACTAGTACAAGATGCCACAAGATAGGATGAGTAGTGGATACCACACACTAATCTATAAAGGGTATAGAGTGAGCTTGTTAGGGTTAGATGAGAGTGAGTCCAGGACATTTAGGAGAGAGATCATGCTATATGAGAGAGAGATAGCTACAAAGCATAGTTAGAGAAGATGAGAGCTTCTATGGTCAAGAGGCTAGCTCTATATATTGTAAGATCTAGCACTGCATCGTGAGACATAGTACCACTTCACTAATATAGAGACTTACTAAGATGTCCCATTATGAGAGGATTGTACAGAGGTAGCTACTAGATGTTCCATATTTTACTTCATATGTGGCTAGCCATCATAAATCATAGAGGACCCTTAGGGCTATAGTTAGTTTAGGGAGTATAGCAGGCTAAGGAGGAGATAATGAGGGAGGTGACAACATTCACCTCAGAAGGATTGAGTTCACATAGTAGAGCATACTATATAGGCTAAGAGCACTATTGTATTATTATTATGACATTTGTACAAACATTTGATATATATACAAACATTTTATGCTTATAGATCATGTATAATTACTTATGGATTATTATGTGATGTTATGAGATATAATTTTTATGTTGTAGGATTATGGATTATGTGCTTATACTATTACGATTTACGGATTTTAATGATTTATATGGTATGGATTATGACCTTTAAAGTTTTAATGGTTGTATATTAATGGATTTTAATGATTTATATGCTATGCATTTGCTCATCATTGACTTGGACCATAACCAAAAGAGGACCTCTCATCCACAAGGCTTATACATCCTTTTATAAATGATAATAGAATATGACATAAACTAGGTTAGCTAAATATTTGACCTTAGTCATTAGGATCATATGATTATGATAGGATGGGGAGAATTCATTTTCACCACATATTTCTAAATTAAGAGTTATCCTTTAGGAATCATTTTTATGCCAATGGGTAGATTGATCAATATGGGAAGTCTATAATTAGAAAGATGATCAATGTGTCAAGCTTTCTTGGGATTTAATTTTGACAAATTATGTTATTGATTTTTTTATTTTTAGGGATTTAAAATGACATAACTTGAAAACTGATCAATGTGGGAATTTTTCTACTTGGTAACCATCCTTCGAGGGAGTGGTCTATATTTTAACAATTTTTGCATAGTTTTCCTTCAAGGGATTGGTCTATTATTTTGCCTTTTTATTTAATTACAATTGTCCTTCAAGGGATCAGTCTATTTATCGAGCCCATTTTGATACTTTTTCTTTTCATTGATTTTGAATCCCAAAGAAGTTATTGCAAAATGGCATAAAAAGCTACCTTAGGATGGCTTCCATGATTTCATCATATGAGATGATTGGGTTATCTTAGGAAATTAATGGCTTTTAGGAAATAAGGGAAATAATGATCTAGGGTTTATCCCATAATAGGTGAAACTTATCCATTAGAGAATGCTATGTATAAAACTAGGGTATACATATTTAAGGTTGACGGTATAGTGACTACTGGATAACCACATAACTCTCATATCATTATTTGGTATTTTGGAATAAAAGGATATGACAAGATACTAGATAATCTAATCAAGATGAGCTAAGATCTATCAACTATAGTAAGGACATAGATATTATGCATTAAGATGTTCTCGTTCTGATTTACCATCAAGTGAAGCCAAATGATATGCCCTATATCCATATTTATGGGTTATGACATATGGTCCAAGCCAATTAGGAGAAAATTTACCCCTCTTACTTCACTCAATATTAGTGACATGTTTATTTTATTTAAGCACAAGATCTCCAATATTAAACTCACACTCTCTTACATGTTGATTATACACTCATTTTAATCATTATTGATATATACGAAGGTGATCAAGGGATACCATATGATGCTCATATAAAATTTCTAACTGGGATAAACACTCCTAATGGAAATCCTCATCAAAAATAATGTCTTTAAGGGAGACTTGTAGAGAGGTAATTTGGACTTCTAATGGAAGTACAACTTATATACCATAGACTAGGGAAAAAAGAAAAGCACTCATAGGGGTTTGAATACTAGTTTGGTATGCCAACAAAGTAAAAGGGATACAAAGATGCAAATCCTTACCAATTTTATTAACAACTTTAGTTAGGATTTTGACCAAGGTTTTATTAGATGCTTTTGCTTGACCATTAGCCTAAGGATAATACGGCAAAGAAAAACTTAATTTAATTTTAAATGAATGAGATAATGCCTGAACTTTCTTATTTTTAAAATATTTTCCATTATCTATTATTATTTTATGTGGAACCCCAAAATGACAAATAATGTGCTGGTGGATAAACTCCACAATATTTTCTACCTTAGTTGAGATAAGAGACACAACTTCCACCCACTTAGTGAAGTATTTTGTAGTGGTGATAATAAATTTGTGATGCTAGGAAGATTTAAGATTAATTTTCCCTATAATATCAATCCCCCACTATGAGAATGGTGAAAATTCTCTTACTACATGTAAGGCTTTACTAGGGACATGGGATAAGTTTGCATGTTGCTGACATTTTACACACCTCTTAACATAGGTGCAACAATCTTGATTTAAGGTGGGCCAATAGTAACCTAAATGTAAGATCTTCTTAATGATTGCGTATCCATTAAAATGTCCATTGCACAACCCATCATGGACCTCTTGAATGGATATGTTAGCTTCATGATTTTGGAGACAATGGAGAAGAATGCCATCAAAACCACACTTATAAATAACACCCCCTAGTATGATATAACGAGAAACTTTCTATTGGAAGATACATCTAGAACCTTTGGATAGATGGGGAGGAGATAGTCCTATAGATAAATAATCAAATATTTGTGCATACCATGGCTCCTCTAGATTTTCCTCAATATTATTGACAAATGGAAGATCAATCTTTGTTTAAGAAGGATGATTAACTCAATAAATAAGGAAAAATAACTTAGATTCCTAAGAAAAGGCTAAGATAAAAGAGGTAAGAGATTCCATAGTATCAATGAATTTATTCATTGATCTAGGGGTAGCCTAGATGGCATAACATTTGAAGGCAGACAAAATCTAATTGACTAACATCCTATACTACCAAAGAATATCATTCTTACATTTATATACACTCATAATGTAATTGACCACTAGCTAGGAATCCCCATAGATATTAATTGGCCTAACTCCTAATGCAAGGGTATTCTAGAGCCCTATGATCAATGCTTCATACTCAAACATATTATTAGTGCAATCAAAGTCTAACCTAAAAGATAAAGGCATATAAATACCTTGAGAAAGGATTAATATAATTCCTGCACTACCTCCTCACTCATATTTAGACCCATCAAATAATAGAGTCATTTGATATTCTAAGACCAACTAAGAAGTGGAAGTGATAGATTCATCAGGGAATTCACAATTGATTGGTTGACTATCACTAAGAGGTGCTTCAACCAACTAATCAGCAATAATCTACCATTTAATAAATTTTTGGTGGAAAAACTCTAGATCAAATTCAATTAGAAGCATAATCCATCTAGCCATTCATTGATTTTGGTAAGGCTTAAAATGCATAAACTTAAGGGGATTAGTACTCGTAAGTATATACGTCTTATGGTTAGGTAGGTAATGATGAAGCTTAGAAGCTATAAAGACCAATACTAGGCATAATTTTTTAGTATGTGGAAAATGTGTTTCATATTCTATGAGGGTATAATTTATGTAATAAACCACCTACTCTTTGTGATGCTCATCTTGATGGGAAAGCATAGCACTTATATCATGGTCTATAGCCAAGACATAAAAGAATAAAGGTTGTCCTTCTTTAGGAAGATTGAGGACAGGGTGTGATAAAAGATAGTCCTTAAGCACGTTAAAAGATTCTTGACAATGAGAATACCATATAAAATCCTTCTTTAATAAATGGTGGAAAGGTTGACACCAATTCGAAAGCTAGAAAATAAAATGATGAATAGACTAGAGCTTGCCTTGTAAACTATGAAGTTTCTTAACATTGGACGGAGGAGGCATTTCTAAAATAGCCTTGATTTTAGTAGGATCCACTTCTATTCCATGAATATAAATAATGAAACCCAAAAGTTACTCATCAAGACACCAAAAATACACTTTTTGGGGTTTATATTCACATGATACTAGAGTAGATGATCAAAAATAATATTAAGTATAAATAGGTGATCTTTATAGATCTTTGAGTTCCCAAGGAAAGCATATATATAGTCTTTGATAATTTTATGGATTATGTCATGAAATATATAAGTCATGGCCCACTGATAGGTGAATCCTATGTTCTTTAGGCCAAAAGGCATAACATGGTAGCAAAAATTCCCCCAAGAAGTAATAAATGTAGTCTTATGTTAGTCTTTGGTTGCAATAAGTATTTGATTGTAACTAGAGAAACTATCAATAAGAGACAACATTTCATAACCAGTAATCAAATCCACTAATTGGTCGATATTAGGGAGAGGGAAATCATTTTTCAGACATGAAAGATTTAAATCATGAAATTTTGTACAAATATGAAGTCCCCCTATAGGCTTAGTGACTAGAATGATGTTGGATATCCACTAAGGATAATCAATAGATTGAATAAAGTTAGTAGATAAAAGGTGCTAAAATTCCTCTTTTACAAGGAGTGTGATGCAAGGATGTATTTTGTGGAGTTTTGGCTTTACCATCTTAGCATCAAGAAAGGTAACAATGTTATAGATAATGATCGAGGGGTCAATACCAGGCATATCACTATAATATTAGGCAAAGGCCTTACTATGGTTTGATAAAAAAGTGGTAAAATCTTGCTTTTCTTGGGGATCTAAGGCTTTTCTAGTTTTAATAATCTTAGGGACTTTCAAAGACCTAATATTAATATCAGTAGTGGCTTCATTTAATAGGCTACACATTTTAGATGGAAGAGAATTATGTAAATAAGAGCTTTTAGTACCCAAATGAGTCAAGATTGACTCATCATCTCGACACTAAAAAATAGGGATGGTTGGCATATCGAGTACTATTAATTTGGGATACACTAAGGGAATGGTTTGGATTTCACCATCACAGTAGAAGATGAGGGGTTCTAAGGAGATCATATTGACTTAAAAAAATGTTATTATCGCTAGTTGAGGAAGAGGTGTTAGATGAGGAAGATGGTTCTTCTTCTAAAGATGGTAAAATAATAGGTTTGGGGGTGAATTTAAAATGTTTCTTAAAATCTAAGACATGTTTTTCATATAGTTTTCTAAAATATCTTAGTGTGACATCATGGGGACCCTACTCATATCTACCTATGCCATAACCTTTCCATATGCAGTCATAAAGATAAGTTTACACAAACTAGAGAATGTTAAGAAAGGAGAAATTGGATGTAAATGGTTTAACGTAAACATGATCATTAGGTTCTAAGGTAGATTGATTGATCCCACCATATATTGAGAGAGTATACAATAAAGGTAGTCCAATAGAGATGAGCTCACCTAGGCTAGGTGAATACATGGGTTGCTTATCAGGATGGCCATATTCTCTAGGAGTGGGTAAGGTATTAAGGGTTGATAATTGGTATTTTCCCATTGAAATTTATTGCATCAAGGAATTAATGGACTTTAGAGGAGGTAATTATAAAGTAGGGATAGTCATGTTAGTCGAGGCTTGATTAGAAGATGAAGATGGTATTACATTAGGTGAGGGTATCATGACATCACTTGGCCTAAAGGTGAAGTTACATGATTTAAAGGGATGAGGATCGGTGGGGATGATGTGTACCTAGCCTTCATGTTCATATTTAAGGCATCAATGAACTATGGAGGGTACACATCACATCATGTGAATCCATGGATGTCTTAATAAAATGTTGTATTGGAAAGTCCCTTATATTACATAAAAGATCTCATTAATGGTGTGAGAACCTACACAAATGGGGAATGACTATTTCTATTGTGGGTGCTACTACATCATTAAATGTATGAAAAATTATTGGGGATTGGGAAATTATGTTTTCTAGTAGTTGTAATTATTGAAAAGCATGTGAGGAAATAATATTAATATTGGCCCCATTATCAATCATAAATCTTTTAATTTGAGTTTGATCTATTTGAGTTGTAATGAAAAGGGTAGGATCTTGATCTTCAATAAAGGAATAACCTTAGAATCAGTAAAACTAAGACCCAAAACCATTTAAAGGGATCCTATGAAAGCTGACAAAGGTTGAGGTTCATCTAGTTGGACCTCAATAGCTTAAATAGCTTCTATCATTTCCTATCGATGTTTTGGGATTTTTTTATAAGCTCATATAATGACATCTTGACATGTGTTTGGTGGAGTTGTTATGAAAAATTGTACCAACTCCTTTGCTTCAACTGGAGTAGTTCCTATAAGAGAAACTTTAGGATTTTATTTATATGGTTTAGGTGTATTAGGTGTAGAGGCTCTTGTAATTGAAACCTTAGCTTTATTAGTATTTTGGTTTTGAGACTGGGTGGTTACATGAATGACATTGATGTGTAACAAAGGTGGATTTGAGGAGGCTACTAACTCTTTATCACTTATAGGACTATCAAGATTATGGATGGGTGGAATGGATGGAATAGTGACATTTTGATTAGGAGTTTTATCATTTAGATTGTTAATTAAGAGGTCATCATCTTGAACTAGTTATTGGATTATAGCCTTAAGGGCTTTACAATTTTCTATATCATGTCTAGGTACTCTATGATATGCACATATTTCCTAATTTCTATACCATGCAAGTCTTTTGGGGTGAAGGTTGATGGAACATATAGGTGGTAACATAATTAGGGGCATATATAATAACTATTTTAGGATTACAACATAAGATCCCTTTAAAGTGTCATATTGTGGTTTTCCAAGGGTTATAATAACAAGTTATTTTGTAAAAGTATTACTCATTTGGTTTTATAATTTGGAATTTATAGGAGGGAAAACTTTAATATATTTTCCTTTAGGTTTTTCTAATGGCCCCTTAATAGAGGAAGGTGTATATGGAGGTGTGACTAATAATGGAGGAAAACTTTGCATTTTTTCACATGTTTGGCTAGAAGAACCTATGATAGTTATAGAAGATGTATGGGGACCTAAAATAGATGATGGAGATGGTACAAAAGGGATAGGCCCTTTGTTCTTCCATGTGTTAACTATAGTAGGGATATTCAAACAAAGTTTTTTGGCTTTTTACATTTAAAAAAGGTTGGCTTTAACCTGAGGATGAGCTAAGGCTATTTTTAGTGGAATACCAAGATAATTGTCCCAACTATTGATGATAAGAGCTTTACCATTTCCTTTAATATATTTGAGGTAAGGAGGTGTTACAATGGAAGATGGTTCTGAAGTGTCAAGGTTTTGGGCAAAAGGATATGATTGTGTTATATGCTTTTTAGAGATTAAAAGGGTGGAATGTCCAATTCTAGAAGTATTAAGATGTTTATCCATAATAGATAAAGGAGTATTTTCATTTTCTCCTTTAGGAGATTTAGTGTGAGAAGGTGATGGTTCACATGAATGATCTCATGTAATGAGATCAAGGAGCTCTATGGGGATTTCAAGTTGATGCATATCAAAAGCATCTCATGTAAGGAGATCTAAGTCTAGTAATTACTCTAGAGGATTTTTAGGCAATAAATGATCATACATTGTGTCAATCATATGTGTAACTTGATTTTGCATTTCTCCAAAGTTGGTTTGGACTACATTTGATGTGGATGGATGATTTGTAAATGGTTGTTTAAAAATATCTAAAGATTGGTTAGGAAGATCATTTGGATTATCCAACCCTTGTCAATGAGATTTTATATCAATCATTTAAAGGATTGGCATCACTCTATGTCATGTCATATTACCCTATGATAAGCACAAAACTCATATTCTTTATACCAACTGGGTTTAGGATGCATATCATCAACTGGTCTAATAGGTGGGAGTTTCATCAAATTTGCTTGTAAGAGTTTATCTAATAGTGAAGTATAAGGCTCTCTTATAGGGGTATATTTCTTAAGGGGAAAATGAGTAAGGCCCCTAGGTTGTTATGTTTGAGAAGCACAAGACCTTGATTGGTTGGATGCTAGAGGGGAAGAAGTTTTTATAGTAACTACATTTACTACCTCTTTTGGTTTTTTATTATTTCTATTACTTTTGGAGGGATAAACTTTGAATTTCTTATTACATAACTTAAATTTTCCCTCTTTAATACCACATAGTTCAAGCTTACGGCCATGGTAAAGGCTTCATCAAAAGTCTTAAAAGTTTGGATTTATAACATGGATGATATATGTTTTGCATAAGAACATGAAAATAATTCAATTAATTCTATTTGTGGTAAGGAAAAGGTTAGTTGGTTGATTAAGTTACACCATCGAGCCACAAAGTCTGATATGGATTCATCATTAAACTGCTTAATAGTGTAAAGATCTATGATAGTCACTTTTTGAGAAATATTAATTGAGAAGTATTCCAAGAAGATTTGGGCCAACTATCCAAAGGAAAAGGGGGAATGCTAGGGAATGAAATTATACCAATCCAATGCATATCTTGCTAATGATATGGGAAATTTTCTAAGTAGGAGAGAATCATCATGTGCTATAAGATAACATGTGTGTCAAAAGGCCCTAAGGTGTTGTTGGGGATCTTATTTGTTTTAGAATTTAGTAAACTTAGGAAGCTCCCATTGTAAGGGATAAGGTCAGATAGGGATAAAGGGATAGATTGGCTCATTATAAATTTTCTCATATGTGAGCATTGTATTATATCTAGAAGTGGAGGCTTCCAAACTATCCATCCTATTCATGAGGATGTTTATAAGGTCTAACTGAGTATTACTCTGAGGCACACTTCCTAAAACACCTTACTGAAGGGGTTTATAACATGGTAAAGAGGTTTACATAGGTTGTGAGGGAAGGTATCCTACTATATTAAACATAATAGGTTGAGACGCTGCCACATATTGTGGGACTTGTACTAGAATATTTTATTGTGGGAAGAACTATAAGTAAGTAGTTATCACTGGTTATGATGGAGCTATATACTAGGTGGTCAAGGAGACATAATGTTGGAAAGGTTGCATCAAAGGGATTTGTTGTGTGTGAGGGATTTACTATGAACTATTTACTAAAGTGGTTTTAATGGGTGGGAGACTTACATGAATTGACACCATTAATATCTGGGAAGGTACAGTGGATATAGGCTAAGTAGTATTCTAAACCTGAGTAATTGGGGTTGGAGAGCTAGTAGATACCATGAATGGTTAGTTTCCTATAGGTTGTGATGTTTGAGCATTAGACCCAAGTGGAGGAGATCTACTGGAAAAGGTTACCATGGCCATGGTAAACTATCTAGTTCTCTCAGTTCCCTTGAAAGGCATCCCATACATATGTGGAGAGCCTTAAGTATGGGAGGAAGGAGAAATATGTATTTCTTGATTATGAAGGTAATAATTGAGATCAATAGGGTTATTATCCATTATTTTTATAAATGAAGTATCCCCTTGAGGATAATATTATGGAAACATAGGATTCTTAAAGGACTTAGGGGAAGAGGTGGGACTAGGTGTATGATCCATAGGAGAGGATGTAACACCCTCCTCATATTCTTTCTTTGATTGTTTCCTAGTTAAAACAATGAAATAAAAAATAAAAATAAAAATAAAACAAAAATTTCTTTTTGAATTATCTCATTTTAATGATGGATGAAAGACACACACACTAAAGTCATTCCAAAAAAGTTTTTTTAATCTCTTTTAACCTTAAGATGTGAAAGGAAATAAAAAAAAAAAGAAAAGATAATGAAGGTCATGAGAAATGGTAATCTAAGGATGGTTTTAGGTATTTTGTTTTAGTACTCAAAAAAAATATGTATTGGTATTAGTGCATGGCTTGATACTTGTGGCTTGCTCCCCTCACATCACAATCCCATAACCAATGTAGGTGCTTAGCCAGAATATACCAATGGTCTAGAGATAATACTTAGCCAAAGAACTAAGTTGGTTCTCCCCTTGGTGGTAAAATCTAAGTAGGATCATCGAGAAAAATGTTTCCATGAAGTAATGAAATCCCCATCGATTTCCTTATGTCAAGTGTTAAGATGTGTTTATTGATTTTGTGATTTGGTTTGTGTGTGGATAAAGTGATGATTATGATATATTTCTACCTAGATTATTATATGTATAATAATATAAACAAGAAAGATGAATGCAATTTATTTTAACTTTTTTTAAAGAAAATAAAATGCAGTCCTAATGTTAGCTTTAGATGAATGCACACAAAAAATAAAGGGAAATAGAGAAAATTCAATGATTTTGAATTTAACAAATAAAAATGAGACCCATGCCCCACCAGGCATGCCAGAATGTTTTAGTATTTTTTTCACTTTTTTAATGTGGATCTAATTAGATACCAAAAATAGAGTATAAGCAAGGTTTAGATTTACCTAGAGATGAAGGTTGGTTGTGCACCATTTATCAAGCTTTTTGAGGACTCGTCTTTAGCTGGGGAGAAATGACCTGTAATTCACCACACTCAAATAAAAAATAGATTAATAGAATATGAGTGGGCTGCCTAGTAAGAAATTAGTCCCAATAAGTGATATGCTTTCTTAGATGTATGTCAACCCATGTTCAACATTTAAGTTTATAAAAAAACATGAAATTACAAAATATGTAGAATATGGATAAGCAATGTTAAAGATAATTAATTGACAAAAAGATTTATAAGATTAAAATGAGCATCCCAGAATTCAATAGTAATGTCTATGTCTTCTTGGATTACAGTCAATTTTTATTCAATGTATGTAAAATTATGTATGAAATCCATGAGGAAAATTCCTAACTTAAATGAAATATCACTTTGATCAGCAAAAAAAGGTTGAGGAACTATAGGAAGATAAAAAATTCTAACCAAATCATGTATTAATCCAAACAGGGTCATCTACATGCACAAATAGATTTTTAGAAAACTAGAATGCAGGTTTTAATAGATTTTAAGATTGAGAAAAATAGATAATAAGAATGTTTTGAAATTTAATTAGGGATCGATGATGATGTAATAGGATCGACATTGATTCAGATGAATCGATGTCGATTTTATATAAAGGCTTAAAGTTTAAAAATAGACTATAATAATGACTTGTATTTTTAATAAAATGATAAAAATCAAATGTAAAATAGATAAAGATAAAATATAGATGACAGTAGATTTAAAATAGGCTACTTAAGACTATGTTATGATTCAACAAAGGATCAATGGTGATCCAATAGGATCGACATTGATTCAGATGAATCAATGTTGATTTTTT
Organism: Torreya grandis; assembly: GCA_037957365.1. Lineage (NCBI taxonomy): Eukaryota > Viridiplantae > Streptophyta > Pinopsida > Cupressales > Taxaceae > Torreya > Torreya grandis. The sequence continues at coordinate 587,474 of JARHVA010001628.1, forward strand.
GTAAAAGTGCTTAATACTAAAAATACTATGGTGATGGCCTAGAAATTTGATAAAATGAAAGAAATAGAATGTAGATAAAATATAGAGATACAAAATTAAATAAATACTTAACTATAAAAAAATACTGACCTTGGATGATTTGAAGAAAGTGATGCCAGAAATAATCAAAGTGACCTTTAAAATGACTTGATAATAATCAATTATTAAGTGATCTTCAAAGGTGGCAATATGTTGGTAAGGTTTTTGCATATTCACAACTAGTTTTGACAAAAATTCATGATCAAAATGGTCTCCTTTCTTTCACGTTTGTTCCTCTTGAGTAATGGAGGTCTGCTGCATTTTTATGGATCAGCGTCGATCTAAGAAGATCGATGTTGGTTCACCAAAAATGGGTGAAGATGATTTAAAATCCATTCCAATGGGTTAGAATAAGATAAATGAGGGTTAAAATGACTTCTAAGGTTGTTTGGGTTGTTTTAACCATGGGATAAGTTTGTTAAAAGGTTGGGTAGATTTGGATTTTTATTTAATTTTGAGATTTTATGGTTAAGGATGGTAAAAAGGGGTTAATTACTATTTAACTATAGTAATTAACTCATATGACCTATGTGGTGAAAGGTAAATATCAAGTTAAAATGTAATTATTTAAATAGTTACTCAATGAGGGGCATTAGAACACATAACATGACGATACAATATACAAGATGTATAAAAGTAGCCTCTACACCTGGTCCTATCCATGGTATTAGACTACAACTCATAAAGAAAGAATAAAATGAAGACTATATTACAATAATAGGTTGAAGTTCAAAGATAAAAGTGACAATTAGATGTATAAATATAAGGTGTTCATGAAGAAGATCGAGTCTTATCCATAGTTTTACAATGCAACTCATGAAAGAAAGATGAAACCAAAGAGACCAAAGGAGGAGATTGAGTTTGTGTATAGAACAAACTAATAAAAATCAAAGAGATGTGAATAAATCATCTTGAAAGAAGTGTTAATAGGTGTAATTAATGGAAGAGTAAATGAATATATTTAAGCAAAGTATTAATTTAAGAATTATGCATTGGTGGGTTCTTTGAAACCATGGCCTTCATTACTTTAGAGGAAATAAGTACTAGGACCAAGAAAATATTTTACTAAGTATGGGCCCCACCATTTTAAAGCATATTTTCCTTCTTTATCATGGGTATATTCTAGTTTGAGGACTAAGTCACCAATAGTAAAATTTCACATTTTAAACTTTTTATTATGTTGTTTAGTAATGCAGGTCTTGTATTGGAGGTTATGTTGTAGAACATCCATATGATGTTCATCAAGGAGATATAAAACATGGAGATGAGCCTCACGTAATTTCTCATTAGGAACAATACCATGAAGAGATATGTATAAAGAGGAAAGTTCAACTTCTAATGATAGAAGTGATTCAAATCCTTAGACTACTAAAAGGGTGTTGCCTTAGTAGCAGTGTGTATTGTAGTGCGATAAGACTAAAGTGCAAGATAAAGATGCATATGCCAATTAGTAAGAGATTATTTAATAGTTTTATATAAGATTTTGTTCAACATTTTACTTATGGTTTCTACTTTACCATTACATTTAGGATGGTAAGGTGTTGAAAGTTTGTTATAAATTTTAAATTTAGAATAAAGTTGTTTCATGTCTTTATTTTTAAAATTACAACCATTGTCATAAATGATAGTATGAGGAACTCCAAAATGATATATAATTTGGTTAAGGATAAATTTATAAATAATGACATCAGTGACATTAACAAGAGGCATGGATTCTACCCATTTGGTAAAATATTCAGTAATGATGATAATGAAGACATGACCATCTTGTGATCTTGCTAATTTTCCAATAAGATCTAATCCCCACATAAAGAATGGCTAAAGAGACTCTAAAATTTGGATTTCATCTAGTGGTGAATTATTAGATCATCATGGAGTTGACAAGGATTACATTTTTTTGGAAAAGTTAATGGAATCCTTTTCTAAAGTAGATGAAAAGTAACCCATGTGAAGGCATTTATAGGTTATAGCATGTATACTATAGTGACCACCACAAATGCCCCCATGTGCTTGATCTAAGAGAGTAGGAACTTATTCTTGCATGACACAATGTAATATATTTCTTTATGTGTTACAATAATAGAGAGTATCATGATGGAGTACATATTTGAAATATTTTTTATGAATGTGAGTCTTTTCATGAGAATCTATGTTGGAAGGGAATATTTTATGTTCAATAAATTAATTAATGTCTTTATCCCAAAGATTTTGTTGAGTGGTAATGGATTCAATGTGATAAATAAGGGAATCATTTTTATTTGAAGAGAAGAAGGAGATTTTATGATTTGGATAAGGAATTGAGAGTCACGAAGAACTTGATGAGGATGAAAAAGAGATGTTGAGGAAGCAATATAATCTATTATGGCATTTTGATCTCGTAGGATTGGTTCAATCGTAAAAAAAGCAAACTCTTTAGAAATTGAAGTGGCTATTTGGTGATAAAATATTAACTTTTCACTTTTACATCGATAGTCACCATTGATATGACAAAAAATAAGTTGTGAGTCACTTAAGGAATGTAAATAGGTTATATCTAAATAAATGGTAGCTTACATGCCTAATATGAGAGCTTCATATTCATCCATATTATTAGTGACATCAAAGGTTAAGCTAAAATTTAAAGGTATGATTTTACCAAGACGGTCAGTAAAAAAGCATCTTATCCCATCTCCTTGAAGGAATTTATCACCATCTAAATGAAGTGTCCAAGTATATTCATGTAAATCAATAGTGATTTTAGGTAAGTATTCAATGACAACCTTAGGTTTAGTGGAGGCAAGAGTAGTATCAGAATATTGTAGATTATTTTCTTCTAGATCAACTTTGAAATTGTGGAAATAATATTTAAGAGAGATAGTTTGGTTAAGGCCTTCAATGTAAATAATTTCTTCATCAGGAAGTTTATCTTGAAGGTGATTTATTGCTACCACAATCTGATCTATTATAAAATGGCCTTTGATATATTTTTGAGTTATGATTCTAAGGTCAAATTATATTAATATGACCATCCATTTATCAATTATATATCTATGAAATAAAGCTTTGTAGAAGTAGTGAAGTGGATCAGAGTGGATAATGACATAGGTACTTTGGTATAACATGCAATGATGAAGATTTTTAGTTATGAAATATATAGCAAGGTAATCACATTTAACTTTGGTATAATATGTTTTGTAATAAATTAAACCTCAACTAATGTAATAAATATCATATTCTTTATCATTTTTATCATGTTAATCAAGCATCACCCCAACTGATATGGGCATAGATGATGTATATAAGATCAAGGGATAATCGTTTGAAGGAGGATGAAGAGTGGGAGGGTGAAGCAGGGATTATTTCATGCTATCAAAATATTTTTGGCATGATTTAGTCCATTCTAAGGCATTACATTTTTTGAGAAGATAATTGATGGAGGAGATATGGTGAGCCATTTATGGAACAAATTGATGAATTTCCCCAAGCTTTCCCAAATAAGTTTGTATATCAAGAATATAATGAGGAATAGGCAAGTTGACTATAACCTTAATTTTGGTAGGATAAACATCAATACCATGAATATAAATAATTAACCCCAATAATTTACCATAGGTAACACCAAAGACACACATTTGGGGATTAATACTAACTTTGTACTTGATTAGTCGATCAAAGATAATGGCTAAGTCATGGAGATGAGTTTTACAACTCTTGAATTTAGTAATGAGATCATCCACATAAGGTTCAACAATTTTATGGATAAGGTCATGGAAAATATAGGTCATTGCATGTTGATAGGTAAGTTTGGAATTTTTTAGGCCAAAGGGTATTTTAATGTAATAATAGGTGTCCCATGCCATGGTAAAAGTTGTTTTATATTGGTCTTGAAGAGCTATGTGGATCTAGTTATAGCATGAAAAACTATCCATGAGTGAAAACATCTCATAACTAGTGATAGAGTCAACAATGATGTCTATTGATGGTAAGGGGAAGTTATCTTTTGGATAAGCTAAGTTAAGATTACAAAATTTGATAAAATACAAATAACCATATTTACTTTATTGCAAACAAGGACAATGTTTGAAACCCATTATGAGTAATCTATAGGTTTAATGAATTTAACATCCAAAAGTTTGATAATTTCTTTGTGGAATAGTGTAAAAACTTCAGGAGGAAATTTTTGTTGTTTCTGCCCAAGGGTTTAATATCTTAACTCCCGATCCTTCATCTACTAAATTTTTTGAAATAAGGGTGTTATCAATTTCAATCTTAATGAAGAGAGGTGAATCATTAGGTCTAAAAGGAATATCATCATTTTGTGATATGGAATGTTTATAATATGAAGAGAAATTTTCAATAGTATGTACTTTGATAGGTAGGGAATATTAAGGAGGGGTCTTCAACTCAAGTGATGGTGGTCCTTCTATGTTTTGTAATTGTTGCATCAGGAATTTTTCATGATAAGGAGAAGTAAGGACTAACTCCATAAGGGGAATTTTACAGGGCATGGAATTGATTTCTTTCAATAAATTCTAATGGGATTTAGAAGAATAATAATTAATGTGAGTATTAGGAGGTATAGCAGTTTTGTTAAGAATTTGATAAGTAGAATTGGTTTCTATTTGAGGAGGTGTGTCTTCATTGGTTTTGATAACTATGGGGATGGTAGTGGATGTGTATTTAATAAGTTATTCTCTAGTTGATGGTTTTTTAGGCTTAGTTACAAGATCATTGTGAGAAGGTTTACGACTATAGTTAACTTTGGTTGCATTCACATATTGGGAGTTGGTGTAGTATTAGTCATAATCAACACCAATTGCACATATATTTCCATTTGAATATTTTGCTTTGGAGGTATAAAAATATTTTTGATATTTATATGATGAAGTCTTGGTAACTTGTTTATTTTAAAAGGCTTTAGCATAATTATGATTATGTAATTTAATCATAACATCATGGTTAAAATAATCTACTACTATAAGAGAAACAACAAGTTTGGAGACTCTTCAACATGTCTCATGAGAATTACCTAGATTGGCATGGAACCAACAAAGTTTATTAAGATCATACCATAGAAGTGGGTTATTGGTATAGCTGAAGGGTTTGGAAGGATGCAATAATTAATTTAATTATTGAAATATGAATGGTTTGAGATAAGTTAGTGATCTATTTTCCTTGATTGTACTTGTGTTTGTATGAAGATTGTTAGTAATTCCATTGTTTTAAGTTTGGAAAGAGTCTTTGATAGTTTTATGGTTAGGATAAAAATGTTTCATGAGGAAATATTGTCTTTTAGCTTGATCCAAAACATCATTTAGAGTTTAAGGAGAAAATTGGTGATCCTTATATTAAATTAAAGGTTTTAAAATGGTTATAAATATTTTAAATAGGTTATCATCAAACATGTTATGATAAGCTTTATGAGCTAAATATTTCCAATGTTTAATGAAATCATGACTTGATTCAGAAGGGGATTATTTAGTATTGATGAAATGACTAATACAATTTTTAGGTAAATCATTGTGTCAGAATTCTTTTACTAAAGGGTTCACCAAATCTTCTAGTTACCAAATGGAGTGTTGAGGGAGTTGATTATACCATTATAAAACATATCCTATGAAATTTTTGACTAGAATTTTAGTGGTAGCAAAAGTGTTTCTTTAAATCCAATCCTTATATAGATTACCAAATATTTTAAGGAAATATGCATGGTCTTTATTCCCATCATATTTGATAGTTGGATAAATATTTACAATGTTAATAGAAATAATTAAGGGGGCTAAAAGTTCACTTTGAATATTTTTAAGTATTTTATTATGCATGAGAGGTTGAGGGATGATATTACCATTGGTATCTCTAAGAGGAGGAATAAATTTTTTATTGTTTTGAGGTAAGATTAGAAGAGGTTGATTAGTAATGTGTAATAAATGTTTTTGCATTTTCATCATTTAGGAATTGTTTGTAGTGTGCATAACATTCATTTGTTAGACTATTTGTGCAATATTTGGAGTAGTGTCAACTTGAGGATTTGAAGGTGGGGTATTGATGTTTTTAAGGAGAAGTTTGTTAATGTTGTTGGGGGGAGGATTATTAGTGTTTTGGGGGAAGGATTATTAGTGTGGTTAGGATTGAATCAATGGCTCCTATAGTTTAATAAGGAAATTTAGATATTGTAGTGTCTTAAGAGGTGAGAAAAGGGTTGGAGCCATCCATGTCATCATTTTGAGTAATTTGAACCATATTGAAATCCATGGATGAAGGATGAGAAAAAGAGAACCAAGAGTTAGCATCTTATTGGGAGCCTAGGGTAGGAAGGAAAAAGTATGTCATATATTGTCTAAATGGATTAAGGCTATCCAAGAAGATTCTAATATGAGATTCAATGATGGATAAATTGAAGATATAAGAAAAATGTAATAGATTAGAATAAAATATAAAATAATCATCCAAACAGTATGCAATGGCTAAAGGGTATAGGGTCAACTAGGTTCTATAGGAAGACTAACAAAATACCTAGAAAGACACAAATTCAGATAAGTTAAATGTGTTCATTGGAAAAGGCAAAATAGAATGATACATAGTCAGATATGTCTACTATTATGAAGATAGTAAAGTGAAATAGTCTGTAAGAGACAAGGTTAGAAAAGAATGACTATTCTCTATGAAAAGGTAGGTTAAAAGGAGACACAGTAGAGTGGGTCTACTATGTAATAAAGTTATAGGCAAGTTAACATATTATGACTCTAAATGATTGAGTATTACTTGGTAGAAAAATTATAAATAAACAAATAAGCAACATGGTTGACCTAGTCGACCTAGTTACTGGACATAACACAAACCTTTGTACCAACAATGGATATCATAAGACTTGTAATACAAAATACAATTTGACAAAGAACAAGTAGTATAAAATAAATGCTAATCTAAATAGTCAAGCCTATATTGTTTTATTATATTATAAATTTTTATAAGAGTGTGATAGGAAGCTTGGATTTAGAAAGGAACTACAATAGGCAATCTGTTGGATTATTTTATGATGTAAAATATTTTAAGTTTATGTAATTTCATTTTTAGTTGTTTAGTTTATTTTACCTGTTAGTTAGTTTTTTAACCAACTCATATTTCCATAAGATTTAAATATTAACTTTGTACAAAAATAAAATGTGTACTCTACATTGAATATATTTTATCATTATTTCCTCTATCCCTTACCTGAATAGTGGTATCAGATCTTGGAAGGAGAAAGTTATGCCATGATTTTAAGGAGGTCAATACATGGTTATGGAAGATTGAAGGATCCATATAGAAATAAGATTGAAAGATCCATACATGAAGCATGGCCTCCCAAAAATTAGTATGTTTTTTCTTGAATAAATTTGTGAATTTATTTTATTTTTAGGTTTCTCTCAATTCCATACTTTAGCATCCATTAAAGACTTTAGATGGTTGGTAAAATTTTTAGGCATTTATGTTCAACATGATTATCTCATCCTTTATGTATCGAATGGTTTCAACTTGTATATTTTGAGAAACTTTTACTTTATGTTTATTTTTATCCTCTTTAGAGAATCCTATTTTGGGCATCTTCTTTGCATGTTTGTTATTGCATTGAGATAATGTATAAAATCTCAATCATCTATGTGCTTGGCTAAATGTAAAATTGAAGGTGAAAGAATGAGAAATATCTAATATTTTCATCATTGTAAACAATTATAAATATGTGTGATGAGATAATGGCTCTTCAGAAAACTATATAATCTTGTTGTCTACATTGCATAAGTAGTGTGTGGTCAAAATAAATTCAAATTTTCTTAGAATAAAATATAATTCCATTTAGTTTGATCGGTCCCAAAATCTGATCTACATGGTAATCAAAAGCAAAGTTTTATGATTCAGCATGAAGCCATAGAGAATAATTAGCATGCACAATGTCATCTCCACTCACTTTATATTAAAGTCATTTGGAACGTATGCATTGCAAGCAAGATAGTAGACTTGAAAGAGATGAGGCTGAAGAGATATATGGCAGATGAATGTTGAAATCCCATGTTGGACTTATATGGTGAACTAGGATAATTTTTTAACATTTTGAAAACACTAATTTTTTCCTCTCAATGTTGAATTGGGTCCCACAAAAGAATGAAGGTGAAAATCTAATGAATTTTTTTATAGTGAAGTAAAATTTATAAAGTTCTCTTTGGCATAATAACACATTTTGGTGAAAGATTTTACCATATATTTTTATCTTTCATTTGAAAAAACATGTTTATCTAGGATTTAATGCTTTTTAGTACCTATATTATTTAAAATCAATTTGGTTAAAGATATTTTGTTAGTTATTTTCACAAGGAAGGATCTAGGGTTCAAAATCCTTCATAAGTTTTTCTTGGTTAAATTTAGTAATTTGATCAAATTTAGTATTTTGATCTTTTTTTAGTGTAAAAGAGTTATAAGGATATAACTAGATTTTTAATGAAAATTTTGATAGAAGGTTGCAATAGGAGTTATAAGTATAATGTTTTTAAAAATTCAAAATATTATTTGTAAATCATAATTTATTTGGTGGTAAAGGTCAAACCCTAGTAGTATTCCTCATTTTTTTCTCTTTTGTTGCATCATGGAAAAAATTGTGACTTTGTTCTCAAAAAAAGGTAAATTATCACCTTAAAATTACAAATAATGGATTAGAAACATGGACAAAACCCTAATTTTTAATGATTTATGGGAAATTACATAGAAAGAAACCACACCACCAACTAAAATTTCAAATTTGGTTGAGTACCATAAACATGATAAGTGTGCACTTGCACTTTTAAAATTATCTTCATTGAAAAATTTATTATTCATATTGAGGTAGTTAAAATTGGTTCATGAAAAGCATTAAAGGATTTGTATGACAAGAAACTTTCATACAAGAATATTGACCTTCTTATACAGCTCTTGAACAATAAACTAATAGATAATGAAGACATCTTTAAATATGTCTCTCGTATGAAAACTCTAAAATAAGAGTATTGTAATAGAGGGGGTAAAATTGATGATGACATGTTGATTTCCATCACATTGAATGACATTAGATATACATACACCAATTTTTTTTAAATGATACAACTTAGGGAATATTTGACTCCATATGTTAGTTGTTGACTCAACATGAGTGATAATTTATAAAGAATAAAAATACACCTATCAAAGAGGCTCACTATGTAAATAATAGGTCCCAACATAGGGATTATCATCATGTAAAATGATAGTTTCATAATTATTCTTTGAAACACTCTAAGAGACATTCTCCACAACATTCACATCAGCACTCTCTAAGGTCTTCCAAATACATACATCATCATAAGCATTTTCTCACTCCTATCATTCTTCTAGTGATTGATCTTCTTCTATACCTCATCATCACCATAGAAATAAAAATGTTTTAAATGTGGTGGTATTAGACATCTTGAAAATATATGTCCTTCTCGATAGCCCCATTCTCCACATAAAATGAAAGATAAGGAAAATTATGTGGATCATTCAAGTGGGAGATATTCTAGTTAATTAATTTATTTTAGTTATTCTGACACATCCTCTAATGAAGAGACATACTATATGGATAAGTTTCATGGTTTAAATGGCCTTGATAGCTTGTTTTGAGTGCTCAATGATTCATTTATCTTGCATGAGCTATTAGGCTCAAGATTGAGATTTATTATAGTAACAATTTTTTTAGCTGGTGTTCTTGCTTTTAGTTCCATTATGCACAACTTCTCACCTATTCCCTGATAGGGGAGAATATATTGTATTTTATGTTATTTAATCTATCTTTGGTAAGATTACGAGCTGAAAGGGATTGTTAACACCTTTAATATTGATCAAAGGTTATTATCATTTTTTAGACATTAGGGAAATGTGTCATATATAGTACAAGTTTATCACTTGGACAGGTTCTTATGTGGGACCTTATGTGGGTTGATGTAGTTGGACATGCATGATCATGTTCTACTACAATACAATAAGATGATCATTAGGGATTAGCAGGCTTTGATCATGTTCACTAGTCATTTTTTATACAACTCATAGGGGTAGGCTTATTTATGGAGTGACATCAGTTTTTAGTTGGTGCTAGAGGTATAGTGCATGACTTATAGTTGTGACAAATTTCCTTTAATGACTTCAGAGTCATTGCTCAAGTTATATCTTCTTTTATACAACTTTGGATCAAAGGAGAGTTTGTTGGATTATTTTTTGATCCAAAATATTTTAGTTTGTTTATGTAATTTGATTTTCAGTTGTCAAGGTTATTTTACCCATTAGTTGGTTTTTAACCAACTCATCTTCCCATAATATTTAAATCTTACCTTTATACAAAAATAAAATGTGTGATTTACATTAAATATATTTTATTATTATTTCCTTTATCCTTGGCCTGAACATAATATAAAGTTGGTTTTAGGATGTTAACAATGAAAGGGATTTGTATTGGCAATGGTACTAGCTTGGTATTGGAGCCTATCCCCTCACTTCACAATCCCACAATGATAAGGGTGTCATGTTTTTTACCAATATATACCATCAACCACATCTTTATACTTAGCCAAAAAACTAAGTCAACTTCTCCCTTGGTGATGAAATCCAAGTAAGTAGACCTTGGATATAAATTATTTCAATGTTTTTTGATATTTTGTAATTTTTTAGTGTGTGAAAAAAATAATTGTGACTAATCAAATAAATTAACTTCCTAAATATATTATGTGAGATACTTTAGGCAGGAAACCAATTAAAAAGTGAATTAATTACTAATAATGTAAATTTAATTCCTTTTTCTTGAATGGTACAAGTTGATTGAGTATTCCAAAAAAAAGGCAATTGGGTTGAATTTTTATGTTGACAAAGAGGCCAAAGAGACATAGTCAAATGAATCAACTATGTATATTGGGTAGAAAATAACTACAAAACTAGATTAAACAAATTGACCTAGTTAGATGTATGATGTCTATTTTACATAACTACAAACTATAAAAAATATAATTGAAAGGAAAGAAAGAAATGACTAAGTAGGTTAGAATGAACATGGTAATTTTAATCTATTTAGTAATTTTATTTTTGAATATGTTGACTTTCTATTTTTTTGTTGATTTTATGTTATTTTTGACAACCTACTAACATATTCAATTGGGTTGACTATGTTGTAAAACTTGTATGAAGAATAACAAACTGAGTTGATTGGGTCAATCTAGTTACTTGTATTTGGAGATGACCTACACAAAGCAAACATAGTCAACTAGTTTGATTGTGTTGTTAAACCTATATGCATAATGTTATACTAAATTACCATAGCTTGATCTAGTAGCATAAATGAGATAAAATGATAAATAGAAATAAATGGAATTAAAAATAAAAAACATGTAATGATTAATTCACATTGGATTCACTAGAATGTATGCAAGAGAAAGTAGAGCTAACCTATAAATTAATCATATCTTAGAGAAGATAAATAAAAATAACCCTTCATCTTGTTAATACATTTAAAAAAGTGGATTAATGACTAATATGGATCTATTAGACCTAATTAAGGGGTCCCTTATCACACAATATCACTAAAAAGGGTTCCAAATCCTCTATTTGAGGAATACCACACAATAACCCTAGCTAGATCCTATGGTTTATAACAAAGTAAATGAAATCTAATCTAGTATAATCTAGTACCCACTAAATCTTGTGGCACAAATAGGGGTAATAAACATAAAAGTAAACATGCAAAGAAGAACTCTACTCAAGCCAATGTAGAGGTAAACTTAAGCATTGAGAGATTAGTATATTTAAAAGCCATTATATGTAAATTTATCTACTAACAAAAGATTAACAGATAGGAATACTTACCTTGAAGATGAAGCCATCAAGCCTCAATCTCTCCCTTAGACAATGTTGTTTCAAAAGAGGTTATTGTGTATATTAAATAAATTAAGGATGGACAATGGACTATAGTTTAACCAAAGACCTCCTAATGAATCCCAAGTTTTCACAAGACGAGATTCTCCTCCAAAGAAATATGACACCCTAAACAATGACTCCTCGAGTATAATGGTAGATAAGTATATAAATAAGTAAAAATAAATTATATATATCCTCTAATATCTCAATTTGGAATGGTAGGAGAGGTGTTTATATAGTTATATCTCACCCTAAACCTTTCATAATTTTTAGTCAAAACTGTTAGCTCGATCAACCCTATTATAAATAAAAGCAGTCAAGACCAAACTAATTTGGCCTAGACTAACTTAGTTATGTAACATGATTCACTCTTAGAATAGAATAATCCCAATCGATTCTATACTATAAAGAGTAAAAAATAGGGTTTAGCTAAGCTAGGGGCTATTTAGGACAAGTAGATGGTTGAAAAGAAGTACTATGAGTTATCAAAGATTAGGTAAAATATATAGGAGGGTCTTATGTTAGTTTTAGGTGATGGTATAGGGGATAATAATCTTATAAAGCACCAGTGGTCTTCCCACATCTTTCCCAATGCACCCTTTAAGGCATGCGCTTAGAGAGATTGAGACTCAATGGGTTCTTGTAAGAGAGTCAACATCAACAATTGATAAAGTTTGAAAATATTATGTGTATATAATATCTTTATGTGTTTTGAGTAAGAGAAAGCAATTTGTAGGTAGGAGGACCAATACTAGAGAAAACTTTAAGATACATGGATAAGATCAATGATAAAGATCAAATTATGATGGATGGTCATTAGATGATGTAGTTTTAAAGGGTTGCCAATAGTTTTTAGGTCTTCAAGAAGGCAAAAGGATTTTGGTTGTAGAATTTGATGGTGTTCCATTGAAAATAAGGTCTTCAAATATCAAATACCCTACATATAAACCTGCAGATCAAATGGAAGGTTCCAAACTTGTCAAAAAAAAATCATAAGAACCCATATTACCTTGAGAATACCATAAATATTTTAAATGCCTTTAAAATTCAAAATAAAGGTTCCTATTACCTCTAATATTGCAACAAGGCCTAGTGGATCTTAATGTGGAAGCATGAATTTATCAACCAAAAACCTCTTAACGTGGAAGCATGAAGTTATAGGAAAAGTATTAGGTGTAATTATCATAATTTTAATAAGTTTCAAGATAGAAGAAGGCACTCTACAAGCCTACAAAGTATGCCTGTATTATCCAAAAGAGACCTCTTGGTTGATAGGAGTGAAAACATGATTCCTAAAGCTTTTAATAAGATTTCATGTTAAGGCATAAAATTTCAATCTTGAGAAAATTTATACAAGGTCCTTAAGTGTAGAGAAAGGATATTCTATGAGGTTTTAATCATGTTTCTAGGCATTGCATTAAGAATGACCTGATAGTTACAACACACCTGTAGATTATGAATGAGGAGGGGTGTATCATAGGCTTTGAAGTCTTAACCATACGTCAAAGTCTTTTATGGAAGTACATTACTGATTGAAACATTCATGGTGGTTGAGAAGAGGTGTAAGCATTAAATTTGATTAGGCCTAAAGTCAGGTCTTCAAGGCATATTTTGAAGTAAGAAATATTCTTGAAGAAATAAAGAGTGGTTGTCAAGATTGAAACAAGGCTTTAAGACCTTATAAATCACCCTACCTACTCATAACCATGTTTCAAAAGTTATCTTAGGAATCCAGAAGAATAATGTAAGCTCATCATGAAGAACATAGGCTAACCAATGCAAATTCAAGGTTGTGACATCAAGATAGTAGGTCTACAGGATTCTTACAAGCCTTCATGATAATTAGGCTTGCAAGGTTGGTCATAGATGGTCTCAAGAAGCTTAGTCATAGGCATGTGGTGAATTTTATAAGAGTTCCATAGCTATTTTTAGGTCTAGATCAAGGTTTCAAGTTTATCTAAGAACTCTCAAGAACCTTAAAAAACTCAATTAAGTCCTCTCAAGCTTCATAAATACATATGCATGTCTGTAGGAAAATTCAATGTCTTTAATGCATTTTGAAGTGTTTATCTCCTCTAAAAAGGTCTCAAGTAATCCACATAACTCCAAGATCATCTAGACATGGTTGCAGGCCCATCATACACCATTGACAATCATGCTTGGTAACATCTCAAGATAGGAAATGACTTCTATAGGTCTACAACAAAAAGTGAATGTTTTAACATGTTGATATAGTCTAGGAGAGTCTATTGCAGGATTTTGAAGAGAGTTTCATAATGCTTGAAGGAGAAGATAAAAAATATTTCAAGCCTCAAGCATGGTTTGAACCCTCTGAGTCAAATTGAAAGACAAGCAGAAGCAAGACTTCTTAATGGATCATAATTATATTTTACATGCTTGATCAAGATTGCAATCTTGAAAAGAGAATGAAATAAGGTTAGTAGAGAATGGAGGGTTAGTTGAGTTCTTCAAGAAGATTAGTAAGCTTGAAACTGACTTTGAAGTGTTAAGCATGGATATGTAGGTTTCTTCAAGGCCTCAAAATTTAACATGAGTCTCTTTAACTTGTATATAAGTTAATGTACTTATGTGATAGGTCATGACCAATTTGTAGGTCATATTGAGGAGGTCTAAGCTAACCCCCAATCTCACTGTGAAGACTTGAGATTTCAAATCTGGTAGACAAGGTTAAATTACTTTCAAGGTCTTTTAAAGAGATGGATGACTACTTATACACCTAATTATTAAGTAGAGTATTTCAAGCATGGTCTTATTGATGGGTGTCATTATTACCCCTTCATTTAACCAACTTATGTTGGTGTCTATTTTTACCAGGGTAGTACCTAAAACTATTTGTAGTAAGGTAATTTATTGATTTAAAGTTAAAAATACTTATTTTTTGGGGGGTTTTGGATGTTATGCTTATCTATATCTACCTATAACTTCTAATATACTACTTAGAAAGAAACACTCTTTGCAAAAAACATAAATAACTCAATCTAATCTAATTTGAATAATCTAGAAATGCTTCACACAACTACAAAACAAACCTATTCAAATCACTCTTGTAGAATTAAAAGAATATCAAATCCTCACTTACTGACTAAAATCAATCATAAATATCTATTTGCATAATCTATAAGAATGAAACAAATGCTTATGATGGAAATAACAAATTAACTATTCAATCTATCATACAGTTTTTCAATCTTAATTTTACAAACATGCATCTATATAAATCTTTGATTGGAATACATACAAAATCAACTTATAAATACCAAATAAATCTCTCGTCTCCTTGGGGAGTGGGCCCTTTCTCACCCTTAGATCTAGGTTCAAATCAACTTAGCTCTAAGATATTTCTTTAACACATAGATTGAGAAAGGGAACTGTTGCAATACTTTATATTTTAGAAAATAACCAAAATTACAATATCTATGTATTTAGGCATAAATATCTATGTATGTAGGCATATATATCTAATCATGGATCTATATATTTATTCTATACCAATAAATTATTTATCCTTACATCCTAGGTAACAACTTAACTAATTTGAAATAGGAAGATATTCTAGATAGATTGGGAGATATAGTTAGAATAGAAAGTCATTCCAATGAGATCTTTAAGGAGTCAAAGAATCTATAGATAAAAATTGCCACACCTAACTATGTCGACCAAATATTTACATATATTGATACTCATATCTTCATCATTATAACCTAGATTAGTAACTCTCAAAAATATACAACTATTAATGTACATGCACAAAAATGGAAATGTAAAAAGAGCCTTCCAAATTGTCATGAAGAAGTTGAAGAAGATATTTTAACCCTTTATAACGTATTATAATCAATTTTGGAGCAAACTAGGTCAATCTATAGTAAAACTGATATAATCCATAACTTGTTATCAAAATCTATAACTGACTATCAAAATCCACAGCTAACTATTAAAATCCATAGCAAGATTAAGAATCTATATTTGGGTCTTAGATGGTTCATTATTTATCTTGGATCCTCCTTGTATTTAAGAAATCTTACCAAATCTCATATTAATACTACTATTGCCTATACATGTCAAAATGTGAATCCTAAAACATGTAAATGTTAGATTAAAGTGAAAATAAGATAGACCTAGACTTTACATGAGTTTATATAGATAAAAGTATCTATTTCCTACCTTATGCTAGTTCTAAATATCAAGATTACATACAATCCTCAACCATTTGACATATTTAAGGCCATAAACTATAGTAATAATGAGTCATTTTATAGACTCATCATCTCCCCAACACCTTACCTTTTGTAAGTCCCTTTTGCAAATTATATCCTTATTCTCCATAGTTATGAATTATATATTGTAAATTAAGACTCAAATCATAAATTGAATATAAATCTTGTCGAAGTATCCTCTGATGATGAGGAGTGAAACCCATATCCCTTTACATAAAGTGAAGTTAAATATCAAACTATTCCTCAAACTGAGGTCATGTATTTTTCCATGGGGACATAAGAGAAAGTAGTAATAGAGGTCTGAACCTCATTCCTATCCATGGATTTCTTTCATTCCTTTTTAAAACATATGAAATTATCTACACAATGACTTTATCTCTTCTCAAATACCATTGAATGGTGGTGGGTGATAACACTTCTCTTCATCTTAATAAAATTGGTAGCATATGCCAGTGTTGTCTACAAGCCACCACTACATCATCAAAATTATGCTAAACAAATAACTCAAAGTTGAGAAGGCCGTATTATAAAGGAAGAAATATAATGATCATGAACTCTTAGATATTGGTAAACTTGTGAAATTATTCTAATAAATATTTTGCACTACCAAATTGAGGCCTAATGCATAAACTAACATCTTGTGAAATATTAGTGTGACCATCATATCTCTCCTACCAACCAATTTTATTTCTATATGTAAACAACAAATCTCTCATCTAAAGTTCTCCCACAGATATATTTACCAAGAAATCATTTGTATTACCTAGAATAATATCACACAAATAAAACCCATAAAGTAGATCTTTCATGTCAAGAGTACTATTTTTTACTGTTGTCATGAAGTCATCACTAGTATTTATCTCATATGGTAAATCACAAGATATCTATAATAATTTCCATCTGAATAACTATTTATCTAAAAATAGGCTATATGTAAAAGAAGGGACTTTGTAAGATAACAAATTTTCACTTAACTAACTGGTAAACTCAATAACATTATTCTTTTTATTGAACTTGAGTCAGTTCTTCTTGCATTTAATGTTTATATTTCTTAAGAAGATTATTTTCCATCTTAATTATATTATTCTATCCCTTCATTTTTTTAAGTTTTGAGAAGACTTGGTCCCATTGGTTTTTTAATTTTGAAACAAACAAAATAGTCTGATAGCCTTGTTCTACCATGGCCTTAGGAGGAACATTGGAAGAGCTAGAACCTATTTGGGTTCTTAGCCTAGCATTTTTCATTTTAGTTTTTAAAAAAATCCTTTTTAAATAAATGTTCTTTTCCTCAAGTGATCTAGTATGGCTCCATACATCAATGATTTCACCTTTTGCCTCATCCACTTTATTGAGGGATTGCATTTCCAAATTTTTAATTTGTCTCATTAAATGAGCAATCACAAAATCTTTGTTTTGAGCTATATTAATTAGTTCAACTATATCCTCTACATTTTATCTAACAGTGGATTTTAGATAGAACAAGGCTAGAGAATGTTGGATTTCCACCTCATCTACCTCTTTTGAAGGTTGTCCCTCCTCTTCATTCATGGGGGATTTTTATTTATCCATCATCTACTATGTAGGATGAATAAAAAACTCATCAGGAATAGTCTCAGTAAAGTCATCAGCTAAATCTTCTCGTGTAAAGGGTTTCCTCCTCTTCGCTATTCTAGGCTTTACTAGTAGTGGCTATGGGGTTTTATCTCAAGCTGTCTAGTATCTCTAAATCAATGGTCTCATCACTATCAACTACTAGGATCAATCTTATTATTCTCTTAATAGAGGGAATAACTTTTGTATGTAGGTTTTCTTGAGTTTTTAGCTAGGAGGAAAGGTTTTCAAAAGACTCTTCTTCAACAATCTAAATGGTTTTTTGGACATGAGTATCTTGAGAAACATATTGTTGGCTTCTAGTAGAGGATCAAAGTCTCAATTTTCTACCATTGGCTCAGGAGGAGAGACTATACGAGGAAGACTTAGGGTTTACAATGGAACAATCTTGGTTGTGGATCTTGTGGTGCAGGTGAATTTAGAGGCAATTTTATTAGAAGATATTTTTGTGGGGTTTTTGAATTGGAGGAATGAATGTGTGTAAGAATATGTTTAGCAAGTTTAGGGGTTTTATTTTTCCTTCCTTCATGGAAGGCAACCCAAGATTCCATTCCATTTTTTTTTTATAAAAAGTGATGTTCAATAATGAGTTAAATTAACCCATGATGGCATATGGCAGAGGGGTTTTTGGCATACCTCATGGCTACAACCTAAATAGATCTTAGGAGGAATGATGGCAAATTTATCTTGTGTTGAGGTTATCGAACACCATATCTTAAATGAATTAAAAATCTTGACACCATACAACTCAACACACTACATTATCCCTCACACATTAAATACCTAATGAGCCAAAATGAAATTGACCTGTATGGTTTAGGTAGAGACTCTCTACTGACCCCTTTTATTCTTTCTTTGATGTCTTTCATGAAAACTAGTGTGGATTTTCCCTCACTACTAAAAATTCTGACAAAATCATTGAATGAATATATCCCTGCTATTCAATCTCTTTCATATATAATCCTTGATCATTCATTGAGGACTTGTGTAGAAAAGGTTATTTAAACACCTTAGACAATGGAAAAAACAAATTTTAGATGGACAAATTTTGTTATCAATGCCTCATCAAAGCCCTAAAATTTGAGAAAGAATTCAAGCCATCCAACTGCAGCTAATATCTCTTTTACTGATTCATTTTACAATAGATCACTTGCATTATTTGGTTTTTATTTCTTCTTCAACCCCATTTTCAAACTCTAGGTATGCATAAAACATAGTCAATTTTTCACCCTACTTTCAAAAGGAAAGTAAACTATGCTTTAAAAATGATTAAATGGAAATAATATCCCTTGAGGGTTTAGACTATGGATATTACTCAATGCATGATAATTAATGATAATAATATTAATTAAAAGTAATGATATCATACTTTCTATTTTATTTTTTCAAAGTAATTCCACCATTAATTCCCTTTAACCTTCTACTTTTTGTCTTTCTATAAATGACACATAATTATAATGAGGTGTCGTTATGAAACACTTTTCATGATCATAATGGGTATTATCCATAGCACTTAATTTGAAATTTCAAAATATGACATTTTGAAGTCACTTTTTTTTGACATCATGAATCTTGACATCCTTATATCACCATATGAGAATTTTATATCAATGGTTTTGAGCACATGCATGTAATCCTAGAAATCTAAAACTAACACTTAGTAAAAAGAAATACTTTACCTTACAAATCTAAATATTGTCCTTATCAGTATTCCTTATCTATTCTATCACAAAACAAACTACATGAATTAGTCTTTGAAAAATAATACATTAGATAATGGCACTAAATTTATTGCTTTAGAACTAGCTAAATTTTTGAACTGACTTTTTTGGGTTTTTTTTAAATATCTTTTAGAGAAGAGGGGGTGATCTGGAGTTCAATTCAAAAAAAGTTTACAAGTCATGATGAAACTAATTACATAGTGTAGAGCTCATCAAGAGCTTTTTGGTGCTTTTCACGGTTTGCAAAATGGACACCGTATGCCCAAGTTATAGGTTGCTAAAGTTATTTTGTGACAGGAAAAATAAGGAGGTGTCACAATGTGAATGTGACAAGTGGACCAATCACCCATTGACACGTGACATTATGTTTATGTATGTTTGTGCAAAAACATTGTTTGGTGTTTGGTTTGGTTTTAGCCTCTGGTCTTTGACAGGTGGTCATATGGAGAACTGTGGGCCTCACTATTGGCTCGTTAGGTACCCTCAGCGAGGGTCAACATAATATTTTTAAGGAGGGGTGCCCTGGCCTCCATCTTTGAATCTATATGCATATGTAATTGTATTTAAAACTTATTATGCCTTATATTTACTGCATGTGGGACTAATGTCTAAGCATTGTAAGCTTTTTATTGTATTGTAACCGACCAAGGGTCGAGAGGGAATGGATGAGCCGCATTAAGCCATATGGGTGAAACAATAGCTACCACATTTCTATGCCACAAAGGCCCTTCCAACTACTTATCGAATCGAGCTCGAGAATTGAAGACCCCTGAGTTAAGCTCGAAGACCGAGCCATATGCCTGTCTATGTTGGTGTTTATGTTAAGCTCAAAGACTGAGCCATATTCCTATTCAATGTTAGTATATATGATAAAGTTGTTACATCAACCAATGTGTATGCTATGTTTGGCACCTAGAGCCCACCAAAAGGGGCATCGACAGTGTTAAAAGAGGTTACCATTCTTTAAAAAGACACAAAGCCAATTCAAAATAGCCAATGTGGGACTAAAGATAAGCTAAGTGCCTAAATAGAAGGCTAATGACTTGAAACCGTGACCTCCCATGCAAAAGGGATAGGCCTTGACCACTTAAGCTATGGTTTCAAAAACAATATAAATAACATGAACTTGTATTTGAAGGCAAGCTTTACAGGACTGTGTATTATTATTTTATAGGCTGAGAGCTAGAAGGAAGCTTGGAGAAAACTAGCAAATAGAATTTTCTCCAATATCTAACCTAATATACACAGGGTAAGCCTTTCAATTATGTTTTGTAATTGAAAATATAATGTTTTTATTATTATTTGGATAGACCAATAGTTTGATTGAAGGTACAAAAGCAACTTTGAAAAGGGAGTGAAGACTGAGGAAGGATTTCGTGTTGCTGAGCTTGAGTTTATCAACATAGGTGGAATTCTTGGATAGAGATCAGACTTGAGGGGAGTTATGCAATGTTTTGAATAATTTGTAAGCCATTTTTTGTGTAAATTTAATTGAAATGGTCCTCACTATTGGGTGGATCTAGAGACATAGGAAAGATATGCCGAACTCCATTATCAATGTCGGATGGTAAAATTATCTTTATTTGCATGTTTAAAATTTTGTTTTCTAATTTTTAATTAATCAAGAATACATGTAATCTCTAAAAATTAACAATTTATGACATTTGATTTAAAACAAAAACCAATTTTAATTGGTGAATAGAAGTAACAAGTATTTTGAAAATTCTAATCCAACTCAACAACTGAGAATATTAATTGCCAAACAATTGGAAGTTCTTATGAGTATTTCAAGAATTTGTTAAGTTTGAGAAATTTAGAATATGTAGTTTTAAACTTCAATTTGATTTTATCAGTATAGTTTACAGATCAAATTTTGGTATCAGAGTAGTTAGAAAGCAAGGGTAGCTTCTAATTGTGTGATTTGATAGTTGCTTTCAGTTTATTGGTTATCAATATCACTTGATTAGATTGCAGTGTGCAGTTGTGGAATCAGTTTGTTTGTAGGAAACCATGGGCAAATTCTCACATAAATCCAAGATGGAAGAGCTTGAAGCCATCAACACCTAGATTTAGGATGAGAATGCATTCTTGAGAAGCAAGCTCTTAACTCTTGAAGAGCAAATTGCTATTTTGAAATCAGAGCTTGAATCTAAGGATGAGCTCTTGATCAAATTGTAGTGTGGTTAATCAAAAAAGGCAATACCTTCTACTTCAGATGCAGAAACTATGACTGAATTCACTGTAAGTTATTCACCATGTAATTCATCTACTTCTTCTTTCCATTTAGATTTGGATTCAAGTAATGATGCTTTTGGTAGTTTTGAACAACACACTAAGGGTATAGGATCCAAATTGTTGAAGAAAATGGGCTTTAATGGAAGAGTTCTTGGTCAAAATGGCCAAGAACTTACTAACCCAATACAAGTAGAGCATAGATATCTTCATGCAGGTTTGGGTTACACTAGTGAGTAGGTGGATAAAGGAGAAACTTCCTCCATGGCTAAAGGAAGACAAGATTTTGATAGCAAAGGTCTAAAGCCACTAGTAGAGAATGTGTAGTGTAAGAGGACATGTAGATGAGGTATTGAGATTCCACCTCCTAGTTCCTACACTAGAGTTAGCACTAAATCTTTTGATCCACTTTTTATGTTTAAGAAATTTGGATTTAACATTCGAAAGATGATGAAATCATTTCCTTGAACTTTTTGTGGGATGCATAACCATAGTGTTGCATTTTTTTGGAAGAGATGCTTTGGTTAAGCAGATTGCAGGTGTTAAAAACCATTCTCGACATGGAAAAGTGAGAAGAGGTAAAAGGGAGACCTCACCTAAGAAGGTTGTTTGCACTCATTGCCATAAGAGTGGACATCAGATTGATCATTGTTTTAAACTTCAATCATCTTCTCATTCTAAACATGGTAAAACTAAGATGATTTATCAACTTGTTAATAAGGTTAATGAAGTTAAATCAATCTAGAATGATGTTAAGTAATCCACTAAGGCAATCAAGTTAACTAGGCAAAAAATTTAATTAAGTGGATTAATAATGCACTTATTTGTCAAAACATTGTTAAGAATTTTGTTAAGGGAAAGAACAAGCTTTAATGATGCATTAGTAGAGTTTGTGAGAACACTTCGAGATAGGTTTATCATTCGAAGTATTTCAATTCTCACCTTATGTTTAATAGCTCTATGTTTTTAGAAACTCCTATTTATGCTGAGTGAGTTGTCTAGAGGACTTAAACTCATTTGATCAGTTAGAGATAATAGCAAAATGCATGTTTTAGGTTGAGTTAATTCCTTACAACACTTGACTTATATTTGACTGCTATTTTAATAATGTATCTATTTTTGGCACATGGATGCATAGATGCATTATAAGACCCTATGGGCATGTTTGGATGTTAGGAAATATACACTCTATGTTGTTTGTATTTTCTTAGCATATAAATCCCATACCAGGGCATTGTATTGCAACATGTCTACAACATTCATTAAAAAAAATTGTCATTAACAAACTTGTTTTGCAGTTACATTGGGAATTGTTTTAGTTTATTGGCATTTCATTGCTTTACATGATGTGACATGGGTAGACAATTTTGGTATGATAAAATTATTGGTAATTACATATTCCTTTACTCAAGCCATGTTGTGGGCATTTTCAATTGAGTTGTGAATCATTTATTTTACCAATGTTTATCTCTTGCTATGATTGGGTTCTGCGTGATGTGATGCAGTAGATCTGTTATCAATTTTCAAGAGATAGTAGACTTTTGGAGACCAAAAACCTCTTTTATAGGGAGGTGTGGTCTAGAGTTTAGTTTGGAAAAAGTTTCCAAGTCATGATGAAACCAATTGCATAGTGTAGAGCTTGTCAATATCTTTATGGTGCTTTTCACAGTTTGTAAAATGGACATTGTATGCCCAAGTTATAGGTTGCTAAAGTTATTTTGTGATAGGCAAAATAAGGAGGTGTCGCAATATGAATGTGACAAGTGGACCAATCACCCATTGACATGTGATAGTACATTTATGTATGTTCGTATAAAAAAATTGGTTGGTGTTTGGTTTGGTTTCAACCTCCAATCTTTGACATGCGGTCGTATGGAGAATCGTGGACCCCACTATTGGCTCGTGAGGGCCCTCAACCGGGGTCGACACATTCTTTTTAAGGAGGGATGCCTTGGCCTCCATCTTTGAATCTATATGCATATGTAATTGTATTTGAATCCTTATTATGCCCTGTATTTCCCACATGTGGGACTAATGTCTAAGCATTGTAAACATTCCATTGCATTATAAGCGACCAAGGGTCGAGAGGGAATGGACAAGCCCCATTAAGCCATTAGGGTGAAAAAATATTTTCCATGTTGCTATGCCATGAAGTCCCTTCCAACTACTTACCAAGTCAAGCTCGAGAATTGAAGACCCCTGAGTTAAGCTCAAAGACTAAGCCATATGCCTGTCTATGTTGGCGTTTATGTTAAGCTCAAAGATTGAGCCATATTCCTATTCAAAGTTAGCGTATATGCTAAATTTGGTACATCAACAAACATGTATGCTATGTTTGGCACCTAGAGCCCACCAAAAGGGGTGTAGTGTTAAAGGAGGCTGCCATTCTTTAAAAAGACACAAAGATGATTCAAAATAGCTAATGTGGGACTAAAGATAAGCTAAGTGCTTAAATAGAAGGCCAATGAATTGAACCCGTGACCTCCCATTCAAAAGGGATAGGCCTTGAACACTTGAGTTATGAGTTCACAAACAATATAAATGGCATGAACTTGTATTTGAAGGTAAGCTTCGTAGGACTGTGTATTATTATTTTATAGGCCGAGAGCTAGAAAGAAGCTTGGAGATAGCTAGCAAATGGAATTTTCTCCAATATTCGACCTGATATACATAGGGTAAGCCTTTCAGTTATGTTTTGTAATTGAAAAGAGAATGTTTTTATTATTATTTGGATAGACCAATAGTTTGAGTGAAGGGACAAAAGCAACTTCAGAAAGGGATTGAAGACTGAGGAAGGATTCTATGTTGTCGAGCTTGAGTTTACCAGCGTAGGTGGAATTCTTGGATAGAGATCAGACCTGAGGGTAGTCGTGTAGCATTCCAAATAATTTTTAAGCCATTTATTATGCAAATTTAATATAAATGGTCCTCACTATTGGGTGGACCCGAAGACGTAGGCAAGATATGCCAAAATCCATTATCAATGTCAGATGGTAAAATTGTCTTTATTTTCATGTTTAAAATTTTGTTTTCTAATTTTTAATTAATCAAGAATACATACAATTTCTAAAAATTGATAATTTATGACATTTGATTTAAAACAAAAACTAGTTTTAATTGGTGAATGTAAGTAACAAGTCTTTTGACAATTCCAATCCAACTCAACAACCAAGAATATTAATTGCCAAATAATTTTCAAGTTCTTATGAGTATTTCAAGAATTTGTTAAGTTTGAGAAATTCAAAATTCATAGTTTTAAACTTCACTTTGAGTTTATCAGTTTAGTTTATGGATTAGGGGTATCCTATTCCTTTATTCATTTTAATTTTGACTTCAAAGATAAATTACCATGGAAGATATAAGTTATTCCATGGCATCAAACTCATTTTATACTAACTGAATAAATTTCTCTTTACTGGCAAGATTTTGATATAGTTTTAGATGATGTCTATTGACAAGAAGTGTTTTCTAATTTCTATCTATAGGTAATAACTAACTAAACCATTATCAAAAATCTTTGTTATTTGAAATGGTCATAACCATCTTCTTCAGACCTTACTTTTGAAATGTTGATATTTGGAATCATATAAGAGTGCCCAATCTCCTCTGAATTATCTTTCTTTGATATGCAAGTCATGCCATTTTTTTCTATGATATTGTATCATTTTTATTTACTACAAGGCTTCTATCCTCATCTCATCCAATTCATTCAACTAAAACATTATTTCTTATTGTGCCTCATCCAAATCAATCCCTACTTCTAATGTAGTCCTCAAAGTTTGCATTTTAAATTCAATTCAAATAAGAGGTTTCTTACCATAGACCAACTCATATGGTGAAAAAATAGTAGTGGTCTTCCACGTAGTGTTGTATGTCCAAATATATTTTGGGAGTTTGGCTGCCTTATTCTTTTGGCTACTAATGACTATCTTAGTAAGGATGTTCTCCAATTCTCTATTAATGGCTTATATTTATCCATTTTCTTGAGGATGGTATGGTGAATATTTTTGGTGGTTGACTTGGTAGATTTCCATCAATGATTGAATCATATTGGACATGAATTATGGTCTTTGATCTAATACTATCTCCTTTTTTTCTAAAAAATGCTTCATGATCTTGGAATAGAGGAAGTTTACTACTGCCTCTTCTCTTACAAGATAAAGAGCTTGAACTTCAGCCCATTTGGTCACATAGTCCATACATACCAACAAGTATTCTTTACCATGTGAAGGTGACTCTATGGGCTCAATAAAGTCCATAACCCACTTCTCAAAATGTTCTATAACTACTTGTGGATGAAGAGGCATCTCAGAGGATAATGTAGGTTTCCCCATTCTTTGACATGCATCACATGGCCAAACATAGATCTTTACCTATTTGTGAAGAGTTGCACAAAAATATCCAGCTCCAAGGATTTTATATACCATTATTTTCACTAAGTAGTGTCCTCCTCCAAGTTCATAATGGCATGCATTAATAATATCATACATCTCATTCTTTTTCATACACCTGTGAAAAACATGATCAGGACCGAGTTTAAATAGTATAACATTAATCCATTTAGAATAACTTATTCTAATTAAACATTTATTTTCCTTTTTGGTACATTGAAAAGGAAACTTCCCTTTATCTAGAAAATTTACTATATCTATAAACCAAGGTGTTTGTGATAACATAATAAATAATTATTCATTCAAAAGTTGTCTTCTATAGGTTCTTCTTTATATTCATTATGAAATCTAGAAATAAAACCAACAACCACATTGAATTTTCCTGGCTTATCAACAATTTTTATGTCAAATTCTTACAACAACAACCATATAATAACTCCTCCTCCTACTACTAACTTATTCATCTAATACTGGATAGTTACATGATTAGTATATACAAAGATTTTATAGCCAATAATATAGTGTCTAAATTTTTTTATGGAATAAATCACATCAAGAAATTCTTTCTCAGTGGTTGTATAATTTATTTCAATTGACGTTAAGTTCTTTCTTATGTAATATATGGCATACATATGTCCATTTTCATCTTTATATCCCAAAATAGCTCCCATAGCATGATTAGATGCATCAATATAAATATGAAAGATCTATGACCAATTAGGTCCTCTTAAGACTAGTACAATACTGAGTTTTTCTTTGATGGTTTCAAATGCTTGTTGATAGGATAAATTTCAAACAAATTCACTTAGTTTTGTGAGATGAGCAAACATTGAATCAACAATCTTGTTGAAATATTTTATAAATATTTTGTAATACCTTTCATGTCCTAGAAATCTCTTAATGTCAATCTGATTTTATGGAATATGCAAGTTTGAAATGACTTTAATTTTCTTTGGATCTACTTGGATTCCTTTTTAAAAAATATGATGTCCTAAAACTATGCCTTCTTCTACCATAATCAAATATTTTTTATGACTTAGAGACAAATGGTGATCCTCACACCTTTGTAATAATTTTTCAATATTAATTAATTTTTCATCAAAATATTCTCCATGAACAATAAAATCATCCATATAAAATTCTACATAGTCAGTGGTCAAGTTTGAAAATATGGCTAGGACAGCTCGTTGAAAAGTGGCATGTACAATGCATAAACCAAAGGGAAATACCCTATAGGTAAATGTACCCCATGGATATGTGAATTTTTTTTTATTTGATCCTTAGGTGCCACTTTTATTTATTTGTATTCACTAAAGTCATCTAGAAAAGTAAAATATATTTTTCTAACCAAATTGTCAAGTATTTAATCAATGAAAGGTAAAGGGAAGTAGTCTCTCATTATTGCTTTGTTTAACTCTATGTATTCTACAAATACTCTCCATTTATAATTTTTATTGAAAATAATGACCAAAAGAGAGACCCATTAGCTATCACAAATGGGATAAATAAATCTTACTTCTAGTAGCTTCTCAATTTCAATTTTCACAATGTCTCTCAAGGTAGGATTAACTCTTGTTTGAGGCTATCTTACTAGATTAATGTTCTTTATGTAAATATGTTGTGTATATACACTTGGATGAATTCCTTTCATATCTTTATATTACCATGTAAAATCTGAGTGTGATCTTTGAGTACATCAAAAACTTTTATTTCATTGTCATTTATCAACTAACTATTTATGTTGAGTGTCTTCCCTAGTGTCACTATGATTTATTTAGTTCCTAAATGGGAAGAGTCTAATTGTTTGAATTAAATCATCAATGAATTTAAAGGAAAATGATGTGGGAGTAATGAATGAAATATAATATTATATTTAACAAACTTTTCTCTTGTGGGAATGACTCCAGTTAAAGGACAATTAAAAGCTGTAAGAAATGAATCTTGGCCTTCAATTGCCCATTGCATCACACTATTTTGAATTTCTTTATAATTATATAATGTATTTGAATATGTAGAAGAGGATGAGTGATTAGAATATTAGGAAGTGCTACTTTTAAATGGTCTTCTATTCAAATCCATAGCTAGATTATTTTAATCCACAACTAGTATGCTATAATCTATAATTGGACTGTTAAGATCTATAGCTAGACTATCAAGATCTGTAGCTAGAATGTCAAGATCTGTAGTAGTTCCAATACTTATTAATAACTCATCATATACTTCCTCTATATTATCATTGATTATAACCATAGCTAGAGAAGAAATTTTATCACATTTTTCATCAAGTTGGTCAAACCAAAATTGTTTTATAGTATTGATTGATGGTTGAGTAGGTGGATATAGAGAAATTTATTTTGCTTTAAGACCATTTGAGATGGTTATTTTATCTTGATCTAAAATCAATCAATGATGTTATAGTTGTTAACCAAGTACTTATTACAATCATTGGGTATCCAATCTATTTGTTTTTATGTTGGATGATAATAAATTCAACAAGATACTCCCATGATTCCATTGTCAACATTATGTCTTCAATGACACCTTCTAGTTTAGTAGTTAAATGATCTACCATTGATAGGATTAGTGGTTGGTTTCATGTCTTTCAAAGAGAGATTTTGCATGGTGTCCATAGTCATCACATTAATAGCATCTCTTAAGTCTACCAATACATTTGGTATCTCCTACTGTCCAATATTTATAAAAATGATAGGACTTCTTGGGTCTCTATATTTAGACAAAAAAACTTTTTTTCTAATAAATCAACAAGCTTACCATCAACTTGTATGGTCTTAGGATATTGTCTTTTCCTAATAGGTGTCTTGATACATAGACTTTTGATCACCTAATTTAATTTTGGGATATCTCTGATGGCTTGTAACAATGGAATCTCTATGATTAATTTTTTGAGTTTTTGGATCAATTTAGATTCCTTGTTTTCTACTTTAATCTTTTTGGAAAAGGCATAAATGGAGGTTTTATGATAACTTTATCTATTTTTCTAGTTTTATATTTGGACTCTTCTTCTTTTAGTTGAATTTGTTGACATTTTTTTTGTGGTACTTATGTGATGATGATTTAAGGTTCTTGCACTATTTTTCATGATTTAAAATGAATGTTTGCACATTCAATAGCTCCTACCCCCATTGTTTCACCCTATTCATTTACAAAAACCTATCTATTTTTTAGATTTATTATTGGATGAGTAGGTAGATGAGGTTGGTTTACTTATTATATAGGGGTTGCTTGATTTAGTTAGGGATCCATTAATGCTTGTTGTTGTGGATACCTTATTTGGTGTTGTTGATTATAGTTTGGACTAGAATTTTAGTGTTGATTTATCCATCATTATTGATGACCTTGTGGCATCCATGTTTGTTGAAAATGTTGGGGCATCATCCACTATTGTGTTATCCATTCTTAGGTGCCCCATGGTGATACAAAACACATTAATGTAAGTGCATGCCATTGTTGATAAGGAATTATTGAGCTAAACTATTGATTTTGTTAAAAGGTATTTCCTTGTCTCTGAGCATAATTGCTTTCTTCAATGGCTTGTGAATTTTGTTTAAACTAATTATTGATACTACAGAGGTGACTATAATGTTTTGTGTCATGATCATTATCATCACATATTCCATAAATTTTAGTTTTATTCAAAGGACAGTCTCTAAGTGCATGTTTCAATCTACATTTTTGGCAATAGATCTCTAATGGCTCAATATTAGATTTAGTCTTGGCTTGTAATCCATCTAATGTTGAACTCAACTGAACTAGTATGCTTATTTTAAATTTTTCTATCTTCCATGAGCTGGATTACATCAATAAATTTTCTCAATTTCCCTCTTTTACTACTAGTTTTGTTCTAGAGTAGTTTGTGCATAACCATGCAATTTCTTGGAAATCTAGTTTAGTAATATCTCCTTTCCCCATAAGATTCAAATAATCCTAAGAATAATAATCCAATAACTTAAGTAAAATAGTGTTGATCACTTATTTAGGTAGATCATAACCACATTATTGAGAGAAAAGGCAAATTGATCTAAGTAATCCTCAAAGTTTTCATCTTTATTTTGTCTAGTTTTGAAAAAATCTTATTTCCTATCCTTGACCTTGCAATAGTCTTGATATTTATCTAATAATGTTGCTTTCAATTCTCTCCAAGTGTGAATAGAGTTCCCTCCTATCCCCATCAACCACCTCATTTCTTCTTCCTTAAAATTAAAAGGAAAAACATTCATCTTTTGGCTATTTGAGGTGTAATCATAAGTCTAACAGAGACCCTTAAACTCAAAATTACATTGATCTGGGTCTTCAGTGGACAAACCTCTAAACGTAGACAGGTTGACTAGAAAAATATTTTTCATTATTCAGTCATCATCTTAAAATAAAATAGAATAAGATAAAGTCCTCTCAGGAGTATTCATGCAAGGGTTCTCCACCTGGCCTATGTTTTCTCCCATGTCAAATAAAGTTCTATTGAGAGGAGGGGGTTCCAGTTGTTGTAGAAGAGGATTCTTCTATTCCTTTAGAGATGTTTTTGAAATATTCTCTTAGATCTTTTTTCAAGCTATCATTTCTATCTATGACCATCTTGATTCTTTATTGTAAAGGATCGGAATCTTTTAGAACAAATCTACCTTGTGAATCTCTTGGCCTACTAATATACTTGATTTTAAAAAGAGAGTGATTTTATTATATTTTTATAATTTTATGTTTTATACATTGTTAGCCTAATTTTTTTCCTTACTGACACCTGAAAGGTTCCCTATCAATGACATCAAAAATTATGGGTGTCATTAATACCCCTTTATTTAACCAGCTTATGTTAGTGTATGTTCTTACTAGGGCAGTGCCTAAATCTATTTGTAGTAAGCTACTTTATTGATTTTAGGTTAATATTAATTATTTTTTGGGTGGTTTTGGATGTTATGATAATAGATATCTACTTATAAATTCTAAGCTACTGCTTGGAAAGAAAAACTCTTTGCTAAAAACATAAATAACTCAATCTAATATAATTTGTAGAATCTATAAATAATTCACACAACTACAAAACAAACCTATTCAAATCAATCTTGTAGAATTTAAAGAATATAAAATCCTCACTTACTGATTAAAATTAATCATAAATATATATTTTTAGAATCTATAAGAATGAAACAAATGCTTATGATAAAAATAATGAACTAATTATTTAATCTATCCTGTAGGTTTTCAATCTTAATTATACAAAAATATATCTATATCAATCTTTAATTTAAATAAATACAAAATAAACTTATAAATACCAAATAAATATCCCATTTCCTTGGGCATTGGGCCCTTGCTCACCCTTAGAACTAGGTTCAAATCAGTTCAGCTCATATATTTCTTCAACATATAGATTGAGAAAGGAAAATGTTGCAATTATTTGTATTTTAGAAAATAACCAAAATTACAATATCTCTATATGTAAGTTTAAAAGTTATAGATCTTATCATGGGTATATCTATTTATTCTATACCAATAAATGATTCATCCCTACATCTTATAAAATAACTTAACTGATTTTAAATAGGAAGATATTTTAGATAGAATGGGTGATATAGTTTAGATATTTAAGGAGTCAAAGAATTGATAGATAAAAATTGCCATGCCTGACTATATCAACCAAATCTTTACATATATTGATACTCATATCTTCTATCTTCATCATTATAACCTAGTGTAGTAACTACTAAAAATGGAAGACTAAACAGAAATAGACAACTATTTATATAGATGCATAGAAATGGAAATGTCAAAAAGAGTCTTCCATATTGTCATCAATAAGTTAGAGAAGCTATCTTAACCCTTTAGAATTTACTCTGATCAATTCTAGAGCAAACTAGCTCAGTCCATAGCAAAATTAGTACAATCTATAGCTTGCTATTGAAATCTATAACTGATTGTTGAAATTTATATCTGACTATCAAAATCTACAGTAAGCTTCAAAATCCATAGATGACTCTTAAATGATTCATTATTTGTCTTGGATCCTCCTTGTCTTCATGAAATCTTGACAAAAATCATTTTGATACTACTATTGACTTTAAATGTCAAAATGTGAAGCCTAAAACATGCAAATGTTAGAATAAAGTGAAAAAAAGATAGACTTACACTTTGCATGATTTTATATAGATAAGATCGTCTATTTCCTACCTTATGCTAGTTGTAAATATCAAGATAACATATAATACTCAACTATTTAACATATTTAAGGCCATAAACTATCATAATAATGAGACATTTTATGAACTCATCACTTATGTCAGAAGAGAGGATAGAGTTAGTAGAGTTAACAAGTTACAACAAGTTTATAAGAACCTATTGAAGTTGGAAGGTTCCTCAAGGACAATAATGTTATGATAAGTAAATCTTAAACTCAAAAAGATTCTCATAAAGGAAGAATAATGTTGAGGACTTCCCAAGGGATGGAGAAGAGATTTAATGAACTCCATAGACTGCCAGCATCATGGTCTCAATATGGGGGACCTACAACTTATTATCCAAGGTAGATTTAACACATTTCTCATAGGTCAAGGACATTGTGATACATGAGGATAAGGACTCCAATAAGTTTTTACAGAGCTACAAAAAAGATAAGAGGATAAGATAGGATTGTTAAGCATGGAGATGCAAATTTATCAAGCTATTCAAGGAGTCTTCATGAAAAAATAGAACATTACATCAACTCTTTTACCTCTCTTAAAGACCACCACATGAGTTTCAAGGTGATTTTTAGATTGATTAAGCTAATATATATTGTCAATCATGACCATAGGTGGAGTTAAGGGTCATTAAGGATATTATGGAGATATAAAGCATTGAAAACCTGATCTCATAGACATGTAAATCCTCCATGAAGTGTCTATTATGACAATTCAACCCTCAAGGATTAAAATGGCATAGGTGGTCTTATACCAATTCAACAATGTAATAGGTTTTGACATGTAAGTGAGAAGAAAGGGGTGAGTTATTTTAATCAATGTATTTTATTAAAAGTAACAACTATTAATGAGCATGTCCATCATCTATAAGCACTCCGAGTGATAAAAATAGTAACAAGGCCTCTTCTTCCATTTCTACACTAACTTCCATTAGAATATAATCAATGTGGTAGACTAACATGTTGAATTAGGCCTCATGATCCTTATTTTCACTTGTTTTCTCTCTTGAATAGGTTGAATCATGTTGTAAAAACTAATTTTTTTTAGTTTAGTAGTGTTTTTTCCTCTCTCTTGTCTTTCATTTCTTATATATTGGGTTGGAAATGCCTTATTTGGTATCCCTATATTGGGTGTATCAAAACTCTACTCCTAGAAACACTCGTAATGCTGATTTCAAGCCTTTGAACTAAATAAAGATTATAATTTTCACCTTATCCAAACTTATATTTTTACATGATTTTTTTGTTTTATTGATCTATACTTATAGAAGAGAGTATTCTCCCTTGTATATGTCCATTTCCATTTACCTTGGTACAGTTATGTTCATCTTTTACATGTCATATGTTGTGTTAAAACTAGTTATGCAGGTAATTAGTTGTGGAAATTGGTTAATTGTGTCTTGTTTAGGACCTTTTAGATGTCCCTTCTATTTTTAGCATAGGCCACCACTTCCATATGAAACACCGATGCATGAAAAGCCTAAATTGGAGATTGTGTAAGACTAAATTTAGTCTTTTTTTCAGTCCTATTGTGTTGTTTTTGGTAAGTAGAGGAGACCTTCAAATCTTGGTGCATCTCACCATTTTAAGTTTCAGTTCAACCTCTTCTCCCTTTTCATGATAAAATCATAGTTATAACTTAGTTTAGGATTTGTTATTGTAGATTATAGGGATATAACATGATCTTAAGCTAGGTGCATTATGATTTGAAAAGGATTTGGCCTTATCTAAAGATTCACTCTTGATATAGGTCACCCAGACCTAGGAGTATTTTCATTATGTCACTTGAAATAGGTCACATGACCAAACAGGGTACATTTCAAGTTGATAACAATTTTTAGCACACCCGATAGGACTAGTTATATATAACTTGTAGAATTTAGTTAAGGATTTTGTGTTGTCCTTAGTAGGTTTTAGTAGAATTGAATACATTTTAGAAGAACCTATCAAATCTAAAGGTTTTTGGTTTCATATCAGCTGTAGACATTCATGCCAAGGGAGACAAAATTTTTAACAAGAGACTAACTTTGATTTTGTGGATTTATTATTCACTTATAAAATAAAGATATCTACAACATCAAAATCTCCTGAAAGAAGAGATAGATGCTCTAGGCAAACAAATCTAAGATCATAATCAATACCTCCATTTGGTATATTCTCAAGGCCAAGAGAGGTTGAACCAAATTCATCACATGGTTGCCCCAATAAATCATCTATTTGTTTAATTCAATGGATGAATCCCATTAGCACTTCAAAAGTATGATGACACACTAGTTTCAACCTTAAAGAGAATAACATTCTTCATTGGTGAGGATAATACAATACATGTTGAGCACATTCAAGATATTACAAATATTTATTTTTTTCATCATATTACCTAGGATATTGTAGTTGTGAGACTTATAGATATATCCTTGAAATGGAGAGATCTCCAATGGTATATAAGTCTTCAATAGGTTTAATCCATAATTGGAATGAGTTGGGAGAAAGGTTATGCCAACAGTTTGAAGATAATAGTGACCACCTTTCACTCATGGAGAAACTAGCCACCATTAAGAGAGCTCCACATGAGTTTATGGTGGATTATAACTTCAAGTTTAAAAATACTTAAAATAGGATTCAAATAATAGTAAAACCCACCCCTAACACTTTTTTATTATATTATTTGAGATCCATAAATAGTGACATAGTAGTGATGATCCAATCTTTAGGGGGTACAACTCTTCCTGATGCCTATGATATTACATTAGGGTTGACAATTACCTCATACAGGCTAGGAAAACTTCCCCAATACCTCCCTTGACACTATTTCTAGAGTCTCCACCCCCTACGCAACCTATAAGTCTATCTATTTAGCTTAATTTTGCACCTATTCTAATACCAAACAACCCACAATTCACTTTTCTTTCCCCTACCCAATGAATTACATGAGGAAAAGTCAATTTTCAAAGATTTGACAATGAATTAGTTACTTTTACAAGGAAACAAGTGCCAAACTTTAGACTTTAGCAACCCTATAATAGCCATATATGTCTCAAAGATAGTCTCATCAAGGTAATATGCAAAATCAAGGTCAGGTTACTCATGCTAAACCTTACCAGAGTCATAATCTCAATACCTCTAGCACCTCAAAAACTATTATGCATGTACAAAATAATCTAGTCTAAGATTATGAGTGTTTTTATCCTTACAATCAGCCCCACAATCAAACTACATGTCTAAATGGTGTGGTAAATTAGGGCTTGATGGTCTAAAATTCCTCACTTTCCTAAAGAAAATCTAGTGAACACTTCTACAAGTTGAAGGAGGGCATGAACCAACATAAACACAAGGTGACTCCACTTTGGTGAATTAGAAAGAGTATTCAATAAAAAGTGGCACCCATGTATCTTATAGTACAAGGTTCAATAAAAGGGTAATAGAGGAAGGTCCTTCTAGAATTGTTCATGTTATAGCCCCACATAGTTATCAAGAGACTACTAAGGAGAAGATAAATATTATAACACCTCAAATTCCATTAAATTAAGCCATGCCAAATGAAAATAAAAATGTTGACTCAACCAAACATTAAAATAAATACAACCTCAAACCATCACATATAAAAAAGGTAATAGTTATACCTAAATTATAGTCAAAGGGAGCTCAAATACCTTTCAATATTGTTGAACAAATAAAGAAAACCAGTCTCAATGTGACCATATAGAAGGCTCTATTTCATCCTATCTCAACGAGACTTGTTGAATGGGAATTAAGTCATGTTGGTCAAGTAAATAATTCAAGTACAATAGCTACCCATACTAGTCTATGCCAATCCAAGGAAGGAGTTATTGGTCAAATTGGTAAACCCCCTCCATTTCACATCTTTCTTGTCATTTTGAATAACCTTGTCCATAATTGTATGATTGATTCTAGGAAAAGTAACTCTATCATGCCTAAGAAGATAAATAATTCACTAGGTTTAAAGTATGATCCTATCTCAAAGGGATTTTCCAAATTGGATGGTTTAGCTATTAGGACTTTGGGAATCATAAAAAGCCTAAATCTAACCCTACATGCTTGTCTAAGTGTCTCATTTATTCGATATCTTAGTCATTAAATTAACTCCATATTTTGATATATGTCTATCATGTGAATTTACTACTAATATAGGTGGATACTTATCTTCTAATTGGTCTCACATTTTCTTTAGAATAATATATGGTACTAGATTCATTATCAAATATGGGCCAATCTCCAAGGACCACATTAAGCCCTATTTTCCAAACCCCATGAATGTGAATTTCACCATATTTGATCAAGTTGAAGAGGTTTCTAGTCAAGAATCCACCACTCATGCTGAAGAGGACCCTAATTACTTGCTTTATGAGTGGGTAAATGAATAATATGGATTTGATCCACATGAGCACATTGAAGTGATTAGATTGGGCACACATTGCATTTTTGAAGAGAATTATGTTTTCCTAAATCTTATCAAGGAACAAGAGGACCTTGAAGGTATGTGGTGGATATTATTTGATGGTTATAAGAGAAAAAATGGAGTTGGTGTAGGTGTTTTATTGATCTCTCCTCAAGGGGAAAATTAAATCTTCTCAAATAGGCTAAAAGTTGACTACACCAACAATGTATCAGAGTATGAAGCTCTTATTTAAGGTCTCTAAGTGACTCAAAAAAGAGGAATAAAGTTACTTTAATATCTTGGGAATAGTAAAATAGCTATGAATTAGATTAGAGGCCAAAGTGCATCCAAAAACAACTTCTTGAAGGCCTACAAACATAGGGTATGGGACCTCATTGAAGGTTTTGATGCCTTCAACATCTAAGTTGTGTCAAGGAGGACGAATGATGATAAAAATAGACTTGTCATGGTAGGATCACAATATAACCTTACCAATGATGCAGTGAAGGTTCAAAGCAACTTGTCAAGCTGATTGTTAGGCTTGTAATTCATAACAATAATGTTAGTTGGAAAGTATTTGAAAATAATGCATAAATCATTAACTTTATACAAAACAAAGCTGAGTTCTTATCTATAAACTAGGAAAGACTCCAAGATTATTATGAAGATAAGATAATCTAGTTGTAGGGTAGCAAGTTTTGTAAGGGACTAGTCACCTTAGAGAGCATATTCAACTCAGATGACCAACTCAAAGGAGAGAAGATGAACCTGAAGATCAAAGATGAGAACTAAAAACCAATAGCCATATCTAATGGAAAATGTCTTAAGTATATTAAGAGATGTCCTCAATATGAAATTGATGATTTTGTTTACTTTTTAAAAAGTTATGATGGTGTGTAATCTTAGAATTAACAATATCTTAGTGGATTGACCCAAATTTGGCCCAACACACCATTCAAATTGAGACCAATACGAAACCAATGAGACAAAATAAAATGTATATAAACCCCAAGATTTAACCATTCATAATAAAATATCTTACTAAGTTAATTTAAGCCAATATCATATTCCCTATCAAGCATTCCTCATGGTTAGCCATCCTAGTCCCAGTTGGAAAGAAGAATGGGGAGATTAGGTTATGTGTTGAATTTAAGGATTTTAATAGAGCTTCCATTATAGATCATTACCTTCTTCCTCTTATGGAAAAAATACATCAAAATGTTTTAGGGGATAATATATTATTACTTCTTGATGGTTATCTAAGCTATAACTAGATTATTGTGTAGGAGTGTGACTAATACTAGACTACTTTTACAACAAAATGGGGTACTTATGCCTATAGGAAAATGCCTTTTGGGTTGATAAATTCTAGTGAAACCTTACAAAGGTCCATGTATATGGAATTTAGAGGCATTATTAATGACATGATCTTGGTTTACTTGGATGACATAACCATTTTCTCTAAAAATGTAGTTTAACACTTAGACCACTTGAGGCAAGAATTTGATAGATGTAGAGAGTTTAAAGTGTCTTTGAACCCAAAAAAGTGTGTATTTTATTTCCATGAAGGAAAGTTGATAGGACATGTGGTTTCCAAATATGGCTTATCAATTGATCTAGAGAGGGTAGAAGTAATCATAGCTCTCTCACTTCCAAGTCATAGAAAAAGCCTTCAAAGCTTCTTAGGTAAGATCAAGTTTGTGATAAGGTTTATGCCTAACTTTTCATATTTACTAAATACTCTAACTATCATGTTGAATAAAAATCACACTTTTAAATAGTTCAAAGAGGAGATAAACAATTTTGAAGCAATCTATCAATGATCAAAATTATTACGTTTATAGACACTGGAATTTTGTACACCTATGCTTTTAAATGTTGAAAAGCCCCTAAACCTACCTAGGACCCCCTTGGGAAAAACCTACACCAATTATACCTAACCATACCTAGACATACTTAGTTTTACCAAATTGACTTAACCTTGCCTTTAGGCCCTTTTTCCTCTAGAACTTGACTATTGACAATTAGAGTGACCATCGATGGTCACCCTAAAGAACCCCTAACCATTGACGGTTAGGATGTACTTCTTAACCAAAATCATGCAAGATTTCCACTAACCCCTCTTATAAATATAACTTGTCTAAGTATAGT
This sequence comes from Torreya grandis, assembly GCA_037957365.1. Classification (NCBI taxonomy): domain Eukaryota; kingdom Viridiplantae; phylum Streptophyta; class Pinopsida; order Cupressales; family Taxaceae; genus Torreya; species Torreya grandis. The sequence continues at coordinate 626,377 of JARHVA010001628.1, forward strand.
TATGAGACTTTTTCATGGATTTATTATATTTAGATGGCCTAGTTACACCTTCACTTCTACCTCTTATTTGTGCCTATAAGAAAAAGAGGTCATGGAGGTCAAATCAATAAAAAATAATTATCAAGAGCTCAAGTATTTGAGAATTTTCTTTTGTAGGTCAATCAACATTATCATCATCATCAAACATCATTAGACATCTTATTGGGAGCTAACTCACTATCACCTCTCAACCAAGTTTTCAGGTATCATTACTCTATTAAAATCAAACCAGATTCTACCAATAGGTTGACTGCTTAAACCACTCACCTAATCAAATTTTGTTAAGATAAGTACTTATTTATCAATATTCATGTACTATATTTCCATTTTTCAATCAGCTCAACCCTTTCCCATCTCCCAAAATCGATCTTTTGGATCTTGTTATTTATTAATTAAAAACCTAGAATTCACATATTAACCATTGACGGTCACTCCTAACCATTGACGATCACCTCTAATCATCTATGGTCACCCCAATCATCGATGGTCACCTATGGTAGTAAAAAATAGCAACCTATTTTCACCCACCTATCTCCAACAAAAAGTATATTTTTTATATTCCTACCTGTTCACAGACCCCTTTTAGATTTTTTGAAGCATACCTCAACCCCTTAGCACTAGTATTAATTAGTTTATCACTAATTTGATCATTTATAGTCTATTTCTTAAATAAGAATTCTTTTATTCAATTTCATTACCTTTTGATTATTGATGCAAGTACCTTCTTTCTATTTTTGTGAACTTAATTATTTAAAATATGTGGATTGATATCCCCTAAGGAAGCTCTTACTTCTGATATCTAGCTACTGCTAGGAAATTGTAGACACCAATATCGTGTCAACCCCCCTTAGTCCCCTTCTAAACGTCAACACTCCTAACCCACACTTACACACCTTATTAATTTAAAATAAACTACTTATTTTAAATTAATGACCTCACCTCGACACCTCACCTAGACACCTCACCTTGGACACCTCACCCTAAGACCTTTTCTTAACCTATGAGTCACCCTGAGACTAAGTCCTCCAAATCCTAACTACCCATGACCTATTCTCACTCCCTATTAACTCCCTAACCAACTCTCATGCCTCATAAACCTATGTTTTGACCGTTCTCTAATGAAAAAAAGTCACTTAGTAGGTGGAGAAATGGGCAAAGAGCTAAAAATAGCCCTTTTACCCATTCTTTCTCCACTGACATTGGTAAACGGTCGGCTGATGCACTGGCAGGATCACTGACATCGGTTACATAACCTGAGCTCTTACATTGAGCTGCCCCCCACCTTCTTGTTGATATCGATGTGACACACTCTAAGACCAATCATCAAAATTCAACTATCGCTCTCCTTGCTACTCGAAGCTCTATGCACAAGTCACTCCAGACATTGGATTGAAACACTGTATGAGGACCTCAACATCAGCCACAACAGAAATAAGTATTCTGACACCTCTGGTTCTTCATCTTATAGAGCTAAGTATTTTGTCTCATTTTAGTATTTTAGAATACATTGGTAATTATTTTTCATTTGATATTTCTAAGAACTGTTGAGAGAAATCTAACTTCTTCTGTGGAGAGGCTGAAAAGCCTTCCTCTTATTCTTACCCTCTTTTCACACCTATCCCCACCTTTGCCCTTCCTCAGACCTTATTCACCTTCTCACAATCCTACACAAACCTTTAAACTTCCAAACTCTTCTATCGACCATAGACATATTCCAAAACCCATCCAAAGCCCACTGCCCCTACCGACATCAGTAACAAAATTGACATTGGTATCATTTCCCAACTAACCTCTGTAGGAATATCGATGTCGGTGACTATGACAGACTGACTGTAGAAAATAGGTACGCATTATCTAATTTTCTCTTTCTTAGTCTTTTGTCATTTCTTTTTATACAACAATATTTTCTTTAAATAGTGGATTGTCATCCCTTAGGGAGCTTTACGCTTCTAGGACTGAGCACATAGCTTGGTAGTCCACCATATCCTCCTCTAACATTCTCTTTATTTGATTTTTATTCTTATTGTAGGTGTTTCATCCACAGCCAAAGAGGAGCTCCCACAATGCTTGGATACGGTGCACACTTAATCAAACCCCTAACCTTAACCTTAGTTTCTTTTTTCTTCTGAATGCAATTGTAGAAAAACTTAGAGAAACATTCTGGCATGCCCGGTGGGACCCTTGGAGTTTTCCTTGGGTTCATTCTTCTTCTTTTAAAAAAAAGCAAATTTTCATATAAATGCATTAGGAAAATATTCTCTTCTTGCATCCCCTCTTCTTTGCTTTTATTTCTTAAGAAATAAAAACTTAGCTTCTCTTAGCTTCTCTTCTTTGTCTTTTTGTTTCAAAAGGAAACCATTAGCAGAAGTTAAAAACAACATCTCTTTCTCTTCTTGTCATTTCTTACCTGCATCATAGAGTAGTGAAAAACTCATACTCTTAACCTCTTCTCCAATTGTTTGCATTTGAACAACATATTTCGATTTGGGTTTAAAACTACTACATTTCATTCTTGCTTGAATACATACTTATCCCACTTAGTAATTAAAGCATTATGAATAAATCATAGTGCACAAATGTTACACAACCAAACCACAATCACATCAAATCAAACATTTAAACTTACTTGAGACAAGGCCCATTTAGGATTTCAACACCTAGTGGATACCTTACCTTACCTGGCGATCCTACTTGGATTTCACTACCAAGAGGAGGACCCACTCTATTCTCTGGCAGAGTATAAACTATAGGCAAAGTATATTTTGGCTAAGTGGCCCAGCTTGGCTCTGGATTCATGAAGTGAAGGGAGCAAGCCCTAGCACTAGGCCACATACTAAACCTAACATAGATATTTTGAGCACCATAACATAACCTGAAACTAGCCATAGATTTCCTCTCTAGGACCTGTTCTACAAGCCCAATTCCCAACACATTCTTTTAAGGCATAAGCCATCACGACTCTAAAATTTATTCCTAATAATCTAACATTTTATAGGTTGCTTGCATAATCATCTATTCTGCTATTTTTATCTTATTTTTTGAGCTGGTAAGGTCGCATCATTCTAAAGTCCAAAAACAACTTAAAATTTCTCCTTCTTCCAAACACTATCAATTTTCTATGTTTTTATAATTACACAAAAATCAACATCAATTTTTCCATTGATGTCAGCAACCTAACTTCACCGACATCAATTATTCGACTAACCTCGGCAACATTTGTAACCAATATCAATTAAAAAACTGACATCGGTCACTGTCAATAAATTTTCTTTCCAAACAGCAAGCTTAAAACCCAAATTTCTTATTGTTAAACACAAAGTATAGTTTTTTGAAACCAAAACACATAGTTTCTAGAACCTAAACCCTTTTCACCTTGGATGGTCTTGACATGCAGTCAAGCCAAATCTCTTGTTGACCACGCAAGTCAACAACCACTCCCACCTTTTCCCTTTGTACCAAGTCACCTAATGGAGTATACTTCAAATACTAAGCATACTCCTATCCAGCCTACCCTTGATCAAACTCCTATTGTTCCCAAAGGGGATCAAGAATTTGAGAGATTCCTTGACCACAATGTCAAGGCTCTCCAACATTATCTCGCTAGAAGCCAAATGTGAGATCCTTTAGGTAACCCTATTTATGGGATGCCAACTTCTTTGGTTGAAGCGGCAATGATATCAACAGCATCTGCTACCCAACCTATGGTTACTCAGGCTATTGCCTTGACTAGTAACCCAATCATGGCCAATGTTCAAGATTTGGCCTCCCCTTCCATTCTTTCTGGCCCTACCTCCATCGGGGTTTCTGTACCCCCTCAACCACAAATAATTCAACCAAGTTTGACACCTTTCTAAAACTTGATTGTCTCTATCCCATCCACTCTTGCACCTATAAACATGAGAGTGGATACTCATCCTTTAACTAGTCTCATCACCTTTCAACCACCCTTGGTGGCATCTAGTCAAGTTTTTCCCTCCAACTTCATGGCACAAGCCCCCTTGGCCTCGACATTGACCCCTATGACAAATTATCAGTATGTTGCACCTACACAAATTAACCAAGTATGTCATATGCCCCTCCCAACGCCTTCCAAGTGCCCTATAACTTAGGGGGTGCCCCTCATTCCAATCCATCTACCGATCTAATAAATATGCTAATGGATAAGATGACCAACCTCGAGACATCTATTTCAAGTTTGAAGAATGTTCTTTCATACGAACAAATTTTCAACGAACCTATCCACCCTTCAGTTCCTATTCGACCATACCCTAGCCAGTGGGAACTCCCAAAATTTACTCACTTTCAGAGTAAAGAGGACCCACAAAAACATCTATGAGTGTTTAGACATGCTTACTACCTCAAAGTGCATGATGATGCGTTATTACTTCGCATATTCCCTATGTCACTTTCTAGTGCCACCCTTGACTGGTATACCTCCATTACCAGTCATTATCTCTTCACCTTCATTCAACTCACCCAGCTATTCCTCGACCATTTCTCAATCAACATCACCAAGAAGGTTTCCATCACAGACCATTATTCTATTAGACAATTTGAGGATGAGTCAATAGCAGACTTCGTCACCCATGGAGAGGTTTGATCAACCAACTCTCCTTCTCACTACCTCAACTTGAGCTCATTGAGCTCTTTTCAAGAGCATGTGCCAAGCACATCTCATCCACTTTGTGGGTTCAAACTTTTTGCACATTCGATGAAGCTTTCACTATGGCTCAAAAGCTTGAACTCTGTGCAGTCGAAGAGGACAGGGTCAAATTGTGTAGCAAAAATACCAACACAAAACCCAATGACCCTTCTTCTTCCCACTCCAATTCCAAGGGATCAGTGAATGCTATAGTCCTTAGGTCATCATCTTCTACCATAACCAATCAATCTGATCCCTCTACTTCACAAAGCATCACTAGACAATTCTAACAACAGTATGAACAGCAATGATACACTCCAATAGGAGAATCGTATGCTTCTGTATTGGATAAACTAGTGAAGTAGGGAGTCCTCAACCTCCCTCAAATCCGACCAGTCTAATTTGACCCCTCACAAGCCATCCCTACATGGTATAAGGAAAATTACTTTTGTAACTATCATCGTGTCAAGGGTCATGACACAAACAATTGCAAAACCTTCAAAAACATTGTTCAAGACATGTTAGACAAAGGGGACCTTGTTTTGGATAACCCAAATGCACTAGCTAACCAAAACATAGATGTCTTTAGGAAACTATTTCCTAACCATCCCCCAAGTCAGAAAAATGTTTTGACCATGGCCGATAACCCTCAAGAGTACAACATACGCACGGTCGACATGGTTTCTCCTTTTATTCCTAACCAACCTCTCCCACAATATGAAGAGGTTTAGTCAACCCATTTCTCTACCATGGGTAAAAGAGCCTATTTCACCTATATCACCCCCATAACATCAAGCACCTCCTTTACCCATTCTTTTACCTCGTGAGGATCCTATATTACCTATTCCTCTTGCCCCCACCTTCCCTCTTCTTCTACCATTGGAAGAAGTTACCATTTATACCCCACGCCCTCATGTAGAAGGGGCTATAATCCCTCTACTTCACCCTTTAAAGGATCCTTCTTCTCCTATTTTTCCTCCACCAATGGAGGATAGTCCTCCATCCACCCCTCTTTCACACATAGGAGAGTCTACTTTGACCTCTCCCATATTGGAGGATGATTTAATGGTACCAACACCGGTGGCCCTACCCTTATCCTTCTTATTACCAATGGAGGATCATACTTTCCCCACTCTTAGACCACATGTGGGAGCTATGATCATCCCTGCACTCTATCCTCTCAAAGATCCAAATTCTCCAATCCCTTCTCCACCGAGAGAAGAACTCGCCACCTCACCCACTTCGGTCGAGGAAGATCTGGTGATGGTTCTCTCTCACCTTTGGCCTGAGATCACTGCATCCAACATGTTTCCACTCTCATAACCACCCAAATCCTCTAAAAGACTGACTGTAAGACCTTTCATGACATCACCTAGACCCTTCTCTCGATTGGTAGAAAACTTAGGATTTCTCCATTCTAGGAACCTAAAACATGAGGTGCTATGGGATTGACTTAAGGCTCCTTATCTTACACATCTTGCTTCATCTTATACTGCCAACCTTTTTGCAAAAAATCATCCCAAAGTCTCTAACAAGAATTAGGCTTCCACTTCTAAATCGTCAAAAGCTCAACCTTCCATATCTGAATCCAAACCCTTGCAGGCATCCACCATGCTGAAATAGATTAAATCTCTTGGTGTTCACCCTGTATCAAACCTCACACACCCACAAGTGAAGGTAGATTTGAACCTCACCCTACACAATAGTGGTCTTCATACCAAAATAAAGAAGGATGCTAAACCATGTCAGAGAACTCCTCCCCCACCTTCACCATTGCCCTCTATCTTGAGTCCACATCCTTCCACTTTACTCCCTATTCCAACACCTCATAAAAATAAACTGCCTCCATTATTTCCTCTACCCATCAAAAACATACTTCCTCTAAAAAATTCAACTCCTCTCATCAAGAAAGTGCCATCTACATGTGTGGCCACACCACCAACCAAAAATTTGGTATGAAAAAATCCCCCTACAACTCCTAAACAGAAGTTGTCAACTCCTACTGCAACAACGAGCACAGACCCATTAGTGGGTTCCTATGCTTCACTATTATGTCAATTGTTACAGTCTTCTAGCATCATTCTCCCACCCATTAAGCCATATTGACCTCTCAAATAAAAGCCATCTTGGTTCAATGAAACTCAAGTCTGATAGTATCATCACACACTTGGGCATGATACTGAGAATTGCTACGCCCTTAAGGTTGTCATTCTCCAACACTTGGAAAAGGACACCCTTCTTGTTGAGAATTCTCTTGACCACCTTTTTGACAAACCACTAACAACATCCCATGCCTCCCAAACCTCCTCACTTAAATTGGGATCTCAATGTGAGACTATGGTCCCTCTACCACCTTCTCCCCCTTTACCAAAATCAACACTATTAATGTGGCCACCAGGTCCCAAACCCTAAAGGATAAAGGAAAAGAGAAAGTTTCTACCCCTTTGACATATCCATTCACCAAGCCCTCTCCACCACCAAAGCCCAAGATTTCTATCTTGGGCACATCTCAACCAACATCTTCGGGGGAAATTCCTCCTAACCTCTCTAGTCCACATGATGTTTGGTATAAATAACTTGTCAACTACTTGACTTATTCTATCATTCCTCCTAACCTCTCTAGCAATGGATGGGGGGATTTTATCAAGAGTACTGCTTGATACACCATGCTAGGGGGTCTTCTCTACAAATGAGGCTTAAAGGGCCTCCTTCTTTGATGCCTAACCACCACTGAGACATCTCATACCATCAAACAAGTCCATGATGGGATTTGTGGAGGACATTTTAGTGGTAACTCAGTTGCAAAGCACATCCTCTGCCTGGGCTATTATTGGCCCACTCTTAACCAAGACTACAGTGACTATGTTTGGCATTGTATCAAATGCCAGCAACATGCTAACCTACTTCACATCCAACATCACATCAAACATGCCTACAACAAAAATCTGAAAGAGCGAGATTTCAAAATCGGAGATCTCATCATTAAAGAAAACCAACATGTGACCAATATAGAAAGAAGCAAACGAAGCAAGTTTGCTTCTAATTGGCTCGGACCTTATATAATAACACACAAGTATGGATCAAGGACTTATCATCTATCTTCTCTCGAAGGCTAGCTAGAACTTGAGCCCCTTAATGCCTTGCATATGTGACCATTCTACTATTAACCAAGTAATCATTCACTTGATGTTTAACTTGAGCTCATCCCTTGAGTAACCCCCATCATCCTCATTCCTATTCCTTTCAACCCTTTTTTCCTACAAACATTAATTAACCCTTTTTTAAGCATTAATGCTTTGTCTTAATAAAAGGGAAACCCCTAAACCTCTATAGTCTAGTCTATGACTAAAACTTTAGTTAATAAACAAACATAAAAATGGGATGCTAAATATTCAAAGGTCATAAACTATAAATGTAGACTACTCCCTTGAAAGATGGCTACATTATTGCTATAATTAGTAGACTACTCCCTTGAAGGATAGTTATTCAAAGACATCAAAACATACAAAGCAAAATATAGACCACTCCCTCAAAGGATGGCTATGCCCAAATTTTGCTACAAACAGCACCCTCTAAGAAGCTTCCCGCATCGATCAGCTTCACATGACCACACAACAAAATAACATCCCCAAGTAGACTTCCTGCATTGATCAGTCTACCAAAAAAAAAGACTGATAAACTATTAAGTCATGGACTTGCCTATAATCGTTCTCAGGGTCACCTATAAAAGGGGCAAAGTTATCATTGATAAAAAAGGGTTACGCTATCCTCACATATCACATAATCAAACCTATTACCCCAACATACCCAAGGGATTTTGAGCTCACTTAATGTCAAGTGATTAGCATACTTCTCTAACAAAAACCAATGGTCAATGACGTAATGCATGAATGGAGCTTTTGTTTCTAAAAACCCTATCTATGCTATCATTATGGTCTTTGTCAACGAAAGAGCAACGCGTCTTTCACTTCTTACACACCTTCATCACATGCCAATAACATGACAACCAAAACATTTTCTAACCATTAACATAAAATCATGATTTATTTAATGCAAATACCAATTTGTGTTATATAAATTATCATAGCCCATTCACACTAGTTTCTATGGAAAACAATACACATGGAAGCTATCAACCAAAACACAATTTATGTCAAGCATATACCATCACCAATATGGAAACCTGCTAGAGCATAAATAAACTCATTTCATTTTTAGTATACACCATCATCAATATGGAAAATTGCTAAGGATGAAAAACCACATAACCTATGTTATATCATATACCATCACACAATATGGAAAAGGCTATAACATCATAACACAATTTATGTTAGGCATATACCATCACCAATATGGAAACATGTTAAAGCATAAATAAACTCATTTCATTTTTAGCATACACCATCATCAATATGGAAACTTTATAAGGATGAAAAACCACATAACCTATGTTACATTATACACCATCACACAATATGGAAAAGGCTATAGCATCATCATACACTCATCATACAAGCATGTACCATCAAACATATGGGAAATGCTAAAAACACTAACATGACCAAACCAACTATTAATCTCTTTGACTCTTCTTCCCTTTTAGGGAGAACTACATTGGCTTGAGGCCGTTAAAATAGGGGCTATGTAGGCAGCACTCAGTTGACATGGGGTCTTCTGAGGTTAGCTCGGCCATTCATTCATTTGTCTACCTGATGGACCAACCATATAACCTTTAACCATGACTTAACCTAGTCAAACCCAATCCATAACCTACCCTCTGCTTTCCCTTTTTGGGAGAACTAAATTGGCTTGAGGCCTTTAAAATAGGGGCTATGTAGGCAGCACTCAGTTGACATGGGGTCTTTTGAGGTTAGCTCGGCTATTCATTCATTTGTCTACCTGATAGACCAACCATATAACCTTTAACCATGACTTAACCTAGTCAAACCCAATCCATAACCTACCCTCTTCTTCCCTTTTGAGGAGAACTACATTAGCCTGAGGCCATTAAAATAGGGGCTATGTAGGCAGCACTCAGTTGACATGGGGTCTTCTGAGGTTAGCTTGGCCATTCATTGGTTTGTCTACCTAATGGACCAACTATCTAAACTAGCCCAAAACCATGACCAAAAAACTAGCCCTAACACTATAGAGGTCACCTCAGACTTCTCATGGGGCACAGTGGAGATCACATACATCTCCCTATCCACAACAAACAACACTTAAGATCACTTATATCTTAGCTCGACTGGACCAATGACCTTGGAGATCGTGACTATCTCCTTAGACCATGACCACTTTCAAGACAACTTTGCCTTAGTTATTTTGATTGCATATGCGACCTCATGAATAGTTAGCAAAATTGTATGCACCCCTCACACCTATTGTCGAATCGCAACCAAGTTGATCCCTAATATCTGTGACATTTTTGTGTTTTCCAAGAGCACTTCCTAGCCTAGATACTTGGAACATGATGACCATTGGAGCTACAACTTTGATCATTTAACCCAATCAGCTACCACTAATAAGCTAGGGACTGGTAACTTTAATTTTAGTGCTCTTCGACCTTGCTTGTGACAATTTGACCTGCCTATCAAGTGAAGTGGTATACGTGTAATCTCAACTATTGCAGCGTTCACACTCTGACCTCATCTTACCCATCCACTACCTATCAAATCGGCAAATAATTTTGGATTACCCTCTCTTGATTCACACTTTGAGGGGGAATACCTCATCTCATACCTGGGGCAACCTACACCTATTTTTGTCTTGCAGTTCATCAGCACAAACCACAAGATAAAAAGGGGCAAATGTATACACCAATATCATGTCAACCCCCCTTGGTCCCCTTGTAAACGTCAACACTCCTAACCCACACTTACACACCTTATTAATTTAAAATAAACTACTTATTTTAAATTAATGACCTCACCTTGACACCTCACCTAGACACCTCACCTTAGACACCTCACCCTAAGACCTTTTCTTAACCTATGAGTCACCCTGAGACTAGGTCCTCTAAATCCTAACTACCCATGACCTATTCTCACTCCCTATTAACTCCCTAACCAACTCTCGTGCCTCATAAACCTATGTTTTGACCATTTTCCAATAGAAAAAAGCACTTGGCAAGTGGAGAGATGGGAAAAGAGCTAAAAATAGCCCTTTTACCCATTCTTTCTCCACTAACATCGATTAATGATTAATCGACGCTGGTGGAATTGCCGACGTCGATTACATAACTCGAGCTCTAACATTGAGACCCTCCCACCTCTTTGCATATCGATGTGCACACTGAGAAAAATCATCAAAATTTGACTATTGCTCTCCTGGCTACTAAAGCTCTGCACAAGTCACTCCAGACATTAGATTAAAACACTATACGAGGACCTCAACATCAGCCACAATAGGAATAAGCATCCTGACACCTCTGGTTCTTCATCTAATAGAACTAATTATTTTGTCTCATTTCAGTATTTTAGAATACATTGGTAATTAATTTCCATTTGATATTTCTAAAAACTATTGAGAGAAACTTGACTTCTTCCATGGAGAGGCTGAAAAGCCTTCCTCTTATTCTTACCCTCTTTTCACACCTATCCCCACCTTTTCCCTTCCTTAGACCTTATTCACCTTCCCGCAATCTTGCACAAACCTTTAAAATTCCAAACTCCTCTGTCAACCCCAAAAATACCCTGAGACCTGTCCAAGGCCCAATGCCCCTACCGACATCGATAACAAAACCGACGTCAACATCATTTCCCAACCGACCTTGATAGACCTATCAACATTGGCGACTATGACAGACTAACTGTAGAGATCAGGTACACGTTATCTATTTTTCTCTTTCTTAGTCTTTCATCATTTCTTTTATACAACACTCTTTTTCATTAAATAGTGGATTGTCATCCCTTACAGAGCTTTATGCTTCCAGGATCGAGCGCATAGCTTGGCAGTCCACCATATCCTCTAACATTCTCTTTGTTTGAGTTTTATTCTTATTGCAGGTGTTTCCTCCATAGCCAAAGAAGAGCTCCCACAAAGCTTGGATATGGTGTGCACTTAATTTGGGTAACGTCAAACCCCTAACCTTAACCTTAGTTTCTTCCTTCTTCTAAATGCAATTGTAGAAAAACTTAGAGAAACAACAATCTACCCAATTATCTATCTAAAAAATAAGTTTAATTTAGTACTTTCTTATTTGTAGGTCTTTCTCCCTGTCCAAAGATGAGTTATTCACAGTCTATTGATTCAATGCATGCACAAAAAATAGGTTTTTCAACCATACCCACATTCAGTTTCTTTTCTCTCTTTTTTATAACTAAAGCTAAAAAATTACATGAAACATTATGGCATGCCCAATGGGACCTAGAGTCTCCACTTGTATTTTCTTTGAATTTCTATAATATTCTCTCTATTTGTGTTCATAATTGAAACTAAAATATCTTTTGGGCTTAAACTCAACTACATCCATTACTTTATTTTAACATTAGTACACTTTGAATCAAATCACATTAATCTTATCATAGCACCACTTTTGTTTCACACACTAGCCAAACCACTTTCATCAATTAAGCATAAAAATAATTTGAGACGAGGCCCGACTAGGATTTCATAACTTAGAAGTCACTTTACCCCTTCCTGGCAATTCTACTTGGAGTTCATTACTAAGGGGAGAACCCACTCAAATCTCTGGTTGACTATAAACTTTAGAATTCAATATATATTAGGAAATCACCTGACACTTTTATCGCTACAATGTGTGAAGTGAGGGGGTAGGCCACAATACCATGCAATGCATCAAATTTTAATATAGATTATTTTGAGCACCTAAATAACCTAAAACCAACCATAGACTACTTATATATTACCTGATCTATAAGCCAACTTCTATCACATATTCTCACAAACTAAGGCATAAACTAAAAGTGAGATTAAAACTAACTTTAGTCTTAACGTAATTTCTAGTGTGTTCCTTGATTGTTTGAATCATTTATTTTTATCTTCTTTCTATTTGAGTAGTGATTTCATTATTTTGTGTTCTCTCCTCCTCTGTATGGTTATCACACACCAATAGTGTAAAGACCTAGCCAAATAGAACCCATTATTAGTCCAACCATCATCTTCTACTTCACCTATGGAGTACATCTTTGAAGTGGAAAACTCACCCCATCCTTTGGAAAGCCCCACTTTTCCTTAGTTATTTCCCCAAAGAGACATGGACTTTACCAGCTTTCTTGGCAACAACCCAATTTCCCTCCAACATTATCTCAACACCTCTCCTCACTGTTTACTAGTTTCTACTTCATCCCTAGATCCTCCCTATGGTATGCCATCCCACTTTATGGAGAATGTTCCTATTTCCATGATCACTACCCAACCCTTTTTTACCCTGACATCATTGTCTATTGACCCTTTAGATACCATAGCTAAAAACTAAACTATCCAACCAACTGCTACCCTTACACCTTCTAACCCTACCAATGATTCCTCCACTTTAGGAACAACCCAACCATTAACCCATCATACTCCACTCATTATTAGAACACCTACCATCAACACTAACAACCTTCCCTCTGTCAACCCCAACCTATTGATCAACACCCCTTTACCAAACCTAGAAATACTCATCCCTTCTACTTCACTACTTATTAGTATGAGAGTTACTACTTCTCCTCTTATCACCAACCCAACTACCATTCATACCCAGCCTTTTACAATCCCTCAATAGGTACCCATTTCACCTAATCTAGGATACATCATAAACACACAAGGGTATGTACCCATTACTCAACCACCAACATCCACTTACCCTTATAGCTCATCTACCCATCCTCTAACATCCATATTTTAAAATATGATAAACCCCCAACCACTAAACAATTACCAGTATTCTACCCAACCTCAACCACATTATCCATCTTATAACCCTTTTGGTGCATCACCTTAGACCAACTTAATGAAAATACTCATGGACAAAATGATGAACCTTGAGTCATCCATTTCAGAGGATCGTAATATCATGTCCTATGATTAGATCTATAATGAACCTATTCACCCCTCTACTCCTATCATACATTAGCCTCCATAATCGGAGCTTCCAAAATTCACCAAATTTTAGAGCAAGGAGGACCCCAACATCACCTTAGGAATTTTAGACATGTATTTTACATGATTTATTATGATGATGCCCTTCTCCTTCAAACCTTCCCCATGTCTTTATCTAGCTCAAAACTTGACTGGTATAGTGACATCACCAAGAATTTAATCTTCTCTTTTACCCAATTAGCCCAGGACTTCTTAGATCAATTTTCCATTAACATTTCCAGAAAGGTCTCTATCACTGATCTCTATTATATCAGACAATTTGATGATGAGTCCATTAACGATTTCATCACCCATTGGAGAAGCTTGATTAATCAAATTTCATTTTCCTTTCCTCAACCTGAACTCATAGAAATTTTTTCTCAAGCCTACACCAAACATATCTCTTCTATGTTACATGTCTAAATCTTTAGAACTTTTGATGAGGCTTTCACCATGGCACATAAGTTAGAAAACCAAGCCATAGATGAGTGTAAAATAAAGTTATGAAACAATAACTCTACTATTAATACCAATGAAATCTCTTCCTCCAAAATAAGTAATAAAGCTAATATTAGAACTAAGAATAAAGGAACTGTGAATATAGTTGTCTTTAAGACCACCCCACCACCTAATGTTAATCAACAAAAATCTCCTAGTCCTTTTAACCAAAACTCAAAAAACCCAAACCAAAGAAAACAAAAATAGTTCACTCCACTTGGAGAGTCTTATACCTTGGTTTTGGAAAAGCTATTAAAGGCTAACCTCATATATCTTTAACCCATAAAAACTCCTCAACAATTTGATTCTTCTCATCTTGCACCTACTTGGTATAATGAGAATTACCTATGTGCCTTCCATCAAGTAATTAGACATGACATAGGTTGATGTAATACCTTTAATAATGTTGTTTAAAGCCTTATCGACATGGGGGATCTTGTATTGGATAACCCTAATGCCCCTTAAAATCAAGCTCCTATCATTTTCAAGAAGCATTTTCCCAACCATGCCCCTATCAAAAGCAAGGACATATAGGCTGAAGTCTCTCATGATGCCCATACAGTCAATATGGTTCTTGATATACCTATCCATAAGAACTTGAACATCCAAGGTACCTACTCTTCCCTCACCTCATCTACCAAAGTGGTGGAGTCACCTTCCCCTTCTTTCGAGACACTAATTGAGGAGGTTCCTTTCTCCCTAACTTTAATCATTGAGGCTTTGGAATCATCACATACCTCCTCCATTAGAATATCTAAACAAACAACCATTCATGATTCACCATCCCCACTTACTACCGAACAAACTACTACTCTTATGGACATTATCCCTAGGGGAGAAGCATTTCCACCAACACCTCCCATGGAGGACCTATTTATCCCAATCTTACCTCCCTCACCTCAGAAAATTAACCAACCTACCAACCATATTCCCCAACCTATGATTTTTTCCTCTGCATCCACTACATAGGGATTAAAATCAGTCCACAAACATTTTTTTACATTAGTTCAAAAACTATAATTTGCTTTCAAACTAGAAATGGGTCCAGCCACTTTCTGGCAACACCTAGGTCTCCCTTACATCAATAAAATTAAACTGTATATCACACTTTTAACCAACCAATACATCATTATTCCACCACTTCTCAAACTGATCAGAACTTATACCAACCCTTCACCTTCTCATCCAACCAAAATAACTGCATCTCAAACACCTGCACCATCAACCAAACCCTTTTAAAATCTAGGTGCCTTCCCTTCATGAAGTTTAGCTCACCAATACTTAAAAGTGGAATTAACCCCACCCAAACCTTGACCCAAATCAACCAAAGAATTGAAACCATCAAAGGGCCACATATCTAAGATTCTACCTCCCTCCACCTTAACTTATATCTTGGGCCCTCATCTATCAACCTTAACTAAAAAGTAAGTTCCCTTTAACATATGGCATCCACCACTGTTGGTTACACCATCACGATTATTATCTGATACCCTAGTCTTTTTATAGTTACCCATAGTTAGACTATCAACCTCAAACCCTCCAACCACTAGCATAACCAAACCAAAACCATTAACTAAAAGCACTACCTTATCTAAAACCCCTCTCACCAGATATAGTGCCATAAAAACACCCACCTTACTAACCAAAACCATAACCTCTCAACCTTTCCCACCTCTAGATGAATCTTATTCAACCATTTTTCAAAGGTTATTGTGACCTTTTTGCCTCACCTTACCTCCTATCAAACCTCTCAATCCTCTTGGTTTAAATCTAGCTTGGTACAATGACTGTCAAGTTGATTCTTATCACAAGACACCTAGGCATGACACCAAAAATTGTAAATATCTCTAGGCCATTATCCATTAACTCTATGATGAGGATGATATTTTATTAGATGTACTTCCCTTGACTCCCCTACCAACACACCCAATGACCATTTGACAAAGCATACTTGATCCTCCACTCTCATCTGAGAGTGATGGGAAACCTACCTAACCTCCTATCACATCTTTCCTCTATATCCACACCATTAACATGGTCATGTAATCAAAACAAAAGGATATGGAAGGCCAAGGTGTCCATTCCATGGACATACCCATCCTCTCACCTTAAACCAAAATAGATCCCAATATCTTCATCCTCAGCTAAACCCAAATTTACCATCTTAGGTACCTCTGAGGATGACCCCTCTAAATCCATTAGGAGGGTCATTCTTAAGCAACTTCACTGAAATCCAACTAAGATAATCCTCTATGAGCTTATTTCTACCTCACTTTACCATTTTCATGCCATGATAGAGGCTATGCAAGCTATTGAAGTTAAACCTAGTGACTCTCCACCTATAAAGGCATTCATAGGTACTCTCCAACTCTCCATCCTTATTACCTTCAAGGACTTGGAGATACCCTCTATCCGCCCTGAAGACCTAGAGCCTCCTCTATTTTTTATGTCCCATAATGACCAAACTTACATCAAATAGGTTATGATTGATGGGGGAGCCAACATCAACATCATCTCTTCTCATGCCTATGACCAACTCAAATTACCAGAGAATGTCATGTCTAAAACTTCAACCATCCTTAGATCCTTTAACAACATTATAGCCACCACCTTGGGCACCATCATCCTTCACATTTGTCTAAGACCTCACATGCTCCTCAAACTCTTTTATATGGTCGAAGGTGAATTCTAGTATAATGTTTTACTAGTAAGACCTTGGATTTATGTCATGTCCTATGTACCTTCCACCCTCCATCATTGTGTCAAGTTTGAACATGAATGTCAATTCATTACCATATAAATTGACCCAAACTCTTTTATACCATATAATATGACCTAAAAACCTAATGACATTCTCCTACCTCCATCCAAAACACCACAAGCATCCACCACCAAGCCCTCACCCATGGAAGCCAAAGCCATTGCTTCCCCTTCCACTAAGGCATCTACCAATTCATCTATTCTCATGGACCTAATAACCATCACTGATCCCTTAGAACCTACCTTACAATGCCTTACCCTTGGAGAATATCATCTCCTCACCGTTGATGCCTTCCAAACTCCCCAAGAATACATAAAGCTCAACCACCAACTAGGTTATGATCCCAACATTGGAGATATTATTCATTAAGGACCTCCCAACTATCAAACCCACTTTATTGATGGAAGAATTGACAAACTACTTAATCCTACTTCCACCCCCTTTTCACGTCAACCATTCGTCTCTAACTTTTCTTAATTGGATAACCCAAAATTTACCAAAATATACATTCATAGGTGTGCCTGGAAAGGATTTGGCTTATGAAAATACAAGCATGGATGACACACTTGAATCTTGATTAAGACCTGAAAACTTAATGAGAAGAATGACCTTGGATTTATTCTATGTAATAAAAATAAAGCCAAACAACCTACTACTACCATTGTTGAAGAAGATACCCCTTCCTCACCAACACCCCCTTCATCTAAAGTGAGGATGAGGATAAAATTCCAGCTAACTTTTTTTTGTCAACATGATTACCCTTGGCCCCCTAACTTATCCGAAGGAAGTGGTAACCGTATCCATTTATTTGATCCATCCTAAACTGGTGGGAGAAGACTCTCCTACCATTAACACTATTTAGTGTTAAGATGATGGTTTTATTCTCACCTACCTTGGTGCACCTAATTCCTCTACCCATAAATCCTTTCCTTTAAAGACCTCAACCATGTTAAATGAACCCACCATTGATATTAACATAGGGACTTTAGGCAATCCCCATGTTATCAAAATCAACCAATCTTTAACCACTGAGGAGCTTCAAGACTACTTGACTTTTTTCCAAGATCACAACATTGCATTCACCTTATCATATGTTTATATTCCTGGTATTGACTCAACCGTTTCCACCCATAACATTATAACTAATCATGAAACCAAACCTATTAGACATAAACTTTGATGAATGCACCCTTGTATAACCCTTCTTGTCAAAGAAGAACCTCAACACATCCTTGTTGACAGCACCTAGAACAACAAGCATGCTCTGATGCCATTGAGTCAGGATCTTGCTCCCTCAATAAGAGCATAAATATGATTACTCTGTATAAGCAACTAATCATGGAATTTAACCAAAAAGATAAAGTAACTAGAAATATGAAACAACACAGAATATGAGAGACAATACACTATCTTGTATTAATATCATACAGAAGAATATACAATAAAGAAGATGCCACTTCTTCTTCCACCTTTAAGGCTTGCCACACCTTAAGGACTTCTTCTCCCTCTCCCTCATAGTCCCAACAACCAACTTAGATATAGAGTTGTTGTTCACCTCTACTAGCCAGTATCCTTCACTGCCAGTACATCAAGTACATAATCGTACTCTAAGTAGATCTCTTGCTCTCTACTACTACCTACAAATCACCAGACCCTACTCACCATGTAGATATCTCTACACCCCTAAAGAACCCTTATCCTTGCCTCACCAAGTCCTTATGATTCTTCAACCAATACCCTAGTGGATCTTCTCCAAGAACTTGCACATCCTGCAACTCTCTCTAATCAAACACTCTCAGTACCCCTATTGGTAACTAGGAGGAACACACCATGGCTCTCTTCTCTCAGAAGGAGCTTATTTCTGCTCTCTTACTCTCTAGCACACTTTTACACTAAGCCTATGAGTCTATTAAATAGATTTCATGCATACAATAATTAGACTATCCTATTTACAATAATTAGACACGTAACTCAAGACCAAAAATAGCCTTTGCATGTAAACACTCAGTTCAATGAACTATCTATGGAACAAGCAGTTTTGGAATTATCACAGGTGATCGACATCAATCCCTATCTACCTGGAGGTGACCGACATCGGTCGACCTCCTGCCGATGTCAGTTTCCTTTTGCTCACACCTACCATTGTCAGTTGCCTTCTGCACTGCACCCTGTCGACGCCAGTCTTCTTAGAACTCAACAACCTCTTCCCTGTTTGCACCCTATTGAAGATTTTAGCTCCACAACTTAACAATCCTCTCTATTGAATTCATTAAACCCATTGATTATCTCTAGTAGTTTTCAAACATCACGCCTATCACTATATCCATAGGGGGACTACGTATCTATGTAGACTTTTTTGACCTTAACTTTGCTTGCCCAAAAGATGATTTTCCTCTACCTAACATTGACCAACTTGTTGATTTTACAATAATCCATGAGATGTTATATCTCATGGATGGATTCTCAAGTTATAATCAAATTTTTATTGCCCCTACAGATCAAAATAAAACTACATTTATTACCCCATGGGGGAATTTCTATTACAGAGTCATGCCCTTTGATCTTAAGAATGCTAGTGAAACCTACCAATGTGTTATGACCTATATCTTCCATGACCTCATCCACACAATCATAGAAGATTACATGGATGACCTCCTCAAGAAATCCAAATTTCACAATAACCACTTAGCCATTCTCAAGATTATATTTGAAAGACTTATCCACTACCATGTCTACCTTGATCTTGAGAAATGTATTTTTTGGGTCTTATCAGGCAAAATCCTTAGCTTCATCATTTCCCTTAAATGAATCAAATTTGATCTAGACAAAATTAAATCCATCCTTGAGATGTTACCTCTAATTAATTTTAAGCAACTCCATAGTCTACAAGGGAAGATCCAATCCATTCATTGCTTCATCTCTCAGCTCTTATATTAGTGTCAACCCTTCCATCACCTCTTGAAAAAGGACATCTCTTTCAAATGGAATGATGATTGTCAAAAGGCCTTTGATTCTCTCAAATGGTACCTTCTATCTCCACCTATTCTCACACCCCCTAAGGATGACTAACCTTTCTACCTTTATATCTCTACCACTGACCATTCCCTAGGGGCAATTCTTGCCGATTGAGATGAACAACATAAAGAGCAAGATTTTTATTAAATAAGTTTCACCCTTGTAGACTATGAAACTCGATATACTCACATAGATAGACTATGCTTGGCCTTAGTCTTCATGGCCACCAAACTCTACCACTACATTCTTAACCATAAAACTTTTATCATAACCAATATCAACCCACTCAAGTACATGCACTCCAAACTATACCAAGACTAGCGTATGGTCAAGTGGCTCATGATTTTAGCTAAGTTTAACCTTGATTTATTCTAGTAAAAGTCAATTAAGGGGTAAGTCATTGCTAAATAGTTGGTTGATGTACCCTTAATAGATAATCAACCTCCTCTTAAACTCCTACATAAGTTAATCACAAGCTTCTCTCAAGTTTATTTCATTGACCAAGTAACCATATTTGATTGTTAAAAATGTTAGCATGGTGGGGGAGTTAGTATCATCCTTATCCCCCTCATTGGTGAACCACTTCCTTTATCTTTTAAACTTGACTTTGAATGTAACAACAATATAGCTGAATATGAGTCAAAATGATCAAACTACCTTAGCTTTAGTAGTCAAAATGATCAAAATATTTGGTGACTCCCAACTTGTAGTCAATCAAGTCAATGATATATACCAGTGTAAAAATGAGATTTTGCAAATGTAAAGATAACTAGGTATAGAACTCTTAGCATCATTCAAACACTACCATATTCAAACCACCCCATGATTTACCAATAAGTTTGCTGACACCTTATCTTTAATTGCCTCTCAGATCCTATCGACACCCTTAAACTCTAAGCTATCAGTCATCATTTATCACCTCATTGAACCTTCCTACACTAAATCAGATACTCCAACCATCTTTAGTGTGGAAGAGATCATGCTTGACCTTTGGTATTAATAAACCTTAGACTACCTAAACCTTGACACAGTTCCATCTAGCCTCTCTAAGAATGCCCATCAAGCATTTATTTAGAGCACCTCCCATTATATCATTATTGGAGGCATCCTCTACAAATGTAATTTTGATGGACTTATATTCCATTTCCATCATGGTCCAAAATCCTCTCACATTATCAATTAAACACATGATGCTATTTTTGGGGGTCACTTTAGTAGACTCATTGTAACTAAGCACATCGTCTACTTAGGTTATTACTAGCCTACCCTTAACCAAGACTATTGTGATTATGTGAAAAAGTGTGTCAAGTGTTAAAAATATGTTAATTTTCATCACACACCCATCCATAGCCTTCAGGTTTCCACTGAGTTCTAGCTCTTTTCACAATGGTGTCTAGACCTTATTAGTGAAATTAATCCCCACTCTTCACAATGACATCACTCTATCATCACTGTGACTTAATATTTTACCAAATGGGTGAAAGTCATTCCTCTTATCTCAACAAAAGTTGAAAAGATTATCTAATTTATCACCCATCACATCATATGTCATTTCGATGTTCCCCATAAGATCATCACTAGCAATGGAAAATCCTTCCAAAAAACAAGTTCAAGGCATTTATGATGTATTTGGTATTAAACTTAGATTTTTATCACCATATTTCCCACAAGCAAATGAAAAAGTTGAGGCCTCTAACAAAACCCTTAATAACATGCTTACCAAAATAGTCAATGCCTTAGGTCAGGATTAACACCTACACATCCCTTTCACCTTATGGTCATATCACACTAGCATCTGAACCCCTATGGGTGCTACACTTTTTTTCCTTATGTTTGAAGTTGAGGATATATTTCTTCTTGAATTCAAAATACCTTCTCTTCACATATCTTTGTGTGACCTTATTTTGAAATTTTATTACCATCAAAAAAATTTAGCTCAACTTGAGCTACTTGACGAGCATCATTTGGTTGTTCTTTCCCATCTTCATGTCTATCAAGAATGAATCAACTGTGCCTATAAAAAACACCTTATAGTCTGAGAATTCAATATTAGAGATCTCATTCTCAAGGAAAGTCAACATATAGCTAATATGGAGAAAAGAAAAAGGGGAAATTTTGATTTAAATTAGCTTGGACCCTATATCATAACCCATATGTATAGATTAGGATCTTATCATTTGTCCTCTCTAGAGGGAAAACTAGAACCTAATCCCCTTAATGCTTTGCATCTACATCCTTTCTATGTTTAAATAGGGGTCACAATCATCATTTATCTAACTTAAGCTCATCCCCTGTAACCACATTCATTTCCCTCTTTTTAGGGGAAATAGACTACAATTGAATCATGTGATTATCCATCACATTCCTAGCCTAATATTAAACTATGGGTACTATGGCTCTACCTATGGCATGATTCTCATGGTACTTTCTATCCCTCTTCAAGATAGATTCCCATGGTCATTATCACATAAACCTCTTTTCACATACTAAACCTTCTTATGCCCTTAGTTCTACTTTCATAAATGTAAGCCTTTTAAGTATGTATAAGAAATTCTATGTCAAGTAAAATTGAATAAAAGAAAAAGCAATATCAAAATCAAACCAAATTATGGGTCATTCTCAGCATTCACATACTACTCCCTAAAAGGATAGCTATTGAAAACTCATCTACAATTGCAAAATGTAAGGTGGACTTCTCCCTTGAAGGATAACTATCAAAATAATTTTAACTAAGAATATAAACTTAGACCACTCCCTTGAAGGATGGTTGAGTAAAGAAATTGTCAAAGCTAGTAATTTCTTGGAAGCTTCTTGCATCGATTAGCTTTCCACAACCCTAAATCAAAATTAAAAAAAATAGCAAAAGAACCTTGAGTAAAAGTAAAAGAAATGAGATGAGCCAAAATCAGCTCTCATAAAAGCAATAATCTTGGAAAGCCACAATCAGCTCTCCCTAGTAGACTTCCTGCTTTGATCAGTCTACATTTTATATAGGAACATAGGCTTGCTTATACTATCCTCTTGGAAGCCTATAAGAGGCATTCTAGTCTCACAAAAAGGTTCTAGTTTCACCCATTCTCCCTCCACATATCATTTTCATAGGAATATGAGCTTACTTGACACCATGTGATCAATATACATGTTTATCAACCTAAACATGCTAATGTGAGATATTTAAAAGGCTTAGTTTCACTAAGCCAATCTGAGTTCAGGTTTCATTTTCATCCTTACCAATGAAAAGGCATCATGTTTTATTTTTCTTATCTTCTTATTGGTTCATGTAGACATAACTCCCATAATTTCTCTCACATCCCTAAAAATTTAGTTTGTTATCTACTTACTTTATGTATTCTCATTACATCTTTGACCATGTTCATATTTTACCTCCATGTTCATAGACAACAAATATCAAATCAAAAGCATAACATCTCAAACAACATCATCTAGATATCTATGATCAAAACATAATATCACAACAAATCATAATAATAATCATCATCACATCATGTGAACATATAACATAAAATTAATAATACTAATTACACCATTCATTATCATAATCATAAACAAAATCAATGAGTAAAACATCATGAACCATAGCATATACCATCTACCAATATGTCTATTTTCCAAAACATTACCACAATTCATCTTATGACTTCAATTCATGTACCACATATTAATATAACCATAAAAAATAATTACATTACCATATGACATACATCCATCAATAACATATCCTATCACATCCATGAACAAAATTAGAGCATTGTAACCATGTTTCTAGCATCACATGCTTAAACTCCTGAGTCAACATCTTATAAAACATAAACATGAACATGAAACATAAGCATACATCATATATAACATCATTATACATACATCATATACATTGAGTCATCATAAATAACACATATAACAAGGTATCAACTCTCTCTCAAAGACATATACATCTCGTTGTATCAGCACGCAGGCCAGTATCAAAATAGTATACATCTATCACTAACAATCTATCAAAACATGTTTGAGTATGGTCATGGGGAACCACTATGACTAACACCACATATACTTTTACCTACATTTATGATGGTCCCATTGGGATCCCTACCTGACCAACTATAGTAACCCACTATCCTAGAATGGCTATTGATGGCCCACTAGCCAAACTAGATCTATACTTTGCATATCACATATCCTAGGGAAATTGATCAAACACCATCACCCCATAATATCAAATATCCTCATTAGTGTCTAGGTATTGCCCATGAAACTATCTTCAGTGGCCCTCCTACTATTATTGTAGCTAATTTATCCCTTTGTCTCATTAGGTCCCTCTCTTGCATGACTATCTCGAGGGATGCCTGTGCCTGGTCCCTTTCACCTATAATAGTGGAAAGCTAACCCTATAATATGGTGATATAAACCTGTAGAGTGGCCACCTATCCCTATAAAACCTATATTTATACATGGGATATAGCCAAAATCACCCCTTCTTATCTATCATGGCCTACTAGATCTACAACCATTAACATCATGCCCTAATCAACCCCACTAATATCTATATTTTCATATATCAATTGGTACCAATCCATGTAACCATCTACATAACCAACATCAACTATAGGGGCCCTAACAAGAAGCTCCTTAAAACCACCATTCAAAACAATTAGAATAGGTTAGGGTACTAGCAATAGAACCTCTAGATCCTAACTCCTATACCAAGGAAATGGATTTGGGATACCCTATACCAAGCCAAACTATAAATACACCCTATCAAAAGGAATCAGCTTCACCTCACCCTCTCATCTACCCACTTTCCACTTGTAAATCTTAAGAGCTAGGGTTTACCTCTTGTAACCTAGCCAATTTATAAACTATATGTATGGTCTCGAGGTGATGTCTTCATCTACTAATGTACCTAGTACACCCCTGAGCCACTCGACATCATGGGTACCACCTCTTGCGCTTTATGTAGCCATATCATCCCTCCATTACATGAAGCCAATAGGGAACTCTATTTGAGTATAATCAGCCCATGGTAGCCCTATTAGTCCTAGCACCCAGATGTGCTCATAGGCTTAACAATGAAGAACCAGGTGCATGTTGATAATGTATTTCTTGTGATGCCTAAACCCCCATATTTCCCTATATATCTATATAAGAAATACTAAGACCTAACCAAACATGGTCTTACCAAGAAATAACTCCACCAACACCCCCACCAACACATAAGTGAACCTCCCACTACTCAAATATGAGACCCCAAAGAACGTCACTATAATCATGAGAATTGTCATGAGTCTCCTCTCCTCTGGAACTCTCTCATACAACATTGAGTAATTAAATCCTCCAGAGTGCCATTAGACATAGTCACTATCATCCCCATATAAATACTCAACAAAACCATCTTGCTCCTCCTGCTCAATCTAATATATCACTCCATCATGTAGTGGGAGTTGAGTGATCTTGTGCATGTCTTCAAGGAGAATAGCCATCTCCCCAATTGATAGAAAAAAGGTTTTCATAATAGGATCCCATCTCTCAATGAGTGGTATGATCATGGCTACATCTTGGGGTACATACTGGTAGTACCTCATCTCCCCCAACCCTATCACCTCCATATAGGTCCAATCCTCTAGAGTCATCCCCATGTGTATCTTAGGGAAGATGTATGACACATGGTTGTGCATCTAAATATGCTCTTTAGCCTACATAATAGAAAACACTTAGCTCATTTATTGATACTAGGCTTGTCTACCCTACCTTTTTGACACCCTTTATCACTCTTACCCACCTATCTCATCATAGCTACATCACCCCCTAGCAACCAAGATCAACCTATCCATGCACAATTCCTAAACACACTTCAAAAACATTCTACCCTAACCTAACCCTTACCCTAACCTAACCCTTACCTTGACCTATCCATAAACCTAACCCTAACCCATTTCCCTTGCCCTAACCCTAATCATTACCCTAACCCAATTTCCTTACCCTAAAAACTTGTGGGACCTTAAAACCTAACCTATCCTACCCAACTGATGATGATCATGTTGATTGCTGATAATCAAATACCCCTCTTTTTTAGGGTGTTGATTATTGATGGTCAAACTTAACTATTGACGATCATCGTGGGTATTCTATGGTCAAAATGCCAAAACCCTTAGAAGTAAAAACAATACCCAACACATAAAAGAAACCTACCTAAAATTTTAAGCTACTACTTATCTACCCCAAATTCCCCCCCCCCCCGCACCTATCAATTTGTTACTTTTACCCATAAATTTGCTTAGAAACCATAAAACCCTACCTAGGGTATACATCCAAAACATAACATTATCCCAACCACCCAACCACATTTAGAAAGAAAAAATAAGCCTAAACTATAAATTCAAGGTACCCCCTACCTCATTTTTTAACATTCACCATGGTCAAATCCAATGAATAGCTTCTTAACCATGTCTTCATACCCCCATATCTCAAGCCCATGTAATCAATACACATGCCTCCATCCAACAAGAAACAATCACCTTCCTTGCACAACCCTAGAATCACTAGAACAAAGGTCAACCAAGCAAGAAAGTTATAATGCCAAAAGTAACTTTTGTTTTTTACTTTTGACGATCTATATTTTTAGGCTTTCCCTAACCATCAATGGTTAAGGTGATTGTACATGCTCACCTTTTGGGGACCCTGACTATTGATGATTAGGAAACCTTAATTTTTCACCTTTACCTAAAACTTCCTATTCTTAACACAATTGCACCAATTTTTTGCCTACTTTTGGAGATGCCCTTCTCTCACCAACCTACCCACCTCACCGCTTCACTATTGGTCTATTTTGGCCCATATGACATGTAATTTTATGACACTTTTTACCTGGTCATTTGACCATAGTGACAACATTGCCATGTTGACCTTTTTTGAATTTTGTGCCACCTCATGCATACCAACCCACTTGTGTCTCAACAAAAGCACTACCTACCTCAGATACCCATGACACTTGATCCATTTGTGTTTTCCCTGGGAGCACTTCTTGTTTTGGATACCCACTAAAAGGCCAAAAAAAATTCTTAAGAGACTTATGTTTATTATTGTTCCTAACCACCATGCCTACAGGTGGTCACACTGATTACTTATCACTTGTCCTTCTTAGCACCAACCCTTACTTTTTACAAATATTGGCAATTTTAGTCTTTTCATAATCTTGACTATCACACCTTTTTATCATGTTTTGTGCACAAGTTTTCATCTCAAGTGCCCAACCTCATGTCACCACCTCATGACTAACCATCTACCACTTATCAAACCTGTACCCATTTCTGTTTTAACTCATTGACTCTTAGATTTGAGGGAAAACACCTCCTCCTACTCTCAAGGCAATTAGATACTTGACCCATACTCCATTTTTGTTTTACAACTTATTCACACAAATTGTACAACAAAAAGGGATAAAATATAGACACCAAAATTCTACACACATATGCTTCTTAATGTTGAAAAATCCCCTAGACCTACCTAAGACCCCCTTGGGACCAACCTACACCAATCATACCTAACCAAACCCATCTGCACTTAGTTTTACTAAACTGACTCAACCTAGCCTTCAAGATCATTTTAATCTAGAACCTAACCATCAATGGTTAGGGTGACCATCGACGGTCACCCTTGGAAAGCCCTAATCATAGACAATCAGGATACACCTCTTAACCAAAATCATACAAGGTTTCCACTGACCCTATTCTAAATATAACTTGTTTAAATATGGTTGTGAGCCTTTTGTATGGATGTATTATATTTAGATGGCCTAGTTACACCCTCATTTTCACCTCTTGTTTGTTCCTATAAGAGAAAGAGGTCTAGGAAGTCAAATCAATTGATAATAATTATTAGGAGCTTAGGTATTTAGGATTTTTCTTTTGAAATTTAATCAACATTATCAATATCATCAAGTGTCATCAACCATCTTATGGGAGCTAACTCATCATTGCATCTCAACCAAACTTCCAGGGACTATTACTCTAATAGAATCAAGATAGATTCCACTAATAGGCTAATTGCTTCAACCACTCACCCAATCAAATTTTGGTAAGATAAGTACTTATTTTTCAATATTCATGTACTGTATTTTTATTTTTCAATCATCTCAACCCTTGCCCATTCCTAAAATCCATATTTTAGATCTTATTATTTAGCAATTAACAACCTAAAATTCATATAGTAATCATTGAAGGTCACCCCTAACCACCAATGGTCACCTCTAACTATCGATAGTCACCCAAACCATCAACAGTCACCTATGGCAGTAAAAACCAACAGCCTATTTTCACCAACCTACTTCCAACCAAGCCTAATTTTCTATGTTCTTGCCTATTCACAGATCCCTTTTAGATTTTATAAAGCATACCATGACCCCTTATCACTATTATTAATTATTTTATCACTAATTTAATCATTTCGAATCTATTTCTAAAGCAAGTATTATTATGTTTAATTTTACTACTTTTTTATTATTGATGCAAGTACTTTCTTTCTAGTTTTGTGAACTTAATTGTTTAAAATGTGTGGATTGATAGCCCATAAAGAAGCTCTTATTATTGAGATCTAGCTATTATTTAGCAATACACCCAACTATCTATCTAATAAATAATTTTACTTCAATTATTTCTTATCTATAGGTCTTCCTCCCCAGCTAAACAGGAGCTCTTCACAGTCTTCTGATTCAACACATGCATAAACAAATAGGTTTTTCAACCATACCTACATCAAGTTTCTTTTCTCTCTTTCTTAGAACTAAAGCTAAAAATTTACATGCAATAATGCCAACAAATCAACCCTTTCACCTATCATAAAGGTTAAGATGGAATCATATCAGTTTAATAGTTAAAATCTAATATATCACAAATAATATTATAGATGTGCAATGGATTTTTTGAATATTCTAGAAAATAACAAGTAATTTAAATATCAAAATATACTACATTATAGTTTTAAAAATTTAAAAGTACTTTGAATAAAATGAAGGAATCATATTATGATTATTTAATCTAACCTATCTGATAGACAACATCTATAGATAAGATAGTATTTTCAAGGAAATATATATGTTCCATAATATATATGATTTTATCAATTTGCCAATAATCTTCTAATATTTCCCTATGCTCAAAACAAATCCAAAGAAAAGAAACAAAAAGAACCAAAGACAAATAAAACAACTGGTAATAAAAACTAAAAAATGAAATAGAAATAAATACTAACATAATCAATTCATTACACCTAATTAACAAGAAAGAAAACTATTCAAAGCATAAAAATAACCTAAAATAATAAAATATAGAACAAATATCTTTGAAACTAAACAAGTTTAAAAAAACTAAACCTAATCCTAAAATAACTATATAAAAAGATGCAAAGAATAAATATTAATCTAATACTTAATCAAATCTAAGGAAAATAAGAAAACTTATTAAAGACTAATTAATCTAGATGAAAAATAGTTAAAGTAAGACAAAAATTATATATTAACAACTTAAAAGATAAATAAAAAATAATTAAATATAAAAAACAACAAAAACAACAACAACAACAACAACAACAACAACAACAACAAAGAGTTTAAATATTAAGATCAAATAAAATAAAGATGATCGATGTAAAAGATAAAAATAGAATTAATAAACTAAAATAAAATAAAACTCAAAATAAATAATTTAACTAATCTAACTTAAGTTAATGGAAATATAAAATAAAACATAAATAATTTAAATTAACTAAAATAAATTAAAATAGATCGTGAGTATTCAAAAGAGTCATCTTATCAGAAGTAAAATGAGATTTTATTGAGAAACAATCTTTGAGTACAAAATATCTTTGAAAATAACAACTAATACAATTTGAATAGATCAATAATATGTCATACATAGTGATGTAATAATTATTATTTGAGTTAAGTACTTCAGATATTATATATATGACTACATATCTACAATCATCATAAGAGTTTATACCTAATAGCCATCTGAATTTTCAATTTATAAACTAGACAAGAAACTTGGATATATTTGTATTGATTAATCATATTACTTAACCATCAAAGAATGCATCATTGGTATATTTATAAAAGTTGTATCATCTCAAATATGTTTCACATAAAAGAGAATGATGAATGAACTTTGAAGCAATCTAGAGTCTTCAAGAATACATGTGTAATGTTTATCTCTTTTATATGTCACTTTGATATTTTTTTTATAACAATCTCCTCAAGACATGGTTGAGGAATAAGTTATAAATAACTTTTAGTTATCTATTTTTTAAGTCTAATTAACTTTAAGAAATTCAATCAATTTATGTTATACTAATAGACCAAAAACAAACTCTAAATGGGTGGAGGTGCTTAGTCATCATTATCACTTAAATTAAACAAAATATACTAAACATCATAATTACCTAAGCAATTAAATAAAATTAAATACTATAAATATTAAATCCATATGCATTTAACCATAAAACCCAGTAATATATGACCAAAATAAAACATGGTGCATAAGTTCAAACTATTGTCATGTATCAAAACATAATATCCATAGTCAAAGTAATAAAGTATGATTGACATTATCTTAAAACATTAAATATCAGTAAAATAACCTAGCTAATCATCCATTCATTACTTATATTAGGAAACATCTCAATCAACGGGTAGTCCTTATCTATCACATACTCGATATAGTTCATAGTTATAGCTATAAACTTCAAAAAATTGGTACCAAATTAACTATCCTCATCATCAACTTCTAAATTCACTTTCTTTACCATCCTAGTGATTATAGGCAAAGTTGAAGGACTGATCTCATGTATATTCTTAGATGAAGGAATTTCCCTTTCTTACTCAAGTATATGGGAAGGAAGCTAATCAAGGCTTAACCTATAACATCCTACAACCACATTATCAGGTTTAAGAGATGAAGGTTTGGCATTAAAAAGTATAAGAGAATGAGAATGAAACTTATCATGTCACCTATAATCTATCTCAAGGGGTGGGTTCCCTATGTTTAGGATAATGATGAGGAGTAGGATTTTTATTTGATTGCAGTAAAATATACATATGTTGATAGGAACTACTTGGAGTTAATTTTATGTGAGAATGATCTCTCCAAAGTGGACCTCTACAACCTCTGTTACCTTGAGTGTTAGCAGGATTGAAAGGAAAATCATTTAAAACATTTTATAAGGTAGGGTTAAAATAATCAAATTGTATAGACATATGTGTTTCATGATTATAGGGTATAGAAAAAGTCCTCCAAGACCTTCTACCCCAAAAATTCTGACCTCTAGGAACATATATTTATGGAGGTGTTTCATCTTTGTACCATTCTCAATTATGTCCTCAATTATCCTAATGTGAATTATAAAAACTTGGTGAAGTCCAACCTAACATTATATATTGAAATATAAACCAAATCAAATATTGATTATTATTTAAACTCTTAATACTATTAATACATATTATAATTATTGGAGAGTTATCATGATGATGTCATGGAGATGCTTTGGTGAGTGGATGAAGTTTTTTGATAGCCTAAGTGATAATAACAAAGCGTGCAAGGTACTTGTTCTTGTATGCTTGAAGGTGGCTTGGTTGATCTTTAGTTTTAACTTGGCTAGAATTTTAGAGATGAGTATGGAGGATTGAACATATGCAAGGGGTCCCATAAGATGTGATCCATGCTTTCAGAGCTTGTGTGCATAAGTGGAATTCATCTAATTGTCCATAGTTCTCATCTAAACACTTTGGGCCCAGTGGTAGAAAATTTAAATATGCAGTTTGATGAAATCACCATTTCCACATGGGAATGAGTCAAGAGGAGTTGGTCATATGGTTGTGATCATAGTAGTCCCTAGTTGTTATGTATTAGATCTAAATTCATGCACATAGTATGGTTAAATATATGAGGGTGAAATTTTGGCTTCTAAGACATAATTCATTATTTTCCATACTTAGACAAATTTGTAATATGGCCAAAAAGGGCTAAGTAAGCATGTTGATGAGGTCAACATTCATATGCGAGAGGTGCCAGGATAAAATGATCATATGGGTTTATTAATTTTTGTGCCTATTTTATTTTCACTAATTTTAAGATCATATGATGTAGTATGTGAAAAGATATGCATATACAAAGTTGGGCTCCCTAGTAGTTTGACTGTGTTTTCCCATAAATAGCCAATTTTGTAGTGTGGCAAGAAGAGCCAAGTGATAATTTTTATGGTGTTATATCTTGCACATGTGAAGGTGTCAAGAAAAATTGATCATATGGGTTTGTTCAATTTTGAGTATAGATGAGTTTTACTAAATTTGAGATCATCCACTAAAGAACAACAAAAGTTATACTTGTTCAAAGCTATCCTCCCAAGTAGGTTTTAACATGGTTATCTCTATGATAGAAGATTTTGAGAATGCACTTTAATGGTGATATATCTCACACATGCGAAGGCTTCAAAAGTTGTGTGTCACATGGTTAGATTTTCTTATATGAGGAGATCTTCTAGTCTAAATTTGAGATCATGTGAGTAAGCATAGAAGAATTTATTGAGGTGAAAAAATGGTTACTTAGGCATATTGAAAGGGTTCTCATAGTCATTTTTGAATGTGTTAAAAGCTTGATCAAGATTGATAGTGCACATGGCTCTAAGAATTTTGGAGGTAGCAAGATGAGAACAAGTGCACGATGTTTAACGACTGAGAAAAGGTACATGATAAGGATCCAATAATGAGCAAGAATTTGTATGATTGTTCAAATGGTGAGTGTTGGTCGTTAAAGACTTGATTAATCCATAGAGATCGATAGAGCACATTGAGTAAAAGTTCCTAGATTGCATGAGATGAGGTTAACTATCAGATGTTTAAAGTTTAGCTTTAGTGGTGTATGTGTTAAAGCTGAGGCAAGATCAATGGTGTGTATTTGATCTAAGAAATGAGGACATGAGATGATTTCAAAGTGGTTGAAGTTTAACTGTGACTATTTGAATTTAACACAGGGAAAAACCATAGCTCTATATTTCATCCATATCTTTTGATAAAAGTAAATTTTTTTGATGCCATAAAAAGAAAAGTGGTAGAGGAATTCAAGGCACATATAGATATATAGATTTGAAGATATAAAAGTAAGTAAAATCAAATATATTTACTCTATAATTTGACTATGTGATTGTGTTTTATCTACAAGTGACCTGAGAAGGATATTTGAGCTTGTGTTGATGTTGTTTTGAAGTTTCATGATGAATTATATATTAGGGAGTGTTTTATACTCCATCAATATGTTATATATAGATTTTGGAAGGTTGATTAGTATATCTTGAGTATAAATAATGCTTAAGAAGTTAATTATTTGTTTGTTCATGGTGACTATATGCACTTGGTCAGTGTTTGAGATTGTTTGAGCATACGTAGAGGTGAGCTAAGTTGACTGTAATCATTTGAAGATGTTGAAGGGGACATAAGGACTGGACCCATGTATTTTAAAGTGGTCTCATGTTATTTTTGTTCTTGAGGGAGTGTTAAAGGAGTGAATGGGTTCACATGAGACCTATAAGAGCTACAAGGGTCTTATTAAAAGGTGTAGTTCCTTAAGGGTGACCTGTAGATGCTATGGCCATCCTATAGAGATTGTATTGATCCGTGTCTTCATGTGAAAGATGCCTTAAGGGATAAGGCATGCCTAAAGGCCTACCAAGATGGTGGTTATTATTGTTTCCAAAATCAGCCATGCTCATTTTTGGGACAACCCCTACAAAACTTGTCTATTTCATATTCTTTACTCTAAGTTCATCGTTCAAGACCAAATTTCACTTGTTATCAGGTGAAGTTGGCTAACATCCTGGAAAGGTTCACAACACTCCCTCGTCATGATTTATCAAAATATATGAAACTCATTGCAATGTCAATCTGATTAGGTGTCAGAATTTAACAATTTTTCTAGGTATTAGACATTTTTGGTTTTTCCATGCAAGAGCAGTAATTTTTTATGCTCTTGCACATTTTTGGTCTTTCTAGTGAAACAACGACAAAAATTTCCATCCTTGCAAGTTTCATAGTTTTCATGTAGGAGCGGCCATTTTCACTGCCCTTGTATATTTCTTCCTCCCTTTCTCATGCAAGAGTGGCAAAAATCACCGCCCTTGCATCTTTTTTTGCCAACATCATGCACGGGTAGAAAAAATTGTTGCTAGTGCATGATCTCAATTTTTGCACGCAACATTTATGACCACACACACTGAGTGGTTGGCATTAGTTTTGGGCCATTTAAATGCTAATTTAGTGTCTCATTTTGATCATTTAAAGTTGTCTGCTCCTCCTCCCTATAATCATTCAACTATGTCAATGAGTGGGTTTGCAATTTCTCCAACTTCGAGCTTAGATTTTTGCATTTCTAGGTAAGTTTTACTTCCTTCCCTCTTTATTTTTAGGTTTTAGTCTAGTTTTGTTTTTGTTTTATTTTGTTGTTTTGTTTTTCTTCTTTTTAATTTTTATTTTTCCTTCTCCTCCCTCTCTTCCTTGAAGAGGTGTTCTAGGTGAAAATTTAAAAAACCAAACCCGTCAGTCAAGTTTTCTCATGTAAAGGTGGTAATAATTGCCACCCTTACATAATAGCTTGTCATCCGTGTAATGGAGGCAATTTTTGCCACCTTTACCTAAGTTTTATACCCCATATGCACAGATGGCAATTTTTTCTTCCCCTGCATAAATTTAACCTATAAAGGTAGCAAAAATTGCCACCTGTGCATAAATGGATCTTACTTTCATACAGTGGTGATTTTTACTGATTGTGGATGTTTCCACCTCAATGTGCATCAGCAGTGATTTTTGCCATCGATCCCCCCCATATGCAAGGGTGGTAATTTTTGCCACCTATACAAACTTTCTCTCAATTTCCATAACTCTAAGAAATTTTTAGTTTCACTTTTCCAAGCCTGCTTTCCTTTTATTTTTTGGCCTACTCATACTTTATCCCTTTCAATCACATCCCCATGGTCATGATCATCGACATGTAATTTTTCTAGATTGCTAGTATTTCCCTGATTGTATGATCATGAATTTTATTGTAGTTTCACTTGTGGATCCTTCTTCATCGACATCTTCTTGATGAAAGCTCTTCTAGATGACTAAAGTTTCTTCAAAGAAGTTAAAGACATTGAAGTACAAGTATCAAGGTATTTTTCTAATCACCTAAGTTACTTCTAATTTTGATGAAATTAGAGATATAGAGATCAGTCACATGGATATGGCTGAGTTTAGGGAAAGAACTAAATCAAACAATCCCAGCCACAAAATGAAGAAGATAATCAAAAGTAATATGCATCTAGTATCTTCTTTCCCTGTAGCAGCTCACAACATAGAATTTATTCTTCAGTGCACTTAGTTATACAATAAGGATACTAGTGCTATGTTAGATGCTAGTAGTAATGTGGTGATTAGACTTGATCTTGAGTTCATTGATAAAGTGTTCATGTGTCCTCCTACTACTGAAGTATTAAAGCTTGATTTCATTGAAGCACAAAGAGAATAGGAGCAAAAAAAGTAGTCAATAATAAATGGCTCAAGACTCCAAGGGCAAATTTGTCAAGATGGCCATGGAGCTTTTCCAAAAGTGAATTTATAAAAGAAGTCAGTGACTTGATCACTCTTTTCAGCAGAGTAACAGGTTTGCCTTCTTCCTCACAGTTTCATGAATAGATGTATCCCTTCATTAAGATAATTCTCCAAGACAAACAAGTCATCTTCTAGGGAGAACAAATTAGCAATGCTTTGCACGAGCAATTGATGAAGGTATCCACTACCTTCAAATTTTACATGACTTCCTACCTGGTGTATATTGCAGCTTCAATGAGAACCTTTCTAGGTTTAACATCAAAAGAGATAGGAGAGTAACCCCAGTGTATCAATATTACTCTTAGTTGACATTGAAGGAATCTATTAATCATTTTAGAAGAGTGAATAATACTTTTTTTATGATATTTTTGTGTCTCTTTCATCCTTAATTAGAACAAAAAAGAGTGTCAAATGAAGCCTAGATAGTTGTGCATGATTTTAGATGCATGTTCTTGTAATTTCCTTCATTTTCATACCTACAAGTTGGTTTTTTCCAAGGTCATCTTTATATGCTTCTAATATTCCCTTCAAAAAAATTGGTATTGATGGAGCTATGAAGGCAGATAATTGTCATACATAATAAATAGATGGAACTCAAGAAACCCATCTTTAGGTTCATAATTGAAATTGGTAGGTTTTCAATGTTAACTGTTGGGAAAGTTAGAGTTATGGAAACTGAAATGCAGCTCGTGACCATGAAGCAGTTCAAAAAGAGACTAAATTTTGATTATAAGGGAATAAAGGACATAATTAAGAGGAAAATCCAATTTCGTAAGCCTAAGAATTAAATATTTTTGGATAGATCTAAAGACTATGCAAGATGTCAGAAAAATGGACTACATCAAGTTATTTCTTGAGTAGATAGAATATCTAGGACTTGTTGATATCCCTGAGAATCTAATAGACGATGAATATTTTATCAATAATAGATACCATGTTGAATAGGTCACCAAAGCCCCTCTTCCCCCAATCTAATGGTCACAAAAAGAGTTGACTTCCTTAAGGAAAAGATTTGAATCAATATTGGCAAACACCAATGATTGGTTAGCGAATAAAGGAATTACTTTGAAAGAGTTCATCATAGGATCAAAATTTGAATTTCAAGAGAAAACAAGAAGAAGAGCAAAAAATAGGATGAAGAATAAAAGTGATGTTCCTTCTTCTTCTAGGCCACATAAGCCTAGAATCATATTTTTAATGAAGAAATCAAAAGTTATGAAAAAAGAGCCAAAAATAGCAAATATGAAATTTGAAAAACAAAGCATTGAGGAACTAGTGGTAGAACAGATGGATACTAATGAAAGGAACATAGATCAATAAGAGAAGGAAACTCTATCTCCTCAAGAGAATGTGTAATAAGAAATAATCATTTCTTCTTTCCCACCAGGCATGCCTATTGTAACTCCTTTAACTATTTCTCTAATTAGTGTTCCCTCTTTTGGATTGCCCTCTCCTTCCAAAGTAATTTTTGACAACCCTCAAGGTACTTTTTGAGATATTCTTCATTTTTCAAGATCAATTCCTAGTTTGTCATCCCCATCTTTTGATATTCAATATAGTTTCCCTTTTGATCACTCAGTAGAAGGTGTATTTTTTCTTGATACTCCATCGATTATTTTCACTACTAGTGCAAGTGCAAATCTAGTAATTCCAACAATGGAGATTGATCCTAATGTAAGTACTTCTGCACTCCCACCTTGGTTGTCAGCTTCTACGCTCAAGAGGAAAAAACAAGCTATCTCTCTAGATGACTTTGATTTAAATAAAAAAGTGCCAGTAAAAGTCAAGGGAATCCAAATATTCTTTCAAAGATGATTGGGGATAAGGGACACAAATTTTTGGAAGTTACAAGACCTCCACAGGATGAAACTATTGAAAATTTTGATATAAGTGACTACTCTATCTCTAGAGTTGAGTTAGGTAAGATAACTCATGAAAGTGCTAACAGTGATATGCAATCAGCCATGGACATCTTAATTCATAAATTTGATAGAGAGAAAGAAATGAATGATCATTATAAAGCAATGGTGAAACAATTGACTACAGTGGTAAGGAGAATCACCTTCACTCTAGAAATAGTAACTCCAGAGGCTATTTCCATAGAAGACCTCATGATTTAGAAAGTGAAAAAGACCTATCTCAAGGGAAAAGTACTTGAAGAGTACTTGGACAAGATGCATGAACAATAAATTTCCTTGCTTACAGAGTTGTCTGAGAAAATAGGTAAAATGAGAAAAATAAGAGCAGAACTAGATGATCTTATTACTATTATTTCTTAGGATATTGAAATCATAAAAATGTATCTTGACAAGTGGATGGATAAGAAGTTAAAAATGAGCACTCTAATATCAATTGGTGTAATTGTTAATAGATAATTTTACACTAAAATTAAAGAAGCATTGATATATAGGAGTCAAGTGCTCAAAGAATTGATTAGTGACCTTGAATCGTCAAAGGACCTCAGTGAACAAAGCGATATCAATCTTTTGCATAAATTAGAGGAGCTGACTTGCAAGCTTACATCACAAGATAACCAATTCCTTTCAGTAGAAGAAATGATTTAGGAATTTGAAGGTATGTTTTGAAAGGAATTTGTAGATAAGGCATTCTCAATAGCCTCTGTGGAAAATATTTTGGATAATCAGTTAACTCTAGATAATCTAAAAAATAGGTTAACTAGCCATGCAAAATCAATCACAGTAGTGAGAGTTGCCATAATCAAGGCTAAGGTAATTTTCAAGAATATTGTTACTCCAGAAAGTATCAGGATACAAGCAGCTATCACCATGTACAATGTTCATGTGAAGAAAAATGGGGATATAAATTAAAAATATCTTTGGTTTAATTTTCATTTTTCAAATGCACTTTTGTAACCACTTTGGACATTTTCACATGTACTTTTGTCATGTGTAATTACTTATAAAAATATGGAAAGTCCAAAGTCAACAAGGACTCTTATCTTTGACTAGGTCAAAGTAATTAAGGTTTTTTCTAAGTCCTCAAGGCCTCTCCCTATAAATAAGGAGAGCCTCTTTTGTA
Organism: Torreya grandis; assembly: GCA_037957365.1. Taxonomy (NCBI): domain Eukaryota; kingdom Viridiplantae; phylum Streptophyta; class Pinopsida; order Cupressales; family Taxaceae; genus Torreya; species Torreya grandis. The sequence continues at coordinate 665,107 of JARHVA010001628.1, forward strand.
ATGCTTCTGGTTCTTTTGGTGATTAGAAGTAAAAACTCTGCCCAAATTTAAATGCTTTTTGAGACTTTAAACTTAGATTGTAAATCATATTTTATTAAATGAATGAGAAAGCAAGTGACTTTTCAAAATTTGTATTGGAATAACTTATGTTGTTTAGGAAATAGTTCTTATGTCCTTTTCCTAATACAATCTTATCTATTTGATTAAACAAGCAGAGTGAGTGAAAATAATCTGGAAGATGTTCTAAAGTTGATTATGGAGACTTTATGCTACTATAATTGTCTTTAGTTTATGTTTTGTTTTTTAGTACAAAGGATATTAGAAAGGCTTTAAACTACTTTTATCCTTTGTGGTTATATACTTTGTTGTAGTATTCAATGAAGAATTTGGGTTACACTTCATTCTACTATTATATAAATTATAAATCAGTAAGAGAAGCAATGATAGGCTTTGTACTCTCATGAGTTTCTGGTGGATTCAATTAATATCCAAGGGTTTTCCTTCACTTTGTAAACATCATTTTTGAAAAAAGAGAAATGGATGGTATGATCTCACCCCTGAGTTAATTTTTAGTTTAGAGTAGTTTAAAATAGTTTATAGGGAACCTCCCCTTGATGAGAGGAGAGATTTATCTCATTACATTGTGGTTGATATACCCATTTTGCCTTTAATTATTTGATGACAAAATATTCATCCAACAATTTTTTGGCAACTCTGTTGGGGAATACAAATGTACACTTTGAAGCCTCAAGCTTCAAATTGAAGCATTTCTAGTTCTTTTCCATTTTACACTCTGGCAAATCCATAGTATATGTGAAGCTCGAGATCTCAAGGTATTGTTGATCCTATATTTGAGTTGGTGAAACAAAATAATTTTGATATTTTTTCTCCACAATCTCACCTTCAGTAAACTAAGAGTTTTTCTCCTACCAACGTCAAATCTCCAATACCAGGCAAAGCTTTTAGTTTTAGTGATAGTAGATTTTTGTCTATACTTACCCCATAAAGGTTTGTTATCTCTCCTTTTAATCATCACATAATGGTAGCCCAAGATCCTTGAGGTAAAACTTTTAGCCCTCTCAATCTAACCCCACATTTATATGAACTACCTAGTAGTTCAAGAAAGAATTTTCTCAAGTCTATGGTGATGGGAAAGTTCACTCTGATGAGCATAGTGTAGTTTTTTGCATAGCCTATGGTGGGATAGGCATTGAATATGAAGATATAGTAGTAAGACTATTTATATAAATATTGTAAGGTACTGTCACAGATTGGCTTTACCATCTTCAAGCTCAAACTATTACTGATTGAAATACTCTCAAGGCCAAGTTTGAAGTTAGGTTTAAATCTATAGAAGATGCTCATGCCTTATTGGCTCATATTACATAAATTAAGAAGGAGCCTCATGAGCCTATGCATGACTTCATTGTGAAATTTAATAAGCTAAGGAATAGGATCCCTACAATTACTCAACCAACACCAGAAAATCTTAAGTGCTTCTTCATTAATTCTCAACTTTTTAAAGTAAGTTTTTTGTTGAGGTAGGCTGGCCCTATAGATATTTTTATAGCTTAAATTTTGGCTACTAAGGTTGAAGATGATCTTATCTTAGTAGGTATGATAAGAAAAGATTTTAATAAAAATAAATTTGTTTCATCAGCTAAAAAATTTTCTACAAGCATTACTGATTCTATGGTGCAAAAGCGAGAAAATGAATTGCTAGCTCTAAAAATTCAAATGGCCCAAGGTATATCTACTCCTTATCAAGATATATGAAGGAAGACATTTCTCAACCATTCATATCAAAGTAATGCTGCTAGAAATTAAGGGCAATCCAATCATCTTCCTTCCACACAGGGGAAGCTTGCCATTGAAGTAGCACCGGTCAACTCAATAGTTAGTTATTATGAAGCTGAACATGATCTCTCTTTCCAACCTGAGTTGGATCAAGAAGATGACGCTAATATCTTTGCAGAAGGAGAAGAAAAATTAACTAGCAACTCCAACATTAATTTTTTGAATTACCAAGATGAAGCTATAAAATAAGGAGAAGTGTTTGATGGATCATATGCCATTTTTAATAGGTCCTAAAATTAGTCAACTCAACAAGTTGATAAGGATAAAGTAGGAGAATAACTGTTAAATGGGGGAATTCACTGCCTTTTCAATCAAAGGACCCAGTGATCAATAAGAAAGTAAGTACCTCAAATAATCATATACCTTTTTCTTTGATTTCTCATACTAGTACCACACCAAATAAAAACTAGAATGATGGACTTCCTTCCTATATTTCTAGTTCATTTCAGTTATTTAACATAATTGATCATGCTACGAAGACCAAGATCCAGATGTTTGAAGTTGAGTATTTACAAGTCAATCTTGAATAGTTTGATAAATTAGATGAATACATCAAAAACAAAACCATCCCTATAAGACAAGATTTTTTAAAAGTGACTCATGATCCCCCAAAAAACAAATCCATCTAAAATAATATTGCCACTACTCCTCTTATTTCCCCCCAAAAAATAGAACCTTTATATGTTTCTCTATTGATAAATGGTCATAAATTGAGCAACTATATAATAAACTCTAGAGCTTTTGATAATGTTATACCTGTCAAGGTAGCAAATTCTCTCAATCTTACCTTAACTAAAGCTTTTGGGAGATATTTCTCCATGAAAAATAAGCAAGTACCACTTTTAGGTCAAATCAAAGATGCTCAATTTGCATTTGTGGCTTTTCTAGATAAGAGGATTAAAATGATGGTTTTAGTGGCTGATATTCTAGCTTCTTATGGTATTCTACTCGAACGTAATTTTTATAAAGACATAGGTGGAGATTTAAATATGGATCTGTCTGAAGCAAGGATACCTATTAAAAGCATCATGCAAAAGTTGCTTCTTGAGAAAGAGTCAAAATATATTGTCACCCAAATGTCAGACCCTGAAGCTTAAATTTTGTTTAAATCATTGAGAATGGGTAATTACTTTCTGAATATTGAAGATGTTTTTTGGCTCATCAGACGAAAGTTCATTAGGTGATAATTCAAAAAAATTAGATAGAAAATTAGAAGAATTGTTTAATCAAAGTTTAGGCAAAAAAGAATCTTCCCTCACTAATGAAGAGAAATATTTAAGAAGATCAAATTTTAATGATGTTTGGACTTTAGAATTTGATGGCAGCTACTCTTCTACCAATTTTGGAGCCAAAATTGTTTTGATATCCCCTCAAAGAGAAATTTTTCTTTATTCATATAAGTTGCAAATCAATAATACTAACAACACCACTGAGTATGAATCTTTGTTGCTTAGATTTAAAAGATGCTCATGCTAGAAGTGTTAAGATTCTTCATGCCCAAGGAGATGTTGAATTGGTGGTTTGTTAAATAAGAAATTTGTATCAAACTAAAAATAAAAGATTGTGACATTATCACAATCTTGTATGGGATTACATTGAAAATTTTGATGTTTTCAATATTTCTGTAGTGCCAAGAGAATTTAATAATCAGGAAAATTCATTGGCTATCTCCACAACCCTCATGGTTCCTCATAAAGATTTTAAAGGGAACAAGTACACTATTGAGCTGATCTTTCAACCAAGTGTACCTAATAATGCCAACCATTGGCAGGTGTTTAATGGTGATAATAAAATCATCACTTTTATGAAAAAGATGGATGGTTTTGAAGAACTTTATTTTGAAGGTAGTGAATCTCTTTCTTCAACTTAAAGGGAATAAAATTCTAAAAAGTTTGGTTTCTCTTGAAAAGTTATTTGATAAGCATGACAGGTATATCAAGCAGTGACAAATGGATTCGAGTTCTTCTAAGGAGTTTGATCAAATAAATTTGAGTACGAAAGAAAATTCTAAAATGGTCAACATTGGGAATTGTTACACATCTGATGAAAAGCTCAAATTCATTACTCTTCTTCATTATTACATTGATGTTTTGTCATATTATTATGATAATTTAAAATCTCTCAGGTGTAAAGAAATTTAGCATGAAATTTCTGTTAAATTTGGGTCATTGCCTCACAAGTAGAAATAAAGGTAATACAACCCCAAAATATCAGGTACTATCCTTTCTGAGATTCAAAAGATGTTAAATGCTAGAATAATTTTTCCAATCTATCATTCCACTTAGATCGTGAATATAGTTCTTGTAAAAAAAAAATGGAGAAATTTGTATTTGTATTTATTTCATAAACCTAAATCAATTTTCTCTAAAGGATAACTAGCTCTACCCATCATGGATCAAGTATTGCAAATAGTGACTAGCTCAAAAATGTTATCAATGTTAGATAGTTTTTCTGAGTATAATCAAGTGGAAGTCAATGAAGCAGATCAATATAATACTCCTTTCACTACACTTTGGGACACATTTACATATTTTAGAATGCCTTTTGGTCTGATCAATACTGGTGCCACCTTCTAGAGAGTAATGGACCTTGCTTTCAGAGATGAAATAGGGAAGTTTATTGTGGTATATCTTGATGACTTGACCTTTTTTTCAAACATCATCCTGATCATGTGCATCATTTACAATAAGTGCTAGAATGTTGTCAATAAAATGGTATTTCTCTTAATCCCAAGAAGTTAAGTTTTGGAGTTACTGAAGGTAAACTTCTTGATCACACTGTATCCTGAGAAGGCATAAAAATTGATACAAAAAGAGTCAAATCTATTCAAAATCTTACTCTTCCTACTAGTAAGACTGAAGTTCATTTTTTCTTTAGAAAAGTGAATTTTATACAGAGGTTCATTCCTAAATTTGCAGAGAAAACTCACCATATTATTGACATGATGAAGGGTAAGGCCACTTTCTATTGGACTGCAAAAGGCAAAGCGGAATTAAAAGATATCAAGAAAGCTATCACCCATGCCCTGATCTTAGTTTATCTCAATTGTACCAAAAACTTCATAGTATACAGCTATGCTTTTGAACACACACTTTCAACTATTTTGGTCTAATAAAATAAATAAAGTGCGAAATCTCCCATATCATTTATAAGTTGTTCTCTCAAATCTCATGAATTAAAATATTCAAACATAGAGAAGCATGTTTATGTCATGGTTAAGGCAGTAAAACATTTCTGATTCTATATCCTAAATTCACACCCTATTGTTCTGGTGCCTGATACAACAGTAAAATCTATTTTAACTCAACAGGAGTTTGGTACTAAAATGAGAAATTAGATTGCTAAAATTCAACAGTTTGATCTTGTTATCAAACCTACTTAGCTTATGTATGAAAGAGGTCTCTGCCAATTAATTTTTGATAACATACCAAAAGAAATAGGACATGAAAAAATAGAGGTTGAAGACATATCTACAGTTCTCTTTACCACTACTAATGATGAGTGATATTTCAATATCACTCATTTTCTTACCTATGATGAGTGTCCTACTCGTCTATCTTATAAATAAAAAAGAAATGTTAAGTTGAAAGCTGCTAACTATATCTTATGGGATAATGATTTGTATAAAAGAAGCCTTGATGGGGTATTTTTTCATTGCATGGATAAGGTACAATAAGGTAAACTTTTAGAGTCCTTCCATAATTTGGGTTGTGGAGGACATTTTTATACACATGTGATGGCTCACAAGATTTTTCGAGCTAGATACTATTGACCTACACTATCTCAAGATGCGTACACTTGGGTATGTAGGTGTGAGTTGTGTCAACAGTTTATTGGAAAACCTAAGTTGGCCGCATTACCTCTCAAGCCAGTGATGATTGAAGAACTATTTCGATAATGGGGTATTGATTTTATCAGTGCTGTGAACCCATCTTCAAGTGCTAGACATGAATATGTTCTCACCGTAACAGACTATTTTACCAAGTGGATGAAAGTGATTCTAACTAAGTATGCTACTTCAAAAGTGGTATGTAATTTTCTCAAAGAAAATATTATTTTTCAGTTTGGAGTCCCAACCAAGATTGTAATAGACAATGCTACTTGTTTCTCTTCTCATGAGGTTACTAAGTTTTGCTACTATTATAGGATTATTTTTTTCTACTCTTTTGACTATTATCTGCAAAGAAATGGTCAAGCAAAATCAAGCAATAAGAATCTGGTTACTATTATCAGGAAATTGGTAGATGATAATCAAAAAATTTAGCATAAAACATTGTTTGATGTTTTGTAGGCAGATAAGATTATGCCTAAAAGGTAAATAGGTATGTCACCATTTCAACTTCTGTATGGTTTGAATATGGAGATACCAATTACCCTAGAACTACCAGCACTGAAATTAGCAAAGGCAATCAAAGATCAAACTTTTAAAAATTCTATTGATAAAAAGATCATGTGTTTAACTAAACTAGAAGAGTAATGAACTATAGTAATGGATCGTATTACTGCACATCAAAATTAAGTAAATAAACTCTTTGACAAGAGAGCAAGGATTCATGATTTTTAGATTTGAGATCAAGTCTTGTTGTGGGACAAGAGGAGAGAACCAAAAGGAATACATGAAAAATTTGATTTCTTGTAGAGAGGTCTATTCACCATTCATCAATTCTATGGTGAAAATAGCTTTTTTCTAGAATATCAAGATAGAACACCATTCTCGCTACCTCACAGTGAGAAATATTTGAAACACTTCAATCCTTGAAGTATCAGATAAGTTCATTTGTACATTTATATAGTTTTATATTTTTATTTTTGTTTAGTTTTTCGTGTCTTTTTCTTTTTGATAGCTTGACTCCATGGCCCAATGGCATGGATGAAGGCACTTAGAGACTAGATTCTACTCCCTTAGATCATTTCAAAGTTTAGTCGATGGAATTTTCCCAATTGGAGCCAGCTATTGTTCTCAAAATTAGCCACGCTTATTTTTAGGACAACCCCTATGAAACTTTTCTATTTCATATTCTTTACTCTAAGTTCATCATTCAAGACTAAATTTCACTTATTCTCAGGTGAAGTTGGCTAACATCTTGGAAAGGATCACAATGCTCCCTCATCATGATTTAATAAAAAATGTAAAACTCATTGCAATGTCAATCTAATCAGGTGTCATAATTTAACAGTTTTTTTAGGTATTAGACATTTTTAGTTTTTCTATATAAAAGTGGCAATTTTTTATGCTCTTGCATGTTTTTGGTCTTTTTAGTGCAACGGTGGCAAAAATCACTACCCTTGCAAATTTCATAGTTTTCATGTAAGAGCAATGATTTTTTGCCACCCTTTGCATATTTCTTCCTCCCTTTCTCATGCAAGAGTAGTGAAAATCATTTCCCTTGCATCTTTTTTTTCCAACATCATGCACAGGTGGCAAAAATCACTACTAGTGCATGATCTCAATTTTCATGTGCAACATTTATGACCACACATGTTGAGTGGTTAGCATTGATTTTTGATCATTTAAATACCAATTTAGTGTCTCATTTTGATTATTTGAAGCTGTCTACTCCTCCTTGCAATCATTTGATCACACCAATGAGTGGGTTTGCAATTTCTCCAACTTTGAGCTTAAGTTTTTTGCATTTCTAGGTAAGTTTTGCTTTCTTCCCTCTTTGTTTCTAGGTTTTTATTTTATTTTGTTTTTGTTTTGTTTTTTTATTTTTTTCTTTTTTTTAAGTTTTATTTTTCCTTCTCCTCCTCCCTCTCTTCCCCGAAGAGGCATTCTAAGAAAAAATTTAAAAATATAAACCCGTCAGTTGAGTTTTCTCATGTAAAGGTGGAAAAAATTGCCACCCTTACATAATACCTTGTTATCTATGTAATGGTAGCAATTTTTACCACCCTTACCTAAGTTTTATACCCCATATGCACAGGTGGAAATTTTTGTCATCCTTACATAAATTCAACTTGCAAAGGTGGAAAAAATTGCCTCTTATGCATAAATAGATCTTACTTTCACATGTTACGGTGGCTATTTTTGTTGACCGTGCATGTTTCCACCTCAACATCCATCAAAAGTGATTTTTGCCACTGATCCCCCCATATACAAGGGCAGTAATTTTTGTCACCTATGTAAACTTTCTCTCAAATTTCATAACTTGAGAAAAATTTTAGTTTCACTTTTCTGAGCCTAATTTCCTTTAGTGTTTTGGTCTGCTTTCACTTTAGCCCTTTCAAGCACATCCCCATGGTCATGATCATTGACATGCAATTTTCTTATATTATCAGTATTTTCTTGATTGCATGATCATGAATTTTGTTGTAATTTTACTTATGGATCCTTATTCATCAATGTTTTTTTGATGAAAGCTCTTCCAAATGACTGAAGTTTCTCTAAAAAAGTTGAAGACAATGAAGTACAAGTATCAAAGTGTTTTTTCAATCAACTTAGTTACTTCTAATGTCGATGACATTAGAGATATAGAGATTAGTCACGTAAATATCAATGAGTTCATGGAAAGAACTAAATCAATCAATTCTAGCCATTAAATGAAGAAGATAATTGAAATTAATATTCATCTGGTATCTTCTTTCCCTGTAGCAACTCACAACATAGAATTTATTCTCTAGTGCACTCAATTCTACAATAAAGATACTAGAGCTATGTTAGATGCTAGTGGTAATGTGGTGATTAAACTAGATCTTGATTTTATCGATAAAGTGTCCATGTGTCCTCCTGCTACTAAAGTATTAAATTCTTGATTACATCGAAGCACAAAGAGAATATGACAAAGATCCTAAAAGAGAAAAAAAAATTATCAATAATAAATGGCTCAAGACTCTAAGGGCAAATTTGTCAAGATGTCCATAGAGCTTTCTCAGAAGTGACTTTATAGAAGTCGGTGACCTGATCACTCTTCTCAGCAAGGTAAGAGGTTTGCCTTCTTCTTCATAATTTCATGAATGGATGTATCCCTTCATTAAGATAATTCTCTAAGACAAATAAATCATCTTTTAGGGAGAATAAATCAGTAATGCTCTACATGAGTAATTGATGAAAGTATCCACTACCTTCAAATTCTACATTGCTTTCTAGCTGGTATATATTGCAGCTTCAATGAGAACCTTTTCAAGTTTAGCATCAAAAGAGATAGGAGAGTAACCCCAGTGTATCAATATTACTCTCAGTTGACATTGAAGGGTTATATTCATCATTTTAGGAGAGTGAATAATGTTTTTTTTTACGATAGTTTTATGTCTCTTTGATTCTTAATTAGAACAAAAAAGAGTGTCAGACAAAGCCTGGATAGTTATGAATGATTTTGGATGCATGTTCTTGAAATTTATTTCATTTTCATATCTATGGGTTGGATTTTTCCAAGGTCATCCTTATATGCTTCTAAGATTCCCTTCAGACAAATTGGTATTGATGGAGCTATGTAAGTAGATAATTGTCATACATAATAAATAGATGGAACTAAAAAAACTTAGCTTCAGGTTCCCAATTAAAATTGGTAGGTTTTCAATGTTAACCATTGGGAAAACTAGAGTTATAGAAACTAAAATGCAGCTCGTGACCATGAATCAGTTCAAAAGGAGACCAAATTTTGATTATAGAGGTGTAAAGGACATAATCAAGAGGAAAACCTAGTTTTATGAGCCTATGATTGAAGATGTTTACGTAAATTTGAGGACTATAGAAGATGTCAGAAAAATGGATTACAACAAGTTATCTCTTGAGAAGATAGAATATCTGGGACTTGATAATATATCTAAGAATCTAGTGGATGATGGATATTTGATCAATAATAAATACCATAATGAATAGGTCGCCAATTCCCCTCTTCCCCCAATCTAATGGTCACAAAAAGAGTTAACTTCCTCAAGGAAAAGATTTGAACCAATATTGGCAAACACCAATAATTGGTTAGCGAATAAAGAAATTACTTTGAAAGAGTTCATCACAAGATCAGAAGTTGAATTTTAAAATGAAATAAGAAGAAGAGAATAAAATATGATGAAGAATAAAAGTGATGTTCCTTCTTCTTCTAGGCCACATAAGTCTAGAATCATATTTGTAATGAAGTCAAAAGATATGGAAAAAGAGATAGTAATAGAAAATATGGAAGTTGAGAAACAAAGCATTGAGGAACAAGCAATGGAACAGATGGAGACTGATGATATGCACACAGATCACCAAGAAAAAGAAACTCCGTCTCCTCAAGAGAATGTGCAACAAGAAACAAGAATTTCTTCTTCCCCACCAGGCACGTATGTTGCAATTCATTCACCTATTTCTCTAATTAGTGTTCCCTCTTCTGGATCACCCTCCCCTTACAATGTAATTTTTAACAACCCTCAAGGTACTTTTGGAGATATTCTTCATTCCTCAGGATCAATTACCAATTTGTCATCCCTATCTTTTGATATTCAATATAGTTTCACTTTTGATCACTCAGTAAAAGGTGTAATTTTTATTGATACTCCATCGATTGTTTCCACTACCAGTGTAAGTGTAACTCTAGTAACGCCAATAATAGACATTGATTTTAATATAAGTACTTTTGTTCTCTCACTTTAGTTTTCAGCATATACACCCAAGAATAAAAAATAAGCCATCTCTCCAGATGACTTTGATTTCAATAAAATAGTGCCAATAAAAGTCAAGGCTCCCAAGAAGCAAAAGATTCTTTCAAAGATGATTAGGGATAAGGAACACAAATTTTTGGAAGTTGTAAAACCTCCACAAAATGCAACTATTAAATTTTTTTTATATAAGTGACTACTCTATCTCTAGAGTTGAGTTAGGTAAGATAACTCAAGAAAGTGTGAAGAGTGATATGCAATCAGCCATGGACATCTTAATTCATAAATTTGATAGAGAGAAAGAAATGAAGGATCATTATAAATAAATGGTAGAACAATTTATTGTAGTGGTAAGGAGAATAACCTTCACTCCAAAAATAGTAACTCCAGAGGCTATTTCCATAAAAGACCTCATGATTCAAAAAGCAAAAAAGACCTTTCTCAAGGGAAAAGTACTTGAAGAGTACTTGGACAAGATGCATGCATAGGGAATTTTCTTACTCATAGAGTTGTCTGAGAAAATAGGTAAAATGATAAAAATAAGAGTAAAATTGAGTGATCTTATTACTATTATTTCTCAGGATATTAAAATCATAAAAAAATATCTTGACAAGTGAATGGATATGAAGAAGTTAAAAATGAGCACTCTAATATCAATTAGCATCATTGCTGATAGAGACTCTTACACTGAAACTAAAGAAGCATTGATATATAAGAGTTAAGTGCTCAAAGAATTGATTAGTGACCTTAAATCATCAAATGACCTCTGTGAACAAAGTGATATTAGTCTTTTGCATAAGTTAGAGGAGCTGCCTTGCAAGCTTACATCACAAGATAACCATTTCTTTTTAGTAGAAGAAATGATTTAGAAATTTGAAGGTATGTTTCGGAAGGAATTTGAAGATAAGGCATTCTTAGTAGCCTCTGTGGACAATATTCTAGAGAATCAGTTAAGTTTGGATAATCTAAAAACTAGGTTAACTAGCCATGCAAAATTGATCATAGTAGTGAGAGATACGATAGTCAGGGCTAAGGCGATTTTCAAGAATACTATTACTCCAGACACTATTGAGATACGAGCAGCTATCACCATGTACGATGCTCATGTGAAGAAAAATAGGGATACAAATTAAAATTGTCCTTGGTTTAATTTTTATTTTTCAAATGTACTTTTGTAACCACTTTGGACATTTTCACATGTACTTTTGTTATGTGTAATTACATGTAAAAATATGTAAAGTCCAAAGTCAATAAGGAATCTTATCTTTGACTAGGTCAAAGTAATTAAGTCTTTTTCTAAGTCCTCAAAGCCTCTCCCTATAAATAAGGAGAGCCTCTTTTGTAATGCTTCTGGTTCTTTTGGTGATTGGAAGCAAAAAATCTACCCAAATTGAAATGTCCTTTGAGACTTTGAGCTCAAATTGTAAATCATATTTTCTTAAATGAATGAGAAAGCAAGTGAATTCTCAAACTATGTATTAGAATAACTTATGTTGTTTGATAAATAGTTCTTATATCTTTTTCCTAATACAATTTTATCTATTTGATTAAACAAGCAGAGTGAGTGAAAATATTTTAGAAGATGTTTTGAAGTTGATTATGGAGACTTTGTGCTACTATAATTGTCTTTAGTTTGTGTTTTGTGTTTTATTACAAAGGATATTAGAAAGGCTTTGAACTACTTTTATCCTTTGTGGTCATATACTTTGTTGTAGTTTTCGGTGGAGACTTTGGGCTGCACTTCATTCTACTATTATATAAGTTATAAGTCATTAAGAGAAGAAATGATAGGCTTTGTACTCTCATGGGTTTCTAGTGGATTCATTTAATATCCAAGGGTTTTCCTTCACTTTGTAAACATCATTTCTAAAAAAAGAGAAATGGATGGTATGATCGCACCCCTGAGTTAATTTTTAGTTTAAATTAGTTTAAAATAGTTTATAGGGAACCTCCCCTTGCTAAGAGGAGAGATTTATCTCATTACACTATGGATGATATACCCATTTTGCCTTTATTTAATTGATGATAAAATATTAACCCAATAGTTATCATGATTTCTCTATAAATAGTAAAATCAAAAGTGGTGATTTCTAGACTTATAAGACTTGGATGAGTGAGTGTGAATGTGGATTCATGTGAAGGAGATAACCTTTTAAAAATAAGGTATAGGTCAGTGAAGACTAGAAGAGAGAGAAGAGGATTATACATGCTAGTCTGAATAAGGTGCATAAGATGATCACATAGGTCATTAGACCTAATAAGCCCAAAAGAGGTAGAATGGGTGAGTTGCTCAAGAGGTCATTTGAGAGATTCTTGTGTGTGTGAATTATGGAGCAAAGGAGGGGTAGAGTGCCCTATAGATGAGTTGATAAGAAGATAAATTTGAGGACTATTTTTATGACTGATCATAATTTTGTTGGCATAATAGTGCTCTTACTATTTGAGTGTGAGTGAGGCAAGGTGAAGACTGTGTGAGATTAGTAGTTGATCCAAAATGTTGATCAGTGTGTGGACTATGTGTATGACCATTAGGTCATGTTTTTAAAGTTGTGACAGATTTATTACTATAAAAGATACATTGAGTGTGTAGAGTTGAAGAGTGGGGTTAGTTGGGATATGTAATGTGTCCTAATTGATTTTTGTGTACTGATTCAAGTATGTAATGTGCTTTGGGAAATAGGGAGTGTTGTGTGATCTAAAAGGTGGATTTGGATACATTGAGAGATTGATAATCAAAGTTTCATAATTAGGTGTTGAAGACATCAGTTTAAAGGTGGAGTTATTCAAGGTAGCTGGTTGGGTGGTTAATTGTCGAGGGGGTTTGTTCCTGTTTGCAAGGTGAAACTTGCTAAAAGTCTAGTTATTATGGGTGTTGAGCTAGACAGGTGTAGTAGCTCCTTGTGGGATTGGTGTCTCACTAAAATTAGGAATGGTATTTCCTTGAATAGTAGCTTGATGGTCTAAATTGGTTCTTATTTTATAAGATATTAGTCCAATTATAGGTTTTAGTGGGTTTTATTTCCCAAGAGGGTTTTCCACATATGACATGTATTATGTGCTTGATCCTGAATTGTCTTTGTTATTCATTGATATGAATGATATGTGCCTAACGAATGTATGAGTTGAATGATTAAGAGTTTGAAGGAATTCGAATTGAATTTGAAATTATCTAGGCTCACTGATTCACCCCTCCGTGCCCCCCCATCTCTCAGTGATTGTACCTCTAACAACAATATATTAAAATAATCTCCTATTTGATTATGATAAATAATTGCTTGTGTATTATAAAAATTTTGATAAATAAGATTAAAATTTATATTATACATCCTTATTTACCAAACTTCAATGTTGGTTAAAAAATCTATTTGTTCAAATAGTCATAAAAAATCTAAATGTATTCCTTATAACTAACATGCCATCACAATAAAATGTCAACATATCCATTTACATTTGTATGAAAATGATACATGCCAATGCTTTAAAATTATAATACCATAATATATTTATTCTTCTTGAAATAAAGTATCTTAAAAACCAATCAATCTCACAACCAATCAACAATCATATTTAAAATACCCAACATTAATACTAAAAATAGCAACTATGCCAATTCTAATCTGATTTTTAATCTGAATCACATGTATATATTGCCCAGCATATTTATATCCTTATTGATATCAAATTCAAAATATTTAACACAACTATCATAACATTATATCCATAAAGAAAAAAAACAAAATATTCTCTAAATATGTATTATATTGAATACCCATCATAACTAGCATGAATGGCTAATCATCTATACAAACCAAGTTTCCAACTTACTTAGAAAATAAAATGATTCTCAAGGAATACCATAAAATTTCATTCATACATTGAAATATCTTAAATATATTTCAAAAAAAACTTTAAATTATCAAATGCAAGTGGTCCTATCTTCAAAATGAGAGTTATTTTTAGACTTTTTACTCTATTTTCAAATATTATAAAACAATAGACTATAAGAAACTGAACCCGATCATTATTTATTTTTAACATTATAATAAAACCAAATTTATATCTAATGTAATATGTTCAACATTATCAATAACTGATGTCTACCATTCTCAAAAATTGTACGTAGAAAATTGATCTGAGCAATATTTCAGGCAACAGTTTTACCCCAATTGGTGGCAGAACTTTCAAGAGCCATAACTTTTACACCATAGCTCTGTTTGACTCCCCGTTTGAACCATTAGAAAACTGATAATGAGGGGAACATCATTAGATATCACTAAGCTCCACTCAAGGGGTTTTTACCCTTAAAAACCAAATAAAAGTACCCAAAATTTCAATTTTAGTAGTGTAGTCTAAAGTGTTTAAAAATAGTAATTCCTTGAATTCTGTATTGTTATAAATCATGGAAGTCAAACCACTTCATATCACTCGATATTGGTGATGTTACACATCCTCCTCCTACCTTAAAAATGTTTATAAATTAAGATGTAACTTGAAATGAAAAGGAAACATCTCTTCCCATAGATAGGCATATGTTGTATGTATAATTTTTTAGCAATAAAACATCTCTTCTTAGAGATAGAATTAATACAATTGTGTTGTTCTTGTTTCTTGAATTATCTTTCAACCAAAGATTCTGATTTTTGGATTCCTTCTTGATATCAAATTCAAAATATTTAACACAACTATCATAACATTATATCTATAAAGAAAACAAAGAAAATATTCTTTAAATATGTATTATATTGAGTACCCATCATAACTAGCATGAATGGTCAATCATCTATACAAACCAAGTTTCCAGCTTACTCATAACATAAAATGATTCTCAATGCATACCATAAAATTTCATTCATGTATTGCAATATCTTAAATAGATTTCACAAACAACTTTAAATTATCAAATGCAAGTGGTCCTATCTTCAAAATGATAGTTATTTCTAGACTTTTTACTCTATTTTTAAATATTATAAAAAAATAGACTACAAGAAACTGAAATTGAACCTGATCATTATCTATTTTTAACATTATAATAAAACTAAATGTATATCTAATGTAATATGTTCAACATTATCAATAATTGATGTCTACCATTCTCAAAAATTCTATGTAGAAAATGAATCAACACACTCAGATCTCTAAATCTAACAACCATTATTATATCATCTATTAAACCAACTCTCAATCTACTAGTTGAAATATCAAGATTTTACTTCAAAACCTAATACCCATAAAATACATGAGAATATAACAAACATGCAACCATTATTTGATAAACCATTTACTACCAGATGTTAAACTGACAATCAAAATCATCACTAAAAAGAAGATTCAATCTAATGATTTCCATTTAAACTCTAAAAATGTTTTGATATTTTGATAATATCAAAACCCATCTCTTGAAACTATAATATTTCTAGAAATTAACTTAGGCATAAATAAAATCATGTAGACAAATATCAACCCCAAAATATTTTTTAAATATATCCATCCATGAAGCCAAAAATAAACCTCAAAACCTTAAAGCTTTTCCAAGTGTAAATTTATAACCTTCTACATGCATATTTAAAGATTTCAAAATCATGTAATATTTTTAAAAACAACTCAAAGAGATTTAAATTCCAAAAAAATTGTAATTTTTCCTGGAAATTTTTTTAAAATGTTGTTCAAATCTGAAACTGAATGCATCTCACATGAGGAAACCAATCAATAAGGTATTGACTTACCTTGCCTAGAAATGCACCAAACTCTATCATTTATTATTTTCTTTTTTCTTTGTTAAGTGTGTAGTGTCATGATTTAACCTTTTTGAGAATATTTAAGGTTTTATTCCTAATTTAGTTAAAGGGTCTGAGTAGTAAAATTAATTAATAATATGCAATAATTAAGCTATTGATTTGTATAAATTATATTGTAATTTTGATCTTTTTAAAAATAGTAACAAGAGGTAGAAAATTAAACTTTGTTGGAAACTAAATGATACAACTAAGATACAATCTAATATTTGCTATGTAAGATTGGAACACTATCATAAATTGAGATCTAAATTTCATTTTTTGATTGGATAAGAGCACTAAAAGTGGATAGGAATGGCACTGGCACTCCAGTCCATCTCTGTTGCTATTGTCTTGAGGATCTAATCTTTCTAGGTTTTGTTCACTAGGTCTGTATGACCCTATCTATGAAGTTTCAGTAGATAGAAGTCTGTAGAGCTCTATGTAGAGAAAATTATATCTTTAAACCCTATCTTCTATTGTGGTTTGACCAATTTAGAGAAACAGACGGGTTAGTGTGTGTAAAATTAATTGAACATAGATCCACACCCCTTGTGTGGGCATGGTACCTACATACCAATACTCCAAAGAGGGATCAAGCCATATGTAATTATCCCACTTGATATGCTTTGTGTAATTAAATGTATGAATATGCAAAATGTTAAATGAGATGTGTTTGAGATGGCTAAGCACTAGTGTAAGGATTTGAATTGACTTGAAAGTATATAGATTAGTTGTGTGTATAGAATAGGGAAGATTTCTTGAGTATTATTTCTTGTATTATTATTTTCTTAGTAATATTTACCAATCCTTTCCAAATTATCTTTGAATGGGATTTTATAGGAATATAATAGTCATGGGTTGAATGTGATCACTTTAGGTCGATAAGGAAAACGATAGAAAACCAGAATAAATTGACCATTGGAGCCAAAAATAAAAATGGACAATAGCACCAAAAGTGGATAAGAGTGGCACCGATGCTATAATCCTATGGTGGCACTATTGTCCTAAGAAGATGGGACTCAGAGGGTAGATTAGTCATAGAAAAAGGGGTATGGCTTAGCTAAGATTAAGTTTGAAAGGTTATGAATGACTGAGAATCAGTGAAAAGATGCCTATAAGGGTCATGAGAGTAAGTAAGAGGGACTTAAAATTTGAGTGTCATTCGTCATGCTTAAGTTACCAATTTTTACATTTTATGTTACTACTGTAGACACCAAAATAGTGTCAACCCCCCCTTGGTTCCTTTCTAACTTCAACATGCCTAACCTATACTTTATTAATTTAAAATACTTATTTTAAATTAATCATCACCCTAGACTCCTCACCTTGGATACCCCGCCCCTAGACCATTTATCACCCTATGACAAATCTTAATTACCTAAGACCTATTCCAACTCTCCCACTAATCCTTGCACCTATTAAACCTGCCTTTGGACTATTTAACAATGATAACTGAGCTTGGTAGATGGAAGAATGGGAAAAAGGCTAAAAATAGCCTTTTTACCCATTCTCTAGCCACCGACGTTGGTCGACAGTCGATCGACACTAGCGGTATCACCGACGCCGATTGCTTAAAACTAAATTCTAACCTCTAGATCCCCCTGAAGGTGAATTCTCTTGCTCCCAATATCTGAATTCTCTTGCTCCTCAACTCTTTGCAGGCATCAACATTCTATCATCAATCTCTAAGCTAAGAAACTCTGCATCAGTCACTCCACACTTGATTGAAATGTTGCATGAGGTCTTTGGCATCAGCCATAACAGAAACAAGTCTTCTACACTTCTGGTTCTCCACCAAGAGCTAAGTATTCTTCTAGTTTATATTTCAGTATTCTTAGAGTGCATTGGTAATTAGTTCATTAGCTATTTCTGAGTACTGTTGAGACCAAATTTGGCTTTCTTCTTGAGAGGCTGAAAAGCCTTTCTTTTATCCTGACCCATTTTGACAACTTGTCTCCTACCTTTGTCCTTCCTAAGACTCTGTCCACTGTCCTATATCCCTGCACAATCCTTTTGAATCTCCCAGACCATTTTGTTGACCACAGACATAACCAGAAACCTATCCAAAGGCCCATTGCCCCTACCAACATTGGCAACCTACCCGATGATGGCGACATTGACCAATCGATGATGGCAGCCTAATCGACATCGACAACTTTACCAACTGACACCGACAGGACTACCGATGTCAGCAACTATGGAAGACTGATTACAGGATTTAGGTACGCATTATCTATTTCTCTTTAAGTCTTTCATTATTTCTTTTCATTATGGCATTCTTTTTATCAACTAGTGGATTGTCATCCCTCCAGGAAGTCTTTACACTTTTTGGATCGAGCATGTGCTTGGCAGTCCACCATATCTGTCTCTAACATTTTTCTATTTAAGTCTTATTCTCTCTACAGGTGTCATCCCCCACAGCCAAAGAGGAGCTCCTTCAATCGCTTGGATATGGTGTGCAACTTCATCCGAGTATCATCTAACCCCTGACCATTTATCTTTAATTTCTTATTTCTTCTGAATGTAAAAAGTGAAAATGAGTAGAAACATTCTGGCACACCCAATGGGACCCTAGAATTTTCCTTGGGTTCATTTCTTCTAAAGGTAAACTTTCATATAGGTGCATTAGAAAAAAAATTCTTCTTGCATCCTTCTTTTATCTCTTTATCTCAAAAAGAAACCATAAGTACAAGTTAAAGAGAACTTCTTTCTTTTTCTTCTTGTCACTTTCTCCTTGCATCTTAGAGTAGTGAAATTCATGCTCTTAACTTTTTCCTCACTTTTTGCATCTGAACAAAACATTTCAGTTTGGGTTTAAAATATATTGCATTTCATTCCTGCTTGAATGCATATTTATCCCTCACGCTTAGTAATTAAAAATGCATTATGAATAAATTGTAGTGCACATATGTTACACAACCTGACCACAAACACAATCAAACATCTAAACATACCTGAGACAAGGCTCAACTAGGATTTCATCACCTAGCAGATACCTTACCCTTCCTGGTGATCTTACTTGGATTTCACCACCAAGAGGAGAACCCACTCTGTTCTCTAGCAGAGTATAAACTATAGGGGAAGTATAAATTGGCTAAACAACCCAGCTTGGCTCTGGGATCGTGAAGTCAGGGGAGTAAGCTCCTAGCACCAGGCCACGTATGAAACCTAATACAGATTTTGAGCACCAAAACTTAATCCAAAACCAACCTTAGACTTCTTCTTTAGGACTCATTCCAAAAGCCCAACTTCCCAAACATATTCTTCTAAGGCATAAGCCACCACAATTCTAAAATTTATTCTTAGGAGTTTAACGTTTAGTGGTTGCTTGCTGTCATCTCTTTTTCTGTCTATATCTGACTTTTTGAGCTAGTGAGGTCACATTCTGAGATCCAAAAACAACTCAAAACTTTCTTCTTTCTTCCAAAAACTTTTAGTTTTTTGAGTTTCTAGAAATACACAGACACTGACATCAGTGTTACCACCGATGTCAGCAACCTTCTTTATCAACATCGGTTATACCACCAACCTTAGAAACTTTCATAACTGACATCGGTTACTTAACCGACGTCGGTCATTGTCAAAAATATTTCTTTCAAAATAGCAAGTTCAAAACCCGACTTTTTGGCTGTCAAACACACATTCTGGTTTTTTGAGGCTGAAACATACAATTTTTAGAACCTGAATCAAATTTTGCCTTGAATGGTTTTGACATGTATTCAAGCTAAAACTCTTGTTCACTACACAAGGCAACAACCACTTCCACCTTCACCCTTCATAACAAGTCCTCTAATGGAGTATCCTTTAGACACTAAGCGTACTCCAACTCCAACTCAACCCCCTATTGTTCTCATAGGGGATCAAGACTTCAAGAGAGTCTTTGAACTCAAATTCAAGGCTCTCCAACACTACCTCATGAGAAGCCAAACATGAGATTCTTTAGGTAACCCTATTCTTGGGATGCCAACTTCCTTAGTTGAAATGACAAATATATCAACAGCCTCTGTTGCTCAACCCATGGTTACTCAAGCCATTGCCTCAACTAATAACCCAACCATCACCAACGTTCAAGATTTGGCCTCCCCTTCCATTTCTGGACCTACCTCCATTGGGGTTTTCGTACCCCCTCAACCAGAAACAATTCAAACAAGTTAAACACCTTTTCAAAACTTGCTAGTTTCTATCCCACCCACTCTTGCACCCATAAATACAAGAGTGACTACCTATCCTCTAACTAGTGTTGCCACCATCCAACCCACTTTGGTGGCACCTAGCCAATTTGTGCCCCCCAACTCCATGGCACAAGTCCCCTTGACCTCAACATCAGTCCCCATAACAAACTATTAGTATGTTGTGCCTATACAAATGTAACCTAGCACGTCTTACGACCCTCCCAATTCCTTCCAGGTACCTTAAAACCTAGGGGGTGCCCCACCTGCCAATCCATCAGCTGATCTAATCAAGATGCTGATGGATAAGATGTCTAGCCTTTAGACATCTATTTCTAGTTCAAAGAATGTTCTTTCATATGAACAAATTTGTAATGAACCTATTCATCCTTTAGTCCTAATTCGACCATATCCTAGCCAATGAGAACTCCCCAAGTTTACTCACTTTCAGAGTAAAGAAGACCCACAACAACATCTACGAGTGTTTAGACACACTTGTTACCTTATAGCACATGATGATGCATTATTACTATACACATTTTCCATGTCACTTTATGGTGCCACCCTTAACTGGTATAGTTTTATTACCAGTCACTCTCTCTTTTCTTTCACTCAACTCGCCCAACTATTTTTTGACCACTTTTCAATCAACATCACTAAAAAGGTCTCCATCACGAACCTATATTCTATCAAAAAAATTGATGATGAATCAATAGCTGATTTCATTGCCTGTTGGAGAGAATTGATCAACCAACTCTCTTTTTCATTACCTCAAACTGAGCTCATTGAGCTCTTTTCAAGAGGATGTGCCAAACACATCTCATTTAATTTGTGGGTCCAAACATTTTTCACATTTGATGAAGCTTTCACCATGGCTAGGAAGCTTGAACTCTGTGCTATCAAAGAAGATAGAGTCAAATTGTGTAGTAAAAATACTAACACAAAATCTAATGACTCTTCTTCTTCCAGACCTTCTTCTCAATCCAAATCTAAGAGATCAGCAAATGATGTGGTCTTTAGGTCATCATCCTCTATCGCAACCAACCAATTCGAGCCCTCCACATCAGAATACATCAAAAGACAATTCCAACAATGATACGTACAGTGTCAATATACTCCAATTGGAGAATCATACGCTTCCATGTTGGATAAACTAGTCAAGCAAGGAGTCCTTAACCTCCCTCAAATTTGACCACCACCTCAATTTGATCCCTCACGGGCTATCCCTACATGGTATAGGGAAAATGACTTCTATAATTATCACCATGTCAAAGGCCATGACACAGACAATTATAAAACCCTCAAGAATGTTATTCAAGATATGTTAGACAAGGGGGATCTTATCTTAGATAACCCAAATGTGCCGCCTAACCAAAACATATACATCTTTAGGCAACTATTCCCCAACCATCCCCCTAGCCAAAACAATGTACAGACCATGGCCGATGATTCTCAAGAGTGTAATATACACATGGTCAACACGATCTCTCCTTTTATGTCTAATCAACCTCTCCCACAGTCTAAAGAGGTTAGTCAACCTATTTGTCTATCACAGGTAGAAGAGCTTTCTTCTCTTATTTGTCCATCACAGGTAGAAGAGTCTTCTTCTCCTATTTCTCCTCCACAAGTAGAAGATCCTTCTTCTATTATTTCTCCACCACAGGTAGAAGAGCCTTCTTCTCCTATTTTTCCATCATAGGTAGAAGAACCTTATTCTCTTATTAGTTATCCATCAACCTCTCTTATATTGGAGGACGCTTTGACGATACCAGCGTCGCTAGCCCCACCCTCATCCTTCTTATTACCTATGGAGGATCATACCTTTCCCACTCTTTTACCATAAGTAAAAGGCATGATCATCCCTGCCCTCTATCCTCTCGAGGAGTCACATTCTCTAATTCCTTCTCCACCAAGAAAAGAACTTGTCTCTTCACCTACTTCGACTGAAGACGATCTAGTAATGACTCTCTCACACCTCTAGCCCAAGATTGCTACATCTAACACATTTCTGGCCTCACAACCACCCACATCTTCTAAAAAACCAAAGCCTCGTCTAACATCTCCAAAACCATTCTCTCATTTGGCTGAGAACTTAGGATTTCTCCATTCGAAGAACTTAGAGCATGAGGCACTATAGGAGTAACTCAAAGCTCCTTATCTTACACATCCCATCTCATCTCGTACTAACGACCCTCCTTTGACAAAATCTCTCAAAGTCTCTGACAAAGATCAGGTTTCTACTTCCTAATCTTCAGAAGCTCAACTATCCACATCTGAACCTAAACCCTCACAAACATCCACCATACCAAAACCAGTTAAATCCCTTGGTGTTTGCCCCATATCAAACCTCACTCACCCACAAGTAAAGGTAGATTTGAATCTTGCCCCCCATAATAGTAGTCCTCACACCATATTAAAGAAGGCTACTAAACCATGTCAGAGAACTCCTCCACCATCATCATTGCCCTCCATTTTAGGCCCACATCCTTCTACCTTAATAGGAGTGCTCCTACTCCAACACCTAACAAGAACAAATTGCCTCCCTTACTACCTTTACCCACCAAAAACATACCTCTTCTAAAAAATTTTGCACCCCTCACAAAGAAAGTGTCATCTACATGAGTGGCCACACCATCAACCCAAAAGGTGGTACAAAAATCTTTCTCAACAACTCCCCAACAAAAGTCATCAACACCTAGTGCATCAACAAGCACGGACCCATTAGTGGGTTCATATGCTTTGATACTACGCTGACTTTTTCAAACTTCTAGCATCACTCTCCCACCTATTAAACCATTTCAACCTCTTAGATCAAAACCGTCCTGGTTCGATGACACTCAAATTTTCTTATATCATCGCACACCTGGGCATGATACTAAAAATTATTGTGCCCTCAAGGTTGTCATTCACTAATACTTGGAGAAAGACACCCTTCTTGTTGAAGATACTGTCAATAAATCTCTAACACCATCTCATGTCTCCCAAACCTCCTCACCTTCACACTCATCAACTCTCAGATCAAAACCATCTTGGTTCGATGACACTAAATTTTGTGTATATCATCACACACCTAGACATGACACTGAGCATTGTTGCACTCTTAAGGTTGTCATTCATAATCACATGAAAAAGGACACCCTTTTCATTAAGTATCCTCTTGACCCCTTTGACAACACATTGACACCATCTCATACCTCCCAAACATTCTCACCTAAATCAGGATCTCAATGCAAGACTATGGTCCCTCTGCCACCTTTGTCGCCTTTGCTCAAAATCAACACAATCAATGTGACCACCAAGTCACCAACCCAAAAGGATAAAGGGAAAATACATGTTTCTATCCCTTGGATATATCCATTTTTCAAGCCCTCACCACAACCAAAACCCAAGATTACTGTCTTGGGCACATCTTGACCAACATCCTTGAAGACAATCCCTGACTCTATGGTGAAACAACTTCACCAAACCCCTGTGAAGACATCTTTGTATGACCTCATTCAAAGTTCTCTACAACATCATCTAACATTGATCAAGGATTTACAAGCAGTGGAGGTCCAACTCAAGGACCCCCAACCACTGGCTGCTTTGATCAACTCATTACCAACCATTGCCTCCATCACCTTCAATGATTCTAAGATTCCAAACTACAATCTGGAAGATCAGGATCTCTCCCTCTTAAACTAACCCTATCACACAAAAGCTTCATAGGATGCATCCTTGCATTGCACTCCTTTTCAAAGAAGAGCTTCAACATCTTCTCTCAGTTATTCAACCCATTGATCATCCATAATGGGTGTCATACATTGTCCCTGTCACAAGCAACTAGGGGAGTTTGACCTTATACTGACTATCACAACCTTAACTAAACATTGACCAAACGTCAACCAAGCATCGACCAAGTATCGACCAAACATCAATCAAGCATCGACTGAGCATTGACCAAACATTGACCGAGCATCGACCAAACATTGACCAAGCATCAACCAAACATCGACCAAACATCAACCAACTAAGCATCATCTAACACGTGACCAATATGGAAAGAAGTAAATGAGGCAAGTTTGCTCCTAATTGACTCGGACCTTATATCATAATGCACAAGTATGGATCAAGGACTTATCATCTGTCTTCTCTTGAAGGCCAACCAGAACCTGAGCCCCTTAATGGCTTGCATCTGTGACCATTCTAATATTAATCAAGTACTCATTCACTTGATATTTAACTTGAGCTCATCCCTTGAGCAACCCCCTATCATCCTCATTCCTATTCCTTTCGACCTTTTTTTCTCATAAACATTAGTTAATCCTTTTTGCATTCATGCTTTGTCCTACTAAAAGGGAAACTCCTAAACCTCTATAGGCTAGTCTATGACTAAAACTTCAGTCAACAAAACAAATATCAAATTGGGATGCCTAACAAAAGGTCATAAAACTATAAATGTAGATTGCTCCCTTGAAGGACAGCTGCATAATTACTGTAATTGATAGACTCCTCCCTCAAAGGATATCTATTCAAATACATTCAACCATACAAAACAAAATATAGACCACTCCCTCGAAGGATAGCTATGCCTAAATTTTGTTACAAACATCACTCTCTCAGAAGCTTCCCACATCGATCAGCTTCACATATCCATGTAGACTTCCCGCATTGATCAGTCTACTAAAAAAAAATTGACTGACAAGCTATTGAGTCATGGACTTTCCTATAGTCATTCTCGAGGTCACCTATAAAAGGGGTAAGGTTATTCCTTCCAAAAAGGGTTACTCCATCCTCCCATATCACATAATCAAACCTATTACCCCAACATACCCAAGGGATTTTGAGCTCACTTAACATCAAGTGATTTGAATACTTCCTTAACACAAACAATGGTCAATGACGTAATGCATGGACGGGGATTTTGTTTGCAACAACTCTATTTATGCTATCATTATGGTCCTTGTCAATGAAAGAGCAATAGGCCTTTCACTTCTTACACCTTGGTCACATACAACCAAACCAAAACCCAACCAAGCCAACCAAACCTTTTTCAGACCACTAACATTATCATAACCTATTCATACTAGTTTCTATAGAAACCAATACACATGAAAACTATCGACTACATAATTTATATCAAGCATAAACCATTACTTGATGAAGCATAAACATACTCATTTCATTTTTAGCATACACCATCACAAATATGAAAAATTGCTAGGGATGAAAAATCATACAACTAATGTTATAGAATACATCATCACGTAATATGAAAAAGGCTATAACATCATCATACACTCACACAACCAATGTTACAGAATACACCATCACGTAATATGAAAAAGTCTGTAACATCATCATACACTCACACAACTAGTGTTATAGAATACACCATCACATAATATGGAAAAAGCTGTAACATCATCATACATTCATCATTTCAAGCATGTACCATCAGATATATGGGAAGTGTTAAACCATTAACATGACCAAACCAATTATCAACCTCTTTGACACTTCTTTCCTTCTGGGGAGAACTACATTGGCCTGATGCCCTTCAAATAGGGGCTATGTAGGTAGCACTCAATTGACATAGGGTCTTCTGCGGTTAGCTCAGCCATTTCTTCATTCATTCACCCAATCGTCTCCCTAATGACATCAGCCATCTATTTGTTTGTTCGTCTACCTAATGGACGAACCATATAACCTTTGACCATGACTCAACCTAGTCAAAAACCCAATCCATAAATTATCATCTTCTTCCCTTCTGGGGAGAACTACATTGGCCTGAGGCCCTTTAAACAGGGGCTATGTAGGCAACACTTAGTTGACATGGAGTCTTCTGAGGTTAGCTCAGCCATCCATTCACCTATTCATCTCCCTAATGATGTCGGCCATCCATTTGTCTGTTTGTCTCTCTAATGACGTCAGCCATCCATTCACTCGTTCGTCTATCTAATGACGTTGGCCATCCATTCACCCATTCGTCTCCCTAATGACGTCAGCCATCCATTCACCTGTTCATCTCTCTAATGACATCAGCCATCCATTCACCCGTTCGTCTCCCTAATGACGTTAGCCATCCATTCACCCATTCATCTCCCTAATGACATCGGCCATCCATTTGCTCATTCGTCTCCCTAATGACATCAGCCATCTATTTGTTTATTCATCTACCTGATGAACAAACCATATAACCTTTAAATAGGACTTAACCTAGTCAAACACCAAATCCATAACTGCCCCCTTCCTCCCTTTTGAGAGAACTACATTAGCTTGAGGCCCTTCAAATAGGAGCTATGTAAGTAGCACTTAGTTGACATGGGGTCTTCTGAGGTTAGCTCAGCCATTCCTTCGTCTGTCCATCTAATGGACCAACTATCTATACCAACCCAAAATCATGACCAAACAACCAGCCCTGACACTGTAGAAGTCACCTTAGATTTCTCATGGGGCACATTGGAGATCACGACTATCTCCTCAGACCATGACCACTTTTGAGACAACTATGCCTTGGTTGTTTTGATTACATATGCTACCTCACGAATAGTTAGCAAATTGTCCATGACCCTCACAAGTATCAGATTGCACTCCAGTTGATCCCCACTACTTGTGACATTTTTGTGTTTTCTAGGAGCACTTTCTGAGCCTGAAATAATTGGAACATGATGAATATTGGAGCTATATTTTTGATCATTTAACTCAATTAGCTACGACTAAATGCTAGGGACTAGTTATTTTGATTTTAGCACTCCTCGACCTTGACTTGTGACAATTTGACCTACCTATCACGTGAAGTGGTATATGCACAATCCCAACTATTGTAGCGTTCACACTCAAACTTCATCACATCCATCCACTATCTATCAAATCGGCACCTGATATTAGGTTACCTTCCCTCGACTCCCACTTTGAGGGAGAATACCTCATCCCACATTTGAAGCAACTTACTCTTATTTTTGTCTTGCAGTTCATCAAAAACAACTAATAAGACAAAAAAGGGTAAATGTAGACACCAAAATAGTGTCAACCCCCCTTGGTCCCTTTCTAACTTCAACATGCCTAACCTATACTTTATTAATTTAAAATACTTATTTTAAATTAATCATCACCCTAGACTCCTCACCTTAGATACCCCACCCCTAGACCATTTATCACCCTATAACAAATCTTAATTACCTAAGACCTATTCCAACTCTCCCATTAATCCTCATACCTATTAAACTTGCCTTTGGACCATTTAACAATGACAACTAAGCTTGGCAAATGGAAGAATGGGCAAAAGGCTAAAAATAGCCTTTTTCCCCATTCTTTAGCCATTGACATCGATCAATAGTCGATCGATGCCAGCAGTATCACCGACATCGATTTCTTAAAACTAAATTCTAACCTCTAGAGCCCCCTGAAGGCAAATTCTCTTGCTCCCAGGATCTGAATTCTCTTGATCTTTAACTCTTTACAGGCATTAGCATTATATCATCACTCTCCAGGCTAAGAAACTCTGCATCAGTCACTCCACACCTAATTGAAGCATTGCATGAGGTCTTCAGCATCAACCATAACGAAAACAAGTCTTCTACACTTATGGTTCTCCACCAAGAGCTAAGTATTCTTTTGGTTTATATTTCAGTATTCTTAGAGTGCATTGGTAATTAGTCCATCAGCTATTTCTGAGTACTGTTGAGACCAAATTCGACTTTCTTTTTGAGAGGCTGAAAAGCCTTTCTTTTATCCTGACCCATTTTGACAACCTATCTCCTACCTTTGTCCTTCCTAAGACTTTGTCCACTGTCCTATATCCCTGCACAATCCTTTTGAATCCCTCAGACCATTTTGTTGACCACAAACATAACCAGAAATCCATCCAAAGGCCCATTGCCCCTACCGACGTCGGTAGCCTACCCGATGACAGTGACATTGACCAACCGATGACGGTAGCCTAACTGACGTTGACAACTTTACCAATCGACACTGACAGGACTACCGACATTGATGACTGTGAAAGACTGATTGCAAGATTTAGGTACGTATTATCTATTTCTCTTTAAGTCTTTCATTATTTCTTTCCATTATGACATTCATTTTATCAACTAGTGGACTATCATCCCTCCAGGAAGTCTTTACGCTTCTCAGACCGAGCATGTGCTTGGCACTCCACCATATTTGTCTCTAACATTTTTCTGTTTAAGTCTTATTCTCTCTACAGGTGTCATCCCCCATAGCCAAAGAGGAGCTCCTTCAATCGTTTGGATACGGTGCACAAATTCATCTAGGTATCATCTAACCCCTGACCATTTATCTTTAATTTCTTATTTCTTCTGAATGTAAAAAGTGAAAACGAGTAGAAACAACTACATGTCACTTCCACCAAAGAGCTTACAAGGACGACTATATACTGTGCAAAAGCAACATTTGGTATACTTCAAGCAAAAATTAACCACCAAAGATTGTGTGTCATATTTTCATTTGATGTCAATTTTATCGATACATAGTTAGAGGTTTGAACAATTCTTATGTAATTATGCAAAGTTTATTCAATACTAAAATAACCCAAAAATACCATTATTAACCATTATTTAATGCATGTATACTAGTTATTAATGAGATGAAATCTACTATTTCAAATAAATCTCAATAAAATCCAATAGTATCAAAGTATACCCCATGCCATTTAAAATTCATTTGGTATCACTGCCAACTTAGCTTGGTAAGGTTTAAACCTATGTATTTTTTTAGTGGTGAATCTTTGTTAATTCATAAATATTCCATTTTTTGAAGTTGACATTTGAAAAAAAATTAGGGTAGTTGACAACACAAGATCACCTAAATTTTAGGGTTGAATTTAAATTTAAGGGTCAGTTCATCTACTTTTTAAAATAAATTTCATTTTATAAATGTATGTCACTAGTACCTCGAAAGCCAATCTAGTCAGGTTTATCACAATATATATATATATATATATATATATATATATATATATATATATATATATATATTGTCAAACATTTGCATATGTTGTCAAACACTAATAATTCAATGTCAAGCATATAGATTTTTCTATCAAGCATCAACATTTTTCTATCGAGCATCTAGGTTTTATTGTCAAGAATCAACATTTTATTATTGTGTCATCTTTTTGTTATCACATGTCAACTTTTCACTATCAAGCATCAGAATTATACTATTGGGTGTCATCATTATATTATTTAGTGATAGCATTCTATTTTTAGATAACTAAATTTTATTATCAGGCAACTACATATTGTAGACACCTAAAATTGGCCACCGATAACCTCTAACCAAGCTTTTGACTAATTTATAATAAAAATGCATAATTTGGCTTAAAAATACTAAAATGCATTAAATGATTTGAATCTATCATATTCAAGTGCCAATTTTGGCCAGAGTATCACTAAATCAAGTAATGCATTTTATGGGTTAGCTAACTTTGATCAGATCATTTCAAGTCAAAATGTCAATTTTGCACTGGGTGCTTTGGATTGCTCTCTTCTACCAAATTTATTGCATGAGACATGTGTCTTTGTTATTTTGTGTTGGTAACATCATAAATGGAATAATGGTTATAATGCATCTAACATCAACTTCTAATTCTAATCTAGTCAAATTTTGAGCTAACAATATGACATTTTAACTAATTTGATCAATTTGTACAATAATTTCCAAGATTTGCATCAAAGTTGACTAATCATGTTTAAGGTTAATTAAACCAAATCAAGATCTTAAGTTAATTTTTCATGTTACTTGTTGAATATTTCTTTTTAGAAATTGATATTAAATAACTGCATCATCAAAGTGACATCATTTTTTGAAAAGATAACCCTAGGACATAAATGTATAAAATATTAGGATGAAGCCCTTTCATGCCTCATCAATGCCTTCCATGCCTCATAAATGCCCATTTTCTCCAAATCATGATGATATTATTTATAGATTTTATTTGCATAATTAGATTAATTCATAGCCACACATCTCAATCTTGTGATAGATGGTCATGATTGATCCTGAACCATTTTGAAAATCTATAAATAGAAGAGTCATGAACATCATTTTGAAGCTCTCATAAGCCAAATTTATCATGTAAAAATGAATTATAAAGGCCATTGAATTAGTTTTATAATGCCCAAATATTGAGCCAAAGCCATCACAAGCCAAAGGTACCAAGAGGAGATGAAGGTACCCACACTCCATTGAAGAAGATTTCTTCAAGCACAAGCCAAGCAAGCCACTTCAACAAGCCATTTGAATCATCCAAAGAAGGTAATAAATCATTTATTTTTTTCATTCTATTTAATTTTATTAACTAAACTTACCCTAGTGTCTAGGCTTAGAGATGTATGCTTGTTCAGTGTGTCTCTTTTATTTTATTTTTCATTTTAGAACTAACATAATACTAACCACTTGTCTTGAGTTAAATTTTTAGTTCACATAATGGCATGCTCAATGCAACCAAACCCATCACATGTATGAATAAGTTCATTATGGAACTTTAAAATCTTCATTTGGATTATTAAAACTCTTGAAATTTAGTTTTCTAACTTCATTTGGTCAGATTTTTATCTTCATGGGTTTACACAGTGATCATTGATGGTCAAAGGAACTATAGACAGTTGAGTAAACCATTGATGGTCATTTTCAACCATTGACGATCAAGTGAAACCATCATCGATCAAGTATAACTTTTATTGATCACTTTTTCTACTTAAAAACATAGACTCGAGATCTAATAGGTCATTTTAAAATGCTTGGTTTGGGATCATACAAACTCTATTTTTGATGATTTATTTTAAAACCACATGTTTTCTCCTAAATTTTCAAAATTTTATATCAGTTTAGATTCAAGTTACATAGTTTTTTCAAAAAAAAATTTAAAATATATTTAAATGTTTCTAATCTAACACATTTGCTTTTGGGGTGATGCATTTGGGTAAACAGATAACCATCGACATTATTTCAAACTTAAAATAACTTCAAAGCTAAAGGACATACTGACTTTTTCATTTTAGGACCAACTTGAAATTTGTTAAATCATTCTATTTAGACATCTTTTGAATATTTAAAATGAATTAGAAACCTTATTTTTGAGCTTAATAAAAAAATTAGATGCTTAAGTGAATGCTTTGATAATTATGCTTTCAAAGTTACAACTTAAGACCAAGGGATCAAAATAAAACCACCCAAATTTTCATTTGGTGTTTAAAATTAAACTCATTTATCCAGGTTTTGTATTCAATAGTTGCTTAACTTTTTTTTTATTGGCAAAAATAGGGACATTGCATATATGTTCTTCCATATGTCCCTTTTAGGGAACTTTTCGAATCAAAAGCACCATCCTTATTGTAAACATGCCTAGTACAAGGCATAGAAATAATGTCATTTAAAGCATTCCCTAAAAACTTGCAATAGTATTGGGTGACTTTGAGACAACCATAAAGTCTTTTTATTTTAAGTCATTTATTTTATGCAAACTTGGCTTATGAGGGGGATTTTATCACCCCTCATAAGTTCTATAGGGAAGCTTCCCAAGGTTTCATCTCTTGGCATTGACTTCATCACCCCCACTAGGATCATAGGTTTGAGTGGTTAAACCACTTTTTAGTGTTGGGGTTAAGCATCGGGACGTATTTGCACATTGGATATCATACTACACTGAGCAAGTGACACATGTAGTAGTTGTAAAAAGGACAAGACCTTTTTGTAACAAGCCAGATGTCACAAACACCCAATTAAAGTGTGTTTATTTTGCATCATTTGACATGAAATTCATTATATAATTGATCCATATAAAATGTTTTAAAACCAATTATTTTTAGTCCACCCCCATTTACCACACCTTTAATAAGAATTTGGATGATTTACTTGTATTTTGTCATTTTTTGCTTGGTGTTTTGAGAATAAAACTAATATATTTATTTATAAACCATGTCAAAACCAATTTGTTTATACACCACTCCATTTCCAAGGAGATGTTATGATAGAAATTTTACACCACACTTGTGCCTTAAAATTTTTGCTAAATTTGTTTGTGTGTGTGTCATTTAAATTGTGGAGTCATATCAAACCATTTTTTCTTTGAGTCTTTGAAACATAACATTGATCACATCATTCGAGCATGATTACATTGTTAATATACTCAATTTATTTCAAAAACTTATTTATCATTGTGCCAAAAACTATTTGTTTCAAACCATGTCACATCATCCATTTGGACTTTATTTATGTGTCCTATTATCCAATCTTGTTTAGCTTGTTTGGTCCAATCCTAGTTTTCAACGTTGAGTTTTTAATTAACCTTGTCAATTTTTGGATTCAAATATTGATTGATTTCTATTTAGGCCTTAATTCATGAGGTTGATACATAAATATTTCTATTTTGGGTTGTATAACTTCAGTTAATTAATTACCCAAATTAGAAGACTATTGATCATTTGTTTATTTTTAGAGCTTGTCTTCATCATTATTTATGTCTTTATTTAGGAGAACACAACCTTTTCTTCAAGTCTTTTTTTTCTTTTTCCTTATATCAATTGATCATGTTTATATTTGATTATGTGTGTCAATCTATGTGAAAGTTGTTTCTAAACTTGTTAGATTAAATCAAATCACATCAATCTTTTGTTTCAAGCCTAAATTTTGATGTCATTTGGCCAAAAGTCCTAGAACAACATATTTAAGCATAACTTTTGAATTCACATTTGGAAAAAAGACCTAGAGACTATTTTCCCTTTCTTAGTTTAGACCTTGTTCGAAACACTTTAACCTAGACCTTTGACATATTTATTTTTATTCAGACACCTAACCTTTTATGTGTATGACATTTGATGTTAGATTATTTTATGCCAAATCTTATCACAAACCATTTTATAGATACAGTTGTATTTTTAGATTATGTTGGAGATACAACTCCACTTTTGACCTAATTAGACCAAGTTTTAACCATTTATCTTTTAGACATTGCTTTTCAAAGTTTACAGAACTGTAAGATATTTTTGTTTTTAGAGATTTCATCATTAATGTGAATATATTTATCTACACTTTTGGTAGAGTCACATACAATCCAAGTTATGATAGAATGCCTACATAAATTGACTATAACCAAATGTCTACTTACGATCCAACTTGAGACCTTGATATGAAGAGGCTTGTGAGGAGGACTTTATTGAAGACCCAACTAGAGACAATGTTGTTTGGGATATTGATCCATACCCTCTTTATGATAATCATTACATGAAACATAGTCAAGAACCATACTATGATCCAACTCAAGATTGGGATGATATGGTTTATCAAGAAGACTTGGACACTTTGGCTTGTGCAAGCTATCAAGCTCCATGATGCCATTTTATTCTCTACCCCTCGACTACCCCTAACCCTCTTTTAGATTACATGAGATACTAAGCTCCATAGTATCTAAAGAATACCATTATCATTCCAAGACATTATCCTTTGGCTCATATAAGTAACCAATCTCCACAATGCCCTATCATTATCCAACCATAGGCCATTCCTGATCTAGTACCCAGTCAATCAAAACCTCAACCGATCTCATCATTTAAAGACTAAGTTATGTTCAAAATTGATATTTTCCATCTAATTGGAAACCAAGGCCAATAAAACCAACCAATCCAAGATATTTTTATTGAACCAATCATTTTTTATAAGTCAACGTATGATAAATAACCTTTCAATCCTATACTTTTTATCGAGGAGTCTCACTCTTATGAGTCAGTCTTTGTTGAGTCACTTAATGATTATAACTAACTTTAGTAAAATCAATACCTCAACCATATGCCTATGTTTTAAGGAAATCCCCATGATAATCCATTCTCTAAGGAGTTGTTATTTTTACCTTTTTGCCACCATTGAGGAGTCTCACTTTGACAAACTAGTCTCTGTGTAACCCAACATGCCATCATAGGCCATTACTTGTCCAAAACCAAATGTTCAACAAGACTTCATTGTAACAAAGTACCCATTAGATGAAGAAACAAAATTAGATACAAATTTTATTATTGAATCAACATTAGATTTATCATTAGAATAAGAATCAACATCAGTCTTACCATTGGATTTAAAGTCCATTAAGTTATAATCAGATCCATAAATAAAATGCAATCATGGTTGTTACAATATTGTTTATAGTGCATTGTATATTAATATGAATACATTTGTGATCCTTCTATAGTTTTTAAGAATGATTACTTTAGCATCAACACAAGTTATCTTATTATATTCTATGAATATTATGCTACCAAAATCTATTCCATTACCATTCCACATGCCATTACCACCAACAAATCTATCCATTTCATTGACATTCCACCTCTATAAGTGTCGATTGAGATTGATAAAATCACATTTTATTGAACTACATCCATGGTAATATAGCAATTGAAGAAGAGTAAGGAGTCTAAGACCAAATTCATGCAAAAGTAGAATAATATCCCAGTGAAATATTTTCAGAGGTGTTAGGGGATAATCAAAGTTCAAACTCAACATCTTTTAGTGAAATGTTTTCAGAAGCACTAGAAGACAATTAGAGTCAAAAACCAATGTTCAATACTGAAACCTTCTTAGAGGTGCTATGGGACAATAAAGATAACTTCATTGGTGAAAACCTCATTGAGGCACCAATAGCTGAGCATAAAAATCCTTCACTATTTGATGAAGACAACATCAAAGATTAAATCAAAATAGCTTTCAATATATAATCTAATTAGATGGTAGCTACTCTCAAGCTCAAACAATATAAAAATATGGTAGTCTTACCAAGATCATCTTTAGAGGTCTTCAGCCCTGCTACAACCAAAATTATGTCAAATCTAGGATCAACAACATTACATGTGACTGAAAGTCATGATCTTCATTTGTCTCGATACTATTATACATTCTATTATCATCTACCATTCCATTTCAAAAACAAACCTATCATCCAACATTTATCCCTATTTACCATCCATGACCACACTTTCATTTACAAATACTACAAATGTACTTTATCTTAATGCTTGAAGGAATCAAAATCAATGACCAATGAAGATCACAAAAAAATTCTTGAAAATAACATTTACATCTAGATCTAGAACCAGTTGTTGATAGAGCAACTATTCAAATGAGGTGTGGGCTAGTAATTACCATGATTGATTATTATATTTGTATCATTTATTGATCAAGATGTGCATCTCTAATTTAGTAAGAATAATAGAATCTTATAACTTTTACCATACCCAGGCCAAACACATCCACCACCAATAACCATCACCCAGGCCAAAAACATGTACCATGTCATTTTATTTACCATATTCGTTTTGACATTGTCACATTTTATAGTCAATCACCTTCTCACTTGAGGGAAACCCTCTTACCATTTTATCCAATCTATCAAAACATCATCGTTATCCTAAGTAACATCATGCTATCTTACTATTCCATTCTTATCTAGACTAAATCTTATTTTAAGCCATCCTATCCAATCCTATTTTGATCTTGGTTCCTTTAGTTCTTCCTAAACTTTTTTTGAGAGGAATTTGATCATGTTTCAATAATCAATCAAATCCATGTTTAAATAATAGTCTATGAAAGTAGTGTGATAGTTTAACTAGCAATATATCTTTCATTTTCCATCCTATATCAAGTTTCTTTATGTGAGCCTGATTATTACCACCTATAGACAAATTAGTGTTTTAACAGTCTTGTTACTAATTATAACCATATATGAGAAAATTAGTATCATTGACCTATGTAGTTGTATCTTATTTATAACCACATATGATAAAACTAAGGGCAACACATATTTATCATACATTACCACATCACCTTACCATTCTTGTTTTCATTTGACTGGTTATTTGCTAGATTTGGGAACTTGTGACCTAGTTAGTTTCTCTTTGCCTTTTATGTTAGATGGAGATAATTTTATTTAAGGTAATTTTATGACTATTTAGGATATGTTTAGTTTATGTTGAGGTCATCTCAATCCCCCTTTCTATGCACTCTCACTATTTTATGAGTAATCTAAGCCACATTCTTGCCATTTTGTGAGCAACTTAAGCCAATTCTCTCACCATTTTATGAGTAGATATCTTATCATTATCTAACAAGTTAAGATACCTCAAAATTAAAAAAACATTCAAATATTTCAAAATTTAAAAACATTTATCTTATCTAAGCCTAGTCAATTATCCTTGATTTTCCCTATTAGGGCATGGTCATTATTAGAATGTTTTCTTTTGCTTTTGTTTTCAATCTTTATGTTTGTTTGTTTATTTAAAGTTATTTGATTGTGTGATTTATATTTGTTTATTTGTTTGTTCGCTTGCCTATTTATTTGATTTTAACATTATTTCCTTGACTAGTCTATATGTGTTCATTAGGTAATTCTTACACACATTATTTTTGAGTCCATCCATATTCGTACATCAACATTATCATCATGTTTTATCATTAGTACATTATTTTCAAGTTTTTATTAGATCAAGATTAAATTCTTGTGCATATTTTAGGATAATTTTCATGGTGCTCTATCATGATGCATATCATCATGTGCCATAATAAAAATCAACTTCAGGAAGGTCTACAAGCAACAGAGCCATATAAGTTTCTCCTTGACACCTTGAAAAATCTTCCCATTCATCATGATCAATCAACCTAATCACCATTCTAGTTGTATCATTTATAATAAGGATGAGCATCTCCTCATTGGTAGGTATAATTTAATCATTCACATTGATCAATATTATTTTTCATATCTTTCATCACTTTGCACCTGCTCATCTTTAACCTGTATACCAAGTTATATCCTTAAGTTATGCTTGTTAATTAACCATAATTGGGACACCATCATCTTTATCCAATCCAGGTCTTCTTAATGATTGTAACTACCTATGGATAAATCATTATTTTTGACTTTTATTTATGATTATAACCACCTTTGAGCAAATTAGTAACTTTTCAATCAATGCATGTAAATATTTTGTCTTTTTGGATTAATCTTAACCATGGGTTAATTCCACTTTTCTTATTTTTTCTTTTTGATAGACCGTCCATCCACATATGTGATATCCACTCCCTTGAGGGGGCATCATCATAGGCTTTTTGAATACCATTTGGAGCTTTTTATAGAATCATTATCTTCTTTTTGGCATACAAGCCTTTAATTATTATTTAAAAAGACATTATTGTTCTTATGGTTTGTAACATCTTCCTAAATAGGAGAAAACTATAGACACCTAAAATTGGGCATCGATAACCTTCAACCAAGCTTTTGACCAATTTCTAGAAAAAATACATAATGTAACCTAAAAACATTAAGACACATTAAACATTTTGAATCTGTCATATTCAAGTGCCAATTTTTTGCTAGAGTGTCACTAAATGGGGTAATGCATTTTATGGGTTAGCTAACTTTAATCAAATCATTTCAAGTCAAAATGTCAATTTCATACCTAGATGCTCTAGATTAATCTTTTATACCAAATTTATTACACAAGACATGTACCTTTGTTATTTTGTGTTAACATCCTAAATGAGATAACAATTCTAATTCATCTAATATTGACTTCTAATTCCAATTAAGTCAACTTTTGAGCTAATAATATGACATTTTGACCAATTTGATTAATTTGTGCATCAATTGCCAAGATTTGCATCAAAGTTGACTAATCATGTTTAAGGCTAATTAAATCAAATCAAGAGCTCAAGTTAATTTTCTATGTAACTTGTTGAATATTTTTTTTGAAAATTGATATTGAATAATTGTATCATCAAAGTGACATCATTTCTTGAAAAGATATCCCTAGGCCATAAATGCATAAAATATCAAGATTAAGCCCTCCCATACCTCATTAATGTCTTCCATGCCTCATAAAATTCTCTTTTTTTCTCAAATCATGATGAGAGTATTTAAGGATTTTATTTACATAATTAGATTAATTCATGTTCACACATCTCAATCTTGAGATGGATGGTCATGGTTGATCTTGAACCATTTTAAAAATCTATAAATAAAAGATCCATAAACATCATTTTAAATCTCTCATAAATAAAATTTATCATGCACAAATGAATTCCAAAAGCCATTGAATTAGTGTTATAATACCTAAATATTGAGCTAAATCCATCACAAGCTAAAGGTGCCAAGAGGAGATGAAAGTAGCCACACTCCATTGAATAATATATATTGAATCACAAGCCAAGAAAACTACTTCAATAATCCATTTGGATCATCTAAAAATGGTACTATATCATTTGTCTTTTGTATTCTATTTGTGTTTTCCATTTAGTTTTGTTAACTAAACTCCCCCTAGTGTCTAGGCTTAGAAATTTATGCTTGTTAATATGTTTCTTTCTCTTTGTTTTTCATTTTAGAACTAACACGATACTAACCACCTCTCTTGATTCAAATTCCTAATTCACATATACCATTATTGGGAGACTACATACCATTATTAGGCATCTACATACCACTATCAAGTGACTATACTTTGGTGTTGGGCAATTGCATTTCAGCTTTGGGTGACTACATTCTACTATCAGGTGACTAAATTCTACTATTGAGTGACTACATACTTCTATCAAGTATCAACATTCTAAAATCGAGTGTTAGCATTCTACTATCAAGCATTATCATTCTACTATTGGGTGTCAACCTTCTATTGTCAGGTGACAATAGAATATCATTTGGGAAATCACTATACATTAAAAAGCTAAAATAGATAGGTTATGGAGTGACAAAAAAAGAATAAAAAACTTCTCAAAACCTAGATATTTTTTCATATTTGGATTCTTCTTAAAAATTTATGCAATTTCAAAAAAATCATCATAATCTAAATCCATATGCAAAAGTTACAACCTTGGAAATCTAGCAGCTCAACATTGCACATACTAACCACCAACTGCATGATGTAGTTAACCAACTACTGATGCTATCATCTGATTGCATGATGTTTTTAGTAGATATCATGATACAGTTTTTTGATAGCATAATGTATTTGGTGGTTAGTATTTACAATGCTAACATGTCAGCTTTTCGAAGCCATAAATTTTGTATACATACTAAGATTTTGATGATTGTTTTTTTTCTATATTTCATAAATTTTATAGGAATCCAAATATAAAATAATATTTAGTTTTATGAAAGTTTTTTATGCCATTTTTTCCTTTACCCCAAACCTATCTATTTTATATTTTCAATGCACATAGTGATTTCTTAAATTGTATTTTGTTATCACCTGATAATAGAATGTTGATGCCTGACAGTAGAATATAGTATCCTGATAATAGATTGTAGTCATTGGATAGTATTATGTTGATATTTGATAGTATTATATTGATACCTGACACTATAATGCTAAAAATCTTTATTCATCATGTTCTATCACTTGATTTTCTTACATAATTAAACACCTTCCAAACTGATTTGTCACTATTTTGAAACTAATTTGCCTAGAAACCTCAAAGATTTTTTTTATAGACCACTAAAATTATCCCTGACCTAACTTCAAACCCAATAAATTAGTTACTTCAAAATACAATTCCTATGATCCACCACCTTAGAAAATCACCTTGATGTAGCCTTAGCAACTTAACACTTAGGTCCAATACATAAGTTTTAGTTCTTAGATTTTAGAACTTAGGATTTAAATATAAGATTCAAACCTTAATATTAATAAATTTGATATATATATATATATATATATATATATATATATATATATATATATATATATATATATATATATGCCTTAAATAAGTCACAAATTCCATCCACAACATGTAAAAATATAAGAACTATATGAACTGTAAATGATAACAAAGTCATATATCATTTTCATATTATATTGAAACTTTATGATTTAGTTAATCACAAAAAAAAATTGAACCATAACCTTTCAAATATCATTGTTCAAACAAATCATGTGAAATAAAAAAGAACATGCAAAGCTGTTCACAAATAAACATAAACAAAATTATTGCATTATTTTTTAATAAAATAAACAAGTATAAGCCATAAGTATTATTACTCACATGACCAAGTAAAAGTATTCACAACTATCAATTTGCACATTTTATCCATATAAAACTGAAGACATCTTCTTTATGTCAAATTTATGCTTTCAAAACCAATTTTTAATATTAGAGTAATTTTTTTAATTAAATATAGTAGTCATAATATCTATTTAGCATAATAATGCATATTTTGAATGAATCAATGGACTTGAACCCCCATAAGCAGTTTTAGGTGTTACAACATTAGTCATCAATATGGTATAATACATTATAAGTACACTTAAATTTTCAAAAAAGAGAGAGGGTACTAAAAATAGGCATAACACTGACAATATTTCTTGTCAATTTCAATAATGAAATAGGGTAGCAATAATAAATTCTCAATTAAATACAAATCACCTTCGAGTTTAATCTAGGTGTAATCATTTCTCAAACAACTATACACGAACCCCTTTAATAAGATAATTTTAAGAGATAAAATGTTTGGTTAGCATGGCATAATGAATAGGATATATTAGATAGATAAATTTAGGTTAGATGTAAAATCTACTACAAAAATCTCAAATACAAATTCTAAAAATCAGTAATACTTTCAACTCATTAATAGCAAGCTCATGTTAATTTATAAATAAAATATGTGATCTTTATCATATAAAAAAGCTTAACATAATTTCATACTTATAGTGGTATGGTAGTATCTATATACTTTAATCTCTCCATAATGAATACTTCACCTGTGTAACCAATATTGATCCATTCAAAACAAAAAAGAAAAAGAAAAAAAACAAGCCAAAAAAAACAAAAACCAACTAAAAATAGCTATTGATAGAAAAATTTAAGATTATGTCCATTGATTGAATAATTTATCTATTTTTCATCAATATCTTGTAAATGAAAATCATTTTCTCAAGTATAGCAACAATATTTTATGGTCCCAACCAAAAAGAATCAAATTTATGGCATTTTCTTGAATCTTCATAAGCTTTGTTCAATAAAAGACAAGGTCACCTGCTTTAAATTTTTTTTAGATATTTTCTTGTCAAAAAAATTCTTTAACTTTTCTTTATCCTTCTTTAATTTTTGTAATGTTGTAGCTTTAATTTTATCTAAGGCTATCAAATCATTAGGTCTTTGTTTAAGTAGATCAGTATCTCCTAATAAATATTGTAAAGTAATACGAGATGAAATATGAATTTCAATTGGTAAAAGTGGCTTCAAACCCATAATTTAATATGAATATATAATACCGATTTAATAATTGTATGATCAACCCATAATGCCTCAAAAATATTAATATTCTAATTATTTTTATTCTCACAAACTATTTTCTTCATAATGAAAATCAATTTTTTATTTATTGATTTAGTTTGTCCTTTTCCTTGAGTATAACACTTTGAGAA
Organism: Torreya grandis; assembly: GCA_037957365.1. NCBI lineage: Eukaryota > Viridiplantae > Streptophyta > Pinopsida > Cupressales > Taxaceae > Torreya > Torreya grandis. The sequence goes on from JARHVA010001628.1 coordinate 706,891, forward strand.
ATGACTTGATATAATAAATAACATCCTAAAAACTATAAATATTTATTAGAGATGAATTAAGGGACATTATCTGAAATGATTTTATATGGAACATCAAATCTAGTGAAAATCTTTTTTTTTTAAGAATGAAATGACTTTAGTTGTAACAAAACTTGTAAGTGCTTTTGACTTAGGTCATTTATTAAAATAATATGTAGCAATTAAAATATATTGATGTCCAATAGAAGAAAGTGGATAAGTATCAAAAATAAAATCAATTCTTTATTTTTTAAATAGTTTTTTAGGAATAATAAGATTTAAAGGCATTGTTGGTAGTCTATCCCTATCAATAAACAATTGACATTGCATGCAAGAACATACCAACTTATAAGTATTCTGAAATAATATAGACCAATAATAACCTACATGTAAAATTTTATTATTTTTATCTTTTATTGTATGAAGATCACTATAACTTTTTTCATGACATCCTCTAAAAACTTTTTTGGTTTGATGATGAGTCAAACATCTTAATAGTACACCATCTCTATTGATATAAAACAAAAAGTTTTCTAATAAAAAAAATTTAAGGCTTGAATTCTCAAAGATCATCTTTGTATTTTGTCTAAATTATTAGGAAAGGTCTGATTTTGAAAGTTATAAGCTAAATTGTGATACTAATCATTCATCTCATTTCCAAATTTGAAAGATTTTGAAAAGTCAACAATTTTTTCAAATTGAAAATGAGATTTAGCATTTAATGAATCACCAATAGATAAAATTAGAACATTTATATTAGAAGAGATATTTTCAACTAAATATTTTGCTAGGTTATTTCCCTTTATATTTTTATGTCTCGAATTTCAGATCAAATTATTATATTATCAAAATCTATTTTGCTAACCTTCCCTGAATGGTGGGTTGTTTCAAAAGATAAGATAAAATAAGTACATTATACTTACAACAACTTTATTTCCCATCAATAAATAATGACATTTGATTAATGAAAAAACTAAGGATAAAAATAAATTTCAATGAAGGGCTATCTTGTTTCCATATCTTTCAAAACCTAAGTCATATAACCAATAGGTTTTTCATCATTGTTTCCATCACCTTGAGTGATCACAACACCTATGGATTTATCAGTTGCATTTATGTAAATAATGAAGGGTCAACTTAAATCTAGATTAATAAATACATGTGCACTTACAATGGAATTTGTAACATTATTAAAGGAAAAAATCTACACCTGTATCTCACACATATGACTAATTTTTCTCTAGCCTAATTTGTAATAGATTATATTTATCAACAAAATATAAAATGAATTTACACATGAAATTAATTTTTCCAAAGAAAGATCTAATACTAGATTGTTCTTTAGGTGGTGGAAGCTCCTTGATTTCTTTAATATATTTAGGATCAATCAAAATACCATATTTATAAATAATATGTTCTAATAATTTGCCTTTAGTAACACAAGATATATTTCTTGGGGTTTAAAAAAATTTGGTACTTTCTACATCTTGTGAAAACTTCACAAAGATGATTTAGATGTTTCTTTATCTTTTTAGAATGGATTGTAATGTCGTCTAAGTAACTTGAATAAAAATACAAATTAAATCATCAAAAACTACATGTACATCTCTCTAAAAATTAGCACCTGTATTCATGAGATTAAAAAGCATCTTGTTGAAATCAAAAGTTCCTCTTTGAGTAGTGACAGTTGCCTTATGTCTATTATCTGGATTGACAAATATTTGATTGTAACTATAAAATAAATCAAGTAAATATATACTTTTATATCCTCCAACTTTTTGAAAAATTTAATCAATACTTGGAAGAGGAAAACTATCCTTTACACTTGCCTTGTTTAAATCACTAAAATCTACACATAATCTAATATCATCATTCATTTTATGCATGGGTAATAATGTGGCTACTCATTTAGAGTTTTTTACATGATAAATGACACCACCATCAAACATCTTATTGATCTCTTTATTTGATGGTGTCTTTCAATAAAGGGCTTATCCTTCTTATTTTCTGCCTAATAAGTTTAAACAAGGTTTTATAAGGATATCATGTTTAATAATATTAGTATTATAAACTTTTAGGTCTTTTTAATACCATGTAGTCTTCTCCTTATCTCCTAATACACCATCCAAAGGAATAAGATGCTTAGTCAAATATCTAGCTTTACCTATGTTAGTTTTTTCTATCGAACCCATAAAGAAAATTTAGCAGCACTTCTCAGTTGATTCTTTACACTAACCCCTTGAGATTTGGGAATGTTCCTTCCACTATTTTGTTCTTTATCCTTAGAAGGAATATTTTTACCTGAATACTTTATTTAAACCTTCTAAAATTTTCTAAGTTCATCTTTAACTTTATGACATTTGGGTAATTTATTCGAGATCTGATTCATTCCTTTGAAATACTTGCGAATAAAGAAAATGACCCCTTCATGTCTTGAAATAATATATTTTCCCTTTTAACTTTTTTGATAGATGTTTTTAAAGAAAGAAGGATGTAGAATGGTAAATTAAAAGGAATAGAATGATTAAAATAATAGATAAAAACACAGAGGGACCAATTCACAGCATTCTCCCTACCCTCCAATATAATATATTGCATGATATGAAAGGCCACATCTCCATAAGGTCTTGCTAGAGACTCTCGATCAAACCCAAAATGAAACACCTCCAAAGTTTCTCTCTCTAATATAAAACTATGTTTCTCCTTTTTATAATCTCTACCAGTATTGTATACTTTGGTTACCTCCATTTCTAGCCCAATGACATGAGCAAGCAAGTCTTCTATAATATCAAACATCATCCCATCAATATTCAACATTCTATTATCCCATGAGTCTATAAATAACTATAGTACATGCTTATCTTAGAATTTTATTTGCTACATGAAATTAGCCATTCCACATATTTGAAAAATTTACAATACCTCCTCATTTTTCACTTCATCTGACATCTTGGGATCAATTTTGTTTGGGAGCCTCATGAATGAATGGTAAAACCTACTTTAGATCTTTGAAATGAAATAGGGATTTTTGGAAATCCCTAATTAAAAAATGATTTTCCCACTAAAATGCCTCATGCTAATCCACTCATTATTATTATTATTATTATTATTATTATTATTATTATTATTATTATTATTATTCTTTAAGTCTTAAATATACTTTAGGCTATGGTGTCTCCTCCCTAGATATTCGAGAATCTTCTCTCTAGAGTTATACAAAAAGATTTAAGACTTAAAACTATAATGGTTCATAATATTTAAAAGAATTAAAACCTTGATAATAATGTTCCAAAGAGCATTACCCTTGCAAGTGGAGAGGACACCCACACTTAAAAATAAATTAGATCATCATAAAATAAGATTATGAGCTTCCTCATCTATTTTCTAATAGATATCTTGAGGCAACTCATCTCTCACTATCTAGATATTGAAACCAGTAGAAATCACTCCAATGTTGGTGAACCAATTAGCAACATTACTACTTTTTTGGTACACATGTTGAATGAATACCTCCTATCGAGACTCTAAAATATTGATGACCTAATTATTTAGTCAATTGTATCCCCCATAGGGAAACAAGTGCTTCCACCTAGTGATTAAACTTTACCTCCATATCTCCAACATAGAAAAAAATAAAAGATCCTTGTTGGTCTCTCAAAATTTCTCCTCCTCTTGAGGGCCCTAAATTTTTCTTGGAGGTCCCATCAAAGCTTAATTGTATCCACCCAATAGGAGGAGATTTCCATTTAGTCATCTTTCTTATTTCATCTTTAGGATCAATATTCCCAAGACATAATGAATCAATTTTCCAATTTAAAGTAATTTGTTTTTCATTCATTTACAAATATTTACCTTTTCCTAAAGATATCACTTTAAAATTTTTAATAATGGAAAAAACAAATTATGTTATCATATTATTGTATTTACCTTAGGTTATTTACTAAGGTAATTTATGTTGGTTAGTTGCCTTAACCACTTTGGTTAAGAGGTTAGTTGTTTATTCGGTCTTTGCTATTTCATGCAAGTCAACGTAGGTTAGTTTTCTTATACCAGTCTCATGCTTCATGGGTATTTCATTTGTTTGCCTATTTAATAGGCCTTCATGCTTGGTTGAATACGTTGAATAAGTGCTCTGCTATTCTCAATCTTATTTTCTCTCTGTGTTTTGTTTAATCTAATATGGTATCACAGCCTATGGTTTGTAGACCCTGAGTGGAGGTTTGTGGAAGCCAGAGAGAGGTCGGTGTCTTGCCGGGGAGGAGCTTCAGGGGCCCAGTGGAGAGCCGAGGAGAGAGAAAGCATCACAAAATTTGGAAAACTCAACCAGAAGGTCTGAAAATTGCCAGGAAGCATCAGAAGGCTAAATAAGACCAAAAGGAAGTGAAAACAAGCTGTTTTAGAGGCTCAAAAGCCTCTGTTGAATTTCTCTATGCATGGGCACCTTACGAATTCGGCAAAATCAAAAAAAATCATTTCTTCATCTTTTTCAGTGAAACAAAGGTCTAAATTGCAAGTTAAATCAAAACTAAGACACTGGTGAAAACGGTTTGCAATTTGGTTGAGAAACAGGCTCAAAATCTTCGCTTGAAGTTTCAGAGGTAGGCCAATTTTCTGATTGGCTGAATTTTTTTATAAAATTTTTAGCCTAAAGTTTTAATATTTCAATTATTTTTTTTTTTTAATTGAAATAAATCAAAACTTTAGCCAATAAGGGTTATTAGGGACCTACCGCTGACTAATAATCACGGAAGCGTCCGGAAAGCTAAAAAATTTATCATTTTCTGGGTTTTTTATCTGGATGTCAATGGAGAAAGAATTTTTTAAATCGGAATTATAGTTTTTTTGATTTAATTGTTTCAGTGGTAGAATTTTTGTGATCTTGCAAATGGTATTGAGTTTGTTGCTGAAAACAGATAAGGTTGTTCAGTGTCAATATAGAATCAGTGTGTAGAAGGAATTAAAAAAAAGTCATTATAGTTTTTCTGATTTTATCATTTTTGTGAAAAACTAGGTAAAATGGCTAGTATTCAACCCCTGTTACTACTAGATTCTAAGAAATTGACTGGCAAGAACTTTAGTTTGTGGAGTCATAAGGTTTTGACAATATGTGAATATCTGAATATTGATCAAATAGTGCTCGATAAAGAGCAAAGGCCTGCCACTGCTACCAATGACTATGATAAATGTCATCGTGAGGCTCTCATGTTGTTAAAATTGTCAGTAGCAGATAATCTAATCTCAGAGGTTAGAAATGTGACTATAGCATCAGATTTATGGAAAACTTTATCTTCAAAATATCAGGCTTCTGAAGCCGGTAGAGTGTTGTATTTGAAGAATTTGTTGTTTTTCACTAAGATGCAGGAAGGTGGCTCCATTTTTGAGTTTTTATTGCAGATCAAGGACATCAATGACCAGTTGAATAAGTGCTCTGCTATTCTCAATCTGACTAAGCAGTGCAGAAACCTATTGATGAGCAAGATTTGATTGCTCTTGTTATGCAAAATCTTCCACCATCATTTGAGTCATTTGTGGAGTCCTTGCACATAATTGCTGAGATGCAGACTTTGGATTTTGAAACATTGTCTACATTGTTATTACAAAAGGAGAGACGACAGGAGCAGGCAGTGTTGTCTACATCCACTTCCATAGAGAGTGCATTCTTTATCAAGGAAAAGGGTAAGCAGTCTGGTAAAAATAATTATCCATCAGAATCTTCACAAGTAAGTGGTAATAAGAGATCTAAATGGAAATGTTTTTACTATAAGAAACCTGGTCACCTTAAGAACGATTGCAGGAAAAGACAACAGGGCATGGCTAACCCCAAAAAGAAAGCTCATCATGCAAATGTAGCTGAAGGTGAAGGCGAGGAATCACCAGATTCTGCTTTCATGGCTTCCAGTGGTAATTCTGTGGTGGATCGAGCTTGGTACTTTGATTCAGGGGCATCTCACCATTATACATGCCATAAGGACTGGTATGTGGATTTTGTTGAAGATAACAGTAGTAATGAATCTGTATCTTTGGGAGATGGTACAACATATATTGTGAAAGGATTCGGTAATGTTCATATAATTTTTAATGGTATAGTAAATTATACATTCAAAAATGTTAGGTATGTACTGGATATGAACAAAAATCTTCTTTCAATCAGTGAGATCACCTCAAAATCTAATTTTGTTGTAAAATTTCAAGAACAACAATGTTTAGTCACCACTAAAGATAACAAGATTATTGCTATTGGGATCGGTGAGAAAGGCTTGTATAAGCTTGCAAATCCAATCAAAGCAAAGGAAAGTGCACTTGCAGCGATTGATATCACAAGTTCACTATGACATGAAAGGTATGGGCATTTGAATTTTCAGTATTTGACTACATTGAGTAAGACTAAGATGGTTAAGGGGATTCCTTATATTCGGCATAGTCATCATGTATGTACTGGATGTCAGTTGAGGAAGCAAGTTAGACATTCATTTGATGTTGGTAAAGCTTCGAGAGCAAAGGGAGTATTGGATTTAGTACATACGGATTTGCATGGTCCAATGCAGACACATACCCCTTCTGGTGCCCGTTATTTCATGTTACTGGTTAATGATTTCTCTAGGAAAAAGTGGGTATACTTTCTAGTGAAGAAATCTGATTGTTTTTCTAACTTTCTTACTTGGAAAGCTATGGTTGAAAAATAGGTAGGACGGACAGTGAAATCTCTTAGAACGGATAATGGGGGTGAGTTCATCTCAAAATAGTTCAAGGAGTTTTGTGCCACTGAAGGCATACACAGACAATACACTACACCTTACACTCCATAGCAAAATGGAGTTGTGGAAAGGCATAATAGGACGGTGATGGACATGGCTCGCTGTATGGTCCAAAGCATAAATGTCCCATACAGGTATTGGGTAGAAGCAGTGAATACAGCAGTATACATCCTCAACAGAAGTCTTACAAAGGCTTTGGAGAATATGACTCCAGAGGAGGCTTGGTCAGGTCAAACTCCAAATGTAAGTGATTTCAAAATTTTTGGTTGTGTAGCTTTTGCAGTTATTCCTAGTTAAAAGAGAATAAAATTGGATGCAAAAAGCAAAACATACATGTTTGTTGGATACAGTGATCAGTCAAAGGCCTACAAATTAATTAATGTTTCTACTAACAAAGTTGTGGTAAATAGAGATGTCATAGTAAATGAACAAATGCCATACTTCACAACAACTGGTCAAGTTTCAAATATTGAGTCATTATTATCTAATGATTCAATTATTAGTTATAATGTGAAAAGTGAGCAGGATTCTTGTTCATCAGTGGAATCACATTCCAAGGAGGGAATTGATACAGGTCATTGTGAGGTTCCAACAGAACAACCAAAGAAGCCAAAGTGGTATACTACCACAATTGAAGCACTAAAAGGAGACTTGCCACAAGGTGTGGAAGGTAGAAGACTGAGATCGGGAAAGCAGTTTGGTAATAAAGGTGAGCATGTCAATCTTGCTCTAACAACTGCTGTTTCACAAGTATTTGAGCCTAATTCTTTTTCAGAGGCCAAAGGGAAGTCTGAGTGGGAATCAACTATGCAATTGGAATATGATTCCTTGATGAAAAATAAGACTTGGAAGTTGATGAAACTACCACTAGGAAAGAAATCCATTGGTTGTAAGTGGATTTATAAGGTAAAATACAAAGCAAATGGTTCCTTGGACAAACACAGAGCTAGACTTGTTGCAAAAGGTTATGCACAAGAGGAAGGGGTTGATTATGAGGAGACTTTTACTCCAACCACCAAGATGGTAACTTTTTGTTTGATTATTGCTATTGCTCCTTAGTTTGGATGGCAGGTGCACCAAATGGATGTAAAGAGTGCTTTCTTGAATGGAGATCTAGAGGAGGAAGTCTACATGGTTCAGCCACATGGTTTTTAGGTTCATGGTAAAGAACATCTTGTTTTCAAGTTGATCAAGTCCTTATATGGACTTAAGCAGGCTCCTCAAGCTTGGTATACAAAAATAGACTCATATCTTAGGGAGTCAGGTTTTAAAAGGTGTAACTCGGAACCAACTCTCTATGTAAAGGTGTCTGGTGATGATATCTTGATTCTCATTATATATGTTGATGATATAGCCATCACTGGGAGTAGTACTAGTCACATTCAGCAAATGAAAGCTGATGTTTGTACTTTTGACATGATAGACTTAGGACTACTAAAATACTGTTTAGGTGTTGAGTTTTGGCAAAGTGGTAATACTGTATTCATGTCACAGAATAAGTATGCTAGTTCATTGCTAGAAAGGTTCAGAATGATGGATTGTAATCCAACTCACACACCTATGGAAGTAGGAGCTAAAATTTCAACAAACATTGATTCACCTCTGGTCAATGAAATAGTGTATCGGCAGGTAGTGTGTAGTCTCATTTACCTCACTACCATCAGACTGGATATTTGTTTTGCAGTGAGTTTTCTATCTCACTTCATGTCTAAACCACAGGAAGTCCATTGGTTAGCTACAAAATGAGTATTAAGATATGTCAAAGGTACTCTTGACTTTGGCAAACTGTATAAGAAGTCTGTAGATTTTGAACTTTTAGGATATTTTGATTCTGATTGGGCAGGTTCAGTTGATTCAAGAAAATCTACAACAGGGTATGTTTTCACTTTTGGTTCAAGAGTTTTCTCATGGCAGAGCTAACTACAAACTACAGTGGCATTATCTTCAATAGAAGTAGAGTATAAAGCTGTGGTCAGTGCAGGTTGTGAAACCATGTGGATAAATAAAATTTTGGAGGATCTTCAGTTTGAGTCATCAAAGCCTACTCTAATTTTTTGTGACAACCAAAGTTTTTTGAAGATGGTGAAGAATCCAGTATTTCATGCCAGGACCAAACACATTGAGGTTCACCATCATTACATCTGATAGTTGGTTACAAATGAAGACATCAGTCTCTTCTACTACCCCACTGTAGCCAGCTGATATAATGACCAAACCACTTGGTACAGACAAGTTCATAAAATTTAGAGATAAACTTGGTCTTATTTCTGGTTTAGTCATTAAGGGAGGGTGTTAGCATATTATTGTATATACCTTAGGTTATTTACTAAGGTAATTTATGTTGGTTAGTTGCCTTAACCACTTTGGTTAAGAGGTTAGTTGTTATTCGGTCTTTGCTATTTCATGCAAGCCGACGTAGGTTAGTTTTCTTATACCCGTCTCATGCTTCACGGGTATTTCATTTGTTTGCCTATTTAATAGGCCTTCATGCTTGGTTGAATAGTTGAATAAGTGCTCTGCTATTCTCAATCTTATTTTCTCTCTGTGTTTTGTTTAATCTAATAAATTATTTTCTATTCCCATATTTGGATGCCTTTTATTCCTAAAAATTTGGGTGTTTCTTTCACCTCAGATTACCCAAAGTACATGAGGAAGAGTGAGCTTCTAATTTTTATTCAAAAGATCATTATGAAAAAGGACACTCCCAAGCATGCCAAAACTCTAAAAAACAACTAGAAAAGACTTAAAAAATTTAAAATTTGTCTAGGAAAAAATCCAAACCTTAAAATCAAAAAGATATTCAATCAGCAGATGAGAAATTGATTTATTATATTTTTTACACAAAGGACACCTATTTATCAAAGTGAAACCTCTTTTTCTCAAATTATCCATAATCAAAACTTTATTTTGAACTATAACTCAAAGGAAAAAGTTTACTTTGGGTAAGAGAAATTTATCCTATAGTACATCTCAATTCACTTCATTTCTTGGGAGATTAGCCATCAAATTATAACCAGATTTCACTCGATAATGTCCATCAATAGACTCTTTTCATATCAATTTATCTTCCTTAATATTGTTTGGTAAATGATATGTTCTTAACAAATTATTAAGATTAGAAAGGATTATAGTTTCTTCTTGATCTAAATTGTCAATGCTCAAATTTTTCCAACTTCTTGTTCTTTCAATAATCTATTAGTAGTCCTAAACTTGATTTGTATATTTTCTTTGAATGTGATCACTAATACGCTGCCATAGTTCTAAACTATTCAAGGGTTGATCTAGAATACATGAATCCTCCTATAATTTGACATGAATTTTATTTCCTAGCTACCATTTAGAACTAGAATAATTTTGTAATTGCTAACAAAGAGTACCTTCTATTGTTGACATGCCCAACTCCTTACGTTGATTGACTGATATTTGAAAAGATGTTTAGATACTTTACATTAATTTTAGAAGTAGTCCTCTTCCCTTGATCTATGTTTGTTGGTTTTGAATGTAATGAATCATAATTAAATAATATTAGTATGATGATTCTTATGTTGAATATGCCCAACAAATAAAACGTTGAGGACCCACCATGTGTCCAACTTAGATGCTAGCTCGGACTCCCGACCAAATTTTGACTTTTACACCATCCTTATTGACATGCAAAAGGGTGGAATATTCTTTTGATCCCCAAAAATAGTCTTAGGATTCCCCTAAGATAGCCACGTGTCTTTCATTTGGCTCATCAAGCAATTCCTAACCTCAGTCACCAAAACACATTGAAGGTGTAACAAAACAATTTCACTTAGGGCCTCAAAACATTTCTTCTTTGAACATAATCAAAACATCAATGTATGTAATGAGACCGATATATATTTCTATCTTCTCATAGTATATCTTTATAATCTAGACTGCTTCATCTAAGGCATCCAGTAGTGTCTTCTATGTAAAGGAAAATTGTACACCTTTCGTTAAGGAGATATCCATTCTCGTCCCCATTTGAGAACCTTAAAGGGGAAATCCACTCTTGTACATGTTTAAAGTTATTATAATCTAATAAGAAGAGTTTGACCAATTCCTGATGCTTGGGATATTTAGGGTTATGAGGTCTAATTTAGTATCTTTAAAAACTCTTCTTTCATTGTTTATTGATAAGTAAAGCTTGATTTCTTTCATTTGTTGTTACTTAGAAGCTACCATGGTTTCTCTTTCATAATTTTCTCATAATAGATTGTAAAGGGTCTATGTAAAAGTTCTCTTACACTCAAAAACATAGTCCAATTCTATTTTGATCAAATTGTAAATAATTGGATTTGTTTGAATCAATTTTATGCAGGTTCTAGGGTTTTAGAGATTTAATGGTGGTATATATATAGGCTTTCAGCTTATACATGCCCTAGATTTTATTTATACTTTTACTTTTAAACCTTTTAATTATAATGCCCATAAGATTTGTTATTTTGTCTTCTTCTGCTTGCATGGTAATTATGTGGCATCATTCTAAATCTTTCATGGCATTTTTCATAATTTCCCTTGGTTACTTAGTCATTGGTATTAAAATACCTCCCAAGGATCTTTTCGCTCTATTGGATCAATTTTCGATGATGCAATGAGAGTCATTAGATCATCTGAGATACATGCCTTTTAAATTTTGGACTCAAGGTTGTCTTCTCATTAACTAATGTAAATTTTAGGGTAATATATTCATGCCAAGCTTTATGAAAATATGCTTCATCTATAGGATCATGATCTTAATTGGTTGCTTTATCAGGCAAGACCCATTTACTTTAGTCTTTGAATGAGAAGATGTTAATTATCAATAATTTGGGCCTTATGTATCCTTTTAACTTCTCGATTGTACCTCCTCCATTGGATCATCCTCTGGTGATGTAGTGTGGACCATTAGATCGTTCGAGTTACATGATGTTTAATCTTTGCTCGAGCTTCTTCTCACTCCATTTGATCAAGATCCAATGAGGTAACGAGAGTCATTTGATCAGTTGAGATGCATGCTATTTAATCTTTGACTTAGGGATACCTCAGTCTATCCAATCAAGGTCTAGTGATGAAGCGAGAGCTATTCAATCCTACAAAATATAAGGGAGCTAAATTACAGACTAAGATGACGAATAAATATAGGCTAAGAGGTTAAGGGGTTAATAAATACATTGAGGACTTACTATTAAAAAATAAATCAAAGGCCCAATATAACTTAAAATTGGGCTTGAGGTGTTATATTTTAAACTAAGGTGTCAATAAATAAGGTCCTAGGAGATAGATCAAAAGAAAATTCCAAGTGTGCATCAGGGTTTTCGCCAAATAAAAAAATTTCATGGTTATATCAAATCCCTTGTAAGGACCTTTGAAATTAACATGGAAGGTATTCCAAGGCCCTTCGAAGTATCTCCTAGGATATACTTTGAAATAAAATTCCAATCATGTGCATGTTCAAGGTATTTCTTAGGAGATACATCAACTACATTAAGGTTCTTGCCAAATAAAAAGGTGTCACGGTTATATCAAATCTTTTGCAATCAACATAGAAGATATTCCAAGGCCCTTTGAGGTATCTCCTAGGAGATACCTTGAAATGAAATTCTAAATCATGTGCATGTTCAAGGTATTTCTTTGGAAATATCTCAAAATAAAATTTCAATAGTGTGCATCAGGGTTATTGCCAAATAAAAAGTTGCCATGGTTACATATCAAACTTATGCCTAGTGGATAATAATCACGATGTAGGGAAAGAGATAGAGTTCCTGATTACCAATTTGAATAAAATATGGATGGTATGATCAGAATGGTGATATCATGACTCTCATAAAATGGAATAATGAAAAGCTAATCCCATGTTAGTGGGTCCCATAGATCCATGATCTACATCTAATCAGATATCAAGATCCAACGATTCTTAAAGAATAGAGATTGATTCTAACTCAATTAGGGCCAACTATTGAATAGAATGCCCTATAAATATATAGGAAAACCAATATCCTTAGATTAGTTTTTGTCTATAGATAATTCGGTCTAAGACACAAGACATAAAGTAGGTATATTATAGATAGATAGATAGATACATAGATACATAGATAGATATTTTAATAATGTCTGTGAGACATAAAAAGTCTATGGGATGGGGGCTCCCAACAAATAATCAAAACCCAAAGAAGTGAAAAGACCATTCCTGATCAAGCCTTTGGCAACTCACCATTCAAAGCAAGGCATGACATGTCCATTATAGATATGAAGATCTTATCCCATGGATGAGAACTAGTGGAAGATCAATGGAACAGAGCTTAGGGATTTGAAAGTAGTTAGAGTATTCACTTTTGACTAGATTATGGGATACCAATTTAGGTAAACTCTTATCTTCTAGTGCACTTTGCTTGATCCCTAGTTGATTTCGGGGTTAACCATAAATATCTCTTTCATGATGTTTTTTTTATTAGACCATAAGCATGATGGTGACACCTTGAAAGATATAAACTCTTTAGTTATCAAAAATAATAAACTTGTCCCCCCTCTTTCAATTTTATATATAGAGAGGTCTCTGTGCCAAAATAGATATAATCAGAAAATCATTTGATCATATGATCTCTCTCTATCTTTCTCTTAGTTTATTTTCTTGGTGAGACTAGACTCTACCAAGATGGAATTTATAACCTCTTAAATTAATATAAGGTTGTGATTTGATTTCACTGTTATGGTAATAGTGTGTACTTATCTCACCTAGTTACTAGTTCATCTACTCATATATGTTGTGTTTAGTACTCTAGATATGTTTAGTACTATATATCTTTTGGTTAAAATCTTCCATGTGGATAATGTGATTGGTTAGTGTCTATTTTAGACCTCCCCTTTCATTTCCCTCAGCCCAAACCATTTGGTGAGCCTCCACATAGATATCTGACATATAGTTATTTTTTTAGCCTCGTCTTTATTATTTCACTAGTGTTATTCTGGTCAAGTAGAGAAGATCAACCTGTAATTTTGGTACATCCCCTTGTTATATTTCTTAGGAGACCTTACCCCATTTATAACCCTTTTCTTATGAAGAACTAGGATTAATTTTGGTTTTAGGTGAGCATCAAAGAGAAAGTTGGCATACTCTAAAGGTTTAACCCTAATATAGGTGACCCATAGCCTGGGGTTATTCCAATTTTATATTTGGACTAGGAAAAGCCTTAAAAACACTTCTCCTAAGGTTATGAATTGAATCTCTAATAGTTTTTGGCATGCCTGGTGGGATAAAAGACTAAAGTAATGGAAGAATTATTGATGTTGTTCTTCTACATATTAGCCTTTCAATCATTCACCAAACATTAATGATGACGCCAAGTATCTATCACTTGGTTTGAGTAGTCTAGTGCCTGATTATCATTATCTTGTATGTATAATCAACCTATAGACACCAAAATTATGTCACACACACGTGCATAACTCCATGTGTGAAAACCCCCACTTAACCCATTTTTCAATAAAAAAATTATCCTCCCTTACCCATGTTTTTTCCCCTCTCACATTTAATCAATTTAAAATACTTATCTAAGTTAATTAAAAACCTCTTATGCCACCTTACCTAGCCACCTCACCCTAAAACTAATTCTCACCTGATGAGTTACCCCAAGACTTGGTCCCCTCATCCTAACTACCTAAGGCTTATTCTCACCTCAAAACTAAATTCCTAACCAACTATGCCCTTCTTAACCTCCTATTTTACTTTTTTTTAATGGGTGCCACACTTGGCATGAGGATAAATATAAAATAGGCCAAAATAGTATTTTTAACTATTCTAAGTCTACCGACATTAGTTAACCCATGGTCGACATCGATAGTATCACCAACATTGGTTTTATAAGCCAAACTCTAACCTAATGTTTAGGTCAGTAGAAATCAAGAAAACTCATTATTATTTGCATCCAAGCCCTTAGCATTTAACTTTTAGGATCTTGGCTTACTATTATCTTGTATAAGTCAATCCAAACCAAGAACCAAGCTCTTGAGAACTAGCAACACCTGCTTGTTTTCTCCATTCAAGGAATTAGTTTGGACTCCCTAATAAGAGCCATCCATCTGACACTTATCATTTAGTCACCACTATAGCTAAGTATATTAATTATTTTTTAAGTTTTTTAAGCTATTACTTTGATATCACTTTACATCTACTATTCACTACTTTACCCATTCCTGACTGAACCCCCATGAGGGAATTATAAAGCTTCCCCTGCTTGTTTCTCCTTAACCTGACACACTAAAATTTTGACCAAATCCATCTAAACCATACTCTCCCTCTCATAACTCTCCTCAACCTCTCAGACTTGACTAAAACCATTTCCCAAACCTAAAAAAGCCTTTTTCAAGTTCCTAAACAATTATTGCCCCTACCGACCTCGGTAACCTAACTGACATTGGTCACCTTCCCCCATTGACCTCAACAACCTAACTGATATCAGTCAAACCCTTACTGACCTCAACAACATAACCAATATTAGTGACTATGGATTTATTAAACCTTATAGAACCTTCCCAAATAACCTCCAAAATATAAACAAAACATACCACCTACACCCTGTTACTTTTTGTTGCACTTAGGTTGTGAATAAAGATAAACATTTCTCTCTTTTACCTTTTTTTAACCTCTTTTTTAGTTATTTATTACTCTCTTATCTCTCAAAAATGGATTTCCATCTCTAAGGAATTTTGACACTTCCTAGAACAAGCGCGTAGCTTGGCATCCCACTTAAATATCTGCTACCAAATATTTTGTGGTAGTGCTTTCTTACTTAAAGGTAGTCCTCTCTAGCCAAAGAGAAGTTCTCACAATGTCTGGATGTGGTGTGTAAACCAATCTCGGTTCATTCTAATCACTTATCCCTATCATTCTTCTCTATTTTTCTCTAGACTTGAAATAGACAAATTTTAACAAAACATTTTTGGCATGCCCGGTGAGACCCTAGAGTTTTTCTTGGGTTCGTTGCTTCTTTTAAACATTCATATAGGTGCATTATAATGGAAATTTCATTTCTTACATTTTTTCTCCTTCCTTTTTCCCTTAAAGCTCAAAATCCAGCATTGTATTTTTTTTTAAACAATAAACTAAAATCTCATCTTCCTTGCCACTCTCCTTTTCTCTTTACCTCTAATGGCAATTTATCACTTTTCTTACAAGTTAAAAAGAATCTCTTCTTTATTTATTTCTTGCATGCACATTAGGATATTGAAGTTCATTATTTATTCCTATTTCATATTTACTTTCATTTAAATCTAAATATTTTAGATTTGGGTTTAAAACTTATTGCACTTCATTGTTTACTTGCTGCATATTAGCTCATCTAGTTAATTACAAGCATTATGAATAAATTATAGTGCACCTATGTTACACAACCAAATCAAACTCACACAAACAAACATCTAAACTCACATGAGACAAGGCCCATTAGTATTTCATCACCTGGTGGATTACCTTATCCTACTTGGTTATCCTACTTAGATTTCACCACCAAGGGGAGAACCCACTCCGTTCTCTGGTAGAGTATAAACTCTAGGTATAAGGTATATTTCAGCTAAGTGGCCTGGCTTGGCTTTAGGTCTGTGAAGTGTGGAGAGAAAGCCCATGTAACAAGCCACGTACCTATTATAACATAGATTTCCTCTTGAGTACTAAAACTAACTTGAAACTAGCTATAGATTGCTTTCTAGTACCTTTGATAACCAAAATTTCTTCTCGCTATTTGATTAAGGCATAAGCCAACATGAGACTAAAATTAATCTCTATCAGTTAATACTTTTTGGTTGTATGTTCTTTTTCTTCTTTTCTATTACCTTCTATATTTTGGAGTTGGTAAGGATGTTTTCCTATTGATTCAAAAAATCAACACTATTTCTAATACTCATTTTGTATAACCTAGTATATCAGGTTTTCTGAGTGTTCTTCCTTCTTACACAAACTTATTACATCCACCGTTTTACTTAGTTTTTACTTCTGGCTTTCTAAAACATTGGATTTTCCATCCCCCAAGATATCACAATGATTGACATCAGTTAACTATATCGACATCAACAGATTCTAACTATCGACATTAGTTAATCCCACCGACGTCAGCAAACTTTTACTATCGACATCGGTCAAGTGACTGACATTGATAACTGTATAATTTTCATTTACTCAAAATATAAAGCTGAGATAACCACTTACATGAACCCAAACCTATTTTTTTCCTTATTATGTCACTAATACAGGGTAGTAAGACTATTTATACTTCCTTTACATGGTATTAACATGAGCTCAAGCCAAAATTCATATCGATTATGCAATTTGACAACCACTTTTACCTTCCCATCCTTCTTCTAATTCTATCATGGAACATACTTCAGATAAAAATCATACTCCTAGCCCCAACCAAATTATCATTGTGCCTGAAGGAGATTAAGATTTGGCTAAATTTTTGGATCGTAATGTGGTAGCATTTTAGCATTACCTTGTCATGAGTCAAACCCACAATTCTTCAGGTGACCAAATCTATGGTATGCCAACCTATTTAATGGAAATAACTTTAGTTTTAGTTGCCTCCATTATTTTTCCCATGGTTACTCAAACCAATGCTTCGACAAGTAACCCAACCATAAACAATGTCCAAATTTTAGCATCACTAACTACCCAATCCCATCTAAACCCTAGTGTGGCTTCCTTGCTTTTACAACCACAACCAATTTAGTCAAATCTCACCCCATTCCAAAATTTGGTGGTACCTATTCCATCTACTCTCATTCCTATAATTACCCAAATTATGACTCACCCTTCATCTAGTCTAACCATGCCAATAACCCAACATGTAATAATAATAACCAACCAAAGCATAGTTTCTAACCCAATTTGACAAGCCCCTTTTATTTTTGCACCCCAACCTATGACTCATTATCCTTAAATTACCCCAACACAACCTCTGAAAGATATCTCACATGCTCCCTCTACTTCCTATCAAGTTCCCTATAATTTAGGAGGTATCTCCCAAACTAATCCCTCTCCATACCTTATTAAGATGTTGATAGACAAGATTTATAATCTAGAGAGATCTATTTCTGGTTCAAAGAATGTATTATCTTATGATCAGATATGCAATGAACCCATCCATCCTTTTATGCCTATTTTCCCTTATCCAAGCTAATGGGATCTCCCCAAATTTACTCATTTTTAGAGTAAAGAGGACCCACAATAGCATTTTCAAGCATTTAGACATGCTTGTTATTTAATAGGGCATGATGATGTGTTACTACTTCATACTTTCCCTATGTCTCTTTTACGTGCTACCTTGGATTGGTATAGATTTATAACTTAGCACTCCTTTTTCTCATTTACCCAACTCACATAAATATTCTTAGACTAGTTCTCTATTAACATTTCTAAAAAGGTTTCTATTATAGACCTTTATTCTATCAAATAATTTAAAGATGAGTCTATCATAGATTTTGTCACTTATTGGAGAGGCTTGATTAATCAACTCTCCTTCTCCTTACCCCAACCTAAGCTTATTGAGATCTTATCAAAGGCATGTGCTAAACACATCTCATCCATACTTCGAGTACAAACTTTCTACACATTTGATGAGGCTTTTACAATGGCACAGAAACTTGAGATTTAGGATATTGATGAAGGTAGAGTCAATTTGCGTAGTAAAAACCCCAATTTCAAATCAAATGACTCTGAATCTTCTAAAACTTCTCTTTCTAACCAAAAATATAAAGGCTCTACCAATGTGATGGTCATTAAGTCAACTTCTACAACCACAAACCAATCAACTTCCCAAAATCCAACCAAGCAATTCCAACAACGGTATGAACAAAGATAATACACTCCCATTGGGGAGTCATTTACATCCATTTTAGAAAAATTATTACAACAAGGTATCATAAACCTTCATAAAATCAAACCTCCTATACAGTTTGACCCCTCCCATCCTATTACAACTTGGTACAAGAAAGATGATTTTTGTGGCTACCATCGAGTTAAAGGCCACAATTCTAATAGATGCAAGACACTCAAGAAAATTGTTTAAGACATCCTTGATAGGGGTGATCTCATCTTGGATAATCCTAATACACCTGCTAATCAAAATATGGATGTGTTCAAATATCCTTTTCTTAACCATTTACCCAATCAAAATAGTGTTTAGACCATGATTAACTCAGGAGATCATAATATCCATATGGTTAATATGGTATTTCCTTTTCATTTAGTTCAACCTCCCCCTCAACAAGAGATGGCCATTTTATTAACTCCTCCCCCACAGTTAATGGAATTTGTTTTTCCCATTCTTCCTCCTCAGGTAGAAGAGCCTATTTCACCCATTCCACTCCCTCATGAGGAAGATCCTCCTTTACCACTTTTTTTGCCACCTAAGGAACCTTTAATGCCAATTCTTTTTACACCGATATTATCTATCCTCTTACCACTTGAAGATCACACCCTACCTATTCCTCAACCACATGTTGAAGGGAACATCATTCATGTGTTATACCCTCTTGAGAAACCATCTTCACCTACCTCTCCTCCATCAATAGAGAGTAGTACCCCATACATTCCACCTTTATACCTAGAAGAGTCAGTGTTATCTACTCCCACATTATATGAGAGCCCTATTATGCCTACTCCAATTATACCAATTTTACCCCTTCTTTTACCTATGGAGGATCATACTTTGCTTATTCCCTACCCACATGTTGAGGGAGCAATTATACATATGCTCTACCATCTTGAGAAACCCTCTTTGCCTACCTCTCCTCCACCCATGAAAGACCATACCTCTTCTCCTATCTTTGTTAAAGAAGACCCCGTTATAGTTCTTTCTCACCTTTAACCTGAAGTAGTAGATAATTTCATTCTTTATCAAACACCCCAACCTTCTAAAGATGCAACTGTAAAGCCTACATCAACTTCATCTAAACCCTTATTATAGTTGGTGAAAAGTCTAGAATTTTTTGACTCCACAAAGCTAAATCACATAACATTTTGGGACTGACTTAAATCTCCATATCCAACACAATGAGTGCCAACCTTTACCACCAACCCTCTCACTACCATTTATCCAAAGGTCTTTAACAAAGTTAGAGCTTCTCCACCAAAATCACCAAAAGCTCATCCATCTATGTCAGAACCATCACCCTCATAGGTATCCACCACATTAAAGTAGATCAAGCCTTTAGGTGTATTCCCCATCTCTAATATAATTCATCCACAGGTGAAATTATATTTAACTCCTCAACTAGAGGTTGGAATTTCATAGCATGAACTACAAAAAAATGTTGAGATTACTAGATCTCGTCAATCCTTCCCTCTTTAACCCTCAACTTTACCATAAATTTTGGGACCACATCCCTCTACTTTAGTTGGATTATCATTGACCCAAGAAAAATAAAAGGTTAAGTTACCTCCACTACTACCTTTGCCACTTGGTAGGCCTTTTAAATTTGACACCATGATACCTAACACCAAGAAAGCATCAACAAAAAACGTAACTCCACCAAACAAGGAACCATGTAAAATCACCCTATGACTCCTAAATAAAAAAAGGTATCCACTCTTATTATAATAACAAGTGCAAGCCCACTTACAAGCTCTCAGAGCTTTTTCCTACATTATCTATTATAATATTTCATAACAACTCTTCTTCCCATTAAGCCTTATAATACTCTTGGAATGAAGCCATCTTGGTTTGATGATATACAAGTGTGTTTATATCATCATTCACTTGGATATGATAATGAGAGTTGTAAAGCCCTCACAACAATTATTTGGAAACACTTTGATGTTGACACTCTCTTTGATGATACTCCCATTAACCTTTCTATTATTCCACCTTTGTCATCTACAATGTATCCTACTATTCCACCTAAATTCAAACCCAAAGATGTGGTCACACCCCCTTTGCCACCTCCTTCACCTATATTTCAAAATAGCATAGTTAATGTGGCTACACAATAACAAAACCAAAAATATAAAGCTCAAAAAAACCCATTTCTCTTTGGGCTTATCCCTTCTCCAAATACACTCCTCTGAATCCTAAGGTTTCTATCTTAGGGGTCTTAAAACTAACATCTTCAGAAATTATTCAAATCTCAATGGTGAAACAACTTCACCAAACTCCTATGAAAATGTCCTTGTATGAGTTAATCTAAAAATCATCCTAACACCATCAAGATTTTATTAGCGTCTTGCAAGTAATTGAGGTACAACCTGGTGACCCCCAACCTCTTGCATCTTTGGTCAACTCTTTTAATTCCATTTCCCTGATTTCCTTCAGTAATTTAAAAATACCACTTCAACACTATGAAGATTAGGATTCTACCCTTTTTATTACCACATTTATTGATCAAACTCATGTCAAAAGAGTCATGATTAATGGGGGAGTGAGTATTAATATTATTTCCACCCATGCCTACAAATAGCTAGCCCTTCTCAATAATTTCATGTCTCAAACCAACATAGTACTTCACTCCTTTAATGATACCATGGCTACTATGATGGCCACTATTGTATCACATATCCTTTTAGGTCCCTTAACTATTTCTAAGCTCTTTTATGTTGTATAAGGAGAGTTCTAATATAACATATTGTTTGGGTGACCTTGGATATGTGCTATGACATGTGTACCCTCAACTTTGCACTGTTGTGTCAAGTTTGAGCATGATGGACAGTGCATGTAATACCCACTGACCCATCTCCATTTAAAACATGAAACATGAATTATAGTCTCAATGATGTTCTCATTCCATTTAATACATCATCTTCCCCTCATAATACTTTTGAAGCTTCCACAAGCTCCATCCTATGGTTACACAAATACTAGCAACACAAATCATTGACAAAGATCCCATGGAGGAAACATTTCACTGTTTATCACTTAGGGAATATCATTTGTTGATGCTCAACATGTTCTATACTCCACAAGAGTATGGAAAGCTTCACATGCACCCAAATTATGATCCTCATATTAGAATGGTAATTCCTTATGGCCCCCCTAACCTTCAAACTAATTTCACATATGAGGGAATTGATCAGGCTCCTACTTTTAGCAATCCATCTTCTTCACCACAACCACTTAACTATGACTTCTCCTTCTTGAGAAACCCTAGATTTTTTCACACATATATCTATAGGTGTTCCTAGAAATTATTTATTCTAGGTCATTATGAATAAGGTGTTCATACACTTATTGAATATCTTACTAGCAACACCATTGAAAATGCCAAAAAGTAGCATGAAATGGGTTATAACGAACCAACTAAACTCACCCAAACTTACCATGTACTAATTATTAAAGAGTTAGTCTCTCCTTCCACACTTTCTTCTCCACCATCACCTACCGAATTGGAGGTATCTATACCTCCTAATTTTTTTTCAATAAATTCCATTCATTTGGGACCTCTCACCTATCGCTAGGGTAAGGAAACAAGGTCCCTTCCTATCATTCATCCTAAAATAATTTATGAAGACTCTCCCACTATTAACACTATCCAATGTCAAGATGATGATGTTATTATCATAGACATAGGTGCATATGATTCTTATATCCAATTATCACTCCCATTTGAAACACAAGCTATGTTAAATGAATCAACCATTGACATCAACCTACCCTCTCATGATAATCCTCATGTCCTTAATATTGGTTAATATTTAGATTCCTCTAAAAATGTTGATTATGCCACATTTCTTAATAACCATAGCAAATCCTTTGCTTGGTATTATAGTGTCATGCCTAGCATTGACCCCTCTATCATCACCCATAACATTATCACCAATCGAGATGCCAAACATGTAAAGCAAAAGCTTCACAAGATACATCTTTGTATTTCTCTCCTTGTCAAAGAAGAGCTCTAATACCTCCTTTATGTTAACTTTATCAAACCCATTGAATACCCACAATGGATTTCTAATATCGTTCTTATCACAAAAGTGACTAGGGAAATCTGCATTTACACTGACTATCATGACTTAAACCTCACTTGCCCAAAAAATGACTTCCCATTACCAAGTATTGAATAACTTATTGATCTAATGGCTGGACATGAGATGATATCACTTATGGAAGGATTCTCTAGATATAATCAAAACTTGGTTATACCTAAGGATCAACACAAGATAACCTTCATTACCCCATGGGGGACTTTTTATTGTCAAGTCATGCCTTTTGGTCTGAATAAGGTTGGTGCCACCTATCAATGTGCTATGACTTACATCTTCCATGATCTCCTATAAAAAATTATAGGATATTATGTAGATGACTTACTCAACAATTCTAAACTTCACCAAGATCACTTGATGATTCTCAAAATCATATTTTCTCATCTCCTCCAATATAACATTTAACTAAACCCAAAGAAATGTGTCTTTGGTGTTATTTATGGTAAGCTCTTAGGTTTTATCATTTCTCTCCATGGTATTGAGGTTGACCTTGCTAAGGTTAGAATAATCTTAGATATTCCTCCACCTACTAATATTAAATAACTCTACAACCTCAAAGGCAAACTTTAGTCAATTTGTTGCTTCATCTCTCAGTTGTCAAATCATTACCAACCCTTTCACCATCTCCTCAAGAAAGATGTCTCCTTCCATTGGAATAGAGATTACTAGGAAGATTTTAATGCACTCAAATAATATCTCCTTTCCCCACCAATTCTTATTTCACCAAAGGAAAATCATCCTTTTTACCTTTATATTTCTACAACAGACCATTCACTAGGTGTTATGATTGCACATCAAGATGATCACCATCGAGAATAGGTAGTTTACTACATAAGCTGCACACTTATTGATTATGAGACTCGATATACCCATACCAAAATAAAATTGCCTTTCATTGGTCTTTTCAACCTCTAAGCTCCACCATTATCTCCTAAATCACAAAACCTACATGGTCACCTATATTGATCCCCTTGAATACATGCATTCTAAGCCATATCAAAACTAACTTGTAACTCAGTGGCTTATGCTCCTTACTAAATTTGACTTGGATTTTATTCAATAAAAGTTTATCAAGTGGCAAAAAATCAATGACCAATTAGCTACCACCCCTTTACTTGACAATCAACCATCAAACCTCAAATTCCCTGATGAATTCATTGTAACGCTTACCATCAATGACATCTCCTATCAAATGATGTTATTCTTTGATGGGTCTAAATGTCAACATGGTGGGGGTGTGGGAGTCATTCTTATTTCTCTATATGGTGAGCCTATGCTTTTGTCATTTAAACTAGATTTTGAATTCACTAACAATATAGCTGAGTATGAGGCTTTGATCTTAGGACTTCAAATAGCTCTCTTCTTGGGCATCAAATCCATAACCATTTTCAGTGATTATCAACTTATGGTAAACCAAGTTAATGGTTCTTATCTATGAAAAAATAAAAAAAATCAATGATATAAACATCATGTAGATATACTCTTGGGATCATTTGATTCTTATCTTTTACAAACTATTCCTTGATCTACAAACAAGTTTGTTGGCATAATGGCTTCACTTTCTTTACACATACCCTCTTCATCCTCTTCCTCAAAAATATATGTTACCATTCATCACTTAACATTAACTTATTATGTATCAACTAACATACTCTTTATCAAAAATGTAACCTCCAACCCACATGACTTATGGTACAAGCAACTCGTGAATTACCTTTCCTTTTCTATTGTCTCTTATGATCTCTCCAATAATGGTAAATGTGCCTTTATAAAATGTGCGTCTCGTTACACTATGCTAGGGGGAGTTCCATACAAGTGAGGTTTTGATGGTCTCCTTTTTTGATTCCTCACTAGTATCTAGACTCCCTTCGCTCTTAAGGAAGTCCATGATGGGATTTGTGGTGGACATTTCAATGGTCATGCAATTGCCAAGTGTATCCTTTGAATTGGCTATTATTGGCTAATATTGCATCAAGACTATGTTAATTACATTTGATGTTACATAAAATGTCAATAACATGCTAACATCCTTCACATTTTGAGTCATGCATTACAATTCACCAAAGAGTTTTGGCCCTTTTCCTAATGGGGCTTGGATTTAATTAGAGAGATTAACCCTCATTCATCCCTCTATCATTGCTTTATCATTACTGCCACTGAATACTTCACCAAGTGGGTCAAGGCTATTCTTCTCATCTCTACTAAAGTTGATAAAATTGTTGACTTTATCAATCATTACATCATCTTTTATTTTGGTGTTCCATATAAAATTATAACAGATAATGGTAAATCTTTCAAAAACAAGAGTGTTCAAAGTCTTTGTGATACATTTGAAATCAAATTAATCTTCTCATCGCCATACTATCTATAAGAAAATGGACAAGCAAAAGCTTCTAACAAAATATTGACCAAAATTATCATGAAGGTAGTTAATGATACAGGCAAGGATTGGCACATGCACATTTCCTTTGCTTTATGGGCTTATTGCACTATCATTCAAACCTCTATGGGTGCCACCCCTTTTTCCTTGGTATATAGAGGCTATTTTGCCTCTTGAGGTCTATATTATTTCTCTTTAGATTTCTCTAAGAGATATACTTACTAACGATGACTTTCACCAAGAATGTTTAACTCAACTTGAATTACTTGATGAGTGTCATCTCGTATCCCTCAACCACCTTTGAATCTATCAAGAGCATATCAAACGTGCTTATAACAAAACCTTCAAAGAGTGATATTTTAATATTGGAGATCTTGTCTTAAAATAAAATCAACATGTGACAAACATGGAAAAAAACAAATAGAGTTTGTTCTTAATTATCTTGGACCCTATATCATAAATCATAAGTATGGCTTAAGAACTAATTGATTATCTTCTCTCGAAGGATGGCCAAAACTCAAGCCTTTAAATTCCATACACCTCCAACTCTTCTTTTGTTAATTAAACATCGCTTCACCTCATGTTTAACTTGAGCTCATCCCTTGATCATCCCTATTACATTCGTCTCCTTTCCTCTTCACCCTTACTCCTACACACTTAGTGAACTTACAAAGTGCTATGGTTTTGCCCTCAAAGAGGAAAACCCCTAAGTCTCTATAGTCTTGTCCATGACTAAAAGCAAAAAAAATAAAACAAATGAGATATGTGACAAGTTATAAACTCTCAGGTCATGCTTCTCAACGTAGACTACTCCCTTGAATAATAGCTATATAACTTCTCTTTGATACTATCAATAGGCTTCTCCTTTGAAGGACAACTATTTAAACTTAAAAATAAATGCTTATAACACTCCCTTGAAAGATGGCTAAGCCAATTTTTTTCTCAAAGGGAAATAAAAATAAAAATCTTCTCATATTGATCAACTTTATATGACCTTAACACATACAACATCCTATTATAGGCTTCCTGCATTGATCATCTTACACAAAAAAAAGCTTTAAGTCATGGACATGCCTATGGTAGCTCTTGGGTCACCCATAGTAGGGGCATATTATCCCCACTTTGAAGGTTACTCTACCCAAACATTTTCCCTCATTTTACCTCATACTCTTTCAAGGGATTGTGAAGCTTACTTAACATAAGGTGAACACGATGCTTCCCTAACAAATATAATGGTCCAATGATATAAGGCATGAAAAAGGTTCATTTTTTAGAGCCTATTTATATTCTAATTATGGTCTTTGCTAGTGCACAAGCATTCTACCTCTTTATTTTTACATCTAAATCACATGTCGATCTCTCTATTGAGATGAAAAATGTCATACCAGCACTATCAAATCCTACTCCATTTATTTTACATATACACCATCACAAATATGGAAAAATAAAAAAATAAAATAACATACCCAACCTATTCATTTTAAAATCATACACCATCACAAATATGTAAAAATGCTAAGATGAAGCTAACAAACCAACTATGCATATACCATCACACATATGGAAAATGCTAAGTACACCTCAGCTAACATGCTCAACATTAACATCAAATTAACAAAGAATAAAATCATCATCTATATCATCATCTACATCAATATCATCATCAAAATCATAATAAATGCATCTCAAAAATCAAAGTAAATAAATATCCCATATATGCATACAATCAAAATAAATGTACATCATCACAATATCATCTCTCTCTCAAAATATACATCTCTCATCTTTAGCTTGCAGGCTGGTATTTATATAACTTATATAATAAAAACAAACTCTGGCACTTAGAATCCATGAGGCTCTCTGTGTGATTGTGAATAAGTCATGTCATCACACTCTTTGCTCATTTGTGTCTATGTGTGCTAGAAGTCATGGCCCATGTCACTAATTTCTTCTAGTATCCAAACTTGGAACACCTATAAAACTATGGAAACTCCCTGATGTCCCTCTCATAATAGGTAATCTCATCAAGGGTAGTAATATATCTCATCATAGATATAGTCTATGGTGGTCCCATAACACCTGCTAATGGCCCAACTTGCACTAGTCCCTGTGGTGGAGGAGGAAGAGTAACCTGGCCTGCTACTCTCAGACTATCCCCCTCCATTGTCAGTGCAGTAATTTGACCCTATAACACACACACCTAGCCTTATAGTGCCCTAACCTAGCCCTGTAGTGCCCCAACCTAACCCTAAAACATCACCACCTATCCATGTAAGGCTAATGCATGTGCCTGTGTTATATCTCTAGCCTACACTACTACATCCCATGCCTATATGGTTGTATCTCTCTTTCATCAAACCTTATAAATCTAGTGGTGGCCTCTTGACCTCAACTATGAGATGAAAACCTATCCACCAAGCCATATATGTTTTTATACACCTTGCATCTCCAACACTTGGCCCTACTGGTAGCTCCTCAAAATCTAGCCAATCTATCACCTAGGGCAATGGTAGGGGTGCCTTTATGTCATCCCTCCTATACTAAGGGAAGGCAGGTGGTATATCCTATAGTAGGTCAAACTATCTCCTGACCCATGCCATAAGTACCATCTCCAACTCACTGGCTCATCTCCCTCTAACCCATAATGAGCTCTATAAATCAATAATATAATGTGCTTATCCTCTAGATATAGGGTATGTCAGGTAGGGTCTCCACAAAATATCTATAGGGATCAAACCCTCAATCATGTACCTATAATATGAAATATTGTGCACTACTTCATCTACTCGAGTCTATGCCATACCATCTCTCTACCATCTGAAACCAATCCTAAAGCTAGCTAGAATCATGTTAGGTAACACCAATGGTTGTGTCACCATGATATGCTCATTACCCAATAGTGAATTAAATGGCTAACACACAAACTATATCATCGATGTAGTCTCAAACACCATAGCTCTCTATATAATTGAACCAAAAACACTGGTCCCTATGTAAAACTAGTGCACTACTCAACCATCTATACCAAAACACCCATCAATGCAATCAAAAATCTCCCACCATCTACATCTAGTAATGCATACATTATGATCCCTATCATCATCAAGATTATTAATCAATGTTGCTCCTCATTAGCCATATATAGTGGCTCATAGGTGAAACTCAATTAATGATAGGTTACCTCACTAACATGCTCACCATATATGCCACCATGTGAATATCATGATCCACTCTCAAGCATGTGAAGAGCTCTTCACCCTAAAGTGGAAACCATAATATCCTATATACATCCTTCTATGTCACTGTCAACTCTCCTGTCGATAGATAGAAGGTGTTGGTGGTGTGATCCCACCTCTTGATCAGTGTTATCATCAGGCTCACATCTCAAGTAACTTTGTAATATCATCACACTCCTCCTAAACCCATGGTTTCATGTGTTCCCACTCATTTGGGGTGACAACTCTCCTTATACATGTCAGTAGCCTTGGTAGGCGATCCCACAACATCAACTTCAACTTTCCCTACATCCATACACACACAACTCAAGTCACATACTTTCTAATATAATCTATCACTGCCTTTTTCTCTTCTCTTTAGGATAACTACATTGGTTTGAGGCCCTCCACTAGGCTATGTAGGAAACACTCAGTTGACATGGGGTCTTTTGAGGTTAGTTCATCCATATACCCACCTAACCATCTAACCTACTCTCCCCTCTCTACCCTAGGCTTCATTTCCTCTCTCTCTACCTTAGTCTTCACTACTTCTCTCTCTCTACCATAGACCTAACTACCTATCACAACTCTAGGCCTCACAGCCTATATCACTAACCCTCGATCATATGCCCTATATTTTAAGCCCTAAGTCTCCTAACCTATCTCAACCCCTCTTTTTTAAACACACTTTTAACCATACCTTAGATATTTTTCCCTAGGCTCCAGGAGAAATACATTGGTTTGAGGCCCATAATTGGGCTATGTAGGTAGCACTTAGTTGATACAAGATATTTTAAGGCTAGCTCAACCATTAGATTAGTTCACTATTTCTATCCAAGATCCAAACTGACTTTTTCTCTTATTTTCTAGTTCTTCACAGTCACTGACATCAATCTAGTATGCCAAAATTGGTGCTTGGTGTCAGCTGACATTGACAAAAACCTACCAAAATTGGTGCCATGTTGGTCGATGTCAGTGGACCCCACTGACATCAGTGAATATTTTGTCCCTAGGACCAAATGAACCACCCCCCAAATAACAATTTTTACCTAAAAACCTACACAAATCCCTCCCAACTTAACTTAAACCTACCCTGCCCCATTTCCTACCCTTGTATTATCATTTTATCTATTTCCCACCTCTAAATTAGCCAACTAGATCAACATAACCAAATCAAGTTTTAAGTCTAATCACAGATACTTTTACCTCATCTCTCCATCTCCTCTGAGCTAGTATAGCTAGCTCTTATTGTGGTGTGCCTCTCACTAGGTCCCCTCCTAGCTTGGCCATCTCAATCATAGTCAAATCTCTATTTTTATCTAATCAAATGTTGTAAATGATTTTGGTGGGCTACCAAACCCCCTTTTGTTAGGTTTGGTCAGTTGCCAACATCGACATCCTTGACCTAATCCACCAACATCGGTACTTAAGCCTGCTGATATTAGTAACTTTTCCCTAAGCTACCGATGTTATAAATATTTAATACTAACATTATCAAGGTCACCAATGTTAGTACCATTGAATTAATGTTTCCACCATCAACTAGAACTCTTTAGACTCTACCCATGATCTGGGGTAATTTGGAGATCATGTTTATCTCCCTGACCATGACCACTAACTTAAAGATCACATATATCTCCCCAACCCTAACAACTTCCCTTAGAGATCACTTAAATCTCCACCCATGATGACTTTTATTGGAAATCAATACTATCTCCTCACTCATTGACCCTTTTACATCAACCTTGCATTGCTTGTCTTGACCGTTCATGTTATTTCTCTATAGTTGGCTATTATACACATGAATGTATATTAGGTGTTTTAGATGGTGACCAAAATCATCCTGTCACCTAAAATATTTTTGTGTTTTTTAGGGGCACTTCTTACCTAAGATACCTAGGTCGCATCGACCATTAGAGATACAACTATGATTATTTTGACCTATCAACTATCACTTACAAGTTGTGGTTTAGTTATTTCTATCTGAGTCCTCCTCAACCTTTCATATTCTTGACTTTATCAACTATAACTCATAGTAGTATATGCACATGAAGTGATACCAAGTTCTCCTCCACTCACCCAATTACCTTTTTATCAAACTGGTAACTAATTTTTATTTCTCCTCCATCGATTCCCATTTTGAGGGGGGATACCTCATCTAATAGTTGGAGCATCTAACTCTTATTTTTGTCTTGCAACTTATCAATACAAATTACAAGACAAAAGAGGAAAAATGTAGACACCAAAATTATGTCACACATACGTGCATAACTCCCTATGTTGAAATCCCCCCTTAACGTATTTTTCAATAATAACAATTAGCCTCCCTAACCTATGCTTTTACCCCTCACACATTTAGTCTATTTAAAATAATTAATTAAGTTAATTAAAAACCCCTTATGCCAAATTACCTAGCCACCTTTCCCTAAGACTAATTCTCACCTGATGAGTCACCTCAAGACTTGGTCCCCTCACCCTAACTACTCAAGACTTATTCTCACCTCAAAAACTAAATTCTTAACCAGCTACATCTTTCTTAACCTCCTATTTTTACCATTTTTTAACAAGTGTCACACTTGGCACAAGGAGAAATAGAAAATAGGCCAAAAATAGTAGTTTTACCTATTCTAAGGCCACCAACATCTATCAAGCCATGGCCAACATCAATTGTATCATCAACATTGGTTATATAAGATAAACTCTAACATGATGTTCAAGTCATTAGAAATCAAGAAAACTCATTCTTATTTCATTTCAAGCCCTCGGCATTCAAATTTTGGCATCTTGGCTTACTATTATCTTGCATAAGTCAATCCAAATCAGGAACCAAGCTATTGAGAACTAGTAACACCCACTTGTTTTCTCCATTTTAGGCATCAGTTCAGACTCCCTGATAGGAGCCATCCATCTAGCATTTATCATTCAGTCACCACTGTAGCTAGGTATATCACTTATTATGTAGGTCTTTTAAGTTGTTACTACGCTATCACTTTACATCTACTCTTTACTACTTTACCCATTCCTAATCAAACCCCCATGAGGGAGTTATAAATATTTTCCTACTTGTTTCTCCTTGACCTGACACACCAAACTTTTAACCAAATCCATCTAAACCATAATCTCCCTCTCACAACTCTCTTCAACCTCTCAGACCTAACTAAAACCATTTTTTAGACCCAAAAAATCCTTCTGCAGCTCCTAGACAATTTTACTCCTATCAACCTCAGTAGCCTAACTGACATCAATCACCTTGCCCCATCGACCTCAATAGCCTAACTAATATTGATCACACCCTTACTGACTTTGATAACATAACTGACATTAGTAACTATGGATTTCTTAACCCTTCTAAAACCTACCCAAACAACCTATAAAATATAAACAAAACATAACACATGTACCTTGTTACTTTTTATTGCACTTAGGTTGTGAATAATGGTAAACATTTCTCTCTTTTACCCTCTCTTTACCTCTCTTTTAGTTATTTATTACTCTTTTATCTCTAAAAAGTGGACTATCATCTCTAAGGAAGTTTGACACTTCCTAGAATAAGTGTGTAGCTTGGCAGCCCACTCAAATATCTGCTAATAAACATTTTATGGTAGTGCTTTCTTACTTGTAGGTAATCCTCCCCAGTCAAAGAGGAGTGCTCACAATGTATGGATATGATGACAAAACCAATCTAGGTTCATTCTTATCGCTTATCCATATCATTCTTCTCTATTTTTCTTTAAACTTGAAATAGACAAATTTTAGCAAAACACAACCATAGCCATGCAAAGAGTGGATTGAGTAACCATAGCCATACAAGGAGTGGATCGAGCAACCATAGCCTAGATCAGTGAGCTTGGTGTGTGTAAGAGTACCAAGACTCTTTCTTTCTCCCTCAAGATCCACCAAAATAATCCTTTAATTTCCCTTATTGGAAAGACACTCTCACTAGCTGCAAGCAAGGAGAATTTCTTCACCTTCCCAACATCTAACTTTTAGGTTGGAAGCCAATTATACAAAAGGTGGAAGATAAAATTATAGTCATAGGAGAACCTAAAGAAGATAATATAAGAGTCTATGATGAGGAAATCATAATAGTCATCCCACTTCTTTTAGAAGAGGTATAATCAAGTTTAGACCAACCTTCTTGGCATGGATTTGATACTAATGAGCTGAATCTTGACTAAATTGATCCTTAGGATGAAATTATAAGTGAGTTTGATGAGAAAAACATCACAAGTGTTCAATATATGTATCTTGAAGGACCTTAGACCATCACCTTGGGTGATAAAGAGGGACCTCAAAGATGAATAGAGTTTTCCACATAAGCATGGGCTTCAGGAAAAAGGCCTAGGAGACTTGTTCACAAACTGGGGAACAAACACTATTACTCTCCAAGGGGACTATGATCTGATTGTGCCTAAATAGCATGATGATGTAGCAGCAATATTTAAGAGCATTGTAAAATCTGATTACTCAATGTTTATATTGATAGGAAGATGCCTTATCAGTACCTAGCTCAGTTGAAAGATGCCAAGGAGGAGCCACCACAAGTTGTGCTCAAGTTAGAGCACAAACTCGAGCTTGAGCAAGAGCAAGATCAACTTACTCATTCACTCCATGGATCCTACATGACTAAGAAATTATATTGTGATGGTGAGTTCATTTTTGTTCTTATTCTATGAGAAGCATACTATCACATTGCTAAAAATCTAGTGCTTCTCCACATTTGTTTACTTCCCTCGCTTGGTGAGACCAGACTCCACCAAGACAAAATCTATAACCTCTTAAAGTAATGGAAGGCTATGATTTAATTTTACTATTATGATATAGTGTGTACTTATCTCACCTAGTTACTAGTTCATCTACTCATATACATTGTGTTTAATTCTTTGTATCTTTTGGTCAAAAGCCCGTATGTGGATACTACAATTGGTTAGTGTTTATTTTAGACCTACCCTTTCATTTCCCTTCGCCCAAACCATTTGTTGAGCCGCCACATGGATGTGTAACATATATTTTCTCTAAGCTCCATCTTTATTTTTTCATTAGTGTTCTTTGGGTCAAACAAAAAGGATTGACCTATAATTTTGGTACATCACCCTATTAGATTTCTTAGGATAACCTATCCCATTTATAACCCTCTTCTCATGAAGCACTAAGATTAGTTTTAGTTTTAGGTGAGCATCAAAGATGAATCCAACCTACTCCAAAAGTTCATCCACAACATAGGTGACCCATAACCTAGATTTGTTCCCATTTTACAGTGCCACTGGGAGAATCCTTACAACCACTTCTCTCAAAGGTAAAAGTTAAGATATAATAGTTTTATCAAATCCATTACAAGTAAATTTTAAAGTAACATGGAAGGTATTCCAAGGCCCTTCAAGGTATCTCCTAGGAGATACTTTGAATGAAAATTCTAATCGTGTGCATGTTCAAGGTATCTCCTAAGAGATACCTTCAAAGAAAATTCCAAAAATCCCTTAGGGTACTTTCAATTTTCAAAAATCCCTTAGGGTACTATCAAAAATCTCAAATTACTTTAAAAAATCCCTTAGGTTACTTAAATACTTACAAGGGTGAAACTTTAAAGTAAGTTTGGGTGCCAATTCATATCTTTGACTGCTTCATCCAAGGCATCCATTAGTGCCTTATGTGTAAAGTAAAATTGTACTCCTTCTATGAAGGATAAATCTACTCTTGATCCTATTTGAAATGTTCCTAGGAGATACCATAAAGGTGGAATCCACTCTTTTTACACAAGTCATTCAAAACATTTATTCACACAAAATGTTCGATGCAAAAACTCCAAACAAAAAATTCCAAAGACCCAAAGTTCTTGATGCAAACATGAAACAATCCATGTATAGGAGAACCATCAACAAATATGGGTGAAATAATACACTGTAACCAAAATTCAAAGACAAAGGAGTGATAATAAAATTTAGGCATCCACATGATCCTCCCCTATTGTCATACATAACATGGATGGATTTTTTATTTGTAAAGGGCCTAATTGTGAAAATGTTTTGACATAATGGGATCCAGTATTGTATGATAGGAAAATCCAAAATTGGGATCAATAGCATGTCATGTGGGCCATGCCCACAAATTGTAATTTATCTTGGATCCCATTTAATATTTTTCTTTGTAATGTATTCTTATTTCGTAATCTCTAGATCTAATGATTTTTTTATGACTTCATGGTATGCTTAACTATATCTCTTCCAACTTGGTAAGTTTTGGTGGTAACACAAGGCTCATAATAATCTTACCATAATTGTGTTAATTTGAAAATAAGTACCTTCAAGTAGTGGACTGTAGTAATGTTTTGGTAATATTGATTTTATACATTGAGAAAAAATTGTGGTAATATCAATTTTTATGTTTAAGTAAAATATTTTTTAATAATTTAACAAATATAAAAGCAACTTTGTGTAATGGGTATATATTTCAATTTTACCTTGATGTTTTAACTTAATTCATTTTTTTCAATCATAAATAATATGCCCAATGGATTAAAATGGCCACGTTTTTATGCCTACATCAGGATTTTTTATGTGTTAATTATTAGTGTTCACCTTATATCAAATGCAT
The DNA here is from genome assembly GCA_037957365.1 of Torreya grandis. Classification (NCBI taxonomy): domain Eukaryota; kingdom Viridiplantae; phylum Streptophyta; class Pinopsida; order Cupressales; family Taxaceae; genus Torreya; species Torreya grandis. Next base: position 741,802 of record JARHVA010001628.1, read on the forward strand.
CAACTTATTATTTATGGGTTTTTGGTGGTATATAAGAGGAATTATCCTTAGTTCATCATTGTTGATATCTTCCATATTATTTTTAAAAAATATCTTGATCGCATTGAAAATACTAATCACAGTTCTTTAAGAGATTGACCATTAGCCACGTAACCTTACAAACCATTTTGTGTCAATATCACTTGGCGGACTAAAAATTATAAATTTCCTAATAAACTTAGTGCATCTTAACCCTCTATGTTATTACCTACAATTCAATTATTTTTTAAATGGAGTTTTTCAAATGGTTCCTTTAAATTTCCTCGTATCTTATGTTGTGGACCATGTTTTAATATATTATGAAAGGAGTTACAAATATTATTATTGTTAGGATATTCTAATTAATTATTTCTATTTTATAAGATAAAATAAAGAAATTAATGTTTAGATTTGATGTCAAATACTATATCTCAACTAAGCGCATTTTTGATCCTACATCCGATGCAATTATCTATCTTGATGACATATAGGATGAAGTATCTATAAGAACAAGGGGATGTATGCCCCGTTTTCTAGGGTTCTTTTGCCTGATAATTTTTTTTTCCATGGATGGTATTTTCACATGTTTTTGAAATCATGAATTCCTCATGGGGATATCAAATATTTATACTATGGTTTGAGATGTCATTGGTTTGTTTATCAATGACTTCATTTCAAAAATTCAGTCACCCATCAATTAAGACAACCTTTGTTAAGTCACATGTTGATATTATTTTGATAAATCATTATGTCACCCCAATACATGGAGATATACATAGGTTGGTGTTAATCTATTAATTTTGTTTCCTCATCCATTTAGTATCCTTATTATAGGAATCCATTTAGCCTTCAAGTATGTGTCTATACTTATAACTTAATTATATTTTTATCTATCTTGTGCCCTTGGTAGTCTCTTTACAACACCATATATTTTATATATCCATAGATAAGTTTTTATTGGAACATAAATCCATGTTAATTAAATAAAGAATTGAACATGTTTCATTTCATATTACATTTTTCTTTTACTTGGATGGGTGTTTTATTTTCATTATCATATCATGAGACCTTGATTATATATGTTGGTGATTATCTCTTTTTTAATAGATATATACTATTATTCTCTTGATATTTTATTTATATGATTGTTTCCATTATTATTGAGTGAGAATTTTGTATCCTTAAATTAATATTACCATCTTTGATATGTACGCATGTTGGTTAAATTTATTTTTATTAACATGTTATAGATAATTACTAGCATTCCACTCACTATTGTGAAATATAATTGGTGTTAACTAATTACATTGAAAATTTTATTCTTCCTAACTATCTTAATCTACCATATTATATCTCATCAGTGTGATATGGATTGATACATAGATATAGCTACCAAGGATTAACAATACTTATGATTAGTCATGATCTAGTTGAATGTATTATGATCAACATACATGGTTATTACTAATGCCTATATGGATACCATACATGATTTTGAATTATCTTATATATGATATATATGTTTTTAGGGTACTATCTGCTTATAGGGGTAAAACTTTAAAGTAAGTTTGGGCACCCCTTCATATCTTGGATTACTTCATCCAAGGCATCCAGTGTGCCTTCCATGTAAAGGAAAATTGTACTCCTTCCATGAAGGAGAAATACACTCGTGTCCCTATTTTAAATGCTCCTAGGAGATACCTTAAAGGGGTGATCCACTCTTGTTCACACAAGTCATTCGAAACATTTGTTTGCATAAAATGTCTAATGTGAAAACTCCAAACAAAAATTTTTGAAGACCCATGTCTCGAATATAAATTCCAAAGACCAAAATCCATTGGAAAAACTATTCAAACAAAAAACTCAAAGACCAAAATCTAATAATAGGGCCTGATCAAAATGTTTGAGCACCTGGCTAGGGCTTGTGAATTATCTAAGGAAACTATTATGCACACACACAAAACTACACCAATAAAAGCACTAGTACACATCTAAAATATGAATCAACTTGAGCTCAACTATCTTAATCAACACATTCACCAATCATCACTAGCTTGTTTCTTCTTAGCCTCATTATCTTGATATACTTTATGTGGTGGTCAATGAATCCTACTGGCCTAGGTGAGGAGTCTTGAATGTTCTCCCTTGGTTAACTAAAAGCTACTCTTGAATAACTTAGCTTCAGTGACCTTTTTCCTTGTGACACATAACTCTACCTCTATTTTCTCCAATGTTAAGCCCTAGAGACTTAATTTGAATTTATCTACCGCTTATTTTACAAGATGATCAAAATTGATCCTTTTGATCAATTTTCATGTGGAGACTTTTACCTTTGATAACTTCAAATCATGCTGGAGAAGTTGAACCTCATAACCTTGGTACTTATGGAACAAGGGCCTAATTGACTACCCACTCCCAAACTGTATGTATCTTCCCCATTATCTAATAATTATGTGTATCCTATTGGGAGAGAATAAATAACCTGACCAAAAACTTAAAGCCAATGCTTAGTTTCATCATGGACTCACAATGAATGAGTGCAAAGGTTAGTGCAGCCTTAAACTTGAGGTCCTAGTCCCTTTTAGTGATTACACATGTCGTCACTATGCTCCTCAAGAAATAAGGACATTTTTTTAAATAAAAGGTATGCCATCCACCTAGGGAAGTGGGCCCCAATTTTAACAAGAATTTTAGAGGCAGTTCAAAGGGAGACACGTGTCACCATAGCACTACTTACAATCCCTAAGATTTCATACATGAATTTCAATCTATCAGTCTCTCAGTAAATGGGATGGAGACACTTGGTATAATCATAGAGAGTTGCTTGCCTAGTGAACTTGAAATATTTTTTGAGTGTTAAAATTTTGTTAGTTCACGACTATATGCCACATGTCCTTCACTATTCAAAATATAAGTCTTAAGCTTAATGTCATAGGTACATTTGAAGGTATTATAAGGCCCTTTAAGGTATCACCTAGTACTATCTTCAAACCTTTAAGGGTACCTATATGCATGTTTAAAAAGTATCTCCTAAGAGATACCTCCAAACCTTTGGGTCCACAACAGAAGTTAAAATAAAATATAGGACCCCAAAATATAAGAAGCTAAACATTTTCCATAGTTTTTTTCAAAACCCTATTTCTCATTATGATTTTTTATTGTAATAAAATATATGGTTGAATATTGACTTAATTAGCTAATTTTCTCTATGTAACTATTCCACTCTAATGCATGTTTAAAATTTATCTCCTTGGAGATACCTTTAAAGTAAGATGAAGCAATAATTAAATTATGCAGTATATGATATTGAAATATATTATTTTTTTGGATTGTCATAAACTGTGTCATTAAAATAAATGTTATACATTACCTTTTTAAAAAATTAGGTTTTAACATATCTCCATGCTTATGTTTTGGTACAAATATAAATTTATCTCCTACATACAAGTATAAATTGGATTGATTTTATAAATAACATGATTAACAAATTTTCTCATGTCTTTTGCAAATGTCCAGCTAAAAAATCATACATCAATGGATTTTCAATGTGAAGATTATGTTTTTCTTATAAACAGTGGTAAGGTCATTGATGAAGGAATAATACATAAAGTGGTAGGTCAAGATGTTAAATCTCTAGAAGCCATAAATCTCACTTCTACATACCACAATGAGGAAATACCTATTGAATGTGCAAGTGTTAATGTGACTAAAGATTTTGATCTGACTCTATCACTTTTATTTCTTGCAACTTTTGTGGATAATTTGGGGGATGTAGTTGATAGTTTTAATATATGGAAAAAAAATGATGCAACATGGCATATACAAGTTTTCTATAGACAATGACATGGAATAAAGTCAAAATAATTTACATCTAGTTCTACATTTACAACCATTGTAACAAGAAAACCCTTGTTTGGATTCTTTTATTTATATATCAATGATCTTACCACATTTCAAATCCTAAGAAAATTTTTTGTTGGAAAAAGGGTACATTTGTTGCATAAATGTATAGCTCTTGTAAATGATGAAAAATTTGCTTTTGGTTATGTTGAATTTGCACAACTAGGGGAGATTTTTGGTTGTATTCATGTACCAATGTTAAAAAGTGAATTAGGAATTTACATAAGGCATGTTATACAACATTGTGAGAATTACAGTACAAATTTAATTGAAACATCTATCATTAGATGGCATTCCAAAAAAATAGTGGGCACTGAGACTTGTAGAGCAATAAATTTACCATACATGACACTAAAAGAGAAAGAAATAGGAAATGTTTGGGATGTTTTGGATAAAGAAATCACTCTTTGCCTAACATTCCTAGCACAAAGGCATCTAAAAAAATTATTTCATTCCTACAAATACTCTACGCCAAAAAAGAAATCAGCTAAACAATTCACTCAGCCAAGTGCAGTTTGATGAAATCATTGCTAGTGAGATTACAATAATATATGTGGATAAATGTTACACCAAAAAAAGTTTTTAGTCAAGATTTTCATTTGAAATTATAAAATATACAAAGACGAAATCACATGATTCCACCATAAAAAATATGAGGCAATATGTCCTGGATACCCTTTCTACCAATTTGTTCAAGAAAAATAAAATCAAAACTAGCATTGATTTTCAAGGTACAGAGATCTATCTAGAAGCTTGTCTTAAAATATATGGATTAAACAGAAGTAGCTTTTTTGACATTCAAAATTATCACAAAATTGGGGGGGAAATGCATTCTATGTAGGGAGATTTTGACAAAAGCCACATAAGAAGACAATGGCAGCTAAAGATTTGTTGGATGATTTTATAGATGTTTCTTCATGCCTAAAATAACAAGTAGATATAGATGACTCATGAGAAAATGTTTGACATCTTCTAGCATCTTTCACTCTAGAATTTATGAGGTTCCAAATTAATGCACAACTAGAAGATATGAAATATGAGCCAATATCCTAGCCAAAAATCAATAACATGTGGAGAACTAATTTTTAGGATGTGACCAGTGCCACATATGATGACTTCACTAGGTACAAAACATGAATCTTGTTGTCTCAACAAAAATGCTTTGGGTCCTTCTCTAGAGATCAGGAAGAGCATATTGATCAAGAATTCATGATGCATTTAAATCAAATACTTTTTGAAAGATAAATATATTACACACATAAATGAATGTCAGAGCAATACTCTAAAGAATGCCTCAATATCATTCAGGACAAGGTAGAATGTCAAAAAGCATTTATGTCAAGGACAGTGACAAAAATCAAAGTAGTTAATGATAGAATATTAGAGTTGTCAATGGTAGGGATTATAACACATGGTCATGGTGTAGGCAGATATGGGCATTTTTCTACTATACATTCTTGGAGGGTCTAACTTTAACATCACCTCATTAAACAAGTGCTTCATGGATATAGAAACAACAATGTTAAGGTTGGATTTATGCCTATAGGACATACCCATGAGGACATCGGTGACACATTTGGAAACCTATCTAAATGTATAAAGAGGAAATATATATGGAGTGTGGATGAGATGATGAACACTTATAGGACCTGTGAAAATACAAGAAATTTCGTGCCATATTTGATTGAAGAGGTAGTGGATCTCAAAGAGTATGTTAATAGTTACTAGTTGAAGGGAAGAAATCAAATAGTAGGCTTGACTAAAGGTCAATACTTCCTTCTAAGTGTGGAGTAAGGTCAGCCCATTATGTGTTGAAAGAAATCTATAAGAGATATAAATTGGTCCCCCCCCAACTTATTACATTATGGGGAACAAAAGAAAGCCAAATATTATAGAAGGTAAATTGATAAAAATATATTTCAAAGACTTGAAAAATAGAGAAATGTCTCAATAATATATTGTTGCTAAAGACTCCAATAGAAGTATAAAAAAGAGTCAAAAAGAAATTAAATATAACTTGAATAAGTGTGTGCATCAATTCAATAAATTTGGTTTGATCATAAATAGTAAGTGGAAGGATCTAACATATTACTTCCAAACCATCCACAATATAATGAAAGAAGACATGTTCCCTTCTAAAGTTGAGTGCATAGGAGAGTTTTATCTTGAGAAATCATCATGACATACCCCTGCATAGAGATCTACACAAAATGGTTCATGATAGCACCCTTGATTTTAGAGTGGCATCTATAGATACATATGTTGTTCCAAAAAGCAAAAGAATAAGAATTGCATTTGATCTAGCTCAAGATGTGCAAATCAGAGACATGTTATTTATTAGGCCTAATGATTCTATAAGATTAGACTACACAGTATGGGTTGCTAGAGATAAAATCAACATTGAGATACTACAAACATATGGGGATATAAAATGAAGGGTCAATGTAGTTTCGTTCATCCTAATTCATGTAGGGAAAAAAGCAGAAGAAGCTAAAATTTATTCAAGTTGCTTAGATAAGAAATAGAATCTAAACCCAATTGACACATATTTACCATCCATACTCATAGATAGTATCATCTACACTTGGAAACCAAATAAAAATTAGAGAGGTCATACACTTGTTCTCACTGATTTTTTAAAAGGCATTCTAACAAACTATTTGAATACATCATCCCACTAGGCATAAAAAAAATAGTGATAAAAAGATTGGAAAATTTGAAATGGTGTTTCCTTAATATTGGAATGAGAAATATGAATGTTTATTTTCAAAATTTATTTCATTTTTTGAGAATGTATAATGTTTTATTGTTTTATTTATTTATATTTATTTCTAGTGGCACTTTGAATTTTGGGTCTTGAGAAATACACTTCAACTTTTAAATTTTATACTTTCTATTATGACAATTCAATATTTTGGTAACTGTGCATCTATTTAATAACATTTGACTATTTGAATATCCACTTTGTATTTTTGTATCCTTCAAAATGGTCTTCAAAAAAAGGTCTTCATAATTTTCACAAATGAGAATTTAGTACATCTCAAATTTTGTGTTTTGCAAAATAGAATTCAAGATTACCATGTATACAAAAAGGTCTTCAGGGTTTACACCTTGAAATGTCCCACTTGTGCATCAACATTTATTTTTCAGCATTTGTGTATTGACAAATGTTATTCAACTTTTCATGTGGCACCCCAAATTGTGTGAGATAATATAAGATAAACTTTTATGGTTGTGAGGATGTCACTCTAATCAAATTAAACATATAGTTTAGAATCTAACAACTGATGACACATGGTATCCCAATCATCCCAAAAGTTCTAAACCAAATATCAGTCAAGCATGTGATTGAAACATAAAAGAGAAAAGAAAAAAACAATTAAGGAAACACAAGACGAAGAAGAGACAAGAAGTAATAAAAAGATAAAAGGAGAAGAAATAAAAGGAGAGGTGTGAAAGCACAAGAAAACATCAAAAAAATACAACAAAACACACACAAATAAAAACCAAGTTAGCGTGGTTTAAAGGAAAATATTTATGCATGTGTGATAGAGGCATTACTTTCCACCACATGATAACAAAGAACAATGAAAAATGTTCCCTAATTAAAGAGGAACAATGACAAAATAAATGGAAGAAGAAAAGAAAAGGAAGGGGTTGGCCGAGCTGACTCTAGATGTATCAGACAAGTGGATGTTGCCTACATAGTTCTATGGATGCATGTTCCAACATGAACTTCAGGCCAAATGTAATTCTCCCAAGAAATGGGATAGAAGAAACATGATGATCAAACAAGCATGATTAATGTTTTAGAAAAAATGGAAGATATGACAAACAAATGAGAATAGTCTAGAAAATAACAAGTTGATGAGACGAGAAAGAATGATCTTGAAAAATGGTAAGTGCATGGAATGGTGAAATGAGAATGTACAAATGTATAGAAGCATGAGATAATGTTTTTATTATTTTATGGATCATGTTCTAATTTTTTTGGTATTTTCAAAGTATTTCTAATGTTTTTGGTATTTTTGGGATAAAGTATGCACGAAGTGAGACCATCTAGTTGAAGAGATGCACATACTAAGAGTAGAGGTTCTAATAAAATAGCTAAGCCAATTACAATATCCCATGCTCAAAAATCTTCAAGAGTGAGGTTCTTGATAAAATAAGAAATAATAGTGAATACTGTTAGGATTGTGGAGCTAAAAGCTTCACTGATGCAGACACAGAGGAGGTTGCAGGAGAGTTGCTGAGTGTCAGAGACACCGGCGTCGGTCAGGCCAACTGACGTCGACAGGATAGGGCAGGAAGGCAACCGACGTCGGTCAGAGATCGGCCGGCGTTGGCGACCCCCAGGCAGACAGGGATCGGCGTCGGTCGCCTATGTGGTTTGACTACGAGTTTATTACGGGCAGTTAGCTAACGAACCAAGTGTTTGCATGATCAGGGCTAATTTTAGACTGAGAGCTACGGATCTAATTATTGTAATTAGATGTCTAATTATTGTTTGGATGAGATCTATATAATAGACTCATGATTGTATTGGAAAAGTGTGCTAGGGAGTAAGAGAGCATAATTCTAAGCTCCTTCTGTGTGTGAGGTAGAGCAATGGTGCGTTCCTCCTAGTGCCTCAGTACCAGGTGTGTTGGTGCTGGATTGGAGAACCAGCTGGGTTCTTCAGGAGTGTAGGATCTTGGTCACAGTTGCATGGCCTATATAGGAGATCTACATGGTAAGTAAGATCGTTGATCTGCAGGTGTATGTGTGTGCAAGGTCGAGGTTCACAGGTGAGCAGAACCGTTGTTTGATTTGTAGGTGTGCAAGGTCATATAGACAGCAACACAATAGGGAGCAGTATCAGGCAGGATCTACTTAGAGTACAGGTGTGTACTCGGATAGAGCAAGAGAGGAAGGCAAGGGAGTTTCTTCCATAAGTATGGTCTGTTGAATTGCAGGTTGTTGCAGATTCATGGGAGATCTACTTGAAGTACCTTGAATACTTGTGGAGCACGTGGAGTGCTTGTGGAGTGCGTGGAGCACTTGTGTTGTGTGTGGAGCATGGGAGGTGAACACCAACTCTGTATTTGAGTTGGGTGTTGGGACCTGTGAGAGAGAGAGCTTTGGGGAGAAGAATTACTGTTCACTTGAGGTGTGGGAAACCTCTGTAAGGTGGTGGAGAAGAAGTGGCATCTTCTTTATTGTATTCTTTTCTGTATAAAGTGTTAATACAAGTTGTGTATTGTCTCTCATATGTTGTGTTATTCTGAATTCTAGTTACTTGGTGAATCTGGTTATTTCTACATATTATAGTTGCTTGGTATTTAGTAATCAATTGTATGCTTCTGGTGTTTAGCATTCCTGACAAATACTTTCAGAGCCAGGTTGCAGGAAGCAGGTTGTGTTTTGGTTACAGGGCACTCTCAGGGGTTTCTGATTGAGTGGGAGTAGAGCAACGACAGATCAAAGTAAGCTAAGAATAGAGGAGTTGAAAAGCACAGACGGTTACTCACGGTCCGATGGAAAGAAAGAGTAGGTAAAAGAACATTGCTGGTTGGTAACAGATCAGCATAAAGAAACTGAAGATACAGATGTAGCAGGTGTTGTTGCACAGGATGTGTTTACAGGTTTCTTGGATAAAGTTGAATCTTGGATAAAAGATTCAGTTGCCTCTTTCCATGCAGCCCCAGGTAGAGGAGCTGGTAAGCCTTGCCAAAGAATTGGCAAAGGGGAAGTGAAGCTGAAATTGCAGGCGGCCAACACACAGGGGTTGATGAAGGTCATGCAGGTCCCAGGTTTGGAGATATGGCTAATTTCTTCAGAAAGATTGGGTGATGAGAGATGCACAAAAACTCTCACAGCGGTAGCACTTGAATTAGCTGGTGGTAAGAAAACAGGTATACTAGATCTACTTGTTTATATTACTGATTCTTCTTTTATTGCAGAGACGTGGCTTCGTAGGCTTGGTCACATGAGTAGGAAGGAGATGCATGTTCTTAAGCAGAAGACAGATATATTTGATAGGCTTAAGAACTGGAAAGCCTTGGTGTTTTTGGAGGAGATGGCAGACAGAGTTCAGTGGATGAGGCTGGATACTTCTGAGCAGAGTAGTTTGGACATGGGATTTGATTCAAAGAAGCTCGTGGGTAAAAAGTCATCACTCACAGGCGAACACAGGTACCGGCGTCAGTCAGGAGGAATCGGCGTCGAATAGACAGGTGCCGATGTCGGTCATGTGCAGACTGAAGCCGGCGATGTCGGGCAGAGTAAGACCGACGTCGGTCATGAGACCGACGTCGGCAGTATGTAAGACCGATGTCGGTCAGGAGGACCGATGTCAGTAGCAGGGACACTAGCGCTGGCAGGCTGGTAGTCAGGTACAGACGCATGGAACCGACGTCGGTCGGATGCAGACTGTGGAGTGACCGAGGTCGGTCACTGTAACGAATTTTGGATGGACAGCAAGTTGTCAAGGAGTCTCAAACACCCATATGGAGGACTGAAGGCATAAGTAGGCCCTCAAATTCATGTTCCTCTTCTTCATACTTGTTGCTGATTGTTTAGCAAGAAGGATCCAGGAAACAGGTGTGAGCTTGGCATGGATGAGGATGTGATTCCTTGGAGCAAAACCAGACGGGTGTTTTGGTAGGTTTGTCAGCTGGATGAAAGCACAGAGACGAATGGATGCCTTAGTATAAGAATAGAGAGAACGGATACGTGAGACGAAAGACCAGGCATATGGTCTTGAGGTAGCTGCAGGACAGTGGTACAGGTTTTGACAGGTGGAGGAGGAAGCATGGCTTCAGTCAGTGTCAGGTAACTACTGTGGTTTGACTTACCAAGGGGATGATGATTGCAACATCATTCTGTTTCTGTATGTGGATAGTATGCTAGCTAGCAGGGGTGTACATACAGGGTTTTGCTGAGCTAAGGGTAAGATTAGTTCAGTGGCATGTCATGAGGAGTTTGGAGCAGCGAAATTCTTTGACATGGGAGGCATGGAGATCACAGGTTGATTTTGTCTCGAGTGGGAGCTGATGTGAATCAGGTGTTGGCGAGGTTCAGGATGCAAAACTGGAGCACACTAAGGGCTGGACAGGTACAGTGTCCAAAATCACATGAGGTCTGGTATAGACCTGAGTATTCCCATGCAGTGGGAGCTGTCAGAGTTAGGATCCAATTCAGAGAAGTGAGTTCTCAGGTTTTCTGAGAGGGACCGGCAGCAGGTGTTGCTATGCAGGGTCAGGACTTCACTACAGGTGTTGTAGGTTCGGATGTGGTAGGGTACTCGGATGATAGGTGGTACATCACAGGTTGTGTGGTGGGTTGTCTTTAGGTGGAAGCTTGAAGAGGGATACAAACCAGGAAACAGATTAGATAGAGTACAGGTATAGGTACAGTGCAGCTGTTTATTTCCAAGTGGGAGATTGTTAGGATTGTGGAGCTAAAAGCTTCACTGATACAGACACAGAGGAGGTTATAGGAGAGTTGCTGAGTGTTAGAGACACCGGCGTCGATCAGGCCAATCGACGTCGGCAGGATAGGGCAGGAAGGCAACCGACGTCGGTCAGAGATCGGCCGGCGTCGGCGACCCCCAGGCGGACAGGGACCGGCGTCGGTCGCCTGTGTGGTTCGACTGTGAGTTTATTACGGGCAGTTAGCTAACGAACCAAGTGTTTGCATGATCAGGGCTAATTTTAGACTGAGAGCTACGGATTTAATTATTGTAATTAGATGTCTAATTATTGTTTGGATGAGATCTATATAATAGACTCATGGTTGTATTGGAAAAGTGTGCTAGGGAGTAAGAGAGCATAATTCTAAGCTCCTTCTGTGTGTGAGGTAGAGAAATGGTGCGTTCCTCCTAGTGCCTTAGTACCAGGGGTGTTGGTGCTGGATTGGAGAGCCAGCTGGATTCTTTAGGAGTGTAGGATCTTGGTCACAGTTGCATGGCCTCTATAAGAGATCTACATAGTAAGTAAGATCGTTGATCTATAGGTGTATGTGTGTGCAAGGTCGAGGTCCACAGGTGAGCAGAACCGTTGTTTGATTTGCAGGTGTGCAAGGTCATATAGACAGCAACACAACAGGGAGCAGTATCAGGCAGGATCTACTTGGAGTACAGGTGTGTACTCGGATAGAGCAAGAGAGGAAGGCAAGGGAGTTCCTTCCATAAGTATGGTCTGTTGAATTGCAGGTTGTTGCAGATTCATGGGAGATCTACTTGAAGTACCTTGAGTACTTGTGGAGCACGTGGAGTTATTGTGGAGTGCGTGGAGCACTTGTGTTGTGCGTGGAGCATGGGAGGTGAACACCAACTCTGTATTTGAGTTGGGTGTTGGGACCTGTGAGAGGGAGAGCTTTGGGGAGAAGAATTACTGTTCACTTGAGGTGTGGAAAACCTCTGTAAGGTGGTGGAGAAGAAGTGGCATCTTCTTTATTGTATTCTTTTCTGTATAAAGTGTTAATACAAGTTGTGTATTGTCTCTCATATGCTGTGTTATTCTGAATTCTAGTTACTTGGTGAATCTGGTTATTTCCGCATATTATAGTTGCTTGGTATTTGGTAATCAATTGTATGCTTCTAGTGTTTCGCATTCCTGACAAATACTTGTATTGAGAAGATGTAGTTGTTCACCTATTTGAATATGCACAAGACTATCCTAGCTAAACTGCTTTATAGAACTACCGCTAAAGATATTCATAATGTTTATGAGACATAATTGAGATCATAATTGGTCAAGGGACAAAAAGTGTTCAATATTATAAAATTTCTTAAACATAATGAAGAATATTATTCTCAAAGAGAGCAATCCATAATGGGATGAAGAATGTGTTCATAGTTCCAAGGGTTTAAAGCCTTTACTGTCAGGATTCATGAAAAGTGGACTAGGTTAGTATAAAATGCGTTCAAGGTAAGATAAAAGGGTGGGATAAAATTATGATAGCACAAGTTACCCCTATGTTAGGGGTATTATAGATAATGGTTCAAATTTATTTATGTGTAGAACCTCTTAAGGTGTATGATGTTGAAGGGATATAAAAAAATTTCACCATTAGGTTTTTTTAGGCGATATGTTCCTAATCCATAGTTTGTTTTGATAATATACAGCCCTAACTAATTAGGTTGAAACTTGCCTTTCTTTTTGGGTTCAACATTCATGTTCTTCTAGTTCTCTTTTAGAACTAAGTCACCAATCTCAAATTCTTGAGGGAGAATGTGTTTGTTATAACTTCTCCATAATCTATTATGATAGGCCTATAAGTTTTTGAGGGTAACCAAATGCTTACCATCAAGAAGTTCTATTTTTTTCAATCGTGAGGCTTTATAGTATTCATCATCTTCAATGTGCTCTAGTGATATTCTTAATGATGGGATCTCAATCTTGACTAGGATGTAGCTTTAGTATCAAAAATAAGGAACTATAGAGTAGCTCCAGTTGGGTGTGATGATTGGTTCTATAAGCCCAGAGGGTAGGAAAAAGTTGCAAGTGTAAATTATGCCTAGTGTCATTGACAATCTTTTTTAAGATGGTTAGAATGGTTTTATTCTATGCCTTAGCTTGTCCATTTCCTTGTGGATTATATGGAGTGGATTTCTTATGCTTGATCTTGAATTTTTCACAAAGAGATTTCACATCTTGGTTCAGAAAGAATCCACCATTATTGGATATAATATGGATTGAAATTTCATATCGACAGATGATATGGTAATGAATGAATTTAGCTATTTATTTATTGGTAACATAAGTGAGAAGAATGGCCTTAATCCACTTGGTAAACTACTCGATTATAGTCAAAATGTGTTTATGGCCATCTAAAGATGTTGGGTTAATTTTCTCAATGAGATTGAGACCCCATGTTGAGTATGGCCATGGTGTTGTAATCAGCTGCAATGGTAAGGAAGGTGCATGTATCAAGTTACCATGTTGCTAATAAGGAACACACTTTTTACATAATTACAAACATTGATCTCTATTTTGGGCCAATAATAGCCTATACTGAGAAGTTTTTTTGCTAGGACTACACCATTGGTATGGGCTCCACACATTCCTTCATGAACCTCCTTTAGTGCTAGCTTAGATTCTCCCAAAGCTAAACAATGAAGAAGCATCCCATCATAGCCTTTAAGATAAAGTATGTTCCCAAGGAGGATATAACATGTTAAGTGATGAAGGAATAAGTTTTGTTGTTTGTTGGAAATATTGGTGGGAAATACATGGCTATGAAAATAGTTATAAAAATCTTGGTACCATGGTAACTTAGATGGGAGATTAGGATCAACAATGCTGCATATCATCTCTAAATCTGATAGAATATGTGATGACTAAAGAAGATTTTCAATTAAGAACTGATACTCTTTATCACTATCATGCATTTGAATCATGGAACCAATTATTGTCATGGCATCAATAGATCTATTGTTGACTCATAGAACTTCCTCAAACTATAGAGATTTAAAATGTGTTTTAAGGTTATCAATAATTTGCTTGTAAAGGACAAGCTTATCATCTCTTATTTGATACTAAGCAATTATCTAATTTATGATTAGCTGTTAATCTCTATAGACCTTTAAGCTTTGAATATCCCAATGTATGGTAAGACAAAGCCCTGTAACCAATGCCTCATAGTTGGCCATATTTTTATACACTAAAATTGTATATGGAATGCTTTCGAGATCAAATCTCCCTGAGGCATGATAAAAAAATATGCCAGCTCTAGACCCTCAAGATGTGAAGGATCCATAAAAATAGAGTGTCCACTATTTAGGTTCTTATGATGCCTATTCTTTCATCATGATAGAATCATTTGAAAGGTCAAAGTTGAGAGGTTGAGTGGCCGTAATAGGAGCTTATGTAAGTTGGTATGTAAGAACTTGTCCTTTGATTGCCTTCTGATTCTGGTACTCAATATCAAACTCACTAAGGAGCATAATCCATTTATCCATACATCCTTTAAGAGCTTCTTTAGATAAGAGGAACTTGAGAGAATCTGCCTTGGTGATAATAATAGTTTTGCTATTTAGCATATAATGTCACATTTTTTGAGTGGTGAACATTGTAGCTAAACATGCCTTCTTAATAGGCATATAATTATGTTCATAGGCTACTAATGTGTAGATTAAATAATAAACTATGTGTTCCTTACCATGATCATCATGCTATGCCAAAAGTGCCCCCAGTGCATGTTCTATGGCTAATATATAAAGAAGTAGTGGCTTTCCTTGTATCAAAGGTCATAAAACTGGTGGATTGGTCAAGTATGTTTTAAGCTTTGTAAATGTTATCTGACAATCTTCGTCCCACTAAAATTTTACCCCTTTCTTTAAGAGGTGGGTAAATGGGTGGCACCTATATGCCAATTGAGAAATGAACCTATGTATATACTAGATCTTGCCTTGTAGACCTCAAAATTATTTAAGATTGTTTGGTGGAGGCATTTCCATAATAGTGTTGAACTTTGTAGGGTCAAATTCAATCCCTTGTTGTGATATAATGAACCCTAGTAATTTTTATGATGTGAATCTAATGACACATTTCTCAAGAAATAAGAAAACTTTATATACATGAAGCCTCTCAAATATTTTATGTAGAATGTCAGGGTATCTAGCTCTTGTTCTAGATTTTACTAGTATATCATCAACATAGTCCTCGACAATGTCATGCATCATGTCATGGAAGATGGCAATCATTGCATCCTGATATATGGATCTAGTATTCTTCAAACCAAATGGCATGAATTTATAATAGATTGTCCCCTACAGAGTGGTGAACATAGTCTTCTGTTGATCTTCAAGTGCTATCTTGATCTGGTTATAACTAGAAAATCCATCCATTAAGGATAGCATCTCATACTCAGTAGTTGAGTCGATAATCATGTCAATGTTGGGTAGAAAAAAATCATCTTTAGGGCATGCTTTGTTGATGTCACAAAAATTAGTACAAACACATATTCCTAGGGTCTTTTTACTCACTAGCACTATGTTAGAAATCCATTCAAAGTAGTCCAATGGTCTAATAAAATCAGCTCTTAAAAACTTTTCTAACTTAGCCTTAACTAAAAGGGTGATGCGTGGATGCATCTTTCTCAACTTTTGCTTGACTGGTTTAGAATCAGGGTGAATAAAAAGATGATGCATCACCAAATCAAGGTCCAATCTTGGCATGTCAGAGTATGCCCATGCAAATATGTCTATATAATCCTTAAGAATGGATACAATATGTTCATGTTCTAATTCAGTAAGGGAAGCTCTTAGATAAACAAGTTTGGGATCCTCATGGGTTCCCAAATTCACTTATGTTATGCTCTCCATAAGGAGTGTGGATCTGTCCTTTAGAATTGTAGGTAATGTATGTTCATGATCATCTTATACTACTATATCTTTTTGTTATTTATCTCAAAGATCTAGATAATATGAAGAATCAAAATCTGCATTCTTAGGTAAAGGCCAATTAGCAAAAACCTCTAGAAACTCAAGAGCAAGATGCTCAAATATTTGATGTTGTTTTGATGAGATGCTTGTACTAGCTATGGAACTTGGGCTAGATGGAATTTCTAATTTCTAAAGGGATGAGCAAACTTTCTCACCTAGGAGTGCTTAAAATAAGTTTTCACTCAAAGGCTTGTCTTTTTATTTACTTTTTCCCTGATTGACAAGTGCCTCAAAGAGGTTTTCACCTAAAGATCTTGATGTTTGTTCTTTATTATGACTAAGAAAGTTTGTTTGCTCTCCAAAGTAGGTAGAAGAATTTAATGAAAAATCAAAACCCTGCTTATGATCACCAATGGGGAATGCATCTTATTGGCCCATGTATTCTACAATTGATTCTTCATGTTGAAACTCATCGAGGCATATGACCAAATTTTGTTGATCCCAATCTATGAGTTTAGGATTGCAAAGGAATAGGTTACAATGAGGGTTTACTTTAGGATAGGAAGCACCAATGGTACATATATAATGTCATACTTTAAGAAGGGAAGCACCACTAGGATGGGTTTTTGCTTTAGGATGGGAAGCTCCAATAGGTGTTATGGTCAATATGGCATTTGAATAAAACAAATCTAAGTTATCAAGCTCATCATAAAGGCTATAATGGGATGTTGTGTCACTATTAGGAGTCTCGTTACTAGTCACTTTGGAAGAGTCACTATCAAATGTCATAAGGTTATCCTCTGGTGGTTTAAATCTGAGGCTATGATTCTAATTGATAACTCTAGCTGATAAGGGTTCTAAAATTCCTTACGTCTGTGGGCCAAGACCTTTCCTTGTATAGTCAAGATGATCCATTATCCTATTAGGGATAAGATACTTTAGATTTTAAAAATAATATGTAAGGCCTTCATAATATAACTAGCCTCCCTCAGTAAAAGCCTCTTAGTCTTTCTTTGGTGCAATTGCAAGTAAAAAAACCATAGGAGGTTTTGGTTGTTTCTTCTTTGGTTGCCAAATCTGATTGAGTCTGTTAGGAGACTAGGAAGTTTAGGCTTACCAAATGTTTTAGGATATTTTGGTAATTTTTCAATATAGAGGAAATCCTTCAGATGGTACATGGAAATGCTTGCATCTTTAATAATAACCTTCTTGACAAAATCTATGAGAAATGGATCAGTCAAAGTGGAAGCTAGATCACTAGTGTCTATATAATTAGATGGAAATGGATGAGAAATAATGGATTTATTCTTCTTTACAATGACTTTAAACCTAGGCAATAGTTATAATTAAGAAACTCTACTTCAAGATGTTTGAAGTACTGGTAGGGCTGTTGATCAGTGAGAATAGTAACCTTGATCCCATCATAGGGAAACTTAAGGCATTGGTGAAGACTAGATGGAACTGTCTGTACTGCATGGATCCAAGAATGACCAAGAAGTATGTTATAAGGAAGCTTAATATCCATAATATGAAATAATGTGTGATGAAAAATATACCCAACCATGATTGGTAACCAAATTTTACTAGATGACTCCCTCTCAACATTGTCGTAAACCTTGATTGTAATAATTTTTAGTTGAATATCTTTATCCATGTAACCCAATAATCATACCAATTTAAGAGATGTGATGTTCAGCCCTAAACCATTATCTATAACAACCTACTTGATCTTCTGATCCCTAATGATTATCTCAATGTATATTGGGTTATTATGGTTTGGTCCAAGGGTGGACATGTCATTTTGATCAAATATAATTTGTTAAATGAAGACAAATATCCAACTAGGTTTTGGAACTGATCAAGGTTTATATCATTAGACACAATAGACTCTTGTAAAAGTTTATTTAAGATGGTTCTATGGACATCAAATGTTTGCAAGAGTTCTAATATGGAAATTTGAATAGGGGTTTTATCTAATTGGTCGATTAGACTATAAGGCCTTTAAACTATGGATTGAACTAGTTTAGTCTTTGTTGGGATGGTATTCAACTTTGGAACCATTGGCATAATGTTACCATTGGGTTTATGGAAAGAAGTGGGTGAAGAGCCCTGGATGGTAACTCATGGGCATCTAGTTATAACTACACAACTTAGAGGTGTCAATGAGTCATTATAATTAGAAGAGTGAGGTGGAGGGCCTTGGATGGTGACTCATGGGTGACTAACTGCATTGCTATAATTTTGGGTTAGTGAGGAACTTTTATAATTAGAAGAATGGTATTATTGTTCAAGATTAGTAACCTATGCAAATGTATTAGCAACATGATGATGTGCACTCAACATGGTACTACTAGGGGGAGAGGGTGTTGACCTTATAATTATGGGTCCCGTGTTGTAAAGAACATGAGATTGGCCACGTGGTTTTACAGTAATAGTGGTAATGTAGGTTATCAAAATACATCCCATAGTATTTTATAGTCATAAGGTACATTATTGTAATCCACATTATTAGTGTGGGCATTATGATCTTGATTATGCTCATTACAATTATGACCTTGTTGTTGGTTTTAATTCTACCTCTATCCTTGATTGTGACCATCTTGATTGTTTCTTGGTGGTGGTGGATTATGTTGAGAAAAGGGTTCTTTATAGATTCCCATATCCTAATTTGTGTCTTCATTAGGGGCCAACTTAATTTCTAGCTAACCATTTTCAATAAAGTCCTTAATAATATGTCACAATTGAGCATAATGATATGCACTATGACTAGCAACATGATGAAAGTTACACCATTCATTCTCTTTGTACCAGTCTAGTTTTGGATGATCTTGAGGAAATGACCTTGACACTGGCCATATAATTAAATTAGTTACAATGAGATTCTGTAACACTGTTTCAATTAATTCTCCTAACTTGCTAAAGACTCTAAAATTGTTATGAAACATCCTTCATGGAGGTTGTCTTAACAAAGTAGGTGGTGGATTTGGGGGAGTTAATTATACATTTGAAGGAGGCATAGCCTATACTATTTGTACATGTCTTATTTCTATTACCCCATTTCCAACCATGTTTTTATTTTTTCTAAACCCCTTAGGCTTATCCTACATAACTATTTGAGTCAATGATTTAGTCTAATTAGACAGTTGACCTTGCATAAAAATATTAACAAGACCTCTAACAATAAGAGCCTTCTCAATCTGCACTCTTTTATCAATAATTTATTCAAATGAGTTAGCACAAGCTAACCATAGATTATGCATAACTTTAAGATGAAAATTTGATGCAAATATATCAACCAACTATTTATCTGGTAAATTGTGTTGAAAGTGGCCTGCCAATGCTCTCCACCTTTGGAGATATGTAACAAAACTTTCACCATCATGTTGCTTAGCTTTACATAAGTCAAAAATTGTCATTTCATATTCTATGTTGTATGATAAATGGTTAACAAATTTTTTTGATAAGTCATTCCAATCCAAAACTAATCCCTTGGGTATTTTAAGTAGCCAATCAAGAGCTTGTCCTACTAAACTTCATAGAAATATTCATAGTAAGTACTCACTACTATAAACAACCTCTTGACATAAGATAAAGAACGTTTTTATGTGTTCACATGGATCTCCTTTCCCTTTATACTTGTCAAACTTGGGTGCCTCAAAATGAGGTGGAAAGGGGTTTTGGAGAATAGATAAGTCAAATGGATATGGGCATATCTTATCGAATTTATACTTATTGACTCTAATATTTGTCTCTAATCTTTGGACAATTTCCTGCATAGAATTCCATTCTTGCATGTTTGGTG
Source organism: Torreya grandis (assembly GCA_037957365.1). Taxonomy (NCBI): domain Eukaryota; kingdom Viridiplantae; phylum Streptophyta; class Pinopsida; order Cupressales; family Taxaceae; genus Torreya; species Torreya grandis. Next base: position 761,892 of record JARHVA010001628.1, read on the forward strand.
CATTTGTGGATTGGATAAGATGTTATTGGGGTGGAATGTACCCCTAATGTTGTTTTTGGGGTGTTTTTTTTGGTGTGGAATGTGTCCTTGATTTTTTTATTATTGGGGTGGAATATACCCCTAGTTTTGTTGTTGTTGGGGTGGAATGTGCCCCTAGTTTTTTTTTGTTGGGGGGAATGTGCCCCTGGTTTTGTGTGAATCTATAAAGAGTATATACCTTTTTATCCATGACTTGGTTCTGATTTTCTCTTTGAGTTGAGAACATAATCCATTGATTCTTGGATTGGAAAACATTCCCTAAATTTGGTTGTTTAATACTTTATTGATTTTGAAATTTCTTATGTTTATTACCAATCTTTGGGTTGGTTGAAAAGAATTAGCCAAATTGTCTTGAAATATTTCCTCAATTCAAACTAAATGTTTGGGTTTCTAAGTTTATAAAGTAACAAGAGGTTCTTGATGATTAAAAAACATATGTTCTGTGTCAAATGGAACATCTTGTAAGGTCTCTTGTGATTTTAACTATTCATTTAGATTACCTTGATCCCCTATGGTAATGTTCTCATCCAATACTTGTGTATTTTCAACCATATCTCAGTGTTCTTTTGAAGCATTATTGAGGATTGAAGTGGAAACTAGGGAGTCAGTTAAGTCTGTGACAAGTTGATCTACATATCGTTGACTTATTATCTTGATATTAGCTAGAAGATCCAGATTTGTGAGTTTTGACTCTGTTTGTATTTCCTTTCCTTTGTTACAGGAAGAAGGTATGTTTATTTGTGCAAAATCTTGCTCTTCCCATTTTATTCTCCTTCTCTAACTAAGGTATGTAATTATTCTGTAAGAAATTTAGAAGGTAGTCTAGCACCTGATTCTATCAATCTAAGAAGGGCTTCATCTTGATCTTCTTGGGGTTGATATCTATTATAATCATCTTTAGATCCTATTATTGTGGGGATATCATCAAAAAAAATGGGGTTATCTTGACCATCATAAAAAAATTCATCTTCATAACTAAGGCCATAAGATGCCCCACTACGAGTGAACCTTTGAGTCATGTCTAAAAAGAGTTGTTTTGTTTTAACTAATTTTGGACCAATGTTCGGTAATCAATCAAAGTATGCTTTGTCTCTCTCTTTTTAAACAAATAATCAAGGTATATATGAGACTCTAAATGAGGGTGGTTTGAAACCATGTACAATTTAAAATATTTGGTTCATGAGTTTACTTAACCTTTGGTAAATTTGAAATCATATAGATCAGAATAAATTAAGGTAACTCAAAAACCCAAGGTGAAAACTAGTACACCAAAGCCTAGATCCTTGTGATACACCCACACTGTAAAAGCTAGCTTCAACTTTGAAAAGTTAACCCTAGAAGTTTAGAATAAATATCTTTGAATTATGAAGAAGAAAAAATGAACTAAGCAACTCAAGATGTAAAAACATACACAAATCACTAAGTATAAATCTAGGGCCAAATAGGCAGCACAATGTCACCACATGATTTTAGTAGGATAAAATATGTTCTAGGACTCAAAGCATGAATGATATGCAAGATGGCTTGAGTCCACCAAGATTATAATGTGATTTTAAGTCTTAATAAATGACCTTCAATCCAAATGGAAAATTTAACCCAAGTTAAAACAAGATTAGTGCATAAATGGCAAATCCACTTTGACACACCAACCCGTAGAACTTAGAAAGGTTAAATTTCAAATGTGGATTATAAATGAAGGATTTAAACACATTGGGTAAAAGATCTAGACTCAATTAGGCAGTATGACTTCACCAAAGTGGATGGTTGGCATAAAGTTTTTTATAACAATTTGAACAAGGAAAAGATGAATTTTCCATTTGGACAGTGTAACGCCTCCCTTGCTCAATAAAATTGAGGACAATATGTTTTAGTTAAGTTCATTGAGTTAACAAGTATTTTTAGACAAAAATCAAGACTAAGTAAACTAATGACAAAAAATAAATGTCTTAATTCTAAACTGACAAGGTACGATAAAGTGGGGTCTACTAAACTAGCCAGGTTTTAATCATTCTAAGGGAATCAATTGCATAATTACTTTCACATCAAATGATGAAAAATACAAGCACAAAAATTGGGTAACCATGGCATTGGCTAGTTGTAAAAAGGTCTAGTCTTTTTTATAACTACTACATCTTATTGTTCACTCAGTGTAGTGTGAAGTCCAAATGTAGATATGTCCCATGTTCAACTCCAAAGGAGTCAAATGAAGTCAATGTCGGGAGGTGAGACCCCAAGTCAAAGATTCCCTAAAGAACTCATAGGAGGTAATGGCATCCCCCTCGTAAGCTAATTTTTCATGAAAATAAAGAAAGCATAAAATTAAAAAGACTTTAGGGTTGTTTTTAAGGTCATCCAAACTTTGGCAAATTTTTGGGGAGTGCTTTAGGTGACATTATTTCTAAGCCTTGGACTAGGCTATTTGCAATAGGAATGGCACTTTTAATTCCAAGGGTTCCTTAAAGAGGATAAATGGAAGAGCATACATGCAACATTCCTCTTTTTTCCAAACAAAATCTAATTAAACAACTATTGCAAACAAAAATCGACAAGTGTGTTCAATTTTAAAACCCAAATGAAATGTTTGGTGGTCTTCATTTGACCCAATGGTCTTAGTTGAAAACTTTGAAAACATTCACCAAAACATCTAAATTCTTTGTTAAACACCAAAATAAAGTTCCTAATTAATTTTTTAAGAATTCAAGAGGTGATTTAAACATGTTTTTATCAAAGCAAAGCTTGTTCATGTAGCAAAAATTCTAGCATGTCATTTAGCTTTGAATCTCTTTTTAGCTCAAAATAATGAACTTTGAAAAAGTAGCTCTCGATTCTATGTTTTTGAAAAAGACAGTGACCAATGTCGGTTAATACCACCAATGTTAGTTACTATGGATAACTAAGATCTAAATGATGTTAATTTTTCTAACTAACATCAGTTAAGTCAAGTAACTATTGTTGGTATTTTTTGTCAATGTCAGTTACTGTGTAAAACTATGACAAGAAAAAAAAGACAAAATAAAGTCAGAAAATCAATTTACAAGAGTTTTAAGAGCTCAAATAAATATTTTAGAGTTGCAAAATGATCTCTTTTAGGTGTGAGATGTATCTAGTCCCACTGGATGTGCTAAGATGTAGAGAGGATTACAAAGCAAGTTAGTCAAGCATTAGTCCATAAATAATGAAACATGCATAAAGAAATTACCAACCAAGCCTATTTATTCTTATAGAAATTACAAAGGATAACAAGAAACAAATGAAAAAAAACAACACCATATTACCTTTCCAAATGGATTCACCATACCCATGTGGCTCAAAAATATGTTCTCTCTTAATCGAGCATCCTTGTCTTTGTCAAAAATGGTGGTAAGCTCCTCCAATGCCTCAATAACACTCCATAAAACCTAGGCTCTTGATTCTAAATCAATAAATTAGCCTATCAATGAAGCTTTCAAAAAAAACTATGATCAAATTCAAAGCCTTGTGGAAACAATTTAGCATTATAACTTTTCAATATTCAATCTTAAAATTCATGTCCATGGCCTCTCTATTTATAGATTTTTGAGATTGGTCAGGATCAACTATGACTATTCATCTCAAAATTGAGACATGTGGCTATGGATAATCTTAATATTTATAATTAAATCTATAATTATCTTCATCATGACCTTGGAATAAAGGGCATTGAATAGGCACAGGAGGCATTAACTAGGCATGGGTGACCCATAATCCTGATATTTGTGGCATTTATGACCTATGGATGTCTTCCCAAGAAATGAGGTCACTTGATGATGTAGTTAATAGGAATCAATTTTAAAAAATAAATATTCAACAACTCTCAGGAAAAATCCACTTAAGCTATTGATTTGGATTAATTAACCTTAAACAAGGTTAATCAACATTTGTGCAATTATTTGAAAATTGGCCCTCTATTAATCAAAATGGTCAGAAAGTCATATTACTAAGTTTTAATTTGACTCAAAAAGAATTATAAGGTGACGTTACATGCACCAAAACCATATTTCTATTTAGGATGTTTTCAACACAAAATAACAAAGTTACGTGGCAGGTCCCAATAAATTTAAGAGAAAAGAGTGATCCAACGCACAAAAGGCAAAATCATCATTTTAACTCAAAATAATTTGATCAAAGTTAGCTAGCCCATAAATTTTATTGCCCCATTTAGGGATATTTTGACCTAAATTGGCATTTGTAAATGACAAGTTCAGACCATTTGGTGTATTTTATGGATTTTGACTTAAAATGTGCATTTTAGTGTAATTCAAGTAAGATTGACAATTTCAACACAAATGGTCTTAGGAATTGGATGTCTACAATACCTTTAATCACCTTCAAGTGGTTAATATTTACATGAATGACCTACTCTAATACCTTTTATCACTAAGAGGGGGTGAATCAGTGAGCCTAGAAGATCTAACTTTAATTTCAATCCTTTCAAGTTTTTAATCAATTACCATAAGCATTCATGAAGCATACACAATATTCATAGTAATGAGTAAGAGATATAATGCAAGATCAATCATATAACTCATGACATACATGGAAAACCTTCTTAGGGGAGAAAACCCACTAGAACTTGTAATTAGACTATTATCTTAAAATAATAACTAATTTAGACTAGCTACAACTGACCAAGAAACTACAATCCCTATTTAATGAGACTACAATCCCATAATATGTTGCCACACTATCTATCTAAGCTAAAATAACAACTATACTTTTATTAAGTTTCACCTGGAAAGGAGGTTACAACAACCTTAGATGTTGAGCTTCCATAATAACACCTATGAACACATCCACCTCTGCACTGATGTCTTCTACACCTGATGATGGACCTCTGCTTAACACTCTTCACCTTCGCTCATACTTAAATAGAAAGATCACTATCCGGCCAATATAATTATGACCAATAGCTCAAATAAATAGTCTTCAAACTAATCTACTCATCAACTCATCCACTAACCATCTACCCTTCCTTCGCTCCCTAATTCACACACATAAGCCTTTCTCAAATCTATCCTAGTCTCTCACTCAAAGTCTATAATCCAACACCTTTGGTTTCAAAAGTAATCATGATCATCACCATCTTGGTTATCTATTAGGCATGCCTTAATCCTTAAATCCACTATCATACGAAGATATAGCTCAATAAAATCTCCATAGGTTGGCCATAGCATCTATGGGTCACCTTTAAGAAGATACACCTTTTAATAAAGCCCTTGTAGCTCTTGTAGGTCTCATCACGACCTATTAACTCATTTAGCACACCAATGAATAAAAAAAAAAAAGATGACCACTTTCAAATGCATGGGTCCACTCCTTATGTCCCCTTCAACATCCTTAAATTCTTAGAATCATCATTACACTCTTCTATGCAATCTCACTCTACATTTTATGCACATGGTCACCATGAACGAACACATAATCACCATCTTAAGATTTTTTCATATTTCATACAATTAGTCAAACCTTCAAAATGTAAACAGATCATTCTCATGGAGTCTACAACACTCAATATCCAATTCATCATAAAACATCAAAATAACATCTACACAAGCTCAATTATCCTTCTCAGGTCACTTGTATAATATATAAGAAAATATAGTCAATTTTTAACCTTCATAATTATTTATATACAAATTTTAAAATATTCAAATCTATATTTCCAAATTTACCTTAGAGTCCTCTATAAGTTCACTTTTTACACCAAGATCAAATTCTACCTAGATCAAAAGTTATAGCCAAAATATAGAGCCCTAATTTTTTTTACAAATTTAAATATTCAAATGCAAATAGTCACAGTTAAACTTCAAACACCATGCTTGAATCTCATGTCCTCATTGCTCAGCTCAATTATGCACCATTGATCTTATCTTAACTTTAATGCATAAACCATTAATTCTCAATGTTAAACCTTGAACAAGTTGACCTCATCTCGTATGAGCTAAAAAATTTGACTTCACATGCTCCATCAATCTATTTGAGATTGTCCTTGCTTTAGTAATTCTAGACAACTATCACTTTGACCTTTGGACTTTAATATGCACTATTGATCTCTCACCTACTCACCATTAATCCTTGAAAGATGCTTGATCTTTATTTATGCTCAACATTAAACATCAAACTCTTGGAATTATCTCGCTACTTCTTGACTTCTTGGAGAAATACACTCTATCGATGTTGTTCAAACTTTAACATGTGTAAAAAAGACTAAGTATGGGAACCTTGCTTATCTACCTAGAAGTCTAACTTTGTAAAGTCATATATTTTACCTTGCTTACTTACATGTTCTCAAATTTAGACTATATGATCTCCTCACATAGGAGAATCCAACCATGTATCAAACTACTCCTAAAATCCACACGTGTGAGATATTCCATCATCAACATGATCACTCAAAATTTTCTTCCACAGAGCCAACTATGCTTGGACCTACCTGGAAGGCCAACTTTTCTCATGTATATATTTTGACGTGTTTCATCGCATGATCTAAAAATTAGTTCAAATCAAATAGGTATAAAATTGAATAAATCCAAATAATCACCTTCTCTTGAAACATCTACACGTGTGATATATGCTACCAAAAAAAATCGTACTCGACTCTTCTTACCATTTTACAAATTTGACTAAGTATGGGAAAACACTGTCAAATTTTTTAGGAGCCTAACTTTGCACATACATATCTTTTATCATGATACATCATATGATCTAAGAATTAGTGCATTGAAACTAGGCACAAAAATGAATAAACCCATATGATAATTTTATCCTGACACCTCCACTTGTGTGAATCCTAACCTCATCAACATGCTTACTCATCTTTACTTGAGCCCTTCTAGAAATTTAGCTAAGTATGGGAATTTAGTGAAGTCTATCTAAGTAGCCAAATTTGCATCCTAATAGCTTCAACCATACTTGATCACATGAATTTAAATCTAACACATCTAAATTAGGGACTAATTTTATCATAACCATATGACCAACTCCCCTTGACTCATTCCCATGTGGAAATGGTGATGTCATCAAACTACATATTCAAAATTTCTACCACTAGACCCAAAGTGTCTAGATGAGAAAAATGAACCAGATTAATTTCACTCATGAACACAAGAAATAAAATCTTTTTTGAATTTTGATATGGCCCTTTTCATATGCTCAAATCACCATACTCATCCCTAAACCTCTCTAACCATGCTAAAATAGAAGATCAACCAAGCATACAAAGATAAGTATATTACACACTTTTTCATTATCACATAGAGTATAAAGGCACTTCATCCACTCACCTAGATACCTATAAGAAATCATCATGACATCATTGAAAGTAATCCAATAGTGAGTGATCATGTAAATATATATCAATGGTTTGTGTGAATTCATTAAGTTAAAGGTTCTTGATATTGTACGTGCTAGTGACATGCGTCTTAATCATAATGATTTGATAGAAGATCAATGACACGTAGGTGTTCATGAAAATTAAGAATGATGGTGTATTTTGATACAAATATTTAATGCTCAGAAGCCACACGAGACATCCAAGTGGCACAAGAGTAGGGACTGACAATAATGTGTTTAGAAGGCACGTAAGGGTGCCAAGTGTCTTAATCATGGAAGCACAGATCAATGATCAATGATGAGAATTAAAGAGTTAAATTAAATATTCTTTCAAAGATATAAATAGAGTTAATTTTAGCAATTTTTAAAGAGATATGAGATGAATACACATGTCTTCAAGTTTTCATTACTCAGTGACCATTGGCATTTGAATTAGCAAAGGGAAAAACTAGTCTACAGTATTTTTCTTATATATTTTATTCTAAGATGAATTTGAAGGTGATGTAAAAATAAAAGTTTTAATAAACTTAAAGTTAAATCCAAAAATATTAGTTATAATATTTTAATGTTTGTATAGTTTTATATATTGAGATACAAAGTTGAATGTGTGTTTGACCATGTTTTGTAAGTGATCAGAGAAGGATATTTGAGTTGTTATTTATGGTTTTTTGATGTTTCAAGATGAAATAACTATTCTAAAGTGCTTTAGACTACATGAATACCATATTTAATTATTTTTGATGTTTTACCAATCCATATTCAACATGAACAAAGGCTTAGAATTTGACTATGTTGATTGAATATAATGGCAGTTTGAGTGACCATCTTGTAGAGGTAAGTTGAAGGTGTTTTGAGAATATTTGAGGAAATAAATGAATATGAAGATGTCAAAGAAGTTTAAAATGAATATGATAAGGTATTAGAGATCTTATGTTACCTTTATTAAATATAGAGAGTCAAAATAGGTTGATTGTATTTTGACTATATATGACCAGTCTAAGCGGTCATTTTGAGAGAGTTGTTTTAAGTGCTTAGAGCCTATGTTAAAATTTATAAGGTAGATGGAGGTGTTTAAAAATTCATAAAATTTTTATCCATGTGATATAATCATATTTCTATGTGAAATATTTAAGTATTTGCTTCATAATTTTTAGACTATATTTTTTATGTATAAAGGCTTGAAGAACAAGGAGACCTAATTCATAGGTTTAAGTATTGAGTTAGTATTTCAAGTGGCATGGACATATATGAGAGTGATAAATGGGATATTGGATATAGTTTTAATGTTTTCAAATAAATTTTATAATTTTAATGTGGTCTAAGAGGTTGAAAGAGTAACATGTGGATGTAAAGCATAATTGTTTGGGTCTCATTAAGACCTAGTAGAGGATTTGAGTCTTAAGGACTATGACCTACCTATGAAGTAGAGTGTGTCACCCATGTAATGTGTATAAATACCTATTTTAAAGGTATAAAAAGTATTTAAACTATCTTGATCGACCAAGATGGGTTAAAAGAAGAGAGTGGTATAAGTACAAGGTCTAATTAGACTAATTATGTAAGTTGAAAAAAGTGTGCAAATGAGAAAAATATTTGAGAAGGATATGAGATCTATGTGGATGTCTTGATAGGAATATAAAAGTATGAATTACATTTATGACCTTGTGGTCATAATTCTAATGTTGAATTTACAGGTCTAATGCATGAGAACAAGCAAAGGTATGTAGATTGATCTAAAATGTGGTTTTTGGATGCCTTGCTTATATATGAAGGTTTGAATGAGTAAAGAGGATTTAAAGATGTTTTTTTTCATGGTTTCTCCATTATATTTATAAGTAATCAGAGTTGTGGAGTTATTCATTTCATAGATGTTGTGTCGGTGCTCAACATATTAGGCAAGTTGGTGCTTTTCATCTTTAGGGGTTGGTGTTCCTTATAAAGTGGGTATTTCACTAAAGTATCATGTTTGTAATCATAGTATATGATAAGTAGTAAATGTGTTTTTAGGATTAAGAGTGGGTTTTCTCCCCCAAGAGGTTTTTCGACATATATCTTGTGTTATCTTGTTTATCTTTCATGTTCATTACTATGAGTGGTTTATTTACTTCTTGAGTGATTAAAGCACATGATGAAGGGTTTGAAGGATTTAGATTGAAGTTTTTAAATATATTGATTCACTAATTCACTCCCCCCTCTTAGTGATTGTACCTATAACACTAGAAGATCAGAATAGTTTTGCATAGAGGACACTAGCACCAAAATAAGGATATTAGCACCATTGGCACCACTATCTAGTTAGGGAATTACTATCCAGGAATGGTTTTGACACTTGAATCATGTTTATGACAATCAGATCAATTACTATCCCAATTTATAGCCTCTACATCTTTTATCTTAGTTAATTTCTAGCTAAGTACTTGTTTACATTAATAATTATTATTTTTATAAAGGTTAAATTATGTCAATATTTTTATAAATCCGTAGATATATTTATTACATATTTATATCATGATTTACCATACTTAGAACCTTTAATAACCTATGGATTAAAATCCATAAACCCTAAAAATTTAAATCATTTGGTAAACTTGACTTACTTCAAATACTACTAAAACATTAGCCTTATATGCTCTTAAAATTTGTATCCTTTTATTTTATATGCTTAGATATTGGTTCCAAAATATCATATTTGTTTTAATATTTGATTATTGCAATATTTTATAAATTAAAATCCTTTAAAGGTTAAACAGATACAAATATTTATTTTTCTACATCCCAACCCACAATGGTATAATTCAACAATAAACTCAATAAAATTGATAAGAGATAATTACAATATTTATCTTCCAAACACTCGAATATAAGATGACCTTATCAATATTGTCCATGAAAAAATTTAAAAATTAAATATTGGTCAATCTTATACTCCCTAGATAATAATATTATTACACCTATTTTGGTAAAAACTCAGCATGTACAATAACACATTTTAACTTGAAAACCTTCAAAAATAGTAACACCTCTTATGGCCAGTTCTTCCTCTCTATGTGTACAATCCCTTATGCATGAGATTCATTCTTCGTAGGCTAAGGTGTTACATCTTGAGAAGGATGATATTAATCCATCACATGCCTTATATTCTCATGTTCTTTTACATACACCTTTGGAACATCACATAGCAGTAAATCCTTTTTCATCTAGATTCATGGCACCTAAGTTTAATTTGTATGATCGTAAAGGTAACTCAGATCACCATCTACAAGCTTTCCATGTAGCATGTTTGGACTATGTGTCTAATATTGACTCCTTACCTAGTTATTCCCATGAAGTTTAAAGTACTATGCTTTATAGTGGTTCTATGATATTTTAAATCAGTCTATCACTACATTCAATCCATTGATAGATATATTTTTAGTGCACTTTTTAATTAACATCAATGATAAGATATCATATGCTCAAGTGGCACAAGTTAAGCAAAATTCCAATGAGCCTATTGTAAAATATGTCTTATGATATAAAAATATATTCATAAAGACAACTATCCCCATGGTCGATAGAGAGCTCTAAGATATACTCAAATAGAGTTTACTACCATCATTACATGAAGCTATCTTGTTCAAAAAAAAATCAGCGTTCATAGATTTATGCCACAAAATGAAAGAAAGAGAAGTCAAGATTCTCTATGAGAAAATTAAAATATACAAGTAGATTAGAATCAACTACTAAGATTTATAATAAGACTCCATACAAAGAAGGGCCATTGAAAATAAGAGTGATCAAAATGCCATAGTTAACATAGCTTTAAAGCCACCTCCTCACCTAGTTTTATTAACTCCTCCATGGAGAGTTTTCATAACCCTTCTAGAATAATTGACACATGTTATATAATAGCTCTTGGAATATAATTTCATATCTCTCCTTCACATCAAATAGGTTGATACAACATGGCCTATTCCAAATAACTATGAATCTAATACATTATACGACTATCATAGGACACTAGGCCATACTATAAATTGATGCATTAGCTTGAAACATAAGATACAATAATTGATAGAGGCCAACATCATTAATGTGGGCACAACCATAGAGGCACCCAAAGTTCAAAAAATAAAATAAAAGGCATAGAAAATATTTTTGAATTTGTTTCTAAAGCATATAGTTAATAAGGTAGGGGCACTTTCACTATTCACTATACATATGAAGCACATCCACCACTGACATCATATCACACTAATACAGAAAATGCACACCCCTTACATTATATCATTCATGGGTATCATATTATAGTATCAGTTAGACCACTCATCACTTTTTCAAAGTAAGAGATTTTTTATGATGATTCAAATGTATATGCACTTTTTGTATGAACCTACATTGATCATCATCATATCTAGATATGTTGCAGATTCTAGAGGGCCTCCCTCTACCCATTTCCTTTTGACATTAGTGTTATTGAGTTCTCAAGGTTCTCACCATAGGGCACCCATGCCAGTTACATAATATTTTACCATATGGGTACCTAAGAACCCTATAGTTCATAGGATACCCTAATCATCTTCACAAATTCCTAGCACCACTTCACTGGTAGTGTCAACTATATAATGCTCAGTACGATAGGTTATGGGACCTCAATTACATTTTCATATAACATGCATAATTATCACTCTTTTATTTGACATAGACCACATTGATAGTGAGTCCCCATGAGAGTTATCAGTTAACATGTTTCTTCCTTATTGTACATAGTATCCTTATTTCTTGCTTCTTGTATATAGTTTCATTTTCATGTTACCTATACATAGCTTATATCCATAAAATACAAAAATAATATAATATGTCAAAACACAAAAAAAATCAAATATTTATGCAAAAAATATAAATTATAGATTGTATGCATTTCCATGTTTACATTTATTATATTTGTCAGACACTATATATATTAGCTATCTTAGTATAGTAGGTTTTTATCATACATACATGCTTCACTTATTCTTATCAAGTGTTTGCAGCTACTTACAGGACCCAAGTCCATTACACATATCCAGATTTGTTACTATCTAACCACTAGGGACATATACACAGATACATGGATTCCTCATTTGGGGGCATCCTATACACCATTTTGATTGCCAAGTTACATCTTTATCAACTCTACATCACAGATTTAGCATTTTTATATCTTGATATTGATCAGCTTACACATACTCACATTTTTTATTACATACTAATGCTTTAGAAACATCTTATGTACATATTTATACCACATGTTCATGCATACTTTCATTTATAGATCTCCTAATTTAGACTTGATTGTGTCTCTATGCTTCTTCTATTAGAGGGAATTTAAATATGTCATTGCTTTATGGCTCTACACCATTGTTTTTCATTGTATGTATGTTTTGGACATGTGTCCATGTCCTTGTGCATGCCTTCTTGATTATGTATGTAGACATTTGAACATGTCCTTTCATGTGACTCTAAGCCAACTTGCTTATTATTTACATATGTGGACATTTGAATATGTCCTTGTATGTCTTAATTTCTCATATTTAGTGACATGTGACTATGTCCCTTGTATTGTCACCCTTTAGTCTATTTTATGTGCCTCATGTGTGTTGTATGTATGTTTTTTGTATGCATCATGGCCATAAAACCTATCTCATGATTATTACACACTCCAATTTTATATTCCATAAGAGACCTCATGTATCTGCCCTTCCCACTTGGGTGTCATGATGGACATTATGGCCCATTCCCTTAGGTAGATACTCAATTATTACTCAGATTTATTTTTCATATACATTGATATATCTATATTGATAGCCTTGTAAATGTTAAATCTAACATACATCAAGCACTAAAAACTTATGCTCAAACTATCTTACATTTTGATGTTATGTATACAAATTATATTGATTTATTATTATCATATATGCTTTGATGAACACACATTTTGTAGAGATTTTTATTTTGAGGACAATTCTTACACAAGTTTAATAAATTGCCTCAAAATAAAGGGCATATATCGAGCTTTGTCATATGCATCAGGCTATCTAAATCTCTTAGAGTATAGTTTTTAGTACACAAACATAGATATAGAAATCAATTTCAAGAAAATAAAGTGGGAAATAGTGACACAAAAATAATTTTAGTTTCACATAAATAAATATATTTAGATATTAGCATCCAAATTAGGGCACTAGTGCCACCAACACTACTATCAAGGATATGGTACTACTATCTAGTAACAACAATTTTAGTAGGTACAATCCAATTTTGCATAGGTTCAATTAGAGATTACTAGTTTTTAATCAATTTAATATAGATTCATACTAGTTTGTTTAGATTGGGGGCATCATTTATGGCATGATCATTTCTATTTCAATTTAGATACTTAGATATAGATTATTACAACTTAATATAGAATCTATATACTCATATATTAGATTTGAGGGCATGTACATGGAACATTATTTTTGTATGTTCACTTATGCACTAGTTAATCATATGGAATGATAAACTACATATCATTATTTACATTATACACATTAGACACCATGTTCTCATTTATTCACTAGATTCATGCCTTACTCCATTTTCAGTGGTTAACATTCTTAGTGGCCCAGATTCATCTAATGTTCCTAAGTGGCTTATAATAATTTTACATTCTAGAGTTCTTAAGTGGGTATAGAGCTAACATAAATAATTATAATTATAGTTACATATTTTCAATTACATCATACCATCTCAATTTTAGATGCATCAACTACACATGGGCAGGCAATAATTGAGTCATAGTCTACTTGAGTTCTTGATCCAATTACATGAGATGGTTGAACACACCATTGATCCAATCCAAACTATTCATAGGTCATGATCCACCAGGCAGGGGTGGGTGATGATGAAATCAAAACTGGATTGAGTTTTTGAGCCACCCACACATACAAATTAAGTAATCCATCATATCAATATAAGTTATTCACTAATTGATCACTATTAACATGCACACAAATATTTTATTACCAGGTTTATGCCTTGGTTTGTGTATCCAATGAGGTGTATTCATTTTTTCCCTCTTATCTATATACTCAATTTTAGCTTTTAATTCTGATATCTCTTAAGGATTGGTCTATGCACATTTCATGTATAAGTCACACCATAGAGCATGCTTCAGATACTTAGATCCAGATTCATGAGATTCACCTCTTAGGTAAGTCTAAGAACACTTATCTTTCTTTTATCTTAGTCATTTCACTTTGTTGCATTTATAGAATAAAGGAGGGGTATATGTAATCATCTAAAAATGGCACTTGAGTGCTAAGAGTGTTACTTGAGACCACCCATCCCTATATTAACCTTATACCTATTTTAAGACCTATTTAACCACTTATTTATCCTTCATGTGGGTCACATATATCCATACACATCCTTAAAGTAGTCTCAAACCTTCACTTATGTTACATCTTGATTTTCTCATTAATCAAACTATTTGATTATTCATAGATATTTATAGTCAACAAATTTGGATTTGGCTATTTGTTACTAAGATTTGATATATATATATATTATTATAAGGAAGTAGGATATTGCTTAGATTACATATTTACATTTCTATAAACTAGTTGTAGTGTATGTATTTACATTACAAATATGTTGATTCATTATTTTAGTTATATTCTATGATGTATGTATATCATATTAATATGGATTAACAACCTACTTATTATGAGGTAGATGTAGAATTTATTTTTTCCTCAGATTGTGATAGAGGGAGAGCATCATAAAAGAAGATGGTGTAGATGGGATGACTAGAAAATGATAGAGAAACTGCTAGTAACCCAACACACATAATAGTATAATAGTTTAACTAATTAGTATGTGTTTGAGTGTTTATGTATTTTTGTAGTGTTTATGTTTTCTAGTATATATTATGGTTAAACTAATTGAGTGATTGCATCATGATACCACCTGTAATTAGAATTATATGAAGATTTCCTTATGATTATTATGTTGACTATGCTTGGATGAGTCGATTCTTAACCAATCAGTATTTGTATTTGTTTAACTATATTTTAGTTGGCTATAGACTAATGGTAATATCTTCAAAAACCTAGTACCTTTGATTAGACTTAATACAACATTGTTATGGTATTAGAAAACAATACGACTAGTTGATATATGTTTATCGGATTGACAAACATTATGGTAACAACTTAGTGTTATAAGATGTGGCTTAAATAATGTTTTAATGACAACATTGGATATGTTATGCTTAAAGGTCAAAAGATAGAATGACTTGAGTTATTCTCTTTATAATTATTACCATGTACTTTTGAATGTTTGGGTATGTTAAAATCCTAATCTACATTATAAATTACCTTAATTGATGCTATTTCATTAAGACTTTAGCCTAATCTAAAGAGGACTCAAGGTATTGTTATCATAGCCTATTATTATGATTAGGCCCTAATTATTGACCTTAAGTCAGAATACGTGCATGGTTATCTTAGAGATGAAAATTTAACTATCATAATAATACTAAGAGCTAATTCTAATGCATAGACTATGTTGAGAATTGAGGGAATAATTAGTGTTGGTTGAATATTTTGTCGATCAATGTACTGATAAACAAAATAGGTCTGATCAGCCAAAGTAGGAAGATTGGTCATCCAAATGTGTAGGTTTACCACATCAAATGGGGACTAATCTCTCCTCTCATCAAGGGGAGGTTCCCTATAGATATGCTTTATATATATATATATATATATATATATATATAAACAAAAAATAATACTCAAGGGTAGGACAAACCATCCATCTCTTTTTTTAAAGATGATGCATACAAATCAAAGGAAGAATCTCAAGGGAAATGACAGAAAGCACTCTTCTTTCAGAAGTACTATTCCATAAACCACAAGAATAATCTTGGTATTAATTACAAAATGTAGCCAAGGACGTAGTAACCAACAAATTGAGATGTAGCACAAAATCTCCACTTCAATTGCCCAAGAGTGAGATACGAAGGACAATGAGTGCACAAAGTCATCCCAAGGTCCTTTACACAGAAACAAAAAGAAAACACACTAAAGAAAATTATGGGGGCACAAAGTCTCTCCACAGTTGACTTCAGGACACCTTCCTGACTACTTTCACTAATTCTTCTTGTTGAATTAAAGGAACAAAAAATATATTAAGGAAAAAGACATAAGAATAGTTTCCCCAACAACAAAGATATCACAACACAAAGTCTGAAAAGTCACTTTCTTATTCCAATAAAAAAATATAATCAACAATCTGAGCTCAAAGTCTCAATAATGCCTTGCAATTTAGGTAGAGTTTCATTTTTGATTGTCAGAGAGATATATTTACAATAAAAGAGAGTCCCTTATATAGCCTCTTCAAGAAGGACTCAAGAACAGTAACACATCAATTGCATTGAAATTTGTTAAAGAGACAGGCTAGAATTTAGGGGCATCTACCCATTTATTTTTCTCAATGCAGAGAAACAAGTCATGTTATTAAAAGTTTGCTTCTTTCAATGTCCACCTGGCGATCTGATCTTTCTTCATCATTCCTCCTTTTATGGTTAACTGAATCGGGTCTTGGATTCAATTTGATGCTCTATTCCTTAGTCGCTTCCTAATGATCTTGGCCTTAAAGCTTGTGAATGCATTCAAGTTTATATATTACAAGGATCAATAACTATTTTATGAGCTTTGAAATTGATGTTCGCACACCCATCAATACACTTAAATTTCCAATGGCTAGTTCGTTGTTCTTGAATTTGACATCTTTGGGCACATCACCCCTTGGTCCTTCTTTGGCTTTCTTGTTTTGCATTCTCCTAAAGGGAAGGTGACCCTTCAGATTTGGGGGAGTGTCCTTTAAGTTGGCAGTTGAGATTCCCTCGTAAGGGCACCTGCCCTTCAGGGTCTTTCGACAGCCTTTTCTTTGGAGTCTCTTGTGGACATTCCTACAGACTTTTTCCTTGGGCTTTCTCCACGAGCATTTTCCCCAAACTTTCTCCACAGGCATTTTTATGGACATTCCTATGGACAAAAAGTCTGCAATCATTTTCTCACAGATAAAAAGTCTACAAAAAATTTTCTGATCGATTTGTCTTTGCCTTTGAAATTTTCTTCGGGCTTTTTCCGCCCATGGCTTCTTTCTTGAATTCCTTGAAACTTTTTGTCTGAAGGAATTCCTTCAAACAAAATTTTTAAAGAATTGTGCCTTAGTCTTTTTTCAACTGCCTTAAACAAAAATCCAAAAGAATTTACCTTTGTAGCCTCCTTGAAAATGACCCTTCTGAAGGGTGCCTTTGTCAACCAAGTGCCCTCCGTAAGGGCACTTGTCCTTTGGGAGGCTCTTTGAACTTTTGCTTTGAACCACTCCTTTCAACCAACCTGATGAACCAAGTCATGAACCAAGTCGATGAACCAAGCTTTAAACCAAGTTGATGGTTCAATTCAATGGTTTGAGCCAATTGAACCGACTGAATGAACCGAAGCATTGAACCAAGTGTTGAACCAAGCTTTGGTTCAATGGTTTAAACGAAGCCTTTAAACCATTTTATTGAAGCAAAGTGATGAACTTTTACCGATTGAACTTTGTAGTTGTGTTGAGAGCTTTTGAACCTATTGAACTAAATGCATTGAACCTGTTGAACCTTGAACCTGTTGAAACTTTGAACCAAAGTGGTTCAATGGTTCAATAGTTTAATGGTTCAAGCCTCAAAAACTTGTTGAACCTTGATTGAACCTGCTTGTAGAAGACTTTTGAACCCGACTGTAGAAGTCTTTAAACCTGGAAGTGGTTGAACTCTTACTGCTAATGTTTATCGATGAACTCTTTTGGTTAAACCTAGTCATTTAACTAACTTTGAGATCACCTAAGTGTTGAAAGCTTGCTTCTTTCCTGTAGAGTCCATAGAAATCAACCTGTGAATCCCATTGAACTTATTGCAGAGTCCGTAGATTTTCTCTTCCTATAGAGTCCATAGATTTTTTGAGAAGCTTAAAAAATGAGGAATTTGAATGCCTAAGACAAATTTCAGAAATGGAAGAGACAATTTTGGTCTGTAGGACCAAAATAGTTCAAATGTTGTCTCAAAAATGAGTGATATTTTTGGGGGACAACAGCTGGCTCTAGTTGGGGACCTTCTATCAATTGTAAAAAAAATTAAAGGGAGTAGAATCTATAATCTCCAGTGCCTTGAAGTATGCCATTGGGCTATGGAGTCATGCTACCCAGAAATGGAAGGCATCAAAAAAAGAAAGAAACAAAACAAAATATAATAATAAACTATACAAATATACATATGTATAGATGCAATAATCTAATCCTTCAAGAGTTGAAGTGTTTCAGATGTTGCTTTCTAAGAGGTAGTGAAAATAGTGTGCCATCTTGGTAAACTAGCAAAAAACTATTTTGCCCCCAGAAACAGTGATGGGTGAATGGAGTGCTCCACCAGGAAACCAATTTTTTGCATCTTCCTCTTTACCTTTTCTTTTTATTGCTCCATGGTAGGACGTGGTCTTCAAATTAAAAACCATAACTTATTGCTCTCTCTGTGAAGAGTTCCTTTTGCTGACTTTAGAATACAGCAGCATGGTCTATTACCATAATTGATTGCTCTTCTGGTTCAGTCTAGCTCATGCTCTGATTGTTAGCATCAAACACCTGACAAACTATTAGCTCAGCATCTCTTTTGATGTGAAGGAGTTTGATCTCTTCATCTTGAGCAATCTTTAATCCAAGTAATAGAGATTTGTATCCAGCTGTGGAAGAATTGTTGCCATCAGATTTCAAGATCTAAATATCATCAAAAGTTGATCTTCTATCAGATTTCTCTTCATCAGAGATGGAAGATCCTTCTTGATTTGTACTGCACCCTACTAATTCCTCTGATGTCTTGTTTGGATCAAATCCTGGATTACTAGCTACAAGACTTTCATCAGCTGAGACATGAACATCCTCTATGGTCAAGAAGTAATTACCCTTACCTGAAGGCTCAAACATAATTTGAGCTGTAGGAGCTAAAATTTGGGTGACCATATTTTTTGCCTCAAACAGGTCCACACTTGGTTCTCCACCAATGTCTAATTGCTCAGGATTGGCTTGCAGGGATTCAAACTCAATCATTTGAATTTTGAATTTCTTGACATATTCAATCATGTCAAATTATTGGAATGGTCTTGGAAGAGAGGATGGGAGTTCATCTTTTTGGTTTTTTAGAGGGGGAGTGGGAGTTCATCTTTTTGGTTTTTTAGAGGGGGAGCACTGATCTATGAATTTGAAGTAGAAGGTGCAAAATTTTTTGATGTACTTACTTCTTTGGCAATCACTAGGTCCTTTGACTGAAAAGGAAGAGGGGTTTTCTGCTCAGCAATTGAAATTACTAGTTGGGGTCGCTCCTCTATCTTCTTTTTATCGACTTGTTGGGTTGACTGATTCTAAGACCTAGTGAATACTGTGTATGATCCTTCAATTGCTTCACCTTCACTTCTGGGTTCATCTTAGAAATTCAAGAAACTAATGTGGGAGTTGCTAGCTGATTCTTCTAGATCCTCTTTGAAGAGATTAGTGCCATTTTCTTACTCGAACTTAGGTTAAAAATAGGAAATATGCTCTATTTCTAGATATCCAACTACTGAGTTAGTTAGAGCTGCTTCAAGGGCAAGGTTCCTTTGTGGGAGAGGAAGATGATTTTATTGTCCTTGACTTCTGACAGCATTACCTTGGTATGGCTGATTAGGGAATGTCCTCCTTGGTATATCTTTATATAGAGTAGAAGACATACCTTGTGCTATTTGCCTTTTCAAAGCTAGCAATTTATTTACTAGCTTTTGTACCATTAGGTCAGTGGTGACTGTGGGTGAGTATTCAAAAGATGAAGAGGGTTTGCTTCTGTTTGGATCTCTCCTTATCTTTCCTACCAAGATAAGGTCAGCTTCTACCTTAGTGGCCAATAGTTGAGCTACAATAAGATCTATTTGACCAGCACGTCTCAAAAAAAAATTACTTTAGGCAATTGTGAATTGATGAAGAAGCATTTGAGGTTCTGAGGTGTCAGCTGGGTGACCATAGGAATCATGTGCCTCAGCTTGTTAAACCTAAAAATAAAATTCCTCATAGGCTCATGAGGTTCTTTCTTCATCTGAGTGATCTGGGCCAGAAAGGCATGTGCATCTTCTACAGACTTGAACCTTGCTTCAAACTTGGCTTTGAGTGTATCCTAGTCAGTCACTGATCTAGCTTGCAGATGGTAGAACCAGTTTACAGTAGCACCTTGTAGTGTTTCCATAAAAATCCTGACTATCACATTTTCAAATTCCACCCCTATAACACCACAGGCTATGTTGAAGTCTACAATGTGTTCATCAGGGTGAACTATCCCATCACCAAAAAATTTGAAAAAAATCTTTCTTGAACTACGTGGGAGTTCATGCAGAGGTGGAGTCAAGTTGAGCGGGCCAAAAGAGTTACCCCAGGGGCCTCGAAATGCCATGATTTAATTAAGAAACATATAGATAATAAATCTGGATGGAGTGGCCATATTACAAAACAAAAATGGAAAAAGACTGGCTTATCTTTAGCTTGAGGCTTCAAATTGCGCACTCTTTCCCAGCAGTTCTAGTTTTTTGTAGACCAGATAAAATAATGGAGGTGGAGGAAGATGGTAAGGCTATAAATTTATAATGGGTAAGACATGAAATAGAGTTGCCAGAGTCTATAATGAATAAGGGTTATAATGATAATAGGTTATATCTCCAGCAGAGTCACCAAAAATTGTTGATTGAATATTTTATCGATCAGCATACTGATAAACAAAATAGGTATGATTAGCCAAAGTAGGAAGATTGGTAGTCCAAATTTATAGGTTTACCACATCAAAAGGGGACTAATCTCTCCTCTCATCAAAGGGAGGTTCCCTATATATATATATATATATATATATATATATATATATATATATATATATATATATATATATATATATATAAACAAAAAATAATACTTAAGGGTAGGACAAACCATCCATCTCTCTTTTTTTAGAGATGATGCATGCAAATCAAAGGAAGAATCTCAAGGGAAATGATAGAAAGCACTCCTCTTCTTTCAAAAGTACTATTTATCAAACCACAAGAATACTCATGGTAGTAATTGCAAAATGTAACCAAGAATGTAGTAACTAACAAATTGAGATGTAGCACAAAGTCTCTACATGAATTTCCCAAGAGTGAGATACGAAGGACAATGAGGGCACAAAGTCGTCCTAAAGTCCTTTACATAGAAACAAAAAGAAAACACACTAAAGGCAATTATGGGGGCACAAATTCTCTCCACAGTTGACTTTAAGACACCTTTCTGACTACTTTCACTAATTCTGCTTGTTGAATTAAAGGAATAGAAAATATATTAAGGAAAAAGACATAAGAATAGTTTCCCCAACAACAAAGATATCACAGCACAAAGTCTGAAAAGTCACTTGTTTTTTTATTCCAATAACAAAATATGATCAACAATCTGAGCTCAAAGTCTCAATAATGCCTTTTAATTTGGGCAGAGTTTCATTTCTGATTGTCAGAGAGAGATATATTTATAATAAAAGAGAGTCCCTTATATAGCCTCTTCAAGAAGGACTCAAGAATAGTAACACATCATGTTGCATTGAAATTTGTTAAGGAGATAGGATGGAATTTAGGGGCATCTACCCATTTTTTTTCTCAATGCAAATAAACAAGTCACACTATTGAAAGTTTGCATTTTTCAATGTCCATCTAGGGATCTGATCCTTTTTCATCATTCCTCCTTTTCTGGTTAATTGAATCAGGTCTTAGATTCAATTTGATGCTCTATTCCTTAGTTGCTTCTTGCTGATCTTGGCTTTAAAGCCTATGAATGCATTTGGGTCTATAGATTACAAGAATCAACATTTATTTTATGATCTTTGAAATTGGCATTCGTGCACCTGTCAATACACTTGAATTTCCAACGACTAGTTCATTGTTCTTGAATTTGACATCTTCGAGCATGTCACCCCTTGGTCCTTCTTTCGATTTCTTGTTTTGAATTCTCCCAAAGGGAAGGTGACCCTTCGACTTTGGGGGAGTGTCCTTTAAGTTGGTAGCCGAGAGTCCCCTGTAAGGGCACCTGCCCTTCAACGGCCTTTTCTTTGGAGTCTCTCGTGGACATTCCCATCGAATTTTTCCATGGGCTTTCTCCGTGGGCATTTTCCTCAGGGTTTTCTCCATGGGAATTTTCCCTGGGCTTTCTCTATAGGCATTTTCATGGACATTCCTGTGGACAAAAAGTCTGAAAAAAATTTATGATCGATTTGTCTTTGCCTTTGGAAATTCTTTCAGACTTTTTCTGTCCGAGGCTTCTTTCTCAAATTCCTTCAAAAAAAATTTCTGAAGGAATTCCTTCTGACAAAATTTTGAAAGAGTTTACCTTTACAGCCTCCTTAAAAATGACCCTTTCGAAGGGTACCTTTGTCGACCAAGTGCCCTCCGCAAGGGCACTTGTCCTTCGGGAGGCTCTTTTGAACTTTTGCTTTGAACCACTCCTTTGAACCAACCTGATGAACCAAGATTTGAACCAATCCGTGAACCAAGTCAATGAACCAAGCTTTGAACTAATTTTTGAACCAAGCCGATAGTTCAAGCCAATTGAACCGAAGAATTGAACCAACCGTTGAGCTAAGCTTTGAACCAAGCTTTGGTTCAATGGTTTAAACGAAGCCTTTTAACCATTTGATTGAAGCAAAGTAATGAAATTTTGCTTATTGAACTTCACAGTTGTGTTTAGAGCTTTTAAACCTGTTGAACCTTGAACCCATTGAACCTTTGAACCAAAGTGGTTCAATGGTTCAAGCCTCAAAAACTTGTTGAACCTTTATTGAACCCGCTTGTAGAAGACTTTTAAACCCGACTATAGAAGTCTTTGAACCTGGAAGTAGTTAAACTCTTGTTGTTGATGTTTGCCAATGAACTCTTTTGGTTGAACCTGGTCATTGAACTGACTTTGAGATCGCCTGGTGTTGAAAGCTTGCTTCTTTCCTGCAAAGTCTGTAGAAATCAACCTATGAAGCCCGTTGAACTTACTACAGAGTCCGTAGATTTTCTCTTCCTGCAGAGTCCGTAGATTTTTTGAGAAGCTTGAAAAATGAGGAATTTGAATGCCCAGGACAAAGTTTGGAAATGGAAGAGACAATTTTGATCTGTAGGACCAAAATAGTTCAAATGTTGTCCGAAAAATGAGTGATATTTTTGAGGGACAACAATTAGCATTTTATAACAATTTAAGTAGTAATTAACTTGAGCTTGAAAATAAAGATCAACATACATGATTTATGAAAATAAAGAAAGTTCAAGTTAAGTTATGGTGATTGATATTAAATTGAAATGGTAAAGAAGATGTATTTTTTCATGGAAATCCAATTTTTAAGAATAAGATTATAATAAGAGGAAGGAAAGTGAGGCAAGAAGATGATAGACAGATTAAAAGGGAGTGAGGTGAGAGACAAAGTGGAAAGGAAATTAAAAAAAATTGGTTCAAATTATGGGAAATGATTGAAAGTTTGGTGATGTATTAAAATTTATACATGTATTGTTTTAAATAGAAATGAATTTATCTTCATATGTAAGTGCAGCCCTGACTAAGAAATTTTATTGATCTTTGCATTGCTTGTTTGGGGATGTCATTGTTAGTATTCTGTAATGACAAACAAATTTTGATACTATATAATCCATGTGATGATGGTATTATATATTATTATAATCTAGATACTACATAGTAAATATCATAAGTTAAGTCTAATGATTTATTAGTTTTTTCCAGTGACTAAGTAAATATAGTGTAATGACCCATATTAAGTAGAGACCTAGTTAACAACTATAGTGATCTACCTTATATTGTTAGTGATAATTGGGTACCAAATATTGACCAAATATGATGAAATAATACACTTATAAGCTATCTATATTCAACGAATAGTCAAAAAAACACATAGGATAGTTCAGGTTAAGTTTGGAAATTTATATTACATGGGAATGTTATATATAGTTGTAGGATTATTTGTAAGACTATAGATCAAATTTCTATTCAACAACAGACCTTTATGAGAATTTATTAAAACTCTTAGTCCATTAATTTATCTTTATGTTATCATGCTCTAATAACTATAGGTAAATTGAGTTCTATAATAACTGGATGAAACAAGATCTTACTAGAAAGATATTTTAGATGTCTGTGTAATGAGTTGTGAGACTACTATAACTGAGGAATAAAATATTTTGACTCTGAAGTGGAGAAGAAAACTATGGGTTTAATGTTCATTATGGAACCCACTTTATTATCATAGTAACATGAAAATCAATATTCCTTATTTATGGATAGACTTGAATATATAATATCTATATACTCAGTATGATGTTTAATAAAGGTAGAGTATATATTCTAAGTCATGATGAGACATCTATATGAGTATTTGATATCGATTTGGCTTGAGAAGATCAATTTATGTACACAAATAGTCTACTAACTTTAGTACCTGATTTGTTAACCTGAGTGTATATCTATAATGATTGTTAAAATCTTATAAATATCTTGATTAAAATGATTGTTGGCACCTATATATATAGTAGTGAAAATTTATATGTGATATATATTATAATACTGTTAATATGTAAAAGTGTTTATACATATATAACATTTAATAGTGCATCATGATGTGTGCATATAAGTTATAGTAGTATGCATTTTTAATGTAGGGTTCACATGGATGTTATAAACCCATATTTGTTAAATCATTATTTATGATTATGAATCATTTGCTTCTTGTAATTATAAGACTAGTTATTCATAATTATGTAGTTGTGTTCATAAACAATGAACTATGATATTGAGATGTCATAAAATATTTTGTGTTTAAGAATTATAGTCTAAATGTATGTTATACCTAGGTGATATAAATTATAATTATAATTTAGACTCACACATACATTTAATAGAAAAATTTATGCATATTTGTTATTACTTTGAATAGCTTATTTTATGTCAGTTAGTATAACTTTATGAATGCCTGCATATAACTCCTAATAATATAAAAATATTAAAATGGAGTAATCTATACTTTTTGGGAACTATGACTTGCTTTGTTATATTTAGTTGTTTGAATAGAAGCTTATGCTTCTATGTATTTAAGACTACTTTATTATAATTGTTTGTGTAAATTAGTAGTTATTTCTTAGAACACTAGACTATGATAATATGGATTATCATAAGGTGTAATATGTTTAAAAACTAGTGATGGTAGTTAGAATCTATAGCTAAATATGTATTTTACCCAGATTGTATAAAATTTAGTCACTATTTCTAGTATGGGATAGAAAATAATATGATATTCATTCATACGTTTGATGAAATAAATATAAGGTGTTAGGTTATATGTTTAACATATTATGTGATATGATTACTAATAGGATGTAAAGTGTATGAATATTTTGGATATATTATATTAACTAATCTCGCATTGTTGATACTAAGGAGTGAGACAGACTCCACTAGCTTACTATCATCACAATGGCACATGAAGGCAATTCGATAAAGTGGTGTGTATAAATTTTGACTGATTTATAGATCATTATTAGTTTATTATTCTTAAAAAAATTAGCCAAAATATGTTTAGTAAGACATTATCTTTTCATGATTATGATTTACATGTTTGTGTGATATCTTACAATATAACGAATTTTCTATGATACACTACATGTTTAGTTTTATAAAAAAATAGTACAAAAGTATTTGCTTGTATCTCTAGATTCTCATAATATAAATATCTACTCATTCATGAAGGGAGATTAATTTCCTAATGGGATTAGTACGAGGGATCATTGGTCCTTATTTGATGTGAAAAAGTTCTTAGATAATGCTCTCCCTCCCCATAATAGCACTTACTTGGAAATGATAGCTAAGATTTCTACATCTATTGGAGAGTCTGAGGACTCATGCTCTGGGGAACTATATATATTATTTATTTAAATTGTATTATATTGTATTTATTATTAGAAACATTATCATGAAGAGTTATAATTAAATTTTTACTATGTATTGATAGTAGTGGTTGTATATTGTACTAATAGTGGTTGGTTATTTGTAATTACTTTCTATATTTGTTTTCTGATGTGTTTCATATGTTGATAGTGATTAGTGACTATTATATGTCACATAATTATTTACAGTTACCACACTTAAATTATTTTGTATTATTAATACTTAAATTCTCATGATGTAATCTATTTACAATATATGTGTTTAAAATAAAAATCACATATCTCTAGTTAGACACCAATGAGATTGTTACATATGGTATCAAAGTTGTGGCTCAAACTGTAGGACCTAATGAGTCCATTAGCATTTTTATGTTCTCCTATTCACCAGTGTGAACCTAGTAACATGAATTATTACACTAATATTTTGGAGTTATAGTACCTCAATACAAAACCATGTTACAACATGATTGGAGTTTTGAGACTTGGTAGATCCTCTTGTATGACTTGGTTACTATTATAAGTATGAGACATTCATGAAATGTTATGTGGATCATTGAGTACATAACTTAGGAGCATCTTTACCCTTTTAAATTTTTTAAATGGTTGGTTTATCATGTGTCTCAATGGTGATGGTTTTATATGATATTTGGGTGAGTGCATATCATAAGTTTATGAGTTGTGAACAAGAGATTCCTATAGTATTTTATGATCATCTATATTGACACCTCGAGAATGATTACATCCTTTCTTTTTAATCAAGTCACCTCTATCATTGTGATGTGTGTTTAAAAGGCATGGGATGATTCTTAATTAAGTATATATGTATTAGTTTTATGTTTTATATTCACTAATCCTAGGAGTGGGAAATATTATATGACCATTTTTAGTTTTGTACCACCTGTTGCAGTGGGAATTTTCTAGTAATAGAGTGTATATGTTTTAGTTTAGAATTTACGTGTTAGGAGTTTGTTTATAGATTGGTACTCATATGTTTATGTGGATTAGGAAGAAGTGTCATCTCTCATAGTGGGCATAGAGGTGAGTTGTCACTCTCACACTTTTTTTTGACATCATTATAAGCCATGAAGTGGATTCATATATTTGTTACGTTGATTTAGTGTTTTCTTAAATGAAAAACTTGTTTCTACAATGTTGCTTTGACCTTATTCCTTGGAGTTCATAGAATATTGTCTTCTACTTCTTTTTGAGAGATAAGTTGTAGTATTGAATGGTTGATGCATTTTAGAGGTTAATATAGTTCTTTCCAATTATGAAAATAGGTTGTGATACTACACTTACAAGTTTGGTAAGTGAATAATTATTTGGAAACTTGAGTAGAGGTGTTTTATTTTTACCATGTGGGGATATTCAAGAGTTTTGTTATTGAGATGTTAATTCTCTAGTTTTTACTTGTGTCCTTTTAGAGTCATACTTAATAGGGCTACTTTATCTAATTTTGTGAATTTAGACCATGTGGAGTGGTGAACCTTGAATTTGTATTAATTATAGATTAAGAATTATAAGATGAATATAATTGTTATGTTATTATATGTCATTGATTACTTTGATAATATTCTCTTTTACTTAAAAAAATTATTTTGAGAAGATATGTATATACCTTCACTAAGAGAAAGTAGGGTATAGGATGTGTGGAACATCTTGGTAATATAAAAGGGTTGAGATAAACTTTTAACTTGTTGAGTATTAGTCAAACAAGCAGGGAGACATTGTCTCGCTTATTTTCTTCATAAAATTTTAAGGATGGTGTGATACTTAAAATTTATATGTGATGTTAATTATAACATTATTTCCTCTTAACTATGAATATAATACTATAAGTTTAGCTATAAAATATGATACTAGTTAAGTTTGGCTAGTAGTAACTTAATACAATTATGAAATGATTGTATAATTTTTCTCGTATTTATGTTAGTACATCTAGAATTCTTTAGCATATAGTATTTATTTTTATGATCTATTAGTATAGAATTTTGATTCATTGAACTTTGTGTATATTATGGAGATCATTAGGCTATAGAGATGTAAGGGACAAGTGGTGAATTAGGAATTTGAGTACTAAGTGATAGGAGTGGATCCTACTTAGTCTCACATTGACTTGGTAGTTATTGAGTTTATATATGATAGATTTATCAAATTTAGTCATATAGATATATGCATGTATACTATGAAATGATTATTTTTTTATTTTGTATACATGGGAAATGTAGTATTTCTTGTTTTTATTCATCATCATAATTATTAAGACCTCCATGGAGAAACAACAATATTTACATATCATACTTATTAGGAGCTACATGGAGTATCAATAGTATTAACTTATATATATCATTCTTAATAGGTTTCCTAAATACTTTTCTTCGAAATAAGAAAAACACTCATTAGGTTAGAGAGATGTGTAAAAGGACTAGAAGACCTTATGGATCTCTCCATGGTCTTTTGTTTTTAGATTTTATGATGATCTCATGTATTTTTGGAAAGTCAGTGAAACTTTCACTAAGATATGTGGGATCCTTTGAGGTATTAGAAATGGTCAGTCCTATATTATATAGGCTTGTATTATTGGTTCTAGATTTTGGTGAGGTTATGATAGAACTAATCAAAGTAAGTGACACTCATTAAATTTGTTTATATAATAGGGAGATGTTACAGAACAAGATTTTGTGAGACCAATATTTTAAGAATAGGGCTACTTGGGAGAACTTTGATGAGTACTACATGTTAATTTTGCATTTATTTGTTTAATTTATACTATGTTATTTATCTGTTAAATAATGTTTTAATTTAGAACTTATGTTTGATAAGAGTCATTTAGGATGATGAATAACTTTAGGGGGAAGGAAGTTACATTCTAATTTACTTGCTAAGCAAACTATTTGATTATCTATAGATATTTATACTTGACAAATTTAGATTTAGATATTTTTTTACTAATTTTTGAGATATATATTGTTATAGGGTAGTAGGATATTTCTTAGATTACATGTTTACATTGTTATAAGCTAGTTTTAATATATATATTTATATTATGAACATATTGATTTATTATTTCAACTATATTTTTTGATGTATGTATATCATGTTGATATGAACTACCTACTTATCATGAGATAGATGCAGTATTGATTCTTCCCTTAGAACATGATAGAAGAAGAGAATTATCAGAGAGGATGACATAGATGGGATGACAACATAATGATAGAAAAACTATTAGTAACCCAACACATACCATAGTAGAATAGTTTAACTATTTAGTATGTGTTTGAGTATTTATGCATTTTTATAGTGTTTATGTTTTCTTTATATGATTATGGTTGATCTAATTGAATGATCACATCATGATAATTCTTATAGTTAGATTTGTATGATGATTTATTTGTGATTGTTATGTTGATTATGTTTGGATGAGTTGATGCTTCATCAATCAATATTTGTATTCTTTTAGTTATCTTTTAACTGGATATAAACTAATGGTAACGTCTTCAAAAACCTAGTACCTCTAGTTAAACTTAATATAACATTGTTAGGGTTTTGAAAGACAATACAACTAGTTTATATATGTTTATCAGATTGATAAATAGTATGGTAACAACCTAGTGTTATGAGATGTGGCCTAAATAATGTTTTAATGATGACATTAGATATGTTATGTTTATAGGTCAAAAGATGGAATAGCATGAGTTATTCTCTTTATAATTATTAGCATGTAATTTTGATTATTTGGGTATGTTAAAATCCCAAACTACACTATGAATTACCTTCATTAATGTTATTTCATTAAGAGTTTAGCCTAATCTAAAGAGGAATCAAGGTATTGTTTTAGATTATGGTAAAAATAGGTTTTGAAGGGACCCCAAAACCCAAATACAAGGAAAAAAAGATGAAGCAATAACGACCACAGGTAGAACCTAAAACCAACTACAGAGAAGTAGCAAAAACAGGTTTTAAATGGACCTGAAACCACCTGAGAGACCACAAGTCAACACCCAGGTTTAACAAAGACCCGGCTACACCATAGACAAAAGATTACAAAAAACCAAAAAACCAGTCCGGATAACACAACCCACTAGAAGAACCAGACTATTCTTCTAGTTCCAAAATCATTTTCACTATTTCCTTACCTTTCACAACAGTATCCTGAATGGCATTTGCCGCCGACAAGGCTCCCTCTTGCACTACTTTCTTTCTAGAACTTTGTCTCATCCTTTTGCTAGGCCCCTCCAAGGATTTGATCTCCTCATTAGCTCTTCTTCCAATATTAACAGCTGCAGCACATATGTTGGATGTAGCTTCCTCCATTTTCAATCTGTTCTCCTTGATGAGTTCCCT
This sequence comes from Torreya grandis, assembly GCA_037957365.1. Lineage (NCBI taxonomy): Eukaryota > Viridiplantae > Streptophyta > Pinopsida > Cupressales > Taxaceae > Torreya > Torreya grandis. Next base: position 792,689 of record JARHVA010001628.1, read on the forward strand.
TAGGTTGTTCTCATAGTCTTTGAGCTTGCTGGGGATGTCTCTCGTATGTTTTTCCATGCTGTTGATTTTGTTCCACACTGCCTTCTAGTTGTCTTCCATACTTTCCACTTTATTTTTGAGATTCATAATCTCCTTAAACATCCAAGAATCGAGTTGGAGAGTAGCCTCTGTTTTGCAGTTAACCCATCTCGTAGGTGTGTGCCTTCCATCGTTTTGCCTTTTATCACTCCCATCCTCTGTATTCTTATTGGGACTGTTCCCACCTTCTTCAAAGTGATCCTCTCTGACCCTTTAATACTGTTCCTTCATTTCAGTTTGCACTTCCATGTTCATTTCTTGATTGTCAGCCTGTACTGTATTTTCCCTTTCATTAATTGAAACAGGGTCCTCAACAGGGTCTTCCTGGACTATATCATCCTCCAACACTTTCTGGTCTTCCTTAGAGTCTTCTTCACTATTTTCAGATTCCTTCTCTATGTTCACTCCTCCGAATCAAGGTATTGTTATCATAGTCTATTATTATGATTGGGGCATGATTATTCACCTTAAGTCAGAATACATGCATCATTATTTTGGAAATGGAAATTTAAATATCATAACAATACTAAGAGTTAAGTCCAATTCATAGATTACATTGAGAATTGAAGGTATAATTAAAATTTTATAATGACTTAAGTATTAATTAAATTGGTCTTGAAAATAAAGATCAACATGCATGATTTATGAAAATAAAAAAAACTCAAGTTAAGTTATGATGATTGATATTAAATTGAAATGGTAAAGAAGATAGATATTTGCATGGAAATCCAATTTTTAAGAGCAAGATTATAATAAGAGGAAGGAGAGTGAAGTGAAAGGATGGCAAATAGAGTGAAGGAGAGTGAGGTGAGAGATAAAGTAGAAAGGAAATAAAAAAATTCCTGTTCAAATTATGGGAAATGATTGAAAAGTTGGTGATGTCTTAAAATTCTTGAATATTTTGTTTTAAATAGAAATGATTTTATCTTCTTATATAAGTGTAGCCATGAGTAGGAAATTTTATTGATCTTTGCATTGCTTTTCTGGGATTCCATTGTTAGTATTCTATAATGACATATGGATTTTACTACAATGTGATCTATGTATTGATGGAATTATATATTATTATAATCTAGATACTACATAGTAAAGATCATGAGTTAAGTCCAATGATTTATTAGGATTTTCCAATGACTAAGTGAATATAGTGTAGTTACCCATATTAAGTAGTGACCTAGTTAAGAACTATAGCGATCTGACTTATATTGTTGGTGTTAACTAGGTAACCACATATCAACCAAATAGGATGAAATAATACACTTCTGAGTTATCTATATTCAGTGAATAGTCAGAAAAACACTTAGGATAACTCAGGATAAGTTTGGTGATTTATATTACATGGAAATGTTATATATAGCTGTAAGATTATTTATAAAACTATAGATCAAGTTTTTATTCAATAGAAGATCTTTTCATAAATAGATCACTATATATATCACATGTATATATTTAGTTATCCAATGATTTAACTAAAAGGCATCCTACTAGAAGATATCAATCTAAATATTAGTAGGGATATTCCTTAAATTGTTCACTTGCATGTATTATTCTTAGGTTAGCTATAAATACTTACTAAGAAAGAGGATTTAGTTTATATTACTGAGAGAGCAATGATTTATAATTGTCATACTATTCAAAACATTATCTTGGGGGGTGGGCGGATGATCTACATATTGAAAATTTAAATATATATTGTGTTGAGTATATTATGATCTGTAATTATAATATATATATAAATAATTAGAAATTAATAATAATAATAATAATATTTATTGCATTGTAGTTTAAATATATTAACCCTATAAGATATTGGTGGAGTATTTCCAAAGTCAATAAAGGGGTATCATTTTTCTCATATTGGATAATGCTATGTATAAAATCTTGTTTTGTCAGACTTAACAATTCAAATGATAATATTAGTATAATTTTCAATCTAAACAAATCAAGATATGAACTTAGCTCTATCTTCAAAGTTGGATTTGAGTCTACGAAAGCCCTATGCCCATATAAGTGTTAATGTTTAATATTCATTGAGAATTTGTTATTTTAGTAGGATTTTGAGTACATTATGATTTAAACAGGCTAATTCAACCTATTAGGAAGGATTCATGAAACAAATCAAAATGATATAGATCTTACCAAATTCTTTACTTCATATCACCTCCTTATAGGGTGTTCTAATGGATTTGTAATTGCATATTAGACTCAAATTTTTGACATAATGATAGCATGATAAAAGGATTTTGATTATGGATGAAGGATTGATTCAAGAACTAATTTGGCATGGATTCCCTACACACTTTTTCCTTGACTTTAATGGAGGATCCTTGGTTATATGATTTTGGGAGGGAAGATCAAAGGTTGATATTTGAATTTGGATGAGGATATCCAATGGTTATAGATTATTCAAGGAATATTAAATTTCTTAGAAGTCTCTAGTTTAGAGACTTCTAGAGACCTAGAGGAGCTTCTCTAATTATAGAGACTTATTGATTATATTAAGGATAATTGAAGATTAGGTGGGGGTTAGATAGGGATTAGGTAAGTGATTAAGGACTAGGGATGTAGGAAAGGCTAGGGTATAGGTTAGTAGGAGGGTAAGTGGGGTTATGAGAATTTAAAATTATCATATAATAGATAACTACGATTAGTTTAGGATAATAGAGATTGAGAGGAATTAATGAAGAAGTGAGATTAGACTAAGGATAGTGAATGAAGAATTATTGAAGGGGGATATTAAATAAATGGCTAGGAATGGGGGATTAATTAATGAGATGAATTAAAATAAATGGGATTAGTATAATTAGTATTGATTAATAGGAATATTATCGATGGTAATGAGGTAAAAAAAATTAGGTGCATATATTTTGCCACTTTTTGAAAGGGAACTATGAGTGAAGTGGAAGAATTAATAATATTTCAAATAAAATCCATGTCATGGATGAATGTTATTAAATGATGTTAGGGTGTATGATTCCCCCTTAAAGGGACATGTAGGTAAGAATGAGACAAATGGCCACTCAAAATAAGAAACAAGGGATGGGATGCAATGGATAGATGAGGGGATGGGATTCAAGATGTTGAGATAGATGATGAGGAAGATAAAGGTTTGACTTTGAGAAATGAGCTATAAATTGATGATGATGCCCCTAGAAATGACACATGCATAGGGGGTAGAGATGATTATGTCATGGTTGTCGACACATCCCAAGGGGAATCAATCATAACATGATGATAAGATTCAAATGTTACAAGCTTTTGATGTATCCCAAGTAAAGGTGCATGCAAGGGAGATATATAGGATAAGATAAGATGATGATTTGATAATATTTATGATGGGTGTATCTCAAATCTAAATTGATCAATATGTTTTAGGTGTTGATAGAGAAGAAGTAATATTATTTACTGACCAAAAGTGAAAAGAGATGAATTAGACTATGTTGCATTAAATCAATGAGCCATAATGTGATTAATATAAGTGATGCCCCTAACAAGGACACATATAAGGGAATGAGAGATAATAATAAATTTATGGTTCTATTTATACCTCAATCGAAGGAGGAAACCATAAACTTTAAATTATGAATTGACAAATCAGTGATAATGGATGACTAATGAAAGAAGATATGGATATTGTGATTTATTGGGCCCAATTGATAGGTGTGGATGATTGATGAAAATATTAGGGAGATGATTGTAAGGATGGTGATTGATCAATAGATTGAATGATTAGTGAGTGATATTATAGCTCAAATATTTGATTGATGCAATATTGAGGGATGAGGATGGATGACAAAGATAGTGGTTGAGCTATCCTTGGTCACTAAAATGTGGCCAAGTCTACCTACATAGTCTAAAAAAGACCTCAAGCCAATATAGTTCTGATTAAAATATGATGATGATGATGATGATGATGATGATGATGATGATGATGATGATGATGATGATGATGATGATGATGATGAGAATTAGTGATTAAAAGATGATGTGAGTGATGAAAAGATATGACTCAGATGATGATATGATGAGAAAAGATTAGATGAATAGATGGGGATAAGGATGATTAGATGAATGATGAGGAATAGGTGATCAATCCATCATAGCTTTCATAAGGCTTATCATATTCTAAGTAATCTATTAAATATGGCACTTGGTAGTATGCCCCATGATATAGTCATGACCAATAATATGTGCCAAAGTGCATGGTCAAGTAGTGAACTTTTCATCCTCTAGGGCACTTTTGGTGTTCTCATAGCATCCCTGTTCATTTACTAATGTCAAAAAGATATAATATAAATAAAACACAAGATATATACATGATAAAATACATACAAACAATATAAATAAAATAAATAACACACACACACACACACGTATCTACATGCAGTGTCACAATGTCTTGTCTAAGGATAGGATGAGTGATTGGGGGATGTGTTGGACTAGGATGATCAGGATGTGATTATATAATTGGATGTAGATAAGATGATCATGATTAGTATTAGGATGAGGTGTTTCCCCTAGTTAAAAATAGAAGGATGGAGGATGGTGTATGCAATTGAAAATACATCATGTCCATAAATCAATCCTAGATCAGATGGGATAGAGCATACCTACACTTCTGATTAGGGCATACAATTGTTAAGTGGGAGCATGACCAATTTGAGGATCTACTAGACCCAATTAGGGGATCACTTGTCATAACACACCGTGTGAGATAGGGTTCTAAAGCCTATAGTCTAACATAATTACATAACCCTAAAAGAGCCATATGATTTAATATTTCACTAATCTAATAACAATAAAGGTAAATATAATCTAGTGCAAACCAAAGCTTATGGCACAAAATGGGGGATAAAAATAAAACAACTGAACTAAATATGTATAGCAGACATATACTCATGTCAATATATACGAAATCCTAATACATAGAAGAGAAGAATACATATGTTATATGTATCTAATCTTACAAAGAAAGAATAAAGTTAAGAATACTTACCTTTAAATGTGAATCCATTGAGCTTCAATCTCTCCCTTGGCCAAGATTCTTTTTAAGAGATTATTGTGGTATGTAGGTATAACTAAGATAAACCAGCTCTAGGCTATACAACCTATCCAATAATATAAAATAATTATCCACAAAAAGATATCAGAGCTCTAAAGAAAGTATTGGACCCTAAATCTTTATTCCCCAAGTAGAGTGGTCAATAGATATATGTTCATTCATGCTTCTTCACTTAATTATTTGCTCTTCTTGAAATGGTAGGGAATGACCTTATATATATAGTGGTAACTTACCCTAAATTTTTTTGATAATGTCGGTTTTTCTAAGTCAACCTAGTCAACTTGGCATACTTTTTTGGCTAACTCTCTAGGTCTGTGCTAGGTCAGCCAAGAGGCCAACAAACCAAAATAGAGAAAAAATCCCTAAACTATACTAGGTCAATTTGGTCAACCTAGGACAATCAATAGGTCAAAAGGGTGCTAAAAAATAAATAAAAGATAAAATATAGAAACTGTTGGGAATAGGTATAATTAAGAAGAATAAGCTTGATTTCAATGGTTTCAAGAGGCTAGAGTGTGGATGGAAAGTGGAAAAAGTAAATACAATCTTATGGAGAATCAATGGTCTTCCCATCCATTTCTCGATGCACCCTTTAAGGCATGAACTTAGAGAGCTTGAGACTCGATAGGTTTATGCAAGATACAAAGTGTCAGTAATCAATAAAAGTTAAAAATATTATGTGTATACATATGCCCCAGCTGAAGCTCATCACATGTCACGTAAGTGCAACATGAGATGGTTCTTTGAAAGAAAACATAATAACACACAATGTTGAATCTAAGTATGGTGAAGTAAGTAGTAAATAGGATAAATGAATTAACTATATAAAAAACACATACCTTTAACTTACCTTAGTGTCGTAAATAAAGAAGTAGACTGTAATAAATGTGAATGTATCCAATGTAGAGTACACTAGGTGAACCTATAGAAGTTAGTATAAAAAATAGACAAAAATATAAAAAAATGGAAGATAGGCATATGATAGTGAAAAATAATCTCTACGTCATCACTATTCTAATGACTTTACGGTTTGCAACATGGATGAGCAGAAACAAAGATAGATGTAAAACAAGGAATCTATCTAAAAATAAATGAAAGAATTTGAATTTTGAAAAGTTCTTTTAAATAGGGAAAAAGAGAATTCATTTAGCATTTAGTATTGTGAAAGAGAGAAAAGAGAGCTCTGAGACTAAACAAGGCTAAGATGGCAAGGGAAGGACAAGATAGATGAGGAGGAAACCTAGGGGTGACAACAGGTGCACTATAAGTATACAACTACAGATCTTAAACCAATTTTTGAATTTTGTATTGAATTAAGTGAATTTTTGATTTAAAAAAATTTAAGCATTTATATATGTCAAAATTGAACAAACTTAGATTTTGAGAGTAGAAAATAGAAAGACGAGAAATGGGTTGGAGGGGTTTAGGAATAAAATGAGAAAAATGCACATTTTGGGTAAAATATATTGGGTCATCACACAAAACATACAAAATCACCTAGGTCGACCTAGTAGGTAAAAATAGGGTAAAATCCATATGGTCAACCCAGTAGGTATGGATCAACCTAGTGTAATATGTAGGCTAAAAAGCTAAAATGGAGTGAGAAACTAGTCTGTAAGGACCATAATGAAAACTTAGAACCAGGGAGTGGAAATAAGAGGGTTAACTTGGAATTTGAAGTCAATTATGACAAAAATAAGAGAATTTTGGTAAAACTAGGTTGACGAGGGAACCAAAATAACCACAAAAAAGAGTGCAAAAAGCTGAAAGAGGGCTAGAATGGCCTGAAATGACTAAAGGAGGGAAAGAGGGACCAAGGAAGATAAAAATAGGATAAAATGAATAAGGTAAAAGTAATTAATCTTGTTTTTTAATTAAAATGGTAAAAATAATATGTAAAGAATGTATTGTGATTATTCATGACATGGAAGAACTAATACATCCTTTGTTGTTTCTTTGTTGTAGAGACAGCTGAGATTCTAGAGGTTGGTGGACATGTCTTGGTTTCTATATTTATTAGAGAAATTGACAGATGGAGATTGAGTTACATTGGTAGTCATAGGTCTTGGGAGTATATCTGAGATGTACAAGATCCCCCTCAGTGCTGACTTGTTAGTCATGATCTTGGGATGCTAGAAATAGTTGACTAACACCTTCAAATGGGAAGTGGATGGGGATGTGATAGAGATGGGTATCATAGTAGAAGATGTACATATTATCCTTAGGTTACCCATAGCAGGAGCACTAATGACCACAAGGATACCAAATATCTTAGAGGAGAGGAGAGCCATAGCTATGTAGGATATAAGATCAGAGATCATATTGAAATGATGGAGAGTCAGTATAGATGATGTGTATAAATCACAAATTCTAGATCTCTAGAAGATGATGATAGGTCTTATGACATAGTGGGTGCTCTATCAAAAGTCAGATGGTAAGGTACCACTATTCATGGTAGCCTTGAGGAGGATGATACTAGAGGAGGGATTATTATGCGATCTAGGTTTTGTCATTTGTATCTAGCTCTTACATGATTTATTTGAGATTTTCATTTAAAGATTGAAGATTATGAGACTGATCATACTACTGATGACATGGATATATGAGAGATTTCTCATGTATCAACCAATTGGGTTGTCCTATGTGGTCAATGATGGGTTACCTCAAGTTTAAAGATGGCAAGAGGACTAGGTACCATAGTTTATGCCCCACATGATAACACTATAGTCGATGAGACATTTAAATATTATGTGGCAACCTTATAGGCATATAATAACTACATGGGTGAGCTGGCACATAGTTGCACTAATACTAGAGATGAGAGAGGTGATTGGTCACTATATGTGGCAGAGAGCCACATCTAGTGGCACAGGTGATAGGATATATGTACTTACCTCATCTTGTGACACCAATACTAATGCCCAACCAATGGACTCAGCATGTGAAGGAGCCATGAAAGAAGAGGGGACTCAGACCACTAATAGTGAGGCCAACACTTAGGCCATGTTAGGAGAGACCATACACTGGTTGGGCATGATGAGTGGTAAAGAAAGAGGTAGAGGAGGCAAAAATACTAGATGCACCACTACCAACCCTGCAGCAAGATGAGCAGTGACCATTGAATATACAATAATGACAAAGATAGGAGAGATTAGATATTATAGACATACTGGATGATCCCATAGATGCACCATAGGAGATGTTAGAGAGACCACTCAGATGAAGGTTGAGATGGACATGATCTATGATATCCAGGTTTGAGCTAAGGAGGCAATCAATCAAGGAGGTACTAGGAGGCCACACAAATGGGGAGACTATGCTAGGTGATCACATAGATGATGATATCATAAGATCAAAAACACAGATAGGTATGAAAATAGTTAAATTATTTCTTAATTTTATATTTGATAGTAGAGAGATATAGATAGATATTATGAGATATTGAAAATTTCTAATATGCATCTAGTGTGATGTTGCAGGCATACCTAAGGATCAAGAGGAGAGATGGGGATCCTTGGTGAGGGGAGAACTTCATGGCATCCTAGATGAGACTCTACATCCATATGACCCCATGACACTAGAGGATCCAAATGTACCATCTACCCCAGCTCAAGTGATTTGGTTCAAATTAGTTGGTGAGGTAGTGAGGCAGATACAAGTGTAGAGAGAGAGGGTGTAGCCACCAATAGATATGGGTGCAAGTGAGAGATACACTTAGAAGGCCTTGGTAAATGAGAGAGTTATGCACCTAGATACGGTGACACAAATGATGTAGGTATATATAGTGATACAAACTTAGCTAACTCAATAAAATATAGGAACCTAAGCTAAGTTGGTGAAAGCACAAGTGTAGATAGCATGGCTATAGGGATAGGTAGAGGGATTGAGATCTTGAAATACCTTGTTACATCATACCATTCAGAGGAGTCAAATTGAGGCTTCAATAGGTAGCATGGCTAGACCACAAGATAGATAGGGTAGAGCTTAGTTGTAGTGTTGAGGTTTAGTATATGGTTATATATGTTGTATCAAATTGATGGTATATACAATGTATCATTTTAGCTTATTGGTTTTGGTTGTGTATGTTGTCTTTATGATGTTTGTATTTGTTTTTTTATGGTTGAGGTTATGGATTCTTTGGATATATTTATTTATATCACATGTATTAAGCTTTTTTGTAGATGTTATAAGAAATATTTGTGGTGGGATTTCTTTTCTAGCATTATGGAGTACACGTGCATGGTTAAAAATAAATAGGCAAAAAAAGACTTGGAAAAATATAATCAATCAAATAAATGTACTACACACTAGTTCAAGTTGGAAAATGTGTAATAACAAAAAATGACTAAGTATAAAATCCAAAAAAAATGGCAAACAAAATGGTAAAAGAGGATTTGTTTTTAAACCAATATGAAAGATTTTTGCACCAAATTAAAACAAGTAAAATCATACTAAATATCACATTGGGAAGTTTGACAAACAATGTAATAAAATGGAAGGTATGTAAAGGACACAAATGGTAATAAAAATAAATCCAAATTAAGTCAATCAATTATATTTTTTCACAATGGGAAGTACAAAATAGATTAAAAAATTGCAAAAAATTGGTCTTAAATTTATCATACTAATTCAAGATAGAAAGTATGATAAATTCAAGAAATGATTGTAATCTTACATACACTCATAAAATAAGAAAATAAAAGGTAAAATAAAAATGAAGTAAGCATAAAACATACTAAATATCAGAATGAAAAGTATTTCAATGACATGTAACCTCATAATCAATCAAATCTTATCTCATATTTGACACATAATTTTAGATGGTGACTTATTTATTGAAAAATTTTATGTAGGGGTCAGGTTTTATCCATGATCTTACACTACAACTCACAAAATAAAAATCCAAGGGGTACCAAATCAAGATTGGTAAGTAGAAGGATAAGGAATGGTAAAGCAAGGATGCAGGTAATAGGATGAAAAAGATGGTAATTTGTGAGGGATGTCAGGTCCTATCCATGGTCTTACAAAGCAAATCACAAATGAAATCCCATGGGGAGTGATCAGTAAGAAAAATAATATTTTCCAAGAGGAAATATGAAGGAAATGAAATGAAAAAGGGAGTGTAAGAATCAAGAATTAAACATCTTAAGAGAAGACCTTAAGAGGTAAGAGGCATACTAAGGACATGAGAAAACATTAAGAGACTAGTGATTGTCTATGTACAAAGAAAACCCACTTGCTATAGACACAAATATTTGTAGGAAAATAGGTGTGCTACTAAGATCAGCTCATGATGGTAGATTAGTACAAGGAAAAGTAAAATAGACCTACCTTCCTGCAACATGTTCCCCTCTCCTTATGACCCCTTACAAAGTCATTAGTCTACTACGAAGATTGTGTACTTACATGAGAAAGTAGGAAGCACTAAAATATTTTTGTATTCTCTTCTTATAATCTACTGACCTACCATGCCCCAAAGGACCTCAACTCTATTGTGAGGCCAACTATAGAATTTGAGCTTTGATTAGAAAAAGGAGATGTGTTTTGAATCATGTCTTTTAGTGTGGTTTGGACTTTCAATAATATTTAATATTTTTGCCTTTTGATATCATTACCTTTTGTTTAAATAGTTTGGATTTTAACTTTATTTTCAAGGATTTTTTTAAATATTATTCCTCTATAAGGATTTGGGATGACCACTCATGAAAGAGATAGTGATACAAATGAATGAATTTTAGGCTAAGGCTAAAGGAAGTTAAGTGACCCCAGACAAAAGATTGACTAGACCACTTAGGCTTGATAATGAAATGAGCATGTGATCTCAAGTCTCAACTTTATATATGCTTATTTTGCATAAAAAGGAATAAGGGAAAAAAGAGATCCAAAGGAGGACCAGTGAAAGGAAAGAGTAATGAGAAATATTTCTTGTGAACTAATCACATGGTAATAGGAGATAGTAATCAAAGGTAAGAGGGTGGATATAACCAAGTCACCATGACAACTATCTATGAAAAATAAAGATAAGGTAAAAAACAATCATGAAGATACAAGGAAAGAGTTTTGATAAAAACTCTAAATGATAAAAAAATAATGATAAGGGGAAAATAGCAATGATAAGGAAAAGACAAATATATACAAAATATAAAAAAAAATAACATAAGCTTAACTATAGTACAAAAAGAATGAGAAACATGATATAAGATAAGAAAGAATTTGACATCGTGTCAAATTATATAATTAAAATAAAAATAAGATTGGATCACACATCCAACCCAAATATAAATGAGAAAGCACCATGCATGTGCTCATAAAGATTAGTAAATCTATCCACACACATTATCTAATATATCGGATAAGTCTTTATGAATTTTAATGTGTATTACTGCTAAGGTCTCATCAATTTTTAATGAATACTAGGAAAATACCTCTCTTCTAATCTCCTCAACTAAATAAGTAAGAATGCTCGAGGGATCGTGTTGAGGATAAAATTTAGCAAAATGTTGGTTAGGAGAATGCATGAAAATAGGATTTACATGAAAATAAGGAATCATAATTGGATAAGGATCCACAGGTTAAGGACTCATATGTGGATAAGGTTCCATAAGTGAAGGAAGGTCCACAAGACAAGGAATCATATGTGGAGACACAAAAGGTGGTAAAGGGACCACAAGAGGTGATAGAACTAGTGGAGGTGGAGCCATGGGAGAAGAAAGAGGAACCTCATTATGGGAATGACCTATGTGAGGAATGGTAGGAGGTACAGGTATGGCTACAAGGTGATATCTAAGATGTTAGAGAATGTGGAAATGATCAGTGTGATGCATGCCACATAGGTGCCATAGATAATATATCTCACCATACTAAGGTAAATATTTAAGAAGTACCTTTTAGAGAGGTATGGCTTTGTCTGATGATAGTGAATAAAGATGCAAGGTATCAATATATTATCATAACTTATGACGATGGGTGGAAGAGTGATTATTTATCCCATGGAAGCAACAAATATGCTTACGGGTGGTTTTAGGAGCAATCATGAAAGGAGGGAAATTAAAAAAAAAAAAAACTAAAGAGGAATCATCAACCCATTTGGTGGGAAAAGGGGCCATCTTAAGTAGTGGAATCAAACCATCATCAATGGATGGTGTTAATGGGGAAGGATTATAACTAGGCTTAAAAGGAGGCGCACTAAGAGGAGACACAGGAAGAGGATCATCAATAGTAGGAGAAGAAACAAGGTCAACTACAGTGGAAAAAAGAATAGATTTAACTATATATATCCCTATTTAAGGAGGGGTAGGATTTGTAAAAGGTCTAAAGAGGACTGCCCTAGGTATGGCAAAGTAGTAAGGTCTAGTCATAACACAGTCTAAGATCATGGTCCTAAGTGGTTCCTCAAAAACTAGAGGTATCAACACCATCTCTACCCTAAATGGTTTAGAGATGAAAAGGAGAAGATTATTAATTAAGAACCTTGGACAAAAATATTAAAAACCTACAAACTAGGTCAAGATGATCGACCAAGAAATATATAAACCTGCTAAAAAAAGTGTTGAAAATGCACTAGGTTGACCTGATCAACCTAGTTGACTAAACAGGAAGTTTAAAAATTGGCAAAAACTATAGTCGATTAAGTTGGTCAATCTAGTTATCTGAATAGAGTTTTTCAAGTTTTGAAACCTATATTGGGTCAAGCTAGTTACCTATTCTTGCAAACCTATATATCAAGATAAATAAATAGGGTTGATAGGGTCAATTCAACATAATAAAGATATGATAAAAATATTGATGCATAGAAATTAAATAAGTGAAAGAAATACTACAAGGGTTTTTTTCACATCAAGTTCACCAAAATGTATATAATCAAAAATACATTATGTACATAAATCAATCCTAGATTAGATGGGATAGATCACACCTACACTTCTAATTTAGGGCATATAATTTTTAAGCAGGAGCATGACTAATGTGAGGATCTACTAGACTCAATTAGGGGATCACTTATCACAACACACTGTGCGAGATAGAGTTATAAATCCTATAGTCTAACATAATCACATAATAACCCTAAAGAGTCTTATGATTTAATATTTCAGTAATATAATAACAAGAAAAATAAATCTAATATTGTGCACATGAAAGCTTGTGTCACAAAGTGGGGGTTAGAAATTTAAAAAAAAAAATAAACTAAACATGTATAGAAGACATATACTCATGTCAAAGTATACAGAATCCTAATACATAGAAGATAAGAATATATATGCTCTATATGTTTACTCTCACAAAAGATGAATAAAGTTAGGAATACTTACCTTTGAAGATGAACCCATCAAGCCTCAATCTCCCCCTTAGCCAAAGTGGTTTGCAAGAGATTATAATGGTATGTAAAGATAACTAAGATAAATCAGCTCTAGGCTACACAACCTATCCAAGAATCCAAAAGACTTATTCACAAGATGAGATTGGAGCTTCAAAAAAAGTATTGAACCCTAAAGCTTTATTCTCCAAGTAGAATGTTCAATAGGTAGATGTTCATTCACACTTCTTCACTTAATTCTTTTCTCTTCTTGAAATGGTAAGGAATGACCTTATATATATAGTGGTAACTTACCCTAAAAATTTTTGGGAACATCAGCTGTGCTAGGTCGACCTGGTCAACCTAGAACATTTTTAGGGATAACACTTTAGGTTTGTGTTAGGTCAACCAAGAGACCAACAAACTAAAAGAGAGAAAAAATCACTAAATTGTACTAGGTCAACCTGGTTGACCTAGCACAATTGATAGGTCAAAAGGGTGTTAAGGCAAGAAATAAAGGATAAAAGCTATCAAATGATGGGAATAAGTAGAACTAAGAAGAATAAGCTTGGATTTAATGGTTTTAGGAGGCTAGAGTGTAGATGGCAAGTGGAAAAAGGAAAGACAATATTATGAAGCACTGATGGTCTACCCACCCCTTTGTTGGTGTACCCCTTAAGATATGTACACAATGATATTGAGACTCAATAGGTTCCTGCAAGATACAAAGTGTTAGTAATCAATAAAATGTAAAAATATTATATGTATACTTATGGGAGAAGGTTTTTTATTACTTATTTGGTCTTGAAATATTTTAAAAAGTGGTGAAGGAAGGTAATTTAGAAAAGGGATGACCAAGTATTACCAACAGATGAGGCCCTATAATATTTTAATCTAGTAAGAAAAGTAAGAGATGATGGGATCAAATACCTTTCATATTAGCAAAGAGTGAATTGATGGGTTCTAGGTATAAAAAGGTAATGATAAAGATAGTGATGGGATCAAGTACCTTTCACACTAGTAAATAAGTGATGTGATGGGTACTAGGTGTGAAAAGGTAATGATAGAGAAGTGATCAATGCTAGACTAGATTCTTTGACAAGGTTGTGTATGTTCGTAATACCTAGTCTAAAAAGGATGATGATGAAGACATAGTTTGGTGACCATTAGGAGTTGGTTCCCAAATGGAATAAGGATGAATATTAGACTTTTTTTAGGATGGGGATGTGGACAATAAGATAGATGGGATGGTTATAAGATGTGATAGAGATTGATGCGACTAGGAGATAGGCATAAGACAAGACACAATGGACTATTTTTGGATTTTTCAAGTTTTATGATTTTTAGGTTTTTTAACATATTTCATTTTTTTAAGGATTTTTGGGATATGTATGTACATTACATAGATGGGGGGGTTACTATCAAAGGAAATACTAAGCCTAGCAACCAAAACAAATATGAATGGAATGATGGATGAATGACAAAATGATGAGGATGAGGTGGAAAAGGGGATTAGGACCAAGCAATAAGAGATTAGGGATTTCCAATAATCACATCACAAAGGAAACAAATGTTTAGTTTCCTAAGTGTCCATTAAAGGATATGTCAAGATGGTTATGGGAACATTGCTCAAGAAGCCTTCCATTCCTTACAAAGGTTGAGATGAAAAGGAATGAGAGATACAATAGGATGTTTGATATAGACAAAGGGATATGATAGACATGGATGGGTGATATATAAAAGTTTAACGAGGGATGAGAAAAGTATGTATGGATAGAGGGATGGGATTAACAAGGGATGGGGTGATGGATAAAAATGATGGGTCTTTCCCCCAAGTGTGAAGGTTCAATACGGACAATTGATTATTTTACCATGATGTTAGAAACTAGTTTTCATCATGGTACTTGCCCAAAGTGCCATAAGACTAGTTTTCACCATTGGATGAATGATTTTATTTATTTATTTATTTATTTATTTTATGACTTTTTTTATTTTTGGGCATCTTTCTTTATTAGATTTTGGGCAAGATGGAGGATTACTAATACTAGATGTGATCTTTAGCCAACACATGTTCTACAGATATGTGATGCTAATATCATGTTATTATTGTTGGATGTATTAGGATCTGTGTGACCTTCATTGATGCTTGATGGAGACCCCTCTAGATATCTATACCAAGTGTCTTTATTGCCCCTATGAGATATAATGTTTCTCGGGGAGGTGATGTGAGGTATGGATTTGATTAAAGCTTGATTTTGATGGATGATAGGATCAAGATAGGATGGTATGATGGGTGATGAAAGATTAGGATTGGAAGTCACATAAATAATTGGAGATGTGGGACATGCTTCATTTGATTAGTACTATGTGATAAAAGACTATAAGAGATACAAGATGTTGTGACTTTGTGATTCATCTTTGATCTGATCACTTGATGGATGATCAACCATGATTTTGACATTATTTGGATTTTATCTACCCCCTAGTGCTTGATTTTGGGTTTCACAAGAGGAGATTTATTTTTGAATTGAAGTATTATTTTGACTTTGATATGCCCCTAGTGCCTAATTTTGGGCTTTACTATGGAGAGATACTTTTTTATTAGGCCAATAATTTGACTCTTGATTTTTATTAATATGATCAAAGATGACCTAATTATTATGATTAACTTTTGAAAAATGACTTTGAACCTTTGTATTTGTGGTATGCATTGAATTGCTCAAGGAAGTGTCTAATGATGCATGTTCTTATTTGTCCTTATGGAAGGAAGTGATTAAGTGATCATCGATGGGTAGAAAAGGGTCTATGATGGATGAAGGTGGTAATGAGGGCATGATGAGGTTAATGAGTGGTGATGGAGAAACATAGTTTTCAAAGGGGCTCCTAGGAGACCCAGTTTCAACATCAGAGAAAATCTCCTCAAAATCAACAAAAGGATCATGAGGACTATCTGTAGTAGATGCATCCAAAGGAGGATCAAATTCCCTCTGACAATATTAGATAGATAAAGCTTGTAAGAACTCATTCATGATGTCATCATCCTAATTGGGATTAAAGGGTGTGTCTAGTGATAGATAGGATGAATTTGGATTAGAGTTACCCTTAAAAAGATAAGCATTATCAGCATCAATAAGGGATGAAATTTATAATAAAGAATATGATTCAGATCTTGGCATTGAACATGATCCTATTGATGATAATAAATTTGATATTGACTTTGATGTAGACTCTAATGTATAAGTTTTAATGCTACTAATAGGAGATTCATTATGCACAAGTGACCTCTCAACATGGGGTGTTTGATGTGATGGGTGAGAGGGTTCATGAGAGATGGGAGGACTAGGCTCATGAAGAATAAACTCAATTATGATTGAGGATTTTCGAGGATGGGGAGATCATGGAAGATGTGTGTGGTGTCTTGACCTTAGATTGGAGAGGGAAGGGCTTAATCAGGAATGGAATGTTGACACTCCTCTTCTTGTTCACCCAGGGATCTAAACACATCAAGTTCATCCTTGATTATTATGTCAACACAATTGATGAGATCTTGGACATAATCTTGAAAAGTTTGACATCGATTAATGGTATGTCCCTAGGTTTGATGATATGCAAAAAAATTATCATCTTTATACCAAATGGGCTTGGGTTTAATAGGATCAAGATGTCAAATAGGTGCATAGACCATTATGTTAACGGTGATTAGTTGTTGGAAAAGTGATTCCAAGGATATAGGAAGGGGAGTATAAGGACCCACTTATCTTTGTAACTTAGATGTGGAAGCATTAGACTTATGATCATATGGTTGTTGACATGGTTGGGTGGGTGGACTATTAGTGGCCAAGATTGGATTCCCTTTTTTAGTACATAAAGGGGTGGATGATTTGTTATGACTAAGAGATGGAGGATTGGTATGGGACTCACATGAAGGGGTTTGGATAGGAGGTGCAATGAGTTAAAGGGGATTAACACCTTTAGGAAGTGGTCCACCCATCATAATAAACTTCAAGAGGATCTCATATTGATGGGTATCTATGTATTGGTCTATGAAAGTGGGGTCTAGCAACATGGATTATGGATGGTGGGAGGGGGCTAAGGATTTAAATATGGTTTCTTAAAAAAAGTAGGTTAAAAGAACTGAGCTAGAATGATAGATGATGATGATGATGATGATGATGATGATGATGATGGATGGATGGATGATATAAGACTAGTGTTAGATGTCAGACCAATAGTGCAAATAGGTGTTAATGACCTATCATTAATGCCTAGGTGTCAAGCTAGTAAAAGTGATTAGGGATTTGATGGGTGCCTAGGTTCTAAACTAACAAGATGATGATTGGATGGGTACTAGTTAAGAGTAGGCAAAGATGATTAGACTAGATTGATGATGATGGGTTTGTTAGATTGAGACTTACAAAGAGATAAGATGCTAATAGGATATCGACTAGGGGTATAACCAATGAGGTGAGTGATAGTGGATTAGGATGATAAAAGGATTAGCTCAAAACCTTAAACCATTTTTTCTCAAGATAGGATGGGATATGATGAAAGTGATTAAGGTAAGGGAAAATAAGTAGAATGAGAGGTGATGATGAAGTGATGAAGGGTAAGATGAATGAGGGGGGATGATTTAGACTCGTATGTGACCTAGAAATCCAACTAAGATAAGACAGGATGGAATTATACTAGATGAGTGATGAGGATAAGGTCAATACAAATGATTGATGATGGACTTAGGATAGGATGTGCATAAAAAAATGATCCGATTAAGATAGGTGGGTGGTGTTTAATGATGAATGATATGAGGATTAAGAGGAAATACAAGAGAGACAAAATATATATAAGAGGGAGATGAGATAAGCATGTATAAGACAAAAAGTAGATGATGGCAATGTGAGAAATGATGAGTGTGTATAACTAGCTTAGACAAGGTAGGAAATGGGATAAAGATATACAAAGGCAATGATGAGATAGAGACATGATGGTGGGGTATGATTAATGATGAGATAGAATCATATGGGTATGACTAGATTAGGATGGGTGTAGTCATAAAATGCAAAAATTGGTAACTTGAGCATGGATAATGAAACTCAATCCATAAGTTCCTCTTGTTTGTTCTCTTAACCCATTAAAGCTTATTTTAATATATTCTCCATCATTTGTAGCCTTCTAGACTTGACCCCAGTTGAGCCATGACCCACTCTTCATGATTAATCCATCTCCCCAAGTCTCATCTACCTAAGACAATAGAGCCAAAGTTGGACAGTAACACTAGACCCTAGGGTGTCCCCTTTTTAGTGCTCTTATCCAATCACATTTTGAGCCTATTTTACCATTTTTCCTTGATTCCTCTTATTTATTGCATCAACCTAGTCTGGTTCCATCTAATCCATGACCAATAGATCTAAATATAAACCCATTCAATGATTATTTTCAAGGGGTTGGAAAATATCATTTAAACAAGAAATAATATAAGCAAGACCACTCAATTAATCTTCCATATTCTCTGCATACAGTCAACCTATACACCTCAAAACTAAATCAAGTTTTTAGACTAGTTCCTAGACATCTCAAGCATACCCAATTTTAGAATTTCTTGTATTTAACTAACTATTACACCAAGCATTCTTAAAGGGATAACTACATGTGTATTAATCCCTCCTTGGAGTATTGGTATGTAAGCAACGTGCCCACATATGGGATGTGAAGCAGGTCTAGTGCATCTTACACACACTAACCTCTTTTCCCTATTTTTCCAAGTTCATTCAATTGTATAGAAAAAACAAGCACATGAAGAATTAGTTATGTAGGGATATCTATCAACAATAAAGACTTAAAATTTGGTACATATGTTCACACTAAGAAGATGAACAAAACCTAGAAAGTTTAGATCCTAAGGACAATAGTGTCAGAGGAGGACTACAATATCAGAGCCTAGGGTGTCAAGTTTTGGCGCTCCTTTCTAATCAAAAAAAGAAGTCCATGATCTTGTTTGTGACACTATCTTAGTCATGCACCTAAATTTTTAGACCATGTCTCAAATCGAACAACCCAGAATAAGCTAAGTTATATTTTTCCTTACTCTTTTACTATTTTTAGAAAGGCCAAATTGCATTAAATTTCAAAAATCAATGGTTTAATTATTGCATATTATTTACTGATTTATCCTACTCAGACCTTTAACTAAAATAGGAATAAAACTTCATTATTCCTAAAATTATTAAATCATTTGGTGAACCCGACTTCAAATTTCACATAAAAACCCTAGAAACCCTAAGGTAAATTCCTACTTGATTTTTCAAATTAAGTTTTGAATTTTTTCCTTAAAAATTAAAATTACAAATTCCTCTCAAATTTTAAAATTTTGTAGTAAATTTTAAAACAAATCTATTTCAAACCCTAGTTGCATCAATTAGGTCCCAGTAATTTTCCTATACTATTTTAATTATTTTCTAAATTTTTAGTTGAATATTAAAATCAAAAAATTATTTCAAATTAAAAAATTCAAAGTAATTTAAAAAATATTCCTTTTCAAACCCTAGTTGCATCAACTAAGTCCCAGTAATTTTCCTATACTATTCTAATTATTTTCTGAATTTTTAGTTAAATATTAAATTCAAAGAAAACATCTCAAATTTTAAAAATTCATAGTTTTTTCAAAAAAAATATTTTTCTCAAAACCCTAGTTACATCTACTAGGTCCTATTAAATTAGTCACTTTTCCATTAATTTCTAAATTTTATCTTGCATACTTAGCTCAAAAATTCAATCTAAATTACAAAAATTCATATTATTTTGCACAAATATTTTCAAAAAATCCTTAGTAGCATGTACTAGCTCTTACTTTGCTTTTTGAGGTATCACCTTACATCCATAGTCAAATTGCAAAAATGTTGCTCATTTATTTGCAAACTTTTCTTACAATTTTTGTAACTAATAAGGAAACCATGATGGGCCCTATCATGTACATGAATGATGAAATCTATCATATGTTAGTAAAAAGTTTCATTCTTTGCATTTCATACTTATTTTTCATTATATGGGTTGATGTTAAACAATTTATTCTTAAACATGTTAATCCATCTCTTGCATCACCTCCCTTGGAGCCCCTCCCCCATATCAAGTCATGTTGCATAGTCTATTTCAATCTTTCCTAGGTAACTACCTGTTACCAGAGAGCCTAGTTGACACTTTTTGTCTTTCTAACTCCTCGACCCATCGATTATCTTTACTCTCCTCCCATAGCTACTACTCCTCCTATATGAATAGTAGATAATATGGTTATAGATATTACATGACATGTCACTATGCCTCTTTCACCTACCTAGGAGCCCCATCACCCTACTATTCCAACCCATCCTAGGCCTAACCCACCCATATAGGCAGATTTGCATAAGGCATATGACATTGTTGATTAGTTTATAAACACTCTAGCTAAAATTTCCATGTTAGAACTACTTCATAAAGCTAATATATTTAAGGACATTATTTATCAGGCACTCACTTATACTTTTATGCCTATTGATTCAAAACCTTCTTATTTTTCATTAGTGGTCAACACTTTAAAAACTATAGAAGATGCAATTTCTTTTGATAGTGAGGACATGCCTTCTCAGATAGCTATTGATCAAAATTTTCCACTATTCATACAAATACAAGTCAAAACTAGTGCATTCAAGAGGGTTTTTGCTAATAGTGGTTCTAGAATAAATATATGTAATATCACATTATTATTGGCCATGAGCATAGATATGGCATCAATGTAAAAATCATATAATAAAATTTTAGGGTTTGATGATATACCATGATAGATATTAGGTACTATTACTTTAGATATCATGGTGGGACCAAAAACCCTCTCTACACAGTTCTAGGTCATGCCAGGTTATCTCCACTATAATCTTTTACTCGAACAACCTTGGATTCATACTATGAGGGCCACTAATTCTACTCTCCATTGATGTATTAAGTTTATCCATGAGGGATATCTATACACATGGCTAATAGACAACTAGCCATTCAGATATTATCAAACTACAAAGTCATCTTTGACTATTTCACCAAATGGGAAACCATATCTCACAGTACAGCCATCTCCTCATAGCATTTCTCTTAATTAGATACATGCATAGAAGGTTGGAGAGACTAGTACTTCTCACACTCCACTTACAGTCATACCTTCAACACCAACTATTTTTCTAGTCATAGCAGCTTCAACCATTCCAACTACTCCATCGGTCATAGTTCTGACATTTGTTACACATACACCATCATCAATAGTAGTACCAGTAGTTTTAGTTAATTCCATAGTTACCTCACCAGTTATAGATACCTTCACATCAATATCATCTTCTACTAATATAGATGATGAGACTCCTATATCACAGTTACACCTTGTGGTAAATTTTGAGTTACCATATGTACATGATGTGGACATAGATTCACAAGCTTCTTCAGATGATAGTACAACACCCATATTCATAGATGATTATTTATGTAGATTGAGATTTACACCAGTTGGATCCAAAAAGTATTGATATGACTCTATATCTCTCATACCACATCCTACAACACTTTTAGCATCTCACACTACACTCTTAAGAACTCCACACTCATGACCACAGTCAGATCACTTGGCATATATAATTCACATGGTTACCTCTATGGATATAGAGATAGTTATTCATATTTAGGTAGGTAGCACACAGTGTCAATTATAATTTATGTTATATATATTACTTGATCATGGATTGATCACATTACCTATAGTATGACACAGATCTATCAATAGATTGTCACATCAAGATGGTACCCCATTTTGTACTTTTCACAAGATTATAGGCCATGATTAAAAATCATGTATAGCTTTACATTAGAGATTAAATAAACTATAGGATTGAGGCATTATTCATATTATATCATCATTAGTATCACTAGCTCCACCACTTCTACTAAAGTCATCTACTAGCAGGGATAAACATCCTAGAGCAGAGTCAGCATCTCCACCACCAGAGTAACCTTCAGTTTGCCTTCCACATGATGACACCATGAACATAGCATCTGCACTAGATGATGATACTTATGATGATGATCTTGAGGCATTTGATGATGGTCAAGACCTTTTCCTCCATTTCAATTCCAAATGGGCTCCATCCTTGAATCCCTTCCCCCTATTAGCCTAATCTTTTATATTATCATGTACATATTGCTTTATCTACATGCCTGTACATAATTTATTTCAACATCAATTGTACATAATCTATTTTTCTTAATTATAAATAGTTCAATATTTCAAAAAACATAAAAACAATATAACATTTCAAAATACAAAAACATTCAAATATATCAAAATGCTAAAAACATTTCAATTATATGCATCTTTCATGCTTTACATTACTAATATAATGCTAGGACTTATATTTTTGTTTCATGCTATTTTATGTCAGTCTATCTACATTACCATGCTTCACTTGATCTCCTTTGAGTGTGTGCAGTGACATCCAGCTACTTTATTACTTCACTCTATCCATTGAGGGGGTATTCCTACTTATACATTCGAGACACACATCAATATGCATAGCCATTGGGGTCATCTTCTACATGACTACACCATTCAGATTATGTCAATCCTACACTACACACTCTGAGTTATCATACTGATGTAGATTACTTACTAGATTACATAGATTATTATATCAGCATTTCACTAGTATCTAGCACTTGTGTATCTCTTAGCATATACCTAGTCTTGTACCAAACATGTTTTGCATACTTTCAATTCTACTTTGATTAGTTAGATATGATCGTATCTTTCCAATTATTACATGTTTTTTCTTTCTAATTAGTGTATCTTGTGTGATTTCATTTCCAATTTCTACTTGTCTCATGTATGTGCCTTACGACATTTACAGTGTCCTTTTATTCTATTCATGGTTGTGCCTTAGGACATTTTCTAATGTCCTTTGTTTATACTCTTTTATGTGTTTGTGGCCCCTATGCCAACATTATTTGTTTCATTGTATGTGTATGTGGGTATTTGCACATGCCTTTGTTAGGTTGTGGAGCTAAAAGCTTCACCAGAATGCAAACAGAGGAGGTTGTTGAGGTGTAGAGCAACCGACGTCAGTCTAATCGATCGACGTCGGTCATATCTAGTTACAGAGTAACTGATATTGGTCAGGAGTCGATCGATGGCAATCATCTCCAGACAGAGAGAGATCGATGTCAGTCACCTGTGTGGTTTTAGAACTACGTGTTGACAAACAGTGAGTTTAATGAACTGGTTGTTTGCATGTAAAAGGCTAATTTTAGTCTTGAGTTGTGTGTCTAATTATTGTAATTAGAAGTCTAATTATTGTTTGCATGAGATCTATATAATAGATTCATGGGGCTGTATTGTAATTAAGGACAAGGAAAAGATCTTTCTAATTGTAAGATCAGGTTGATCTGCAGGTTGTGCAAGATCAAGTAGAAGATCTACATGGTAAGTAAGGTCATTTGATTTGCAGGTTGTTGCAAGATCAAGGAAGATATACTTGGAGTACTTTGAGTACTTGTGTACTGATAGTGTTGATACTAACTGATTGGAAGTGAACAACAACTCTGTGTTTGAGTTGTTTGTTGACCCTGATTGAGAGAGAGAACTCTTGATTGAGAATTACTGGGAGCCCTAGAGGTGTGAGAAGCCTCATAGGTGTAAGAAGAGTGTGGCATCTTCTTGATTGTATTTTCTTTCTGGATGAGTTGAATACAAGATTGTATTGTCTCTCAAATTCTGTGTTGTTTCTGATTTCTAGTTACTTATTATTTTGGTTAAATTCTATGTTTAGTTGCTTACAAAGATAATCAATTGTGCTCATAGATCCTAATAAATTGGTATCAGAGCTAGGGTTGTAGGAGCAAGTTTGTGTTTGATTACAGGTCACTCTTAGGAGTTTCTGATTGAGTGAGAGTATAGCAATGGCAAAAGAAAGTAAGCTAAGAATGGAGAAATTCAATGGCACAAATTATCAATTATAGAGGATGCAGATAGAAAATTATCTATATCAAAAAGATCTGTACTTATCGTTGGGTGGGGTTACATGCAAAACCACGGATATGAAAGATGAAGAATGGAATGTTCTTGATCAGAAGGCTCTAGGAACTATAAGGTTGAGCTTGGCATCATCTGTGATTTTCAACTTATCACAAGCTAAGACAACGGTAGAGTTAATGGAATTTTTGGCAAATTTATATGAAAACCCTCAGCTTCGAATAAGGTATTTTTTATGAAGCAATTATTTAATTTTCAAATGCAGGAAGTTGGATTGGTACATAGTCATCTTAGTGATTTCTATGGATTAGTAAATCAGTTAGTTTCAGTCAATATTATTTTTGATGATGAAATTAAGGCTCTCTTAATCTTATGCTCATTACCTGAAAGTTGAGATAGTTTGGTAATGATAGTTAAGAATATTGTGTCTGCTTCAAATATCTTGAAAGTAGATGATGTTGTTAGTGTAATCTTGAATGAAAAAATTTACAGGAAAAGCATAGGAGAATCATCAGGAAATTCTTTAAGTGTTGAAAGTAGGGGAAAGCAAAGAGAGAAGATTGAGCAAGGGAAATCAAGGTCAAAGATAGGCAGGAGATCTAGATCCAAACCTGGTAGGTAAATCTGCTAGAATTGTGGAAAGAAAGGGCACATAAAAAAAGATTGTTGGTTGGTTGAAGATCAGCATGAAGAAAATGAAGAAGCAGGTGTTACAGATATTGTTGTAGGTATCGTTGCACAGAATGCTCTTGTATGTTCTTTGAATAAAGTGGAATCTTGAGTTTTAGATTCTGGTGCCTCTTTCCATGCAACCCTAAATAGATCATCTTTTCATGATTATGTCCAAGGGGACTTTGGAGAGATTTATTTAGGAGATGGTAAGCCTTGTCAAATAGTTGGCAAAGGGAAAGTGCAGCTAAAATTGTAGACAGGTAACACATGGGTGTTGAAGGAGGTCATGCATGTCCTAGTCCTGAAGCAAAACTTGATTTTTGTTGGAAAATTAGGTGATAAGGGATGCACAGTAACTCTCACAGTAGACTCTTGAAAAGTTACCAAGGGTGCACTTGTTTTAGCAAGGAGTAAGAAAGTAGGTACTCTTTATCTATCTACTTATATTACTAATTCTCTTTCTGGTTTATTTACTTCAGTTGTAGATTCAGAGATGTGGCTTCATAGGCTTGGTCACATGAATAAAAATGAGATGCATGTTTTTGAGTCAAAAGGTAAGAGTTCAGATCTGGATAACATAAATTGAGATTTCTGTAAGCAACAAAAGAAAGTGAGGTTTTTTGAAATACTTGCTATAAGAAAGGATTAGGTCTATTGCACAAAGAGAAAATTTGATGTTTTTGACAAGAACAGAAAAGCCTTGATGTTTTAAGGAGAAGATGACGGACAGAGATTAATCACGGGGGCTAAATAATTCTGAGCAGGGCAGTTTGAACAAGGTTTTGATTCAAAGTAAGCTCGTAGATAAAAAGTCATCACTCACAGAAAAACACAGCTACCGATATCGGTTAGGAAGAACCGACGTCAAACAAATAGGTACCGACATCGGTCATGTGCAGACTAGAGTCAGTGCTGTCAGGCAGGTGGCAATCAACGTCGGTCAGGGAACTAACGTTAGCAATCAGGTCAATCGCATGAAACTGACATCGATCAGATGCAGACTGAGAGGTGACTGAGGTCGGTCACTATTAAAATAGATTTTGGGCAGACAACAAGCTGTCAAAGATTCTCAAATGCCCATGTGGAGGACTGAAAGGGTAAGTAAGCTTCAAATTCATTATTCTCTTTCTTTACACTACTTGTTGCTCACTGATGGTCAAGAACTAGAAAGTTTTAAAGAAGCAGAGCAGGAAGAATTTAAGAAACAGTGGGAGCATGGCATGGATGAAGAAGTTGATTCTTTGAGAGAGAACCATATGGGAGATTTGGTAGAGTTGCCAGCTGGATTAAAGAAGAGAGAAAATGGAGACATGAGACGGAAAGCCAAGATATATGGTCTTGAGCAAGCTGCAGGACAATAGAGATTTGACAAGTATATGACAAAGCATGGCTTTAGTCAATGTCAATGTGACCATTGTAGTTTTTTTACCAAGTTGGATAATATTAGCTACATTATCCTATTATTGTATATGGTGTGTATGCTTGTTGCAGGGTCACACATACAAGGAGTTGTTGAGCTAAAGGTAAAGTTAGTTCAGAGGTATGTCATAAGGAATCTGGGAGCAGCAAGATTCTTTCACATGAGTATTTCTAGAAATAAAAAAGATCATAGGTTGATGTTGTCTTATGATGATTGTGTGAATAAGGTAGTGTAGGATGTAAAACCGGCAAGCGCACCTATGGATGGACAGTTCACAAAATAAAGTCTCAAATCACATGATGAGGTTAAGTACATGTGTACTAGACCTAAGTTTGCCCAAGCAGTGGGTGCTGTCAGAAAGTTTGTGGCCAATTTAGGAAAGGAGCACTGGATAGTAGTTTAATGGGTTTTCAGGTATCTGAGAGGGACCAGTAGTAGGTTAACATGCTATGCAAGGTCAAGCACTTCAGATGTGGCAAGGGACTTGGATGACAAGTGTAGCACCACAGGATGTGTGGTGGTTGGTCTTCAAGATTGAACTTGAAGAGGAATACAAGCTAGAAAACAAATTAGATGATGTATAGGTACAAGTGCAGGTGTAGTTATTTATCTCCAAGTGGGAGATTGTTAGGTTGTGAAGCTAAAAGCTTCACCAGGATGCAAATGGAGGAGGTTGCTGAGGTGAAAATCAACTGACGTCAGTCATATCTAGTTACAGAGCAATTGGCATTGGTCAAGAGTCGGCCAACATCGGTCATCTCCAAACAGACAGGGACCGACATCGGTCGCCTGTGCGGTTTCAAAACTACGTGTTGACGAACAGTTAGTTTAATGAACTAGTTATTTGCATGTAAAAGGATAATTTTAGTCTTGAGTTGCGTGTCTACTTATTGTAATTAAAAGTCTAATTATTGTTTGCATAAGATCTATATAATAGACTCATGGGGCTGTATTGTAATTAAAGACAAGGAAGAGATCCTTCCAATTGTAAGATCAGGTTGATCTACAGGTTGTGCAAGATGAGGTAGAAGATCTACATGGTAAATAAGGTCATTTGATTTGTAGGTTGTTGCAAGATCAAGGGAGATCTACTTGGAGTACTTTGAGTAATTTTGTACTGACAGTGTTGATACTAACTGATTGGAGGTGAACAACAACTCTATGTTTGAGTTGTTTATTGTGACCGTGACTGAGAGAGAGAACTCTTGATTGAGAATTACTGGGAGCCCTAGAGGTGTGGGAAGCCTCATAGGTGTAAGAAGAGTGTGGCATATTCTTGATTGTATTTTCTTTCTGGATGAGTTGAATACAAGATTGTATTGTCTCTCAAATTTTGTATTGTTTCTGATTTCTAGTTACTTATCATTCTGATTAAATTATGTGTTTAGTTGCTTACAAAGGTAATCAATTGTGCTCCTAGATCCTAATAGCCTTTGTATGCTTGCTTTCTAGTTTGATTGATATGTGCCTATGTCCCTTATTTGTGTGGCCCCTTGGCCACCCTTGTATGTTTCTTGCTTCATGTGCTTATTGCTTGTTTACACATTCAATTGTTACAAGGCCATAATCTTTATCATGCATTTTCCTATTTTTTTGGATTCCATGATAGACATCATGATCCATCCCTCTAACTAACAAACTAAACACTTTAATTTCTAGTTCAATACATTACACATGCTATTACATTGTTATATCTATCTAGGCATACCCCTGTTGATATAATAATCCTTAAAATTCAAACCATGTTATATTTTGAGATATCTTGTCGATTATTATTGTTATATCATATATTTTCTAGCTTAACACACATGTAGGGCTTCTTTTTTTAGGACAATCATTATAGGGTACTTATTCCTACCCTTAGAAGAGGGGGTAATAAACAAGGGTTTTTCTATAGAGATCAAAGCTCCTATCGATCAAAAAATTCTAGTTTTAGAATAACCAGTCATCAAACCACCTAGAACTGACTAGGTAGATAGTCAAGATTCTAGAATAGTAATTAGTTTTAGTCTAAGGAAATAGCATTGTGGTTGGACTATAGCCTCAGACACTAGGCTGTCCATTTTTGGTGATCTTATCCAAATAGTATAAAAACTAGATTTTCCAGAATCAAGCATAAAAGTAGGTTTAGCTACATTTTTGCACATTTAGACCACTTCAGATCAACAGATTTTAGTATAGTTTTCTCAAAGAATCCAAACATAGGGGGTATCATATACAGCATGATTATCTCTCACTTTTAGTTTTAGATACAGTAGTTGGTATAACTTTTATATCATAATCCATGCTTCAGACACCAGTGATTAGGGGAAGATTGCATAACACTTTTATTTCTCTTCTTTTATTTTTCACCATTACCTAGGAATTCTCAGTAGTTTCATGCCTTATTCCATCTACAGCTGGTTGGCATCATTTTAGAGTGGATTTCATACAATCCTAACCTCCACATTTCTAAGTAATCAAGTTCTCGAGTGGCTTCCATATAAGCCAAATTTCTAGTTTAAGAGTGGCTTTCATACAAGACTAATCTCCATATTTTTTCAGTTGGACAACATCGACCTAGTTTCTAATACACATTCATCTATCCATGCCACATTAGTAGATTTTTAAAGCATTCATGGGCTTCAAAATCCATCTCATATGACATACATGTTCATACATACTAGTATTAGTTCACAACTTCACTTCATGCAGTAATGATGGAGCCAAAGGGCCAGCCTTTGTATTATTGAGCCAACTATTCAGAGGGATTAGACATATAGTCCAAACATTGATCAATACATACATTATTCACCTAGATTCACTTAGTATGCAATGATGGATTCAAAGGGCCAGCGCTTGTATTCTTGATCCACCTATTTAGAGGGATTGGACACATAATCCAGACATCGATTAGCAAGTGCATGATCATCTAGCTTCACTTAGTAGGTGATGATGGAGCCAAAGGTCTAGCCTTTACATTCTTGATCCACTTTATAATTAAGCACTCAAATCTATTCATGATATAATTATTGGAATAACATCATACAACACATCCAAGATTACTCAACCTTGCTCAGTATCATAATAAGTTTTATATTGGTTCACGTACCCGATGAGGTGTATTTTTTCCTTTCTCATACTCTCTCTCTTTTACTCAATATTTTATGTTCTTGTTTTATATCACATATAATAAGAACTGACCTACTCTTTGTTTTTTTTGTAGATTCACACTTGTATAATGTGTTCTCTATGCACTATCTAGTATTACTCAGCA
The DNA here is from genome assembly GCA_037957365.1 of Torreya grandis. Classification (NCBI taxonomy): domain Eukaryota; kingdom Viridiplantae; phylum Streptophyta; class Pinopsida; order Cupressales; family Taxaceae; genus Torreya; species Torreya grandis. The sequence goes on from JARHVA010001628.1 coordinate 822,502, forward strand.
TCACAAGCTTCATGGGATTCACCTTTGTAGGTAAGTTTAGGTACGCTTTCTATTTTCTTTTATCTTATTATTTTTATTTATTACATCACTAGAATAAAATGAAGAGAAATGTAGTCATATAAAATGCAAAAATTGGTAACTTGAGCATGGCTAATGACACCCAATCCATAGGTCCCTCTTGGTTTCTCTCTAGACCCACTTAAGATTGTTTTAAATGATTCCCAATCATTCATAGCATTCTTTACTTGACCTCAGTTGAGTTAGGACCCTCTCTTCATCATTAATCCATCTTCCTAAGTCTCATCTACGCAGGACAATAGAGCCAAAGTTGGACAATAGCACTAGACCCTAGGGTGTCCCCTTTTTAGTGCTCCTATCTAGTCACATTTTGAGCCTAATTTATCATTTTTATTTTATTCCTCTTATTTATTATGTTATCTTAATCTGATTCCATCTAACCCATGACTAATATATCCATATACAAGCCCATTCAAAGATCATTTAGATGGGGTTGACAAATATCATTCAAACAAGCAAGAATACAAGTAAGACCACTCAAAAAAATTCCCTATTCTCTGCATATAGTCAATCTATACAGCTCAAATCTAAATCAAGTCTTCAAAATAGTCCATAGCCATTTCAATCATACCCAATTTTAGTCTTTTCTATATTTAATTCACTATTTCACCAAGCATTCTTAAGAGGATAACTACATATGGCTTGATTCCTCCTCAGAGTATTGGTATGTAGGTAGCATTCCTACAAACGGGGTGTGAAGCACGTCCAGTGCATCTATCACATAGTAACATTTTTTTCCTAATTACCTAAGTTCATTCAATTATATAAAAAATATAAGAACATAAAGAATTAGCTCTACATAGAACTTTATTAATAGTAAAGACCTAAAATTTGGTACATAGGAACACACTAAGTAGGTAAACAAAACCCAAAAAGATTAGATCTTGAGGAAAACATCATCGAGGGAGGACTACAATAGCAGAGCCTAGGGTGTCTAATTTTGATGCTCTTATCCAATCAAAAAACAAAGTCCAAGATCTTGTTTATTGTATGCACCTAAATTTTTATGCACCTAAATTTTTAAACCTTGTCTCAGTTTGAACAACCCAGAATAAGCTTAGTTATATTTCTCCTTACTCTTTTATTATTTTTATAAAGGTCAAATTGAAATTAAATTTCACAAATTAGTGGCTTAATTATTGTATATTATTTATTGATTAATCCTACTCAGAACTTTAATTAAAATAGGAATAAAACTCTATTATTCCTAAAAATATTAGATGATAGGAATATGATAAATTATGAGTGGGTATAACTAGCCTAGATAAGGTAGGAGATGGGGTAAAGATATTCAAAGGCAATGATGAGATATAGACAAGATGGTGGGGTATGATCAATGATGAGATAGAATGATATGGGGATGACTAGATTAGGATGAGATAAAGATAAGATGAGATAGGGTCAAAGATATACAAAGACAATATTTACAAGAGGATGATGATGAAGATATATGTATAAAGGATAAGGATGTGTAAAATGAATTATGCAAAGACCTAGATAGCCATGTAGGTTTGGGGTATATCTTGACTTGGCTCACAAACAACAGAGGTTTAGCACAATACAAACCCAATCAAGTAATCCACAACCTATGATTAGTAAACTATTAAGAGTATGTAACTTGATGTCTACACCATCTAACAGCTTCATAGGTGAGTTTTTAGGTTAGTGACCCATTATGGTATCAACCGAACCCTTTCAACCCTGCTTGTATATGATAGCTACTTTAGAGCTAATATTGAATCTTGTAAAAGTACTTATGTTATGGTCAAAGTTTTCTATGCTAGGTATATATAAGGATCTTAGGTTAGTCCCCTATATATTTAAATATATGTTGGGGCCTAAATACATATATGGTGATTTCTAATGCTTGGTTTAGAGAGTTAACTCTTCCCCTTCATAGATGACCTATATGGGGTTAATCTCTTAACCTAATGACATTTATCCTTGATTTTTATACTCTATCAAAATATAGATTTTGGTTAGTGCATAGTGATAAAATCCATAACATTAACCCATATATACTAATCTCATGTGTGGGGATCAATTCCACATCATGTGCAATCCTAAAAAGGGGGATAAAAAATAAGCAAACACATAATATGATTAATTTCCCAATTTTAATTACTTATGTGAGTGGCACGATACAATGATTATTAACACACACACATACACAATAAAATATATATAAAGAATGATTTTTCAAAACAAAATTATATATATAAGACAAAATAGATAATTTATTTTCAAAATACAAAATGTACTCTTTGAAAAGTGACCTGCAAGCACACGGTTAATAGTTTTCAAGTGGCACTCAAAAGGAGGTAACCTGAAAGACAAGGGTTAGTAGTTTTGATTAATGATCTTGAGGGAAAACTTGCAATACAAATAATGTTAAACAAGAATATTCCCTACAAGATAAGATGTTAGACAAAATAAAATATCTTCTAGGTCTACCCTATAATAAACAAGATGTTAGTCCAATATGCTTTAAGAAAAACACCATAAAAATTATGATTTGGCTTTATATTTTATTTTGGGTGAGTGGGCCATAACATCAGGGTATGGGGGTGGTATACCCCAGTGGAGTCAATGGGAAGCAACTATTGCAGGGTCTGAGGGTAGCACCTCTGGTGCATAGTGCAAAATGTAATTGAGGAGATCAAAATCATTACTTACGAGTTATGATATTGTATTTGAGAGATGATTGTGATGGTTACCTATAAAACCACAGTTAGAAGGATAATGCCATGACTGAGACTAACAACATTATTATTCACTATATTTGATATTGTTTTTTGTCATAAACCACAAAACTATGGTTGAAGATGATAAAATCAAAACTAAAAATAAATTGATAGTTGTGACAAAACTTCTAGATCTAGATATTTTGATAGAGACAAAGGTACAAATTGTTTAAATATCAAAAATGCCATTTTATGGATGATTAATGTCAGATTATAAATTGATTTATGATATATCAAAGTTTGATTAACATGGGAATAAATCCAAAATAAATATACAAAATACATAGATCACCTCATTTATATTTTGTTCTAAATTTATCCTATATGATCTAGAAACAAACAACAAACACAATAAGAGTTTAAAATGATAAAATTTTCAAAATCATGACTAGGATTATAATACCATAGCTTACCAGGACAATATCATGACTCTAAAAAGGTCAATACTTGTGTTTTTGTCAGAGATGAGTAAAATAGGTAAAGGTATATGTTTGTTTTGATCTTCAGTTGATTCCTCTTACCTTGTTGACCCTGCAAAGCACACAGACCATACAAAGAGAAAATCGAGGTAAAAAATTAAGTTTATTCAATAGATATGGATTTAGAGAAATAAAACCCCAAAAAAATTAGATGGAATGATTATATTAATGATATAACTTCTTGTAGAAACATAGAATGTCAGAATAGACCCTGTAGTAGTCAACAGTTAATGCTTTTATAGGAAATTATAATGCTATGATTCATGGGCCCAATCTCATGATTACCAAGATGATATCACTAATGGGTGAGCCATGATATTGTGGGTTGAGTTTTGTCTATTGAAGTCTTTCTTGACACCTTTTTCAACCTTAGTTCCTGCACACAGAGGGTTAAGGATCTAATAAAACACATAGTAACATGTATAGTGATCACACAGGGGGTCAAAGAAGATTATAAATCAACTAACAAATCCATTAAGCCTGTGCTTAGGCTTGGAATCGATAATATCATGACTGTCATTGATAATTTCATGACTTAAAGGAGAAAGTCAAAACTGGGTAAGTCATGGTATTGTCAAAAATAGACTTGCAGTACAAAATCTTTAACAATTTACAAAATCATGACTTGGATCAACAATGTTGATGCCTAAAGTTTACACTCTAGGTTAGATAACAATATATGGGAATATTTACAAATGTGGGACCAAATGCGGTATATAAAGTGATCTTTGGGATTTTAGAAGTTGGCTATTCATTCAATTTGGGAGGTAAAAATGGATAGAAGAGGAAAGTAGTAAATAATATAAAAGTAAATCTAATCTAAGGTGATGCACTAGAATATTTGAAATTTTAACGTAAACTTGCATAAATAGTGTAAATATATAAACACCATAGATCATAAAGGAGATTAAAAATATGAATTAAGATCTATAGCATAAAAAAATATTTACACTATGAAGGCAGAAGAAAAGATATAGCAAACAAATATAGTTTTAACCCAAATAACACATAGCACCATGTCCTCTTCATTATAGATAGGGAACTAAATATATAAGGCCACAAAAGGCATAGACAAATCATCCACTAACATCCATGAGGTGCATTTATTAAGGTTTCAAAATAAAAACTCTCACTACTACTATACCCTAATCTATTACAATAGTTGTTTAGAGAAATAATAATGCAGAAATAAAATAATTGTCAACCCCTTCTGGAGGGGAAGAACTTCAAATATATAGGCAAAGTAATTGCTCAAAGAGATGATGGTTGGATATTTCACCACTCATTATCATGATACCATTGCAATTGTAAATGATTTAGAACTCATGAATGTAGTTACTCCCCACATCATGGAAATGGCACAACTACCTCTTCCTGTTATGACCACTATGCTTAGGAGAAGTGGGGTGGTGTCGCGTATCTATTCTTGGAGTTGTCTGCTCATGTTATTTTAGCAGCTTTGGTCCCCCCCCAAACTTATAATATCACACATTAGGTGAATCTTAAAGTATTTCAAAAGTTTATTTGGAAAGAGGGACCCACATCTTTTTCCAATGGCACTCTCTTGAACTTTGACAACTGACACCCTCCTTGGATAAGCATGGGGAAGACATTCATCAAATCAGTGCTTCTCTGGAGGGGTTGAGGGTTTTATGAACGTGATCGAGTGTAGGAATGCCACCTATCAAGTTGGTGCTTCTCCTAAGAATTTTAAGCATTCACTCACCCAAATGAGCATGGGGATAGCACATGGTGAAGCTACATTTTAATACTGCATTAACTTCTCTATGAGGCCCCACAAGTCGCATCAACCAATGAAATTGCTTTGAGGCTTAACCAAAAATTAAAAACTTTGAGGAGCATGGGGAGACACATTTCAATCTAGCACTCCTCCGAAGGGGAACAAAGTTTTCCCAAAGTCAAATAAGCATCGAGCTGCCACATGGAGGAAGCAAAAGGAGGCCTCTACTTAACAAAATTTTGAGAAAGGGGACCTGAAGAAAGAAAGGGCCGAAATGGGAAACTATCAAGAAGTACTGAGTAACTACCATCTATCGAGAAAATATGAATTTTTAGATCAAATGGCTCCAAAATAATCAATGTGGATTTATGATCCATAGTTCTTAGTGACTCACAAGGGAGTTCCCCTGTGAATAAAAAAATCCAAAACTTCTGGTGCTTGAACTAGTCGAAGAAAATTTTCAAAAATAGGAGGAAGATGGATACTTACAAATTTTGAAGGGTCACTTGCAAGGGCATCCATTCTTCCTCCTTCGACTAAGTCTTTTTATTGAGATCCTTAAAGGCTCTATCCAATTCAATTATCTCCTTAAAGGATATATTCCCCAAGCCTTTGACTACCACTAGCATCTGAAACTCTAAATAAATGAGTGGGTGTAAAATCTTCTCCACTTTGAAAACATAAGGAATTTAATTGAGAGATGTAAAGATGATCTAGTCATTTTGATTTTGCTCGAGCAACACCTTGATCTGATCCTCATGGAGAATGTTATTGCTAACCAAGAAAGGAGAGGGGAGTCCCAATTGGACTAATTGGTCTATGCATCCCTTCCTTTGTTGGACCACTTGCTCCAAGGCATTGAGGAATGCCTTATATTTTTTCATCCACTTCTTGTAGCCTAGAAACTCATTTACCTTCATTATCATCTACTTTTGGTCAATCACCCCTGCTGCTCATAGTTTTTTAGGAGAAGCATTATAGAGATTATGAACTAGGCTCTATGAGTCCATGACCTTGGGGGTGATGAAAGCGATCACTTGGTCTATATATGAACTCACCTAGACAGCTAGATTTTGTACGTCTATAATGAAATCAAGTGTCATCCTCAGGCTTGTTGTCATGACCTTGATCCTTTCCTAATAGGACTTATATACTTTTTAAATTAGGGGAAGGATTTTTACACTCTGAGGACAAGTAGCAAGGTCATTCTTCAATCTTTCAATCTCTTATTCCTTGACTGAGGAGTCTTGTTGCACCAAGTTCTGCAGTTGTTAGAGTGCCTAGTTTACATTAGAGAGCTTCTTGAAAACCTCAACCAATTCTATCTATGTCTTCTATAGTATTTTTTGGTATCCATTCACTTGTTAGCTTCAACCTAGAAGATTTTTTATTCTACCTTGGAGGTCGGTCCTAGTCTAGCTAAGGTCGATGTCTTTGGCTTTAGCTTCAACATTGAGGTGGTTAGCCATGGCCTTAACCTTGGGAAGTTCTTGATTGGTTTTCTCCAACTGATGGGCTACCTTAACATAGTTTGTAGTCAAAAACTTTTGTTTTTCCTCCATAAGCTTGACCATATCAAGGGGCTAGTTTGACTAAGGTTAAGCCCAATATATTGGATGGTGTAATCCCTAGGTTGCATCTATTCTTCAGGCTTGATTACCTAGAGGGTCAGATGAGTGACCAGGAGAGATTGACGTTTGGGGTCATACAATGGCTTCATGTGGGGATGAGCATTAGCTTTGGCCCATTTTACCCTTTTGTTCTCTATCTAGGCCATTCAAGATACTTTTATAGTGTCCTCCTATTATTAATATTGATCTGATAATTAGATAATTTCTTTCATAAAGGGGATTCCTTATGGTAGCATGAATGGGAAAGCTAATTTATACTGTGAAGCTACAGACCTTGATCCTATAGAAGTGAGTGAATGAACAGTGAGGGATGAAGGGTAAAAAGGTGGGAATCCACAATGCAAAGAGAATGGTGATTGTGAAATGAGTGAGGATGGGATAGAAGATAAAGGTGGGGGAGTGAGGAATGACATGCAGGAGGAGATAGGGATGGTAGAAGAGAAGGGACCAGTTGTGGTAGTGGGTTGGGTGGATGAATATAATATTGGGGCTAAGGTAGTATCAGGTTGGGTAGTGGAAATTACCATGACCTATAATGATGCCATCAGGGTTGAAGAAGAGGTAACGAGAGGAGCTAAAGCACTTAATTAGATAGTAGCTGATGGTGTAACTTGCACTGGAGTTGTGGAGGGAGAACAAGAAGTAGAGAAATAGGTGTAGGTATAAATAAGGGTACCTATAAAGTAAATATTCTTCTATGGAGGGGACATTGGTGGGCTGAAAATAGGGTCCTTGATCCACTTGAGCTAGGATGACCCAAACACAAGGTGTCTATTGATTGAATTTGACCCAAAGTCAAATTAAAGTCAACCCCTACTATTTTTAAATTTTTAAGAAGGTTTCATGACCTATGGGGTCTCAACATCTTACTTATCCTTCCCCTAGTCCTTGTCTAAGCTCATCCCACTTGAAATGGCCTAGTTAACCAAAGTCAAAGCTAGTCAACCTTGGTCAAAGATGGTAAAAGGATCAAATTATGTTTAAAATGTTTTAATATGGATTTTAACATATTTTAAGATGTTTACAAGTCATTAAGTTATCTTTCACCTTGTTTCACAGGCCAAAAGGGTCATTTGGCCACATTTTTAGCTCAATTAATGACATGTACAAATTTTTTTCAAACAATAAATTTGTCATCAAGTTATGGTTCAATGTGGGAGAGGTTAGATAATGTTAGGATCAATTAGATGATAGTTATATAATTATTTATGATCAAGAAATGGTAGTTTTCCTTGTTTTTAAACCCTTTTGGGCACTTGTACAGACTCTTTGAGTTTAATTAAAGTTAAAAGCATGTGTGTAGCACCTCTTCACTTCCCCATAGGTCATTCCCATGTTTTTATTTTAGATATTGCATAAAAAATTTCATTTTTATCTTATTTTCCTTCATTTTCCATTGACAAGCCAAAGAAGGGAAAATTCAAGCACTTACTATGGGTCATACAAGTTGAGTCAAGAAGAATGCTTCTACAGGTGGATAGTACTCTAAGTTACTTCACATCCATAACAATAAGTCTCAAACTATTGGCTCCTCCTTCATGAACAATCACTTGCACTCCAAACAATTTTTTATGGAATTGCATCCAAGAGGAGTATAAGTTTGTATATGTTTCTTATTTTTAGAGATCCATGGAGCTATGTGAGTTTGATGAAGTATTTTCAAGTGGGAATAAGGCATTCTCTAATGGTTTTTCATCATCCAATGCCTTCATTCTCAATTCCCTTGAAGGATATTTCAAAATTGTGCTTATTTTCAAAGTTGTCAGCCATATATGAGTAACCTAAGTTTTGCAACATGGAAGAAATATCCATGGGATGTTTTAATGTTCTTGGATCCATATTTAAAATGTGATTTCATTCAATGCCATTGTGAGATATCAAATCAAGTTATGATTCTTCAAAGATAATTTCTTATACTCCCTTGTTCACTACCATGTCTGTAGAGTGTGCTTATAGTCACTTTATGCTTGAGCTCCAGGAGGATTGTACAGAGATGCTATGGTAAAATACATGGTGGAGTTCATGTTTGAATATCCAAAATTCCCCAAGAGCCATGGATTTCATGTTATGAAGCTAATAATGCTATGCCAAAGAAAGGTTTCACTTCAAAAGACTGATCAAACTATATTGGGTTCTCAGTCCCTAAAAGACCAAAACAAATACCCTAGGGCTATTTTGAGATAACATATGTCATGATAGAATGAATTATTAATGATCTTAATTGGTTTACCTTGTATCCCTATCTATATTCATTGACTATTCCATTTTGAGGTCAAACGGTGGAGTGGAGATGGAGTTTGAACACCCTCAAAGTTGGCAAAAAACCACTGAATGTTGACAATGAATTCTATAAGGGTGTTAGTGGAAAGTTGATTTTGCACCTCATATGGGAGGTTGTAAATGATGCCATCAACTTAAAATAATCTCAAATAGTCCAAATATAAATCCTAAGCTAAGTTGATTGATAAAATTTAAGGTTTTATATTTTGACCCCAAAATAGTCCTCTCCTGTCCAATAGAGCCGAGAACACTCATCTACAGTAGGCTTAGCAAAGGTTCACCTCAATTGGGCATATAATGATAAAATTTGAAAGTTTGAGGTGAAGGTGGATGTTTTTATGGTAATAGGCATAAATTTTAAATAATTATTTCCAATCACATGACCTAGGTGACCCCAAACTAACTTACAAGCCCTAAAATCCATAAAACATAGTCTTAAGGGCATATGGACAGTGAGGTAGAAGTTTGGAGTTTGAACTTTGTTTGGAGACTTAAAAATAGATGCAGGTATAATGAAGTAAATATGACCTCAAATAACTCATTTAAAACCTAATGCAACATTCATAAAGTCTAATGCTTGCCAAAATGCACTGAATAGGGGCAGAACTAGGCATGTCTCAGTCCAAGTACGCAGAGGGGTATACTAGTTGAAGGCTTAAGCATGAAATGATATGGTTTGAAATATTATAGGGATATAAAGAATTAATATGGTATTATTACCTAATATACATTAAAATAAGGTTCTTAAAACATCAAACTAAGCTAATAAAACCTACAGCCAAGCATAAACAGGGATTCCCTTTTCTAGGCAGTCATAGGCCTAGTTCTATGTTTCCAAGAGCATAAGAAGGTGTTTGAGGGGATAAAAGACTACGGGATTATTTAAAAACATAATTTAAGGTATTAATGATCCTTTCATGTCTTAATAAATTTCAAATCAACCCCTAAAATATCCAGATCCAACCTATACCCTACCTACCCTCAAACTATGCTTTCTCCAAAAGTCTACCTTGCAAATTTGGAGATTTGGATGGTCTAAGGAAGGATTTATGAGATAAAAATTGGTAAATATCATAATTAGTACATATGAAACACCATAAATTCATAAATTTTTCAATTATAATAGTACAAATTATCTTTGTTTTGTCTTAGAGCAGGGGTAGTTTTAGCTTGCATGAAGACGGCAATTTTGAGAAAAATGATGAAATTGATGACCAGAGGGAAATAAAATACCATATGAAGGCTAGATAAGCTATAGGGGACCTAAAAATACCTAAATAACCTTTATATAATATTTATAAGTAAACAAGGTACTCTACATAAGAAGGGTTATAGTCATTCATGAAGGAAACCCTTAAGCCTAGAAGCCAAACTAAGGGGCATGTGCATTTTTTACTCTGTCCATGATTTCCATGTGACTAATTCATGTTTTCAGAGGTAAATTGGAGGTTTTAAAGTCATAAAGATTCAAATTAATCCATTTAAGGGTCAAATTGAGTCTCAAATAGAAGGTAGAGATATTAGCAAGGTTTAGACCTAATGCCAAATAGGGGTGAGGTTTCATTTCTAGTTCTAAAAGAGATATTACATAGATGGAAACATGTTAATAAGATTCATATATAGGTTTTTGAACCACTGGTTTTCAAGAGAATCCACTTATATGCCATTTTTGGCTTGGAAACTTTCAAAACCTTCAAAAAATGGCTCAAATGGTTAAGATCAAATGCTCATAACTTTCATGAACTGATGTATGGGATATGGAGGTATTTATTAGAGTTGGAGAAGGTCCTTGAGGATCCCTTAGTGTAATTTGGAAGTAATTCCAATGTGCCATATTCATGAACAAATGATTAGAGGGCTAGTGACTCCAAAACCCTCTCAAACCCTATTTTGTGACTTGATGGTAGAAATCAAGCCAAAAGTGCATCTAGATGAACGAATTTGACCATGAAAATAAAAGAGAAGTTATTTCCAACTCATGAGGGTAAAATCCATGGAATTTTATTGTATGGGATCCATACAAGTGATGCAGTAAATAGGTTTTCTTAACAATTTTTTATGTTTTGTAGGTCCTGAAGATGACCATGAGATGTCAATCACTTTGGGCGGTAGCTTGGAACTTGAGCCAACACTCCATGCCATTTTTATACCTTGTAAATACTCACAAGTTCCTCTTACATCTCTCTCTCTCTTTCTATTTAGCCTCTCTAAACTAGCATCTAGAATGACATAGTGGACAAAGTGGAAACTCAAGTTTGGTGGCCTTTTATGATGTTTATGATGAATTAAAGCATATGAAGTGTCTTACAACATGTAAAAAGAACCATAGTATGGATAAATTAGGGAATATTAAAATATTCTAGTGCTAAGTGTCAAAACAAGCTAATTGGAGAGTGATCATGGTTGCAAAGTGATGATGAGCTTGTGTAAGAGGATTTAATGATGAAAGAAACTCCCAATGCAAGTGGAATAATCTTTGTAACTCCCTCTCCTCATCATACATGAGACATTTGTCCATAACATGCCTTGGAATGCTCAAAGAATCCATGATGAAGTCAGTTTCATCAAGGAATAATGATTGAGAGGATTGTTACACCACACTTGGAAGAGGAGGATAATTTGGGATGTGATCAAGTGTAATTCAATTTCATGACACATTTTCACTTCATATACATGAATTGCAACTTATTTCCACCTTTCACACTTGTCCTTGTGCCTCTTCAACCTATTTCTTCTCTCTTCTTCTAAATTCTATAAATGTGAGCCATTTTGGTTATTGTAAGGGATTCCAACTTTTGGCATGGCGAAGCCCCTATCAAAATTATACCTTGATTTGTACTTAAGCTAATGAAAAGAAATTTGGTTATACTCTAAGTCCATTTGCACTATGTGTTGAATTGATCCACCTTGAATGTCAAGCATAGATTGAGTTCATCTTGTTTTCATGCAATCCTTGAATGTGTTGCTACAAATGACTTCTCTCCTAATAGGTTTCATGAAGTGTATGCTAATGTAATAGAATCTTGAAGTGTGTATGAGTTTGGTAGTGTCATATCTGACCATTCCTTCACTTTCCTTCATTTATTGAGTTTTTATTTTGCTTCATGAGAAACACTAATGGTAGGGAGCTTCATTAATGGTGTTGAGGCTAGTTTGGTTGTCTTAGTTCATTATGTAAATTCCAAGTGTATGAATGGAAGCAACTCTTTGTGTATCAACTCCTAATTTAGGTTTTATTTATGTATATTTCTTTCCCCTTTCACCCATAATAGGTTTTAGTGTCATAATCACATCAATTCATATCTAGGGAGATAGCCCTTAAAATATAGAGGTTTACTTCCACTATAGGTACCCCACACACCTAAAAGTATTCCCATGTTAGCCAAATCTTGAAGAGGCTTCAATAACTTCTTCTAGGGTGCAATATTTGGAGACATTAGTTGTAGCATGCCTGGTGGGACAAGGTTCAAATAGTGGGAAGCTTTTTTTTTGTGTCTTCTCTCTTTTTAGCTTTTGAAAGCATCTAAGCAAGCACTAATGGTGACTGCAAATGAATTTCTAGTTGTAAGCAGCCTAGGTATATATTTTTAAAGATTTTGATCAATTCTTGTCATTTTATGTGACTTATGGAGTTGATATGGATGGCTATGAGGAGGATCATTACCATACATCTCCATATCAACCTTTTTATGACCCTTTCTATCCTTCTCAATAGTCGTATCAAGAATACCATCCTCCTTATGAGTCATGATAGCCCTATGCTCAACCTAGTCCAATTCCAAATGAATGTTTTGTTGTTGACCATCCATATGACCCATATTCACCTTAGTCTTGTCATGAGGAGTTAAGCAACACCATTATTTGGGAGGTAAAATATGAAGCTTTGAAAACCTTACTTGAAAAAATTAAATAGCCCAATCTCTTTATCCAAGCTTACTACAACTCTCATTCTCAAAATGTGTGAGCAGTTATGCCAAAGTATCTAAAATTGGAAAAGCATATGAGTGTGATAGATAAGTGTTTTGATGAAATTATTGATGGTCTTATGGATTGGTTAAGAGTTTCATTTGGATTGTTAATGGACATGTGCGATATGTTGAGGAAGAGAATCAATATGTCATTAGAAAAAGATTGTCTTTGGCAAGAGAGGCTTTTTAATGGTGGATTGATAGGTTAGAGATATGGGAAACCCAAGAGGCTAAGGAACAAGTTGAATCTATAAAATAATCTCCAAAAAGTTATGAATAGCCTCAAGAAGATGAGGAAGATGATGAAAACTTGTATAAAGAAGATCTCCTTCCTATTACTCATCCTATCTTACCTCTCCCTCAAAATCCCATTCAAGAAGTTTCACCCATATCCATGCCCATCCATGAACATCACACTCCATCCCCAACTATATATCTCTCTTCCACCATTCCTCTCCTTGAAGAAGAACCTATTTAATCCTCAAAAGAGCCTAGTAGTTCCAAGCTTCCAACTTGGGACCAAATAGTGAAGTCTTGAGGAAAGAAAAAGGTTAAAGGAGAAGTCTAAGAAGATGATGAAAATCATGAGGTGGTTGTGGAAGAAAGTGATGTGCCCTCAACCCAAAAAATCCTTTTTGCTATCCAAGAGTCATTTTAAGAGCTTTCTCTTTCTTCCATACCTATTTATTAGCCTCTCACTACACCTTACATTCTTTCTTCAGCTCATTCATCCATTTGCCACCCTCCCATCCCATTTATTCTTGAAGAAGGAACTCTTTTAAGGGAAGAATAAAAGGAGGAACAAATTAAGTTTGTAGCAAAGCAAGAGGATGACACAAGTAATGATGAAGAAGAATTTATCATTGAACTTCACCTAGGGCTATCAAGCATAACTCACCCTTCTTGAACCAAGAGAAAGAAGTCTCAAATGAAGTTAAATCTACTCATAAGAAGGATGGGATAGAGTTGGAGTGGACCATATGAACAATGATCAATATTGGGATGATTACACTAATCTCCTTGATGAGCTTGAAGAACTTGTAGCTGAGAAACCACTCACCCATTATCAAGACATCATGGGGAGCCAAGAAACATGCATTGGTGAGGCATCATTGGATCATGTAGAAACTAAGGAGTCTTATGAAGAAGATGAGGTAATTGAAGTGCAATAATAATTCATCTTTATAGGTGATTTGTTTGAAGTTGTCTCAGCTAGATTAAAATCCATGCCAAAAAGATTGGTCAACACTATGAGAAAGATGAAGGCTTCCATGCCAATGTTCAAATGGCAACATGTCTCATGTATCCCTTCATTATATGAGGAAAGAAGAGTTTCAGACTTTCCCTTTGATCCAGGAGGGAGAGATTATTTTAGGATAGTGTGTGTTTAGTTTGGTTTTGTTTCCGTTTGTTGTTGTGTTCTCTAAGTGCTCTTGAAGCACAAGTTATATGTTTCCTTCCCTTTGTTGGTGTGTCTTTGATTTTTTGTGTGTAGGTCAACCAGATTATTTCCCTTGAGTAAAATTTTTGTTCAAGTCAATCTGAGTGCCCATATGTGTGACTCCATGCCCAATGGAAGGATTAGGCAACTAGTCTTAGGCATAGCTAACATGCCATCCCTAAGAATCACCAAGAATGTTGATCGAATTTGACCCCAAGTCAAATTTAGGTCAACCCATACTATTTTTAAATTTTTAAGAAGGTTTCATGTCCTATTGGGTCTCATAATGGTCTAAACATCTTACTTATCCTTCCCCTAGTCCTTGTCTAAGCTCATCCCTCTTGAAATGGCTTAGTCAACCAAAGTCAAAGTTGGTCAACCTTGGTAAAAGATGGTCAAAGTATCAAATTGTGTTGAAAATGTTTTAATATGGCCTTTAACATGTTTTAAGATGTTTTCAAGTCATTAAGTTATCTTTCACCTTGTTTCATATGTAAAATGGGTCATTTGGCCACATTTTTATCTCAATTAATGACATGTACAGATTAATAAATTTTTCACCAAGATACGGTTCAATGTGGGAGAGATCATATAATGTCAATATCCATCATATGAAAGTTATAGAATCAGTTATGATCAATAAATGGTAGTTTTCATTATTTTTAGGCCCTTTTGGGCACTTGTACGGACTCCTTGAGTTCACTTGCAGCTAAAAACATGGGTGTAGTGTTTCTTCACCTCCCCACAGGTCATTACCATGTTTGAATTTCATATATTTCATAAAAAAAATTATTTCTATCTTATTTTCCTTCATTTTCCATTGGCAAGCTAAGGAAGGGCAAGTTCAAACACTTACTATGGGTCATACAAGTGGAGTCAAGAAGAATGATTCTACAGGTGGATGTTAATTTGAGTACACTTCACATACATAATAATAAGTCTCAAATTGGTGGCTCCTGATTCATGAACAATCACTTGCACTCCAAATATATTTTTATGGAATTGCATCCAAGAGGGATATAAGTTTGTATTTGTTTCTTATTTTTAGAGATCCATGGATCTGTGTGAGTTTGATGAAGAATTTATATGTGGTAATAAGGCCCTCTTTAATGGTGTTTCATCATCCAATTCCTTCACTCTCAATGCCTTTGAATGATATTTCAAAATTGTGCTTATTTTTAATGTTGGCAGCCATATATGGGTAACCTAAGTTTTGCAACGTGGAAAAAGCTCCATGTGATGTTTCAATGTGCTTGGATACATGTTTGAAATGTTATTTAATTCAATTCCATTGTGATAGATAAAATCAAGTTACGATTCTCCAAATCTAATTGCCTATACTCCTTTGTTCACTGCCTTGTCTCCAGAGTGTGCTTATAGTCACTTTATGCTTGAGCTCTAAGAGGATTGTACAAAGATGATATTGTAAAATAAATGGTGGAGTTCATCTTTGAATATCCAACATTCCCCAAGAGCCATGGCTTTCATGTTATGAATCTAAGAATGATATGCCAAAGCAAGGTTTCACTTCAAAAGACTGATAAGACTATATTGGGTTCTGAGTCCCTAAACGACCAAAACAAAGACCCTGAGGCTTTTTTGAGATAACATATGTCATGATAGAATGGTTTCTAAATGATATTTATTGTTTCAACTTATATCCTTATCTATACTCATTACCTTTTCCAATTTTGAGGTCAAAAGGAAGAGTGCATATGGATTTTGAACACCCTCAAAGTTGTCAAAAAACCAATGAGTGTTGATAGTGAATTATACAAGGATGTTAGTGGAACGTTGATTTTGAACCTCATATGGAAGGTCATAAAATATTCCATAAATTTTAAACAATATCAAATAGTCCAAATAAAAATCCTAAGCTAAGGTGACTGAGAAAAGTTAAGGTTTGATGTTTTGACCCCAAAATAGTACTCCCATGTCTGTACAGCCCTGGGAACACTCATCTACAATAGGCTTAGCAAAGGTTCACCTCAATTGGGCATATAATGGTAAAATTTGAAATGTTGAGTTGAATTTGGATGTTTTATGGTATAAGGTATAAATTGGAGATAAATATTTCCAATCACATGACCTAGGTGACCCCAAACTAACCTATAGGCCCTAGAATCCATAAAACATAATCTTAAGGGCATATGGGCAGTGAGGTAGAAGTTTGGAGTTTGAACTTTGTTTAGAGCCTTGAAAATGGATTAAAGCACAATAAAGTAAATATGACCTCAAATAACTCATGGAAAACCTAATTCAACATTCATAAAACCTAATGCTTGTCAAAATGCACTAAATAGGGGCAAACTAGGCCGTCTCAGTCCAAGTAGGCAAACGGGTATACTAGTTAAAGGTTGAAGCATGAAATGATATGGTTTGAAATATTATACAGATAAAAATCAATAATATGGCATTATTTACTATTAAACATTAAAATAAGGTCCTTAAAACATCAAACTAAGCTAATAGAACCTACATCTAAGCATAAATAGGGATTCCCTTTTCTAGGCAGTCATAGGCCTAGTTCTACATTTCCAAGAGCATAATAAGGTGTTTGAGGGGATAAAATACTAGCGTATGGTTGAAATAAATAATTTTAGGTATTAATTATCCTTCCATTTCCTAATCAAGATCAAATCAACCCCTAAAATATCTAGATCCAACCTATACCCTACCTACCCTCAAACTCTACTTTCTCTAAAAGTCTGCCTAACAAATTTAAAGAGTTGGATGGTCTAATGAAGGATTTATGAGATAAAAATTGGTAAAAATCATCATTAGTAACTATCAAACACCATAAATTCATAAATTTTCCAATAATAATAGTGAAAACCCTCTTTATTTTTTCTCGGAGTAGGGGCAGTTTTAGCTTGCATGAAGATGGCAATTTTGATAAAAATGATGAAATTGATGACCAAATGGAAATAAAGGACAAAATTAAGGTTGGATAATCTAGAGGGACCATAAAAATACATAAATAACCTTTATGTAAGCTTTGGAAGCAATCAGGCTACACTACACAAGAAGGGTTACAGTCATGCATGAAGGAAACCCTTAAGCCTAGAAGCTAAACTGAGGGGCATGTGCATTTTTGACTTTTTCCATGATTTACACTTGAATAATTCATGTTTTAAGAGGTATATTGGAGGTTTTTAATTAATAAATAGTTTAATTAATCCATTTAAGTGTCAAATTCAGTCTCAAGTAGCAGGCAGACCTATTGGCAAGGTTTAGGCCTAATGCCAAATAGGGGTAAGGTTTCATTTCTAGTTATAAAGGATATACTCCAAGGATGGAAAATATTAATAGGATTCATATAAAGGTTTTTAATCCATTGGTTTTCAATATAATCCACTTAGACTCCATTTTGGGCTTGGAAACATTCAAAACCTTCACAAAATGGCTTAAATTGTCAAGATCAAATGCTCATAACTTTCATGAACTGATACATGGGACCTAGACATAATTAAGAGATTTGGATAAGGTACTTGAGGATCAATTAGTGTAATTTATAAGGAATTAAAATTTTCCATCTTCATTAACAAATGATAAAAGGACTAGTGACTCCAAAACCCTCTCAAACCTTATTTTGTGACCTGATGGTAGAAATCAAGCCAATAGTTCATCCAGATGAACGAATTTGACCATGAGAATAAAAGTTAAGTTGTTTCCAACACCATGAGGGTCAAATCCATTAAATTTTATTTAATTTATCCATATAGGTGATGCATGAAATAGGTTTTATTGATAGTTTTTTGTGTTTTGTAAGTCCTAAAGATGAAAATGAGATGTCAATCACTTTGGGAGGTAGATTAGGACTTGAGCCAACATGCCATGCCATTTTCAAACCTTGTAAATACTCAAAAGTGTCTCTACTAGCTCTCTCTATTTAGTCTGTCTAAACTGGCATCTAGAATGACATAGTGGACAAAGTGGAAACTCAAGTTTGGTGGCCTTTTATGATGTTTCTGATGAATATAAGCATATGAAGTGTCCTAACACATGTAAAAATACCCCTAGAACAAATTAGTTAGGGAATATTGAAATATTATAGTGCCAAGTGTCCAAATAAGCCAATTAGAGAGTGATCATGGTTGTAAAGTGATGATGAGCTTGTGTAAGAGAATTTCATGATGAAAGAAACTCCCAATGTAGGTGGATTCATCTTTATAACTTCTTATCGTCATCATACATGAGACATTTATCTATAACATGCTTTGGAATGCTCAAAGAAGCCATGATGAAGGCAGTTTCATGAAGGAATAATGATTGAGCAGATTATTATGCCACACTTGGAAGAAGAGGCTAGTTTGGGATGTGATCAAGTGTAATTCAATTTCATGACTCATTTTACACTTCATCCACATGCCTTGAAATTTATTTCCACCTTTAGCACTTGTCCTTGTGCCTCTTCAACTTCTCTCTTCTCTCTCTTCTTCTAAATTCTATAAATGTGAGCCATTTTGGCTATTGTAAGGGATTCCAACTCTTGGCATGGTAAATCCCCTATGAAAATTGTACCTTGATTTATACTTAAGTTAATGAGAAGCAAGTTGGTTATACTCTAATTCCATTTGAACTAGATGTTAAAGTTATCCATCTTGAATGTCAAGCATAGATTATGTTCATCTTGTTTTCATGCAATCCTTGAATGTGTTGCTGCAAATGACTGCTCTCCTAACAGGTTTCATAAAGTGTATATTACTGTAATAGATTCTTGAAGTGTGTATGATTTTGGAAGTGTCATATCTGACCTTCCCTTCACTTTCCTTTATTTTTTGAGTTGTTATTTGCCTTCATGAGAAACACTAATGCTAGGGAGCTCCATTAATGGTGTTGAGGCTAGTTTGGTTATCGTAGTTCATTATACAAATTCTAAGTGTATGAATGGAAGTAAATATTGGTGTATCACCTCCTAATTTAGGTTTGATTTATGTAGTTCTCTTTCCCTTTTCACCCATAATAGGTATTTTTAGTAACATAAGCACAAGTCATATCTAGGGAGCTAGCCCTTAAAATTTAGAGGTTTACTTTCACTATAGGTGCCTCACACACCTGGAAGTATTCCCATGTTGGCCAATTATTGAAGAGGCTTGGAAAAAATCTTATAAGGTGCAAGATTTGGAGATAACAGTTCCAAAAGGGCACTTACTATTGCTTCAGGGCCATAACATATGGGAATTTTTTTGGTGGCCATGTCTAAGGGGTCTAGACCACCATGACTTCTATTTATACTACTTCCTTTATTGGAGAGGTGTCTTTTGCCTCCTCTCTGTGGGTATATTATTATTCATCATCCCCTAACACCTTGATTTTAGGTGTAGACTCCTCTAACATGTTTTATTTCATGTTGGACTCATCCCATAATTTTTCAAACTTCTCATCTGGGGCATCCTCATACAAACTAACATGTGGTTTGTCTATCTTGTATCTATACTTCAAGAAGGTATCTTTCTTCCCTTCACTCCATCCTAAATCATTTAACCATTGCTTCATCCCCTTTGACAACTCTTGGTAGGGTCTAAATATCAAACTTTATCATAGAAATACTCCCATGATTTGGGGATGTCTTTCAAGATCATGGCTAGGTCCACAATTTTTAAGGAGGTCTTTTATGGGTGACTTCCTCTAATCTAAGTAGGGTCAAGCCTAGTACCTAGTGCACTAACAGTCTTCAATCTTGATATATACCCCTTTGGGTTAGAATCCCATCGATCATCTATTAGGTCCAGACCCATCTCTACCAAGTTGGCTATGAAGAGACGTCCTTGGTGCCCTTTCTTCACTATGATACCACCTCTTATAAAAGGAATGTCATAAAACCCCTTTTTTCTTACCTACCCCTTATATGAAATCCACTATATTGAGTTGTTGGGCCAACTCAAGGGTCAAGGTCCTATCATTCAATGTACAGAGGAGCTAAAAGGGATTTTTCACAAACCCATGTACTCAAATGAATGGAAAATGGTCCCCTTAGAACTAATTGATTAGTACCTTGCTTCCCATGAGACACATCTATTGATCATCCATCATTTGGGGAATGATATCTTTCCCTCTAAGATCTATGAGAATTGAAGCCATAAATTACTCTGAAAACTCAGTAGTCCCTAGTGATCGATAGGATAGGGGTCTATACAGTGATCAGGGATATTATATTAGGGAAACATCCATATCCATAATGTTCAGCTATAGATACTTGGATAATAACTTAGAAGGATAGTACTTGATTAGGTGCATGAGGTAAGATAGATATCTAAAGGTACCTATTACTGAGAAAATTTGTAGATCTACTCTTATGACAGAGGTGATGGCTTTGATGAAGTCCATCCTAAATTCTTTCACATTCTCTGTCATGGTCATGAGGAAGATTGCACCTAGATAGAACTCCTCAATGTTGGCATTAGTATCCATGCCCAAGATAAATATTAACATGGAAAAAGTGTCTTTCACATATTGTGTAGGGAAAGTCAATAGGTATAGGGGCATGGGAGGAATTTTCATGATATTTTAGTTGAGAAAAGACTCGAGGAAGCATGCCTTGTCCTTCACTTGGGAGTCCCAAATGATTTGGAGGCTCTCCATGTTGTAGACGATATCATTGGGATCATGTTATATTTGGAACATCACCATAACATTATTTGTACCAATCTTGACCCTTATACGAGCATCCCCTATGATTGTGTCAATTATGGCATTATACTTTTTGGCATAAAGGGTGACAATTTTAGAGAAAAGTTGCATGTAGGGCACCATGTATTGTGCTAAGGTGCAATCCCATATTTTACAACCAAAGGAGGTATACTCCTTGTTGATTTGATCAAGCTTTCAAATATAAGCACCCTCCCTCAAATTCTTAGGATTATGGTCCAACTCTAGATTGAATATCTCATCTATAGAGTCAATCACCAAGGCCTTGTCTTTGCAAGGTCCTTTTGTCGCCTGCATGGTGTTTTGTACCTTATTTTTGGCTTGGGTAGGGGTTGAAGTGTAGGATTTTTTCATGGTATATGTGGGAGGAGGGGTTCCTCCACTACTCAAAACATGGGCTCTCTATTTTGAGGGGGGTTTCATGATTTTTGAAGAGGATGTATAAGATTTTATAGTTTAAGAAGATGAAGATTGATTCAAAATATATCTCTCTACTTCTTATAGAAACTCTGGGTCAATGGATTTTGCTACTTCCTTTCAATTCTTGAGCTTCTAATTTTATTTGCTTTAGCTACTTGATGCTCTCTTTAGAATTACAAATTTTCAAGTGTTTGCCTTCGAGCAAGACGTGGTGTATTTATGCATTGGTGTCACTAGGTGGCTCATCATGTAAAATTCAAAAATGAGCACCCTCATAAATGGTAAGATTAGCACGCACACTCAAAGGGCTACCTTTCAAAATATTTGTGATGATCATTATAGGAAACTATGCATAATGGATCATCTGATATTAATGATAAAGGAAGTGGATAGATAACCATATTTTAGAGAATATTTTTGAAGATGTAGAGGTATCATAGAGAGGATGTGTGATGATCTAATCAGCCACTTGTGCTAATGACACTTATTGGGAAAGGAAGAAACAAAAATAAAGGGAAAAAATAAGAGAAACAACAATAGGGAAAGGAAACACAACAAAGAGGAAATAAAACTATCTAATTATGTACAAGTGATGGTAGGAAGTCAATTAAAGTGCTTCAGGTCAACCCTATTGATGAGGATCTCTAAGGCATTTCCCTCTAGATCTTTTAGCTTGAAAGCATTCCCCTACCTATCATTAATGATGCAAAAAGGTCATCTCCACAGAGAATCAAACTTTACATGTTTCCCTAGTTTTATAGCCTATTGATCATACGTAAGAACTAGGTCCCTGAGTTTGAATTCTAGGTCCAAATATTATTTATCAAATGATCACTTTACTACTTATTATCAGATGATCTTTGCATCACCCACCAACTCCCTTAATTCTTGGATTTTGAGTAATTTGTCAAGCTAAACCTCTATCACTCCATTCTCTCAGATATCAATAGCCTTCAAGAGCTATTATGTATGGATTTTTGGAGACACTGACATTACCACTTCTTTCCCATATACAAACTCGTACGAAGAAGTTTTTATGATCTACTTGGGGGTGATACGATCCATCCATAGAGTTATTCTCATGTGTAAGTACCAGTCTCTTTGCTTTTCATTACCCATTATTTTGATTATTTGAATCAAGTTCTTATTTATAGACTCTACTAATCCATTCCCTTGAAGATAGTAATTGGATGAAGTCTTTAGGAAAACACCATTCTGGAGTATGAATTCAGAGATATTAGATTTGATGAATGCTTTTGCATTATCTAAAATAATCACTTTTAGTGAGCCAAATATATTCACAAGCTCTTCATAGAAGCTAAGAACTACATTATCGGTTTCCTCTTTCAGTAGGATTACCTTGGTCCACCTACTGAAGTAATCGATGGCCATCAGTATATACTTTTTACCCACTCTAGATACTAAGTTAATCATTTTAATGAATAATAATCCCCACTATGTAAAACGTTCATAGGTCACAATCGGATTTAGAGGCATGGTTGAGTTTTTTATCTTCCCAACAAAGAATTGGCATTTTTGGCATCTTTTGACTACCTAATAATAGTCCACAAACATGGTCAGCCAGTAGTACCATGCCCACATGATCTTGGTCATGGTAGTCTTGGCTAAGAAATGACCACTTGGGAGGCAGAAATACATATCTTGTAGAATATTTTCCGCTTGGGGCTTATCAATGCATCTGAAGAGGTCCCTATCAAAATTCCTCTTGAATAGGACCCCTTGGACTAGAATATAGCTAGACCCTTTTAATTTTTAAAAATGTCTTTATGGGGAGACCACTAAGATACCTACCAATTTACATAAATCAAACCCGATTAGTCACTCGAGATTGCTCAGCTTCAAACTGGTTCACTAGCGCTACCTCTATCATGTTTTGATCTTCTGTTGGGAGATCTGCACATTAGGACAGGTACTCACAGATTCCTTTTCCTCTAATTATCTTGGTTGGCCTGACCTCTTTGTTATATTATAAGATCTTGGTGATCTAGTTGGCCCTCTTCTCTATAATTTATCCTTCCATGATATACTCGTAGACACTAAAATACATGACATACGCCATTATTTTGTTGTCTGTCACAAGATACCTAAACTTATTAAGGCCTTTGATAATGGTGAAGGATTGCCTTTATACAAAATTATACTTGACTTCATATCCATGCAATTTTCTAGAATAAAGTATGATCAGGTGTTCTTTTTTACCCCCATATTCCTTTTGAGTTAGCATAGTCGCAAAGCTATACTCACTTTCATATACTTACATAATGAAATCTTTAGAAAATTTAGGGTTAAAAAGTATAGGAATGACAGATAATGTGCTCTTTATTTCTTCAAATGCTTCTCTCCCTTCAAGCATCCATTTGAAGGCTTGGTCATTTTTTAGCATTAACATGATTGGTCCAACCAATCCTACAAAGTTTGATATGAATCTACTGATAAAATTGATATTCTTGAGGAAATATTGGACTCCCTTCTTGTTTATTGGAAAGGTCAAGTATTTTATGGATTTTATCCTCTTTGGGTCGATAGCAATCCCATCCTTGGACACTACGTATCCAACTAGCTTACCCTAAGGGACTCCAAAGATGCATTTCTTAGGGTTTAAGGACACCTCAAATACCTGAAAACTTTGGAATACTTTTTCTAAATAGTTAAAGTGGTGTTCTTTAATTTTAGAGAATATATTGAGGTCATCTAGGTAGATCAAAATAATCTTATTGATGAGGCCTTTAAAATCTACATCCATCACTCATTGGAATGTTTTCCTAGCATTGGAGAGTTTGAAAGGAATCTTTGCATATGCAAAGGCTCCCCATTTTTTATCAAAAGTGATTTTTTGTTGATCATCCTCCTTTACCCACACTTGATTATACCTAGAGAATCCTTCTAGAAGTAAAAACATCTTTATGCCTGCTACCATCTAGAAGATTTGCTCCATAGAAGGGAGAGGGTAATGATCCTTTAAGGATGATGTGTTTAGATCTCAAAAATCAATTCACAATTAGATTTGTTTGTGTTTCTTTTGTATAGGGATTAGATCAGATACCCAAGTTGAATGCTTGATTAGATATATAATCCTTGAATTAATTAGTTTTATGATCTCTTAGGCCATCAAGGATTCAATCTTTGGGTTCACTAGCCACTGCTTTTGTTAGACTGGTTTGGATCATTTTACTAGGTTAATGATATGTTGAATGACCTCTTCATCATATCCTTTTAGGTCATCATAATTCCAAGTGATGACACCATTGTATCTGTAATAAAAAGAAACCAGCCGCTCTTAACCCTTAGAGGAACTTCTTTTCCAACTTCTAACTTTCTTCCACCTCCAACATTGAGTTCACAGTAATCACTCCTATCTATGAAAAACTTACTCTTTTCACTCCTCTTATCATTAGATTTGAAAGGTTTTATAGAGTGATGAGGCCCATTTGTAGTTTATTGGTCTTTAGTTTCCCAATTTGGTCTCTGTATGCCTCCTCGATCTTCGACTGCAGCTGCTCTACAAATTCATAAGATTATTAGAACATTGTAATTTGAGCATCGCTCTCAAACACCTACCAATTTTGTTCATTTTTTGTTATGGTGGGCCTAATTATGATCCATACTACCTGTTCATTGGTGGACAGGTCTATCATTAGGTCAAATTGAGAACCCATTATTTCCATTCTATCAGCTTTTATGTTTTTGGCCCTAAGAATTATTTGAATATTAAAGGTCTCAAAGGATTCAATTAACTCCCATATATAGTGATGGTAAGACCTCATATATATTTTTTCTAACAAATTTTTTGCTTTTCACATTCAAAAGATGAAAGAAACTATGATAATGGTTAGGGGTTAGATGATACTCGGATGAAGTTTGTGCACCGTATCCAGAGGATTGAAGGAGCTCCTCTTTGGCTGTGGAGGACGACGCCTATAGATAAGAAAGACTTAAACAAAGAGATTGTTAGATGGATAGATGGTGGACTGCCAAGCAAAGCTCGGTCCCAGGAGTGTAAAGACTCCCTTGTGGGATGACAGTCCACTAGTTGATAAAGATAATGTCAGATAAAGAGAAATAGTGAAAGACTAAACACAAGAAATAGAGATAATGCGTACCTATATTCTGTTATCGATCTTCCACAGTCGCCGATGTCGGTAGTTCTACCAGCATCAGTTGTCAAGCTTGTCGACATCAGTTAGCCTACCGACGTCGGTAGGGGAAATGGTCAACGTCAATTAGGGCAATGGCCTTGGACAGGTTTTGGATGGGTTTATGGTCGACATAATGGTCTGCAGAATGGTCTGGGATAGTCTGAGAGTCTGTGCAGGTTTGCAAGGCAACAGATAGGGTTTTAGGAGGGACAAGGGGTAGAGGACAGGTAGTCAAAAGGAATAGGGATATGGGGAAGGCCTCTCATCCTTTCCAAGAAGAAATTTAGGTCTGGTCTGGTTGATAATCGAGTCTGGGTAACAATGTTTAGAAGTACTAGAAAGAAACTAGTTACTAATACATTCTAAGTTACTGAAATAATAAAGAGGGCAAAAGAAAACTTAACTCTTGCTTGCTGAAGGAGTGTAGAAGCCCTGTTGCTGATGTAGAAGACTCCCTGCAATGTTTTAATCAGGTGTGGAGTAGCTGATGTAGAGTACATGTAGCCTGTGATGCTTGGTGTGTGTCTGGGAGAGAGAGAGAGAGAGAGAGAGGTCGAATACTAGAAATCAGAGAGTTAGCATTCGGAGGAGAGCAGAGGTTTAGCGACTAGGGCTATTTTAAGCAATCAACGTCGGTGATTCCACCGGTGTCAGCTGACTAATAACTGATGTCGGTGGCTAGAAGATGGGAAAAAAGGCTATGTTTAGCCTTTCGCCCATTCTTCCAACGACCAGGTTTAATGGTCATGGTTAAACGGTCAAAGGCAGGTTTAATAGGCGTGGGGGATGAGTGGGAGAGTTGGAATGGGTCATGGGGTGATAAATGAGGGTATTCAAGGGTGAGGAATCCAAGGGTGATGTCAAGGGGGGGTGTTATTAATTTAAAATAGGTAATTATTTTAAATTAATAAGTGTGTGGGTTAGAAATGTTTAGAAGTGGACCAAGGGGATTAAGGAGGGAGACGACCAAGGACTAGACACGATTTTGGTGTCTACATTTGCCCCTTTTGTCTTGTTGGTTATTCTTAATGAACTACAAGATAAAAATAAGAGTAAGTTGCCCCAGGTATGGAATAAGGTTGCTTTTGTCCTGTTGGTTGTTCAGATGAACTGCAAGACAAAAAAAAAAAGAGTTGGATGCACCAAATGTGGGATGAGGTATTTCCCCTCAAAGTGGGAGTCAAGGAAAGATAACCTGATATCGGGTGCCGATTTGATAAATAATGGATGGAGATGGTGAAGGTTGAGTGTGAATGCTGAAATAGTTGTGATTGCACATATACCACTTCACGGGATAGATAGGTCAAATTGTCACGGTCAAAGGTCAAGGAGTGCTAAAATCGAAATAACCAGGCTCCATCATTTAGTCATAGCTGATTGGGTTATTTGATCCCAGCTGTAGCTCTAATGTTCGTCATGTTCCAAGTATCTCAGGCTCAAGAAGTGCTCTTGGAAAATACAAAAATGTCACAAGTAGTGGGGATCAACTTGCTCGTGATCCAATACTTGTGAGGGTCATAATGTAGGTAACGCATAATTTTGCTATCTATTCATGATGTAGCATATACAATCAAGACAACCAAGGCAAAGTTGTCTCAGAAGTGGTCGTGGTCAGAGGAGATAGGCGTGATCTCCAAGGTCATTGGTCGAGTCGAGTTGAGATGGATAGTTGGTCCGTTAGATGGACAGACAAATATGGCTGAGCTAACCCTAGAAGATGTCATGTCATCTGAGTGCTGCCTAAATAGCCCCTATTTGAAGGGCCTCAAGCCAATGTAGTTCTCCCTAAAAGAGAGGAAGAGGGTCGGTTATTGATGGTTTGGACTAGGTCAAGTCATGGGCAAAGGTTATATGGTTTATCCATTAGGTAGATGAACAAATGGATATGGCTGAGATAACCCCAAAAGACATAATATCATCTAAGTGCTGCCTACATAGCCCTTGTTGTAAGGGCCTCAAGCCAATGTAGTTCGAGCTAGTTGATAAGTTGGTTTGGTCAGGTTAAGTCGTGGTCAAAGGTAAAATGGTTTGTCCATCGGGTATATGAATAAACGAATGTGGCTGAGCTAACCCTAAAAGATGTCATGTCATCTGAGTGCTGCCTACATAGCCCTTGTTGTAAGGGCCTTAAGCCAATGTAGTTCGGGTTGGTTGATAAGTTGGTTTGGTCAGGTTAAGTCATGGTCAAAGGTAAAATGGTTTGTCCATCAAGTAGATGAACAAACGAATATGGTCAAGCTAACCCCAGAAGATGTCATGTCATTTGAGTGCTGCCTACATAGCCCCTGTTGTAAGGACTTCAGACTGATGTAGTTCAGGCTGGTTGATAAGTTCGTTGATGATTGTTTTGGTCATGTGTTGAAATGATGAGTGTATGATGATGTTACATCTTTTCCATATTGTGTGATGGTGTATTAGATAATATTAGTTGTGTGGTCTTTCATCCCTAAGCAATTTTCTATATTAGTAATGGTGTATGCTAAAAAATAAATTGAGATTATTTATGCTTTAGCAAGTAATAGTTTATGCTTGACATAAATTGTGTGGTCGATAGTTTCCATGTGTATTGGTTTCCATAGAAACTAGTGTGAATAGGCTATGATAATGTCAACGGTCTGAAAATGGTTTGGTTGGTTTGGGTAGAAAATGGTTTGGTTGTATGTGACCAAAGTGTGTAAAAAGTGAAAAGCGTATTGCTCTTTCATTGACAAGGACCATAATGATAGCATAAATAGGGGTTTTGCAAACAAAATTTATGTTCATGCATTACGTCATTGACCATTGGTTTGTGTTAGAGAAGTAATCGAATCACTTAACAGTAAAATGAGCTCAAGATCCTTGAGTATGTCGGGGTGATAGGGGATGTGATATGAGAGGATGAGGTAACCCTTTTTGGCAAGAATAACCTTGCCTCTTTTATAGGTGACCTCGAGAACGACTATAGGCAAGTCCATGACTTAATAGCTTGTCAGTCAATTTTTTTTTTGGTAGACTGATCGATGCGGGAAGTCTACATAGGGATGTTTGTGTTGTGGTCACATGTGTGAAGCTGATCAATGCAGGAAGCTTCTAAGAGAGCACTGTTCGTAGCAATATTTAGTCATAGCCATCCTTTGAGGGAGTGGTCTATATTTTTTTTGTATGTTTGAATGTTTTTGAATAGTTGTCCTTCAAAGGAGCAGTCTATGAATTATAGCAATTATGATGCAGCTGTCCTTCGAGGGAGCAGTCTACATTTATAGTTTTATGACCTTTGAATAGGCATCCCAGTTTGATATATTTTATTGACTAAAGTTTTAGTCATGGATGAGCCTCTAGAGGTTTAGAGGGTTTTCCTTTTTATTAAGACAAGGCATTCATGCTTGACAAAAAGGGTTGACTAATGTTTGGAGGAATAAAGGGTTGGAGAAATAGGGAATGATAAGGATAGGGATTGCTCAAGGGACGAGCTCAAGTTAAACATCAAGTGATTGATTACTTGATTAACAGTAAAATGGTTGCAGATGTAAGGCATTAAGGGGCTCTAGTTCTTAGTTGGCCTTCAAAGAAAGACAGATGATAAGTCCCTGATCCATGCTTGTGCATTATGATATATGGTATGAGCCAATTTGGAGCAAATTTGCCTCGTTTACTTCTTTCCATATTGGTCACGTGTTGGCTAATGCTTGGATATTAAGATGATTAAGATGTTGGTTGATGTTGGTTGAGGCTTGGTCGATGATTGGTCGAGGCTTGGTTGATGCTTGGTCGAGGCTTGGTCAAGTCTTGGTCGATGCTTGGTTGATGCTTGGTCGAGGCTTGGTCGAGGCTTGGTTGATGTTTGGTTGAGGCTTAGTCAAAGCTTGGTCGATGTGGGTTGATGTCTAGTCGAGGTTTGGTCGAGGCTTGGTTGATGTTTAGTTAAGTTTTGGTCGATGCTTGATTGATTGATTTTTGGTTAAGGTCATGATAGTCAGTATAAGGTCAAATTCTCCCAGTTGCTTGTGACTTGGAGAATGTTGGACACCCACTGTTGATGATCAATGGGTTGGATAATGGTGGGTAATGATATGACTAAAGTAGCCAGTGGTTGGGGGTCATCAAGTTGGACCTCCATTGATTGTAAGGTCTTAATGAAGGTTTGACGATGTTGTGGAGAGTTTTGTATGAGATCATACAAAGATATCTTCACAGGGGTCATGTGGTGAAGTTGTTTCACCATGGAGTCAAAGATTGTCTTCGAGGATGTTGGTCGAGATGTGCTCAAAACAGTAATCTTGGGTTTTGGTTGTGGTGAGGGCTTGGCAGATGGATATGTCCAAGGGATAGAAACATGTCTTTTTTCTTTATGCTTTTGGTTTGGTGACCTGGTGACCACATTGATAGTGTTAATTTCAAACAAAGAGGACGAAGGTGGTAGAGGGACCATAGTCTTGCATTGAGATCCCGATTTAGGTGAGGATGTTTGGGAGGTATGGGATGGTGTTGATGGTTTGTCAAAGGGGTAGTCAAGAGGATCCTTAATGAGAAGGGTGTCATTTTTTATGTGTTGACGGATGATAGCTTTAAGAGTGCAACAATGCTCAGTGTCATGTCCAAGTGTGCGATGATACACACAAAATTTAGTGTCGTCGAACCAAGATGGTCTTGATCTGAGAGTTGATGAGTGTGAAGGTGAGGACGTTTGGGAGGCAAGGGATGGTGTTGGTGGTTTGTCAACAATATGGTCAAAAAGATCCTTAATGTGAAGGGTATCCTTTTTCAGATGTTGATGAATGACAGCTTTAAGAGCGCAACAATGCTCAGTGTCATGTTCAGGTGTGCAATGATACGCACAAATTTCAGTGTCATCAAACAAAGCTGGTTTTAGTCTAAAAGGTTAATATGGCTTGATATGTGGGAGAGTTATGTGAGAAGACTGCAACAATTATTGTAACAGCAAGGCATAAAAACCTGCTAATGGGTCTGTGTGTTTTGTTGCAGTAAGGGTTGATGAATTTTGTTTTAGAGTTATAAGAGGCATTGGTCGTGTCATCTTTTTGGTTGGCGGTGTAGCCACATGTGTAAATGTTACTTTTGTGGTGAGAGGTGTTGGATGTTTTGGAGGAAATATATGTTTGATGGGTAAAGGGGATAATGGAGGCGATTTGCCTCTGTAAGGTATTGGAATAGAAAGCACTCCTATTAAGGTGGATAGATGTGGGCTCAAAATTGAAGGTAATGATGAAGGTGGGGGAGAAATTCTCTGGTGTGGTTTAGTAGCCTTCTTTAGTTTGGTTTGAAGGCCACTATTGTGCGAGGTGAGGTTCAATTCTACCTTCACTTGTGGGTGAGTGAGGTTTGATATAGGCCAAATGCCGAGAGATTTAATCTCTTTTGGTATGGTGGACGCCTGCGCAGGTTTGGGCTCAGATGTGGATAGAGGTGAGTGAGATGTAGCGATCTCAAGCAAAAGGCAAGAGAAGACCATCACTGGGTCTTTCTCGGTTGAAGTGGGTGAAGTGACAAGTTCTTCTCTTGGTGGAGAAGGAATTAGAGAATGTGACTCCTCAAGAGGATAGAGGGTAGGGATGATTGTGCCTTCTACTTGTGGTTGAGGAGAAAAAAATCTATGGTCCTCCATTGGTAGTAGTAAGGATGAAAGTGGGGCTAATGGCATTGGTATGGTCAAAGCATCCTCCAATATAAAAGAGGTCAATGGAGAACTAATAGGAGAAGAAGGTTCTTTCACTTATGGAAGAGAAATAGGAGAAGAAGGCTCTTCTACCTGTGGTGGATGAATATGAGAAAAATGCTCTTCTACCTGTGATGGATGAATAGGTTGACTAACCTCTTCAGACTATGGGAGAGGTTGGTTAGACATAAAAGGATAGACTATGTTGACCGTACATATATTATTCTCTGGGAGCCATCAGCCATGGTCTGGACGTTGTTTTGACTAGGGGGATGATTAGGGAATGGTTGTCTAAAGATGTCCATGTGTTGGTTAGCTGGTGCATTTAAGTTATCCAAAACAAGATCCCTCTTGTCTATCATGTCTTAGATAATATTTTTGAAGGTTTTACAGTTGTTTGTGTCATGGCCTTTGACACGGTGATAGTGACAAAAGTCATTTTCCCTATACCATGTAAGGATAGCTTTTGAGGGGTCAAATTGAGGTGGTTGAATTTGAAGGAGATTGAGAACCCCCTGCTTGATGAGTTTATCCAACACGAAAGCGTATGATTTTCCAATTGAAGTGTATTGACACTGTATGTACCGTTGTTAGAATTGTTTTGTGATGCTTTGTGATGTTGAAGGTTGAGGTTAGTTAGTTGTTGTAGAGGATGGTGATCTAAAGACCACATCATTTGCTGACTCTTTAGACTTGGAGTAGGAAGAAGAAGGTTTGGAAGAAGAAGGGGCATTGGCTTTTGCATTGGTATTACGCAATTTGACCTTATTTTTTTCGATAGCACAGAGTTCAAGCTTTCGGGCCATAGTGAAAGCTTCGTTAAAAGTGCAAAATGTTTGAACCCACAAGGTAGATGAGATGTGCTTGGCACATGCTCGTGAAAATATCTCGATGAGCTCAGGTTGAGGTAAAGGAAAGGAGAGTTGGTTGATCAAACCTCTCCAACGGGCAATGAAATCAGCTATTGATTCATCATCAAATTGTTTGATAGAGTATAGGTCTATGATAGAGACCTTTTTAGTTATGTTAATTGAAAAGTGGTCAAAAAATAATTGGGCGAGTTGAGTGAATGAAAAGAGAGAGTGACTGGTAATAGAGCTATACCAATCAAGGGCAGGGCCAAAAAGCGACATGGAAAATGTGCATAGTAATAATGCATCATCATATGCTATAAGGTAACAAACATGTCTAAATGTTTATAGATGTTGTTGCAAGTCTTCCTTACTCTAAAAGTGAGTAAACTTGGGGAGTTCCCACTGACTAGGATATGGTCAAATTGGGACTGAAGGATGAATGGGTTTGTTGCAAATTTGCTCATATGAAAGAATATTGCTTGAACCGAAAATGGAAGCCTCAAAATTAGACATCTTATCCATCAGCATCTTAATTAGATCAGTTGACGGATTTGTGGGTGGGGCACCCCCTAGGTTGTAAGGCACTTGAAAGGTGTTAGGAGGGGTGTATGACGTAGTTGGTTGTGCTTGTATAGGCGCAACATATTGGTAACTAGTCATAGGGACTGGTGTTGAAGTCACGAGTGGTTGTGTCATAAAGCTAGAGAGCATAAATCGACTAGGTGCCACGAAAGGTGGTTGAGGGGTGGCAACACTAGCCAAAAAATGAGTAGCCACCTTTGTGTTTATGGGTGCAAGAGTAGGTGGGATGGAGACAACTAAGTTTTGGAATGGCGCAGAACTTTGTTGAATAGTTTGTGGTTGAGGGGGTGCCGAAACCCCGATGGAGGTAGGTCTAGAAATAGAAGGAGAAGCCACATTTTGAAGATAGGACATGATTGGGTTGTTAGTTGAGGTAATGGCTTGGGTGTCCATGGGTTGGGTAGCGGGCGTTGTCAATATCGTTGTTGCTTCAGTTAAAGAGGTTGGCATCCCATAAACTGGGTTCCCTGAAGAGTCTCACGTTTGACTTCTTGCGAGATAATACTGAAGGGCCTTGACATTGAGGTCAAGGAACTTTTCAAAGTTTTGGTCCCCTTCGAGAAAAATGAATGGTTGGGTCGAGGTTGGTTGGGTAGGAGTTCGTTTAGTCTCTGAATGATACTCCATTAGAGGACTTGATATAGAAGGCGAAGGTGGGAGTGGTTGTTGTCTTGCATGGTCAACAAGAGTTTTGGTTTGACTACGTGTCAAAACCATCCAAGGCAAAAGGGAGTCAGGTTTCAGAAACTATGTTTTTCAGTCTCAAAAAACTAGAATGGGTTTTGGACAGCAAGAAAGTCGAGTTTTAAGCTTGCTGTTTGAGAAAAAAATTTGGACAGTGACCGATGTCGGTAGAAAAACTGGTGTCAATCAGATAATCGATGTCGATAAGATAAGTTGTCGACGTCGGTGGAAAAACCGATGTCGGTGACTGTGTTTTTTCAGAAACTTAGAGAATTGAAAGTTTTTGGAAGAAAGAAGAAAGTCTGAGTTGTTCTTGGAGCTCAGAATAATACGTCCTCACCAGCTCAAAAAAAATAGATAAGAACAGAAAAGTAGATGAAGACAAGCAGACCCTAAATGTTAAATTTCTAAGAATAAGTTTTAGAGTCGTGTTGGCTTATGCCTTAGAAGAGTGTGTGTAAGAAGTTGGCTTTTAGAACGGGTCTTAGAAGTAGTCTAAGGTTGGTTTTGGGTTAGTTTCAGTGCTCAAAGTCTGTATTAGGTTCCGTATGTGGCTTGGTGCTAAGGAGCGAGCTCCCCTCACTTCACGAGCCCAAAGACAAGTTGGGTCACTTAGCCAGTATATACTTCCCCTAGAGTTTATACTCTACTAGAGAATAGAGTGGGTTCTCCCCTTGATAGTGAAGTCCAAGTGGGATTACCAAGAAGGGTAAGGTATCTGCTAGGTGATGAAATTCTAGTCAGACCTTGTCTCAGGTATGTTTAGATGTTTGATTGTGATAGTGGTCTGGATGTGTAACATAAGTGCACTACGATTTATTCATAATGCAGTTTTAATTACTAAATGAGCTAAGAATGCATTCAGGCAGGAATGTAATATGTTTTTAGCCCAAATTAAAATGTGTGTTCAGATGCAGACAAGTAGAGAAAAAGTTGAAGAGTATGAATTTTACTACTCTAAGATGCAGGAAAGAAGGAAAAACAAGGATTCTTTTTAACTTTGCTAATGGTGTCTTTTAGGAAGAGATAGAAGAAAAAGATGCAAGAAAATATCTAATGCACTTATATGAACATTTGCTTTAGAAGAAAAAGTATAAACCCAAGGAAAACTTCCAGGGTCCCACCGGGCGTGCCAAAATGTTTCTAACAAGTTTTTTGCTTTTCATATTCAAAAGATGAAAGAAACTATGATAATGGTCAAGGGTTAGATGATACCCGGATGAAGTTTACGCACCGTATCCAGATGATTGAAGGAGCTCCTCTTTGGCTGTGGAAGACGACACCTGTAGATAAGAAAGACTTAAACAAAGAGATTGTTAGATGGATAGATGGTGGACTGCCAAGCAAAGCTCGGTCCCAAGAGTGCAAAGACTCCCTTATGGGATGAAAGTCTACTAGTTGATAAAGATAATGTCGGATAAAGAGAAATGGTGAAAGACTAAACACAAGAAATAGAGATAATGCGTACTTGTATTCTGCTGTCAGTCTTCCACAGTCACCGACGTCGATAATTCTGCCAGCGTCGATTGTCAAGTTTGCCGACGTCGGTTAGTTTGTCGACGTCAATAGGAGAAATGGTCAATGTCGGTCAGGGCAATGGCCTTGGATAGGTTTTGGATAGGTTTATGGTCGATAGAATGGTCTACAGAATGGTCTGGGATAGTCTGAGAGTCTATGCAAGTTTGTAGGGCAACAAATAGGGTCTTAGGAGGGACAAGGGGTAGAGGATAGGTAGTCAAAAGGAATAGGGATATGGGGAAGGCCTCTCAGCCTTTCCAAGAAGAAAGTCAGGTCTAGTTTGGTTAATAGCCGAGTCTGGGTGACAATGTTTAGAAGTACTAGAAAGAAACTAATTACTAATACATTCGAAGTTACTAAAATAATAAAGAGGGTAGAAGAAAACTTAACTCTTGCTTGCTGAAGGAGTGTAGAAGCCCTGTTGCTGATGTTGTTGATGTAGAAGACTTCTTACAATGTTCCAATCAGGTGTGGAGTGACTGATGCAGAGTTCCTGTAGCTTGTGATGCTTGGTGTGCGTCTGGGAGAGAGAGAGAGAGGTCAAATACCAGTAATCAGAGAGTTAGCATTTGGAGAAGAGAGAGCAGAGGTTCAGCGACTAGGCCTATTTTAAGCAACCGACGTCGGTGATCCCATCGGTGTCGACTAATTGGTAACTGACGTCGGTGGCTAGAAGATGGAAAAAAAGGCTATTTTTAGTCTTTCACCCATTCTTCCAACTGCAAATTTTAATGGTCATGGTTAAACGGTCGAAGGCAGGTTTAATAGGCATGGGGGATGAGTGGGAGAGTTGGAATGGGTCATGGGGTGATAAATGAGGGTATCCAAGGGTGAAGAATCCAAGGGTGATGTCAAGGGGGGGTGTTATTAATTTAAAATAGGTAATTATTTTAAATTAATAAGTGTGTGGGTTAGAAATGTTTAGAAGTGGACCAAGGGGACCAAGGAAGGAGACGACCAAGGAGTAGACACGATTTTGGTGTCTACATATATATTATTTGTTGTGACCACCCCTCTTACCTATCTTAAAACTAGTTTAGAGTCAATGAATACCCTTAAATACTTGATGCTCATTCATTCAGTGAGGCTGAGACCATGGACTAAAGCCTCATATCCTACTTCATTATTTGTATAGGCAAATTGAAAATGAAAAGCTCTGAGTATTTCTTCTCTAGAGGGATATGTTAGCTGGATACTAGCTCTAAAGATAATCTTACAATTTCACACCATCTACATGTAGAATCTAGAGTTCAAACTCATCTTTTGTCCCCTTATTCTGGTCTTCTTGCTTCCTTACGACCTCAAGAATGACCTAGAATTCATCATAGATGACATAGGTTCTAAATCTTGTGGCATCAAAGTTTGAAAATGGGTCATTCTTGATGAACTCATTGATGAAGGACCTTCTTTTGGGCTTCTATCCTCTGTCACCTTTTCTTCCTCAAGCATCTCTACATATTGTGTCTCTATCTTTGAGAAAGAGGTGTGTGTTGCTTCAAAGTTTGCCATTACTTAGTTCACTATGTACTTAGGGTAGAGGGGCTCAGATAACACCATATTTGAACTATGTTTTGTCCTTATGATCAGATGGGACTAGTCTAATGACACATATCTGCCAATCTTGGTGGTGAAATATCTTGATAGACATATCTAAAGATAGGTGGAATGCCTATCACCACAACATATTGTGGTATAATGATTCTTAGGCAAGAGTACATGAGAGGAAGAGCCTGGATGATTCCTAAGGTTTGAACATTTTTTCCATCTATTTGTATCACCCCCCTATTTAAGGGCTCATACTTCAATTATAGTACATCAGTTATTTATTTGGGCATCACTATCATGCTTGAACCTGCATCGATCATAGAGTTTTATAATAATTTATTACCCACAAATAAATTCAAATAGAATGGAGAAGGATTTGATTTTCTTACCTTTCCTTAGTATTGATGAATGTAGAGGGTATTTGAGACTGTGTGCTCATGTCGATTCCCTTCTCTTTTTCCTTTGTATGCTCTATGGGTGATTTATTTTACATAGGATCCTCCTTTTATTCTAAGGCTTTCTTTAGCAAGGTATTATATTCCAGAATGTATAAGACATCCCAAATGGAAATATTAACCAATGTCTTCTTTAGATACTCCACCATGCTATATGACTTTAGAGTCAGGACTTCAAGGTTTTTTATCTTGTTCTATACTATCTCATTACATATTTGATAGACCAAGAGTGGGCTCTGAGGCATTAGAGCCTTTTCAAAGGTTATTTTGGGCCTAATGGAGGCTTCAAGGCCCTCAGCTAGTCTTTTTTCTAATCATGTGAAGTAGTCAGATTGCACTTGCAAGGATCTATACATGAGAACTTCATTAACGAAGACTGCATCTTCATCTTCTACCCAAGAGAATAGTGCATGTTTCAAAACTATTTATTCCTCTTGTTTTAGGGACATACCCTACATTTATGCCATCAGGACAATGTTTTTGACTGATTGGTAGGTATAAGTTGAATCTAGGGTATTTCCATACCATCTCTATTTGGCAATCTTTTGTAAGTTACCCCATGGACAATTTTACGGTCCATGAGGTTCATTATAAGGGAAACATCATGAGTTAGAGTCATTAGCCAAGTTATTCTAGATATCCACTAGTTCTCTATTCATGTTTGGTACTACCATATGCAATAAATCTAAGACCATAACCATCTAAATAGTAGGTTATGTTTTATACTTCATGGTCTCATGATTTAGTGCTTGGTTGTTCGGACCTTGGTAGTTTGGTCTTTGCCTATCCTGGTACTAGTTTTGTTGGTATGAAGGTCTCCTCTCTTGGTAGTTATTATAACAGGGATTTGGAAAAGAAACCTATTACCTTTTGAGATTTATAATCTCATTAGATAAGTTCCTCAAAATGTTCTTCATATCATTCTTCTCAATGTCCAATGAGGGTGTAATAGATGTGCTTACTTGAGTGGGTGGGTATGAATACATAGAAAGAGGTTGGACTCCCAAAGTGCTCAATTTTTCTTCTTGTAAAGGCATCGATATCTCAAGGAATATCAGCATTGGTGGCTATAGAAGAAGTCTTCCTACATCAATCAAGTTGTTTTCTTCCCTCATCATAATATCATATGCATTTGACAACGACTGGATCATAACCATAATATCTAAATATAGGGCCTTCAGATAAAAGACAATGGCCATGCCCATAGGTGGTTGAGCCACCAATGAAATTCTTTGATAGGTCTTTTCAAATCTACTGTTAAAGTTTACCATGGCTTCTTGTGGGAGCCCTTTTGATGGTGATTAATTGCTGCAAGAGGGAAGATTGATCTACCTTTTCATTAAATTACTTAAAAAATCTATTGCCTAGGTCATCCCAAGTGGTGATAGAGTTGACCAGAAAAGATCTATACCAATCAAGAGCCCATCCTTTAAAAGAAGTTGTTAGTAGCCTCAAGGTTATGTTCTAAGTGTTGATGTAGTGGAGAACGCACACATTTTCCACATCTTGGAGGTGCTTGATTTTTGTTTTGAAATCTTCCCCTGAGAACTTGGGGAGGACATTTAAATCATTTGAAGTTATGGGGTCCCATTGGGTTGGGGGTGTTAATGGGATCAAAGGGATACCATTATCCCATGACACAAAGTTTCTTTGTGTAAGATGCATTATTTTTTGTTGTTGATGTGGTCGTTGTTGTTGCTGCACAACATTATACCTTGGATCTCTTTGGCTAGTAAGAACTCCCAAAGATGGTATCAATAGATTTAGATTATTCACAATCTGTGATCTTGTTATGGGCCTATAGCTCATAAACTTGAG
Organism: Torreya grandis; assembly: GCA_037957365.1. NCBI lineage: Eukaryota > Viridiplantae > Streptophyta > Pinopsida > Cupressales > Taxaceae > Torreya > Torreya grandis. The sequence continues at coordinate 861,201 of JARHVA010001628.1, forward strand.
CTTAAAATTTAGAAAACTAGTAGATCCATCCCATTGAGCATGCCAAAAAATACTTAAAGTTTTGATGCCTAAAGTTTTCACTCCGGGTTAGAAAATAATTTATGAGAAGCTTTATAGATGTGGGACCAAATGCAGTATGTAAAGTGACCTCTAGGATTTTATAAGTTGGCTTTTTATTCAATTTGATAGGTAAAAAGGGATAAAAAGGAAAGCAGTAAACAACATAAAAGTAAATATAATCTAAGGTGATGCAATAAAAGATTTGAAATGTTAACATAAACTTGCATAAAATAGCACAAATCTCTAAACATCATAGATTATAAAGGAACTTAAAAGAATGAATTAAGATATATATCATAAACAAAGATATACACTATGAAAGTAGAAGAAAATAGATAGTAGATAGATATATTTTTAACCCCAAATAACACATAACACCACATCATCTTCATTTTGGATAAGTAACTAAATATAAAATGTCACAAAAGGCACATACAAAGTGTCTACTAACATCCATGAGGTGCTCCTGCTAAGGTTGAAAAACAAAAACTCTAAGGGATACTATACCTTAATATATTATAATAGTTGTTCAGAGAAATAATAATGCAAAAATAAAATAATTACTAGCCCCTTCTAAAGGGGAAGAACCTTGAATATATAGGCGAAGAAATTTCTCAAATAGATGATGATTGGAGATTATAGCGCTCATGCTCATAATGTCATTACAACTAAAAATAATCTAAAACTCATGAGTGCAGTTATTCCCCACATCCTAAAAATGGCATAAATACCTCTTCCTATTATGGCCACTATGCTTAGGAGAAATAGGGTGGCATTGCATGTATGCTCTTGGAGTTATCTTCTCATGTATTTTTAACGCATTTAGTCCCCCTAGACTTAAACGATCATAATTTAGGTGAAGCTTAAAGTGTTTTAAAAGCTCATTTAGAAGGAGGGACCCACATCTTCATCCAATGGCACTCTCTCTCTATCTCTAATAATTGGCACCCTCCTTGGATAAACATGGGGATGACACATGTCAAATTGACACTTTTCCATAGGGGATGAAGGTTTTATGAGTGTGATTGAGCATAAGAATACCACATGTTAAGCTGGCATTTCTCCTAAGAAAGCTAAGCATTCACTTACCAAAATGAGCACGGGGATGCCACATGAAAAAGATGTGCTTGAATACTACGTTAACTACTCCATGGGGGCCCCCAAGTCTCATCGACCAATGGCATTGATTTGAGGCCTGACCAAAAATTAAAAAACTCTGAGGAGCATGAGGGAGATGCATATCAAGCTAGAACTCCTCTTGAGGGGAACAAATTTTTTCCCAAGCCAGATAAGCATTAGGCTTCCATGTAGAAGAAGTGAAAGGAGGTTGTTATTCATCAAAATTTCAAGAAGGGGGGCCCAAAGAAAGAAAGGGCCAAAAGGGAAAACTGTCAAGAAGTACCATCTATAAAGCAAATCTAAAGTTGTAGATCAAACTGATCCAAAATAATCAATGTAGATTTATGATCCATAGAAAATATCGTGACTATCTTGATAATATCACAACTATCGAGTCACGATATTGTTGAATAAAAAAAAATTAATGGTAAATCAAAATGGTTAGCAGTTAAGTGGATGATTAAAGCAATATATCAACTTATAATGATAATATCACTACTTCTCAAAACAATATCATGACTACCAGTGCAATGTCATGACTGTAGCCTATACATGTAAAATTTCAACAATTTTGAGATTTTTTTAATTCAATTAAACATGTAGGCTAGAAAAAATAACACTAACAAGAAAAAATTGATTAAATGGGATCAAACTCCCATCGTGGTCACCAAAATGTAGTAGGATTTTGATCACACTATGATTTAAAAAGGCTAATTCAAACTCAAAACATAAACTACCTATTAAGAAAGATTCATGAAACAAATCATAATAATATAGACCTAACCAAATTTTTTGCTTCATATCAACTCCTTCAGGGTTGTTCTAATGGATTTTTGATTGCATATTAGACTCAATTTTTTGGCATAGTGATGGTATGATAAAAGGATTTTGATGATGGATGAAGGATTGATTCAAGGACTAATTAGGCATGGATTCCCTACAAGATTTTTCCTTGGATTTCATGAAGGAGGAGCCTTGGTTATATATTTTTTGGCAGGAAGATCAAAGGTTGATATTTGAAGTTGAATGAGGATATCCAATGGCTATAAATTATTCAATAAATATTAAATTTCTTAGAAGTCTTTAGTTTAAAGACTTATATAGACTTGGAAGAGCTTCTCCAATTTTAGAGACTTCTTGATTAGCTTAGGGATAATGGATGATTAGGTGGGGTTTAGATATGGATTAGGTAGGTGATTAGAGACTAGGAATGTAAAAAAAACTAGGGTGTAGGTTAGTAGGTGGGTAGGTGGGGTTATGGAAATTTAAAATTCCCATATAATAGATAACTAGGATTAGTTTAGGATAATAGGGATTGAAAGTAATTAATGAAGGAATGGGATTAGACTAAGCATAGTGAATGAATAATTATTGAAGGGGGTTATTGAAAAATTGGCTAGGATGGGGGATTAATTAGTGGGATAAATTAGAATAAATGAGATTAGTAGAATTAGTGTTGATTAATAAGAATATTATCGACAATAATGAGGCAAGCAAATTTAGGTGCATATAGTTATAACTGTGAGTCTATTAATTTATCTTTATGTTATCATATTGTGATAACTATAGGTAAAATTGGCTTGTATAATAACTGAATAAAACAAGATATTAATGGAAAGACATTTTGGATGTCTGTGTAGTGAACTATGAGACTACTATAACAACTGAGGAATAAAAGATTTTAAATCTAAAGTAGAGGGGCGAACTATGGGTTTAATGTTCATTATGGAACCCACTTTATTATCATAGTAACATGAAAATAAATGTTCCTTATCTATGGATAGAATTTAATATATAATATACATATACTCAGTATGATGTTTAATAAAGGTAGGGTATATATTCTAAGTCATGATAATATATTCATATGAGTATTTGGCATCAATCTAGTTTGAAAAGTGAAATTTATGTACACAGATAGTCTATTAAATTTAGTACCCAATCTGTTAACCTAAGCATATAATTATAATGATTATTTAAATATTATAAAGATCTTGATTAGAATGATTGTTAACACATATACATATAATAGTGAAAACTTATGTACGGTATAGATTACGATAGTGTTAATATGTACAAGTGTTTAAACATGTATAACATTTAATAGTGCACCTTGATATGTGCCTATAAGTTATATTAGTATGAATTTTAATTTAAGGTATACCTAGATGGCATAAACCCATATTTTTTGGATTATTATTTATAATTATGGATCATTTATTTCTTGGAATTATAATATTGGTTATTCATAATTGTGTAGATGTCTTCATAAATAATGAACTATGATATTGGGATGTCATAGAATGTTTTATGTTTGAAAAATATAGTTTAAATATATGTTATACTTGGGTGATATAAACTATAATTTTTGTATAGACTCACACTTACGTTTGATAGGAAAATATATGTGTGTTGGTTATTACTTTGAATAGCTATTTTATGGTAGTTAGTATAACTTTATGAATGTGTGCATACAATGTCTAAGAATATAAAAAATGTTAAAATGGAGTACTTTATGTTTCGTGGAAACTGTGACTTACTTTTTATATTTAATTATTTGAATATAAACTTATATTTCCATGTATTTAAGACAACTTTATTATGATTGTTTGTGAAAAATTAATAGTTATGTCTTAGAATACTAGACTATGATAATATAGGTTATCATAGGAATAGTGTGTTTGAAAACTAATAATAATAGAATTTGTAGTTAAATTTATATTTTACCCGGATGATATAAACTGTAGTTATTATTTCTAGTATGGGATAAAATATAATGTGAAATTCATTCATATGTTTGATAAAATAAATGTATATTTTTAAGTTATCATATGCTTAGTATGTTATGTGATATGATTTCTAGTAGGATGTAAAGTGTATGAATATTTTAATTATATTATATTAACCAATCTCGCATTGTTGATATTGAGTAAGGAGTGAGATAGACTTCATTGGCTTACTAACATCACAATGGCAAATGAAAATAATTCGATCAAATGGTGTCTATGATTTTTGACTGATCTATAGATCACTATTATTTTATTATTCTTAGAAAATTTAGCCAAAGTATGTTTAGTGAGACATTTTATTTTCATGAATGTGATTTATATGTTTATGTGATATCTTGAAATAGAATGGGTTTTCTATAATACACTGCATGTTTAGTTTTAGAAAACATATAACACATGGGTACTTTCTTGTCTCTCTAAATTTCTACACCATCACTATCGACTCATCCATGAAGGCAGGTCCATTCCCTAATGGGATTAGTGCAAGATATCATTGGTCCATGGTTAGTGTGAAAAATTACTCAGATGATGATCTCCCTCTCCACAACAATACTTACTTGGAGATGATAGTTGGGATTTCCATAGATACTAGAGAGTCTAGGGACTCATGCTCTAGGGAGCCATGTATCTTATTTATGTACATTATATTATATTGTATTTATTATTGGAAACATTATCATGAATATTTGTAATTTTGTTTTTATTGTGGATTGATAGTAGTGGCCATATATTGTAGCAGTAGTGGATGCATATTTGTAATTACTTTCTATGTTTGTGTTATGATGTGTTTCATATGTTGATAGTGATTAATGACTATTAGATGTCACTTGCTTATTTACAGTTATCACACTTAGTATTTTATATAATCACTACTTAGATTCTCATAATGTAATATATTTATAGTATATGTGTTTAAAAAAATCATGTATCTCTAGTTAGACCCAGTGTTACAACTTCAGCATCCTAGGTCCTCGTGCCTAAGGTTTTGCCACTTGGACACTAGTGTCATAGTTTAGACCCCTATGGCACTAGTGTCCCAGTTTGGATGTTATTTTCATTTTTCCATATTTTGTTACCAACAAATATCTTTTCAAATCAAAAACTACCTAGAGTTGGTCTAGACCTCTTTTAAGACTCACACAAGCACTAGAATTATATGTGTGTGTGTGTGTGTGTGTGTGTGTGTGTGTGTGAATTTTTTTTCTTTATGTACTAGATGAAAATCAAATGAAAATTACATAAAAAAAATTAGAATAAGTCATGTACAATAAAATATATCAATCTCCATTATGTCCTATTTGTGAATATAATAATCTATAGTATTCCTAAGCTCGGACTACTCATATTTACAGTCTCAAGCATACTCAAATCACTCAAGATGACATTCAAACTAGCTTCACTTGAACTTTCACTAGAACTTAAGTGGAAAGAACTACATCTGTCTTGATCCCTCTTAAAAATATTAGTATTTAGGCAACTCTCATCACACCAGGGTTTTGAATATGTCTAGCCTACCCCACTAATAATACACTTTACTATTTGTACAAACCAAATGCTCTAGAAACATAGAGGTTTAGAGTTTACATATAAAATCAATCAAAAGAGGTTACATATAGGGAATCAGAACTTATGTACGTAAGAACATACTTGGCATACTTAGACATAGGTGTACTAAGAAGCTCAGAATAATTCTACATAGAAGATGCCAGCATCAAAATAAAGACACTAGTGCTATTGGTGTTACTGTCCAATTAGGGCACTACTGTTTGAGAAGGGCTTTGGCACATAGATCTTATCCACGACACTCAAATAAACTCGTCCTACTTTACAACATTCAAATTTTCCATCTCTATCAATTTTTATCTAAGTGTTTACATCATTTATTGTTAATTTTAAAAAGGTCAAACTATGCCAATTCTATTACAAATTAGTGACTATATTTATTGAATATTTCTACAGTAATTTACTATACTCAGACCTTTTAATATCCTAGGGATTAAAATCGTATTGTCTCTCATATTCTGTGCTATTGGTGAATTCTAGTTACTTGTGTTTCTGGTTATTTTCGCATATTCAATTGCTTATATTTGGTAATCATACTGTGCTCTTTCTGAGGAGCAAGATCCTAACGGGTGGAATTAGAACAGGTGTGTTTGTTCTGGGATTTTCCTCCACCACCCCCTAACAAGTGGTATCAGAGCTTTTGGTTGGGATACTAACAGATTGGTGTAGATCTGGGTAGTGTGTTTTGATTACAGGTTACTCACAGGGTTTCTGTTTGAGTGGGAGTTGAGCAATGGCAGAAAATAGTCAACTACGAATGGAAAAGTTTAATGGCAAGAACTACCAATTATGAAGGATGCAGATTGAGGACTATCTGTATCAGAAAGATTTATACTTACCGTTGGGTGGGGTTGCTAGCAAACCTTTGGATATGAAAGATGAAGAATGGGAGGTTCTTGATCGGAAGGCTCTGGGATCTGTTAGATTGAGTCTTGAATCATCTGTGATTTCCAACTTATCACAGTATAAGACAACGGTGGAGTTGATAAAATCTTTGGCAAATTTGTATGAAAAACCCTTGGCTTCTAATAAGGTATTTCTTATGAAGCGTTTATTTAATTTGCAAATGTTGGAAGGTGGATCTGTTCATAGCCATCTTAGTGATTTCCAGGGTTTGGTAAACCAGTTAAGTTCTGTCAATATTGTATTTGATGATGAAATTAGAGCTCTCTTAATCTTGTGTTCATTACCTAAAAGTTGGGAAGGTTTGGTAATGGCAGTTTCTAATACTGTCTCTTTCAAAAGTCTTAAAAGTGGATGATGTTGTGAGTGTGATCTTGAATGAAGAGATACGCAAGAAAAGCATAGGTGAATCATCTGGAGATGCTTTGAGTGTTGAAAAAAGAGGAAGGCCAAGAGAGAAGACAGAGCGTGGGAGATCAAGGTCGAAGATAGGCAAGAGATCCAAGTCCAGGTATGGCAGAATAACCTGCTGGAAATGTGGAAAGCAAAGGCACTTAAAGAGAGATTGCAGATCGGGTACAGATCAGCATGAAGAACATGAAGAAGAAGCAGATGTTACGGGTTACGTTGCACAGGATGCTCTGGTATGTTCTTTGGATAAAGTAGAATCTTGGGTATTAGATTCAGGTGCCTCTTTTCATGCATCCCCACATAGGGAATTTTTTCATGAGTATGTCCAGGGAGACTTTGGAGAAATTTGTGTAGAGGATGGTAAGCCTTGTCAGATTGTTGGCAAAGGCAAAGTGAAGCTGAAATTGCAGACAGGTGACACATGGGTGTTAAAAGAGGTCATGCATGTCACAGTTCTGAAGCGGAATCTGATTTCTGTTAGAAGTTTGGGTGAAGAGGGTTGCACAATAACTCTCACAGCAGACTCTTGGAAGGTTACCAAGGGTACACTTGTAGCTAGAGGTAAGAAAGTAGGTATGCTTTATCTATCTACTTGTTTTACTGATTCTCTTTTTGGGTTATCTACTTCAGCTGTAGATTCAGAGATGTGGCTTAATAGGCTTGGCCACATAGATAAGAAAGAGATGCTGGTTCTTGAGTCAAAGAGTATGCTTTCAGATTTGGAAGGCATGGATCGTGGTTTCTGTATGCAGAAGAAGGTAAGGTTTCTTGAGGAATCTGATGTTAGTGACAAGAACAAGAAAGCCTTGGTTTTCAAGGAGAAAGTGACGGACAGAGTTCAGCACAAGGTGCAGAGAAATTCTGAGCAGAGCAAGGGTGATTTGGACAAGGGTTTGATCCAAAAGGAGCTCGCGGGAAAAAGTCAGGTCTCACAAGAAAAACACAGAGACCAACGTCGACAGGAAAACCGGCGTCGGTGTCCAGACAGGGACCGACATCAGCTATGTGCAGCCTGACGTCAGTGACTCGGGGCAGACAGAGACCGGCGTCGGCCAGGGGAAACCGACGTCGGCAGGGAGGCAGTCGTAGGAAACTGACATCGGTCGGCTGTAGACTGAGATGTGACCGGCATCGATCACTGAGACGAATTTTGGGTGGACAGCGTGTTGTCATGGAGTCTCAAGCGCCCATATGGAGGACTGAAGGTGTAAGTAAGTTCTTAAATTCATCATTTTTCTTCTTTACACTACTTGTTGCTCACTTATGGCATAGGACCAGGTAGTTATTAAAGAAGCAGAATAGGTAGATCCAGGAAACAGTGAGAGCTATGCATGGATGAGGATGTGATTCCTTGGAGGAGAACCAAACAGGTGTTTTGGGTAGAGTTGCCAGCTGGAAGTAAGCACTGAGAGACGAATGGATGTTCAGAATAAAGAAGAGCGAAAATGGATACGTGAGATGGAAGATCAGGGTATATGATCTTGTATTAGCTGCAGGGCAATGGAGGTTTGATCATTGTGTTTCTCTTTACCAGGTTGGATAGTATTAGCTACACTATCCTATTTTCTGTATGATGTGCTTGTTGCAGGGCTATATATACAGGTATTGCTGAACTAAAGGTAAAGCTAGTTCAGGGGTTTGTCATGGAGAATCTGGGAGCAGCAAAATTCTTTGGTATGAGTGCATTCTAGAGACATGGAGGTCTTGTTGACTTTGTTTCAAGATGATTGTGTGAAACCGGTTAGCACACCGATGGTTAGACAGTTCACAGAACAAGTGTCTTGATTCACATAATGAGGTTGAGTACATGGTATGTACTAAACCTGAGTTTTCCCAAGCAGTGGGAGTCATCACAAGTTGGAGTCAATCCAGGAGAGTAATACTGAAGGGCAGTTCAGTGGGACCAGCAGCAAGTGCACATGTTATGCAGTGTCAAGTTCTTTTTCTACATGGTTATAGATGCGAATGTGGCAGGTAATTTGGATGACAGTTTTTTGCACCACAGATTTTGTGGTGGTTGGTCTTCAAGAGTGATCTTGAGGAGGGATACATAGCCAAGGAAACAAACTAGACTAAGTACAGGTACAAGTACAGGTTGCAGTTGTTTATCTCCAAGTGGAAGATTGTTAGGTTGTGGAGCTAAAAGCTTCAACCTTTGCAAACTGTGGAACAATGGTTGCTGAGATCCAGGAGAACCGGCATCGGCAGCAGGACCGACGTCGGCAGAGACCAGTGCAGAAGGCCACCGGCGATGGCAAGAAGTCGGCCGACGTCGGCAGAACCAGACAAGCAGGGACCGACGTCGGTCGCCTGTGTGTTTCAAAACCGCTCGTTTCACGGACAGTTAGTTAAGTGAACGAAGAGTTTGCATGTTGAGACCAGTTAGAGTCTTGGGCTGCGAGGACAATTGTCTAAATTAAGAGTCTAAGTTATTGTTTGAGTTAGGGATCTATTTATAGACCCATTGGCATGTATTATTTAAGGCATGAGATAGAAAGGAAGAGTTCCTTCTAGTTGTAAGATCTGTGAGTTGCAGGTTGTTGTAAGCTCATTGGGGATCTACATGTAAGTTTGGTCTTTGAATTGCAGGTTACAGGTTCATGAGAGATCAGCTTGAAGTGCTATAGAGTGCTTGGTGTACCGACAGGGTTATTACTCACTGGTTGGTGAGGTGAACACCAATTCTATGTGTGAGTTGGTTGTTGGGACCGTTTTTTGTGTAGGAGAGTGTGTGTGAGAAGAATTACTGTATACTTGAGGTGTGGCGAATCTCTGTAAGGTGAAAGAGTGTGGCGGCTCTTTGATGTATTCTTTTCTGTATAGTGTTAATACAAGATAGTGTATTGTCTCTCATATTCTATGCTATTGGTGAATTCTAGTTATTTGTGTTTCTGGTTATTTTCGCATATTCAATTGCTTATATTTGGTAATCATACTGTGCTCTTTCTGAGGAGCAAGATCCTAACGGGTGGAATTAGAACAGGTGTGTTTGTTCTGGGATTTTCCTCCACCACCCCCTAACACTCAGACCTTTTAATATCCTAGGGATTAAAATCCATAAACCCTAAAAATTTAAATCAGTTTGATCATCAATAGTATTGATTACATACCTTAAGGCTTAGTTTTATCTTATTTATTTGTTGTTCCAACATATTTCCTTTTATGGGGGTTGTTTAGTAACATTAGTTGTTATAATAATGATAATGTGGAAATTATCCTCAAAATTGCATACGGGAAAAGCTATGTAAAATAGAAATAAATGCTTGAAAAAATTTAAAACAAACTTGCCAAACCATGAAACATAAAAGACACCAATGTAATGTGGTTCACCCAACGAGTTACATCCATGAATAAATTTGGCAACCTTATATTTGTAGTAACAATGGAGAATCAACCCGTGACAACACCCTATCGCATCTCCCTCCTTTCTCTTAATCCCATGTCTTCAATTCACCTATGTAAACTTACACCAAGATTTTAAAAAAACTATACAAATCTTAACTCCAAGCTTACTACAAAGCTTGCATACAAAGACTAGCAAGTCTTTAAATCTACACAAATACAAAGGAGTACATCCTTACTTATAGAATTATAAGGAGATAAGACTTGAAAGAGATAAATGAAGAGGAAAGAAAAAATGCGGTACCTTATTCCACTTGGATGAATAGTGATCAATAGTAATGTTAGCCAAAATTGGCCTACATATGAAGATTTGGCCTAGATGGATGTAGTGCAGTATTCTAGAGAGATCTTATAGGGTAAAAATTTGAGCAGTGTTCTGATTGAAGAGTGATTCAAATCTTATAAGGAACAAACAAACTTCATGAAAACGACATGTCATTTTTAAGATTTTAAAACACTTTAAGCAAGCTTAAAGGGTGAAATTAGTGATCTTAAAGAACCAGACCATCAAAAGCACGTCATGTAGGAATGAACAGATTAGTTTAATTATGCATTTGACAAATATACTTGGAAGGTACACTAGAGTTAAAGGATGACATGGAAATAATGTTTTTCATGCTTTGAATGTCCCCTACAAATTTGGTGTCTTGATATATTTCTATTTCAAGATACAAGCTTTCAAAAATAGTCTAGGAGTGAGAAACGTACCTAGAGACGTCAAATAAAAGCCATAGGAAGTATCTATTTGAATTAAAAATATTCAAAGGATCCTAAGGTTGAACATGGAGCTGACAAGTGTCAAAATCTTGATTGATCAAATGAAGATAAATGGCACATGGATAATAGCTCGAGATAATGGGACCATTAAGATCAATGACACATGTTCAATCATGCAAATCAAGATCAATGATGAGCACAAAGACAATAAGTTAGAGGATCCTGGGATTGAACATGGACCTGACAAGTGTCATGATCATAGTGAATTAAAATATTAATGGTGCATGTTTGATCAAACATATCAGATATCAATGGCACATGTTTGATCATAGATGAGGATCGATAGTACGAATGAAGTCAAGAAGTCAATGAGCTCAGATTGTATGCAAGGCCTCCACATGGCATAAAAGTAGTAATTAGATGAAGATTGGCATTAAAATCCATAGATTGAATGCAAGGTTGCCAAGTGTCATAATTTGGGAACCCTGAATCAAATATCGATGGAGCAAATTCAATCAAGTTCTAGGAGGCAAAAGATGATGACATGTGTTAGAAGTAGTAGTAGACATATTTTAAAATATGATAAAGTGTGTGGTAGGGATGCCACATATGCAAACACATTGAATCAAAAGATTTCATGGACCAAGATAGGTGAATGCATAGAGTTGAGATCCAAATATGATTTTAGTCAGCTAGAGTAGATATTCTAAGTTCGAAGGCCCCCACTAGATCTCAATTTCAACCTTTAATTTGAAGATATAAAACTTGAAGACCTATTATTTGACATTGCAAAATCATTTAATGACTGGTTCATTTTTATTTAAAGGTAATCCACATGTTTAATGAGCTCTTGGCTTCCATAATTTTGAGGAATAGATTAGGTCTATTTATACCTAATAAAGATCAAGAATAGAGTCAAGCAGCCTGATGGGCTTTTTATTGAGGTCATGACTATATGAAAAATAATAAATGAGATTGGTTTTCATCTATAGTAAACCTATGTTCAAATTTGGAATAGGGGTAGAGTTGTGATCATGAAAAGAGTGTCTCATCTTTCGACATAGTCATATCCTTGACAAAATAGGTACCTATATCCTCTTAAAAATGGCTCTATCAGGGCCATGGATATGAGGACTTTGTGGTTGAATATTGTAGGTGAATTATTCAATTATTTTTACAGCCTTAAGTATCTTTCCTCCTTTAAAGTATCATGACTCATCATCTTCAAAATATATTCTTATTGTCTAGTGTATTTCTCAAACAATGAGAGAGTTCAGAGGCTATTGCGATAAATGAAGGTTAATTTGTCAATGAAGTATTAGTCCTGATTTGATCAAAATATGGTTGATAATTCATTAAAGGGTGGTAGTAGCTCATTTATTGGTTCTATTGCATGTTTCTCCTCTTTCTTCCCCTTTTCTCCTACATATCCTATTTTTACCTCATTGTGATGGGATCTCTAATTTTAGATAGACTCTATGATTTTAGAAATAAGAGTAAAAGACTCATATTTGATAAGGTTGAACACTGTCAAAAATTTATAATAACTACCTCTTGAAGCAATAAGATCAATTATTTACCTATCTCTTAACTTTAACTAGTGTTTAGTGAGTTTGTGCATGATTGCTTTGTGAAGGTGATTCTTCCATATCCATTGTCCTCTTTTCTCTCCTCTTTTAAAGTGTTTTTAAACTATTTTCAATTTTGAACTTGTGTTTTTTGTTTGCCATTAATGGATGCTTGATGTGAATCTTATAATTCCTCTTTGCTAACTTGAATGTTTGGTGAGCCTAGTTTATGAAATACTTATGCAATTATCCAAGTTATGAGGTTGTGTGAGCTATAATTGTCTTATGCTAATCTAGTGTTGGTTCAAACTGATGTGAGTGTCTCATTTAAATTTGGTGCATCACCTTTTAGCTTTCTTAGTAACCCTTTTCCTTCTTTCTAACCTTTTTCCAAGCATAATCATTAGTCTAGGTGATCATCAAGAGGAAGTCAGCCTTCTCCAGAGGTTCAACCTCATTATAGGATACCCATAGCCTATGGTTATTTCCATTGTGTAGCTTAGTTGGATAGATCCTGAAGAACCCTCTCTATGGGTGAAAACTAATGTTAAAACAATTTTTGGCATGCTCGATGGGACCAAGGTCCAAGAGAGTGGAAAGATTATTGGTGTGTCTTTCCTCTAATCAGATTTTGGATGCAAGAAATTTAGCACCAATGATGACTCTGAATGAAAGCTTCTGGTTGTAAGCAGCCCAAGTATGTCTCATTAAATATTTTGATTAGTTCTTACATCCTATTTGACATAAGAGATTGATATGAATAACTATGGTGAGTACCCCTATCATGAACCTCCTTATTAGCCTTATTATAACCCATGTTATACTCCTCAGTAATCTTATCAAAATGCCCATCAATCCTATGAACCATGTTAGCCCTATGGTCCTCCATTTCCCTCTCCATATAGACATCATGTAGTTAAATAACCCTATGAGGAAGGTTATCAAGAGACCTATCAAGAAATGTCTTCTTATCAATCCAAGTGGGACCCTTACCACCTAGTTCATGATGCCTATCAACCTCAAGAGGATCCTCGTGAGTCTTGCCATGAGGAATCTAAAAATCCCATTGATTGTACACAAAGATCCTACAAGACAAAATGTGAATTATTACAAGCTAGAATACAACAAGATGAAGCTATTCTTGATCCCTATCATTACCCCTTTCCATTATTTCCATCTTATATCAAGTCCTTGTTGGCATCCATACCATAGTTACTAGTTAATGATGATGATATTAGAACATGAGATGATGAGTATGATGTGTTCCCTAATCATCTCATGGAATGGTTAAGAGGTGCTACCCAAAGTTGTATGCAGAGGTTGGAGATGTTTGAAGAGCAAGAATGAACTCAATAGGAGGTCAAAGAGTAAATGGACTTCGCAAATAAGTTCCTTGTGGGAAGACAACAAGCCTGAAAGCAAGCATATTGTTATTGAAGAACCTCAAGGAGGATATTGGCAAGGTGAAACTTCTACTTATGTAGGTTTTCTTCCTTCTAATCAGCCTAAGAAATCACTTCCCCATGAACTTAATAATGATTTACTCTTTCCTAAATCCACTCACAATCCTTCCACCACCCCTTATATTCCATCTCACACCCATGAGCCTATCCATCAACCTCCCATCTCACCCCTTCTTCAAAAAGAGCCCATTTTGAGGACAGCAAATAAAGAGGAAAGATCTTAAGTTATAGATGATCAAGATGATGTCATGAGCGACTATGAAGAATAAATAACCATAGGGACTCCCCTTGGTGAGCACAAATATAACTCTACTTTATTGAATGAAGAGAAACATATTGAATATTCCATTGCAATTAGGTATGGAAATTGTGGCCAAGACTTAAAGAGGGAGGTATTTAAAAAAGACTCCATATCTGATCTTGAAGTTGTTGATGATCCTAAAAAACCTAATGTTGAGTGTGTTATCATGGATGAAAGTGTAATTCAAGCCATTCCTCAAGAGGTTGCAGTCCTAGAAGAATATCTTGAGACTAGGGTAGGAGTTATTCTTGAAGATGACTCAATACCTCAGACTAATTTTAAACCACTCTAAGATGATTGGTAGTAGTAAATGGTTCTCTTTCAAGAGCTTGAAAAGTTGCCATGTTAAAGGTCAAGTACTCAAGAAGGTAGAGAAGGAGTTTTCCATGGAGGATAATGACCAAAATTGGGTAGACTATGCAGATCTCCTTGATGAGCTTGAGGAACTTGCAGCTAAGAGGAGGCCTAATCTTATTGGGATCACCATGGAAACCAAAGAGGTATGCCTTGTTTAACCACCATTGGAGGTTGTAATTGAAGAATCCTATGAGAAAGATAAGGCTATTTGGATGCAAGATTCCATCTATATAGCTAACTTGGTTGAAGTTGTTTTATTTTCATTGAATATCATGCTAAAGAAGCTGGTGAGCACCATAAAGAAGATGGAAGTATCAATGCCAAGGGTCAAAATGCTATGTTCCTTATTCAATCCATCATTCCATGAAGCAGGAGGGTTTTCAAACTTCCCCTTTGATCCAGGAGGAGGTATTTCTTTTAGGTTAGTTTGTGTTTAGGTTAATCACTTTGGTCTATGTATGTGTGTTCCATAAGTACTCATGAATCACAAGTGTGTGTTTTTTCCCTTTTGTCCTCATTGATTCAAAGGGAGGGTTTTCAAAAAGGGGAAACCTTGTATCAGTTTCGCATCAATGGGGAAGAGAGACTTGTGACCCCATATGCCTAATGGATCAGACAAGGCAACTAATCTAGGTTCTCAAGCATATCAAGCATGCTTCCC
Source organism: Torreya grandis (assembly GCA_037957365.1). Lineage (NCBI taxonomy): Eukaryota > Viridiplantae > Streptophyta > Pinopsida > Cupressales > Taxaceae > Torreya > Torreya grandis. The sequence continues at coordinate 876,515 of JARHVA010001628.1, forward strand.
CCAAGAGGTCACTAGAATTTTTGGCCAAAATTGGCCTACATATGAAGCTTTGGCCTGCATGGATGCAGTGCAGTATTTTAGATAGATCCTATAGGGTAAAATGTTGAGTAGTGTTCTAAATGAAGAGTGATCTAATGGTATAAGGATCAAAAAGACTTCATGAAGACCTCATGTAGTTTTCAATCTTTTAAAACACTTTAAGCAAGATTAATGTGTGAAATTGGTGATCTTAAGGAATTAGACCATCAAAATCATGTCATGAAAGAATGAACACATCAGTTTAGTTGTGCATTTTAAAAATATACTTAGGTCTACCAAAGCTGAAGGATCACATAGAAATGATGTTTTTCATGCCTTAAATGCCCCTACAAATTTGGTGTCTTGATATATTTCTATCTCAAGATACAAGCTTTCAAAAATAGTCTAGTAGTGAGAAACGTGCATGGAGATGTCAAATAAAAGCTACAAGTAGTCATTTAAATTCAAAATATTTAAAGGATCTTGGGGTTGAATGTGAAGCTGACAAGTGTCAAAAACTTGCTTGATCGAATCAATATCAATGGCACGTAGATAATAGCTCGAGATAATGGGACCATCAAGATCAGTGGTGCATGTTCAATCATGCAAATCAAGATCAATGGTGATCATAAGGTCAATAAGTCAAAGGATTCTAGGATTGAATGTGGGGATGATAAGTGGCATGATCATGGTGAATTAAAGTTTTAAATGTGTGTGTTTGATCAAGCAAATCAAAGATAGATGGCACGCATTCGATCATAGATGAAGATTGATGGTGTAAATGAAATCAAGAAGTCAATGAACTTAAATTTCATGTGAGGTTGTCATGTGGCATAAAATAAGTAATTGGATGAACACTGGCATTAATATCCATAGATTTAATGTGATTTTACCAAGTGTCATAATTTGGGAAGCCCAAATCAAATATTGACAGAGAAAATTCTATCAAGTTTCAGGGGGCACAAGATGGTGACAAATGTCAAAATTAGTAGCAACCATATTTTAAAATGTGATAAAGAGTGTGGCAGGGATGCCACATAGACAGACACATTAGATCAAAATATTTTATGGACCAGATAGATAAATTCCTAGAGCCCAAATATAAATATGATTCAGATAAAGCCAAAGTAGATATTTCAAGTTCAAAGGCCACCATTAGAGCTCAGTTTCAACCTCTGGTTTGAAGATCTAGAACTTGTAGGACTTATTGTCTGAGGTTGTAACATCATTTCATGACTGTGTTCATTGTTATTTGAAGGGAATGTATGTATGTAATAATCTCTTGGCTTCCATAATGTTCAAGAATAGATTAGGTCTATAGATACCTAATAAAGATCAAGAATGGAGTCAAGCAGTTTGATGGGCTTTTTATTGAGGTCATGACTATATGAAAACCAATAAATGGAATTGGTTTTCATCTATTGCTATGTATCTAGAGGTATTATATATTAATGTATATTGGGTGTTGGAGATGCCGGCATTTGGCACACATCCCCTTAGTTTTATGGGTCCAATATATTAGGATAATGGAGTAACTTATGGAATTAGTGTAATGGGTAATGGTTGGCCTACTTTGAGATTACGAAGTTATCCATTCATTGTTAGTTAGATATAGGTATATATAACAGAGATGATTATCATTGTAAAGGAAATAAGTAAGTATTGAGTCTTCTATTGTAAGAGGATATTGAAGGTTGTCCCCTCAAAGAGACATTATGAAGTTATTCCTTCCTAAAGAAGTAGTGCATGGTACTGCCCTACCTTAAGGGTATTCTATTTTTACATATATTGCATATTTGGACATCTTGGTCCACCTATATCTTTTTTGATGTGTTGATCTACATTATATTCTACATTATTTCTAAATATTATAATTGTGGATCATAACATGTATAGTAATCCTATGTTCAGGTTTGGAATAGGGGCAAAGTTATGATCATGAACAGAGTGTCTCATCTTTAGACATAATTATATCCTCGACAAAATAGGGACCTATAGATGATTAAAGTAGTCATAGTTATGGCTCTATCAAGTCCATGGATATGAGGACTTTGTTCTTATAATCAAGCCAAGTGGAAAGTAGCATAAAATTTTAGAGAGATTTGGTGGTTAAAGATTATAGGTGGAGCATTCAATTCTTTTTGGATCTTTAAGGATCTTTCCTCCTTGGAAAGATCATGACTCATCATCTTCAAAACAAATTCTTGTCTTCTATTATATTTCTCATCCAATGAGAGGGTTTAGAGGCTATTGGGACAAATGAAGGTTAATTTGTCGATTGAGGATTAGTCCTAATTTGATCAAAATATGGTTGAGAATTCACTAAAGGGTGGTGGTGGCTCATTTATTAGTTCTCATTGCGTGTTTCTTATCTCTCTTCCATTTTTTCTCCTCTATCTCTTATTTTCTCGCTCATTTTGATGGGCTCTATGATTTTAGATAGACTCTCTGATTTTAGAAAGAAGAGCAAGAGACTCATATTTGACAAGGCTAAACTCTGTCAAAAATTTGTAAGAACTACCTCTTAAAGCAATAAGATCAATTATTTACCTATCTCTTGCCTTTAACTAGTGTTTAGTAAACTTGTGCATAATGGTTTTGTGAAGGAAATTCTTCCATATCCTTTGTCCTCCTTTCTTGCCTTTTTAAAAGTGTTTTCAAGATATTTACAAGTCTGAACTTGTTTTTTTCTATCATTAATAGATGTTTGGTGCGAATCTTAGAATTTCTCTTTGCTTCTTTGATTGCTTGGTGAGCCTAGTTCATGAAATACTTATGAAATTAGCTAGGTTATGAGGTTGTGTGAGCTATAATTATCTTTTATTAATCTAGTGTTGGTTCAAGCTTATGTGTCTCATTTTAATTTGGTGCATCACCTTTTATCTTTCTTAAAAACCCTTTTCTCCCTTTCTAACCCTTTTCCATGCATAAGCATTAGTCTAGGTGATCATCAAGATGAAGTCAACATTCTCCAAAGGTTCAATCTCACTATAAGATACCCACAACCTAAGATTATTCGCATTGTGTAGCTTAGTTGGAGAGACCCTGAACAACCCTCTCCAAAGATGCAAACTAATGTTACAAGCAACAAGCTTGTTTTCATGTGCAAGGTTCAAAAGTTAATCTTCCACTATTAAAAATATCTCATCCACTTCCATATGCTTCTAAATATGGCACCCCACTTCTTTTGTGAGGCCAAATAACAATAGTAGCCTTATGTTTTCACCTTCTCATATGCACACAAGCTTATAAAATATGTCATAACACCTTTTTGACTTCTCCCAAACACAAAATCATGAAACCACCTAAGAAATTTATCTCAAATTTTACCTTGTCTTATTTTCACCAAAAGACAAAAGCATGTGGATTACTAAGGATAAACAATTTGCCTCTTAGTGGAGTGTTACACCCCACTCCATTCACATGCACTTGATTGCATGGAAGATCCTCTATGAGCCATGCCACATCACCAAAAATCCACATCACTTTCTTACCAAATCATCCAGATACCACCTCAATTGCATGCTACATAACTATGAATAGTGATTATGAATAATGACTTCACACCCAATAATTATTCCACTTGAAGTCAATATACATAAATGTATATTTATTTGCATTCACTAAATAAATTATTCACTCTAATATTCTTCATCTATGAAGGCCTAATAAAATTGAACAAAACTTCAGCTTCACCTATGCAATCGCCTCGGTCCACATCTTCCACAATCCAAAGTTCAATCCATTGAAATTCTCTACCTTTGATTTATTTACATTTTCCATGTCTCCCACTCAAGCTACAATCCTTAGCTTCTTGAAATTTACACTTTATCAAACATAACCTTTCCTCTGATACCACTTTTTAGGATATACAATGCATAAATTATCCTTGAAATTGCATATAAGAGAAGCTCTGTAAAATATAAATAAATATTTGCAAAAATTTAAAACAAATTAACCAAACCATGAAACATAGAAGACACCAATGTAACGTGGCTCATCCGATGGACTAAATCAACAGAGAAATTTGGTAGCCTTATATTTGCAGCAATAACAAAGAATCAACCTGTGACAACACCCTATCACACCTCTCTCCTTTCTCTCAATACCGTGTCTTTAATACACCTATGTAAACTTACACCAGGGTTACAACAAAGATATACAATGCTTAACTCCAAACTTACAACAAAGCTTATATACAAAGACTAACAAGTCTTCAAATCTATATAAATACAAAGGAATGCATCCTTACTTATAGAATTACACATAGAGAAGCAAAAATAGAGGAGAGAAGAAATAGATCAATAGTAAAAATTTTGTTTTCATGTGCAAGTATGAAAAGTAAATCTTCCACTTTAAACAATATCTCATCCACTTTCACATGCTTTCAAATATGGTGCCCCACTCCTTTTGTGAGGCCAAAACAATTATAGTAGACTTATGTCTTCACCTTTCCATGTGCACAAAAGCTTCCAAAATATCTCCCAATACCTTTTTAACTTCTCCCAAGCACAAAATCATGGAACCACCTACGAAAATTGTCCCAAATCTTACTTTGTATTATTTTCACCAAAATATAAAGGTATGTGGATTATAACGACAAAAAACCTCTCTTAGTAGAGTGTTACATCCCACTCTATTTACATGTACTTGATCACATGGAATATCCTCTGTGGGCCATTCCAGATCAAAAAGAAGTCACATCATCTTCCTGTCACATCACCTAGATGTCATCTCACCTCCATGCCACATCACCACAAATAGTGATTATTAATAATGACTTGTGAATAGTGATTTTACACCCAACATTAGTTGGCATTTTTAACATCGTGAAGCCTTTGCATCTTAAACTCATTTAAACTTATGATTCTTCTATTATTTATTTAATTAATATTAACAACATTTTGAATTTAAAAAAACATGCTTTAAATACCTAAAAATATTGGAGAGTATAACATGCAAGTTGATAATAAAGAAAATCATTAGCAAAATACATAACCCATTATAAATCAAAAACTTCAAAGACCAGCTTGTGAAGTGCCTCAAAAAATATAGGTAAAGCTAGAGAGATTATAACACAAATTCCCTAACATTCCCATAAACATCTTCACTCTATCAAAAGATTGCACTCTATATATCGTCTTTCTTTGTCTATTTTTACATCTTATTCATTTAGCTTAGTGAACCTATTTTCTACTTTTTTTACTCTCCAAATCCACTATAAATTAGATATTATTGTAAAAAGTCCTCTTCATTTATTATTTATTTTAAAATATTCATTATTATATATTAATCATGATGTATTGTTTTATTTGATTACATATAACTAAACCTAATTTGTATTATGTCTGGATAGATATATTGCATTTTTAAATGTAAAATCACTTTCCCATTTTATATTATACATGGCATGATAATGAATGACACATTTTTCATAAGAAAACTTCCATTACTATGTTAGGATATATAATGCAAAATTATATCCTCATAAATGACAAAGAAGAGAATCTATGCAAAACAAAAATAAATAAATTGCACAATAAATCAAACCATGCACAAAAAGAGACACCAAAATAATGTGGTTCACCCTATAGACTACATTCACCATAGAAATTTTCTTAGTCTTTTATTAATATAAGTAATAAAGATAATTACCTGTGACAACACCCTATCACACCTCTCTCTTATTTATCTTCTTTTCTTTATTCTATGCACATATGTAAGATACAACCAAGCTTACAACCAAAGATTTAAACTAAGCTTCCACAAGCTTTCAACTAAGCTTGTAACCAAAGACTTCACTAGTCTTCACCTCTCCTTACAACTTTTTAAGCTAAAAACCAATTTATAATAAAGCTTGGCACAAGCTCTCTACCATGCTTGCAATAAAAACTTAACAAGTTTTCACCACTCCTTTACACTTTCATAAGCTAAAAACCATGCTTACGCCCAAGCTTACACCCAAACTTGACACAAGCTCTCTACCAAGCTTTCACATAAAGAATTCACAAGCCTTCACACCTTGCACCTTTGTAAGCTAATATCTAAACTTACCATAAGCTTACACCAAGCTTGTATACAAAACTTCACAAGTCTTCAAGGCTTACAAGGAGTATGTAATATATGAAAGAATCCATTCCTTTTTATCACAAATATAAAGAAAAGAGTAATGATTTTATAGAATTTACATTAGAGAGAGAAGAGGAAGAGAAAAATTAGGAGGAAGGGAGAAAATTCACCATACTCCATGTGAAAGCATTATTGAACCATACTGATTTATTTATCTATTTTGCAAGGGTCAATAAAGTAGGTCCACTACTTTAGACAAGATCTAATCCACCTCTATATGACTCTAAATATTGTGCCCCACTTCCATGTGAGGTCAATAAAAAAAATTATCTTCTTGTCTTCTTCTTCCATGTGCACAAACAAGTCCAAAAGGTGTTGCAATCACTTTTTGACTTTCACTAAACATGAAGAATAATGAATACTTCATATAAATGTGTCTCATACCTAACCCTATCATTTATGCCACAAGATAAACACATACGACTTACCAAGAGCAAACCCTGTGTGCCTTGATGGAGTGCTACACCCCAATTTACTCACATCAGCATTTACCATATAAGACTTCCTCCATGGGCCACACCATATCACCTCATCACCTGCATATCACATGCCACATCCCCTGTATGCATATCCCTCGCATGCCACATAACCATGAATAATGATTGTGGATAGTGACTTCACACCCAACATACTAAATGTGACTAAGTAGATGTAATATCTTAGTTGAGAATAATTTTTTTTGTAATGTGAATATTCAATATTCTAAAATGATATGAAGTTAAAATGATTTGTCTCATTGAAAGGGTTGTAGTCTGATTATGTGAGGATGATGGGTACTTATATCCATCCACCAAAGTACAAATCCCTCTAGATACATAATGCGAAGAGTCAAGTGGTTAAGGCCAAGATCATGCCCTAGGTGATTTTGATGGTGCGAATGCCCCTTACTCATGGTTGCTTATCCAAAGGAGCTCAGTGACTTAGATGTATGCTTATTCAACATTGTAAATATGCTAAATATTTATTTTCAAAATATTGGTATATATGCCGAAATTCTATGTAATTTAGTGATTCCAAGTAATGCCTTCAAGTGTATAAAAAAAAATGGTTTGTTGCATATTTAAACATTGTATCACAAACTGTAGTTTGAAATTTATCATCCCTTAAACACTTATGGTAAATGATTGATTATCAACATTTAATATCCTCACAAATAATAGTTGGAGTCCCCAAACATTTTTTTATTAGTTTATTTGCATTGATATTATAATTATAATTATTATTTAAACTAAGCAGAGACAATAGACTTAGAAATTTTAAGCGTTATGTCTCTATTTTCTTCAGACAATTTTGTATGCATAATTAACATTAATTGAGTGAGAAATCAAAATAATGATAAATTAGTTTTTTCTAATTGACAAATTAACAAATTATTGGTTAATATTGAGTGGTAGCAAGAATAATCTATCTTATTTAATTTATTGGTGAGATATTAGATATTTATCGAACCAAAATTAAAAAATATTTATTCAACCAAACTTGCCTCATTACTATTTTTATTCCATAAAATTCTATGTAAAAAACATTCACATTGAAGATTAAAGTTATAAGTTGACCAAACTCCTTATATTTATGGATGATCATGGTAAAAAAACACACTCAAGAAAAAAAAATCAATCCCCATAGAAAACATTGTCAGGATCCTACTCTCCACAATAATAGTATATATGATTACCTCTGTATTAGCAACTAAACACGGAATTTAACCAGAATGATAAGTAACTAGAAATATGAAACAACAAAGGATATGAGAGACAATACACAATCTTGTATTAATACTTATCCAGAAGGAAATACAATAAAGAAGTCGTCACACTTCTTCTCACACCTCTAGAGCTCCCACACTTCTAGGGTTCACCAGTAATTCTCCTCCAACACTTTCCTCTCTCAATCACGGTCACAACAATCAACTCAAACACAGAGTTGTTGTTCACCTCCACCAGTCAGTAACAATGCTGCCAGTACACCAAGCACACAACCGTACTCAAAATAGATCTCTCCTTTTGCTGCCACCTGCAAGTCAACAGACCTTACTTACCACGTAGATCTCTCTACACCCTAAAGAGCCCTTGTCCTTGCCTCACCAAGTCCTTATGATTCTTCAACCAGTACCCCGATGGATCTTCTACCAGAACTTTGCATAACCTGCAACTCTCCCTGATCATACACACTCAGCACCCCTTTTGGGACTAAGAGGAACACACCATGTTCTCTTCACTCTAAAGGAGCTAATTTTTTCTCTCTTACTCTCTAGCACACTTTTACAATACAACTCATGAGTCTATTATATAGATTTCATACATACAATAATTAGACATTCTTAATTACAATAATTAGACTCGCAACTCCAAGACTAAAATAAGTCTTTACATGCAAACTGCATGTCCAAAAATAGCCCTGTCTGAAATCTGCATGCAAACTGCATACTCACATAGGTTGCCGACGTCAGCTCCTCCCTGACCGATGTCGACCAACTCATAACCGACGTCGGTTGCTTCTGCACTGTGGCTTGACCGATGTCAGTTGTCTTGACTGACGTCAGTTTCTCTGCAACTCACTCTGCAACTCTGCAACCTTCGTAACTCCCCCTGTTCGCATCTTGGTGAAGTTTTTAGCTCAACTTAACAATCTCCCACTTGGAGATAAACAACTGCACCTGTACCTATACACCGTCTAATTCATTCTCTAGCTTGTATCCCTCTTCAAGCTCAATCTTGAAGACCAACCACCACACACCCTGTAATGCACCTCCTGTCATTCAAGTAACCTGCCACATCCAAACCTACAACTCCATATAATGAAGACCTTGACCCTGCATAGCATGAATCTCTGCTGCTAGTCCCTCTCAGATACCTAAGAATCCACTGAACTGCCCTACAGTGCTTCTTCCCTGAATTAGCTCCATACTTTTTGACAACTCCCACTGCTTGGAAAAACTCAGGTCTACACTAGACCTCATGTGATTTCGAACACTTTTTTAATCTCTGTTTGAACTGTCCAGCCTTTGGTGTGCTTACTGATTCTACATCCTGCATATTGAACCCTACTAACACCTTCTTCACATCAACTCTCACTGGAGACAAAATCAACCTGTGATCTTTCATGTCTCTTATGCCAAAGAATTTTGCTGCTCCAAATTCTTCATGACATACCTCTGAACTAACTTTACCTTTAGCTCAAAAACTCCCTGCATGTGTAACCCTGTAATAAGCAACCACACCACATAAAGTAACAAGATAATATTGCAATCATTATCCACCTAGTAAATAAAACACAACGGTTACAATGACCTTGACCAAAGCCATGCTTTGTCATACACCTGTCAAACATGTACCACTGTCCTGCAGCTTGCTCAAGACCATATACCTTGGCCTTTCATCTCACGTGTCCATTCCCGTTTTTTTTCATCCTGAACATACATTCGTCTCTCAGTGCTTTCTTCTAGCTAGCAACTCCACCTAAAAAGTCCTGTTTGATTTTTCTCCAAGGAATCACAATCCTCATCCATGCCAAGCTCCCACTATTTCCTGAATCTACCTGCTCTACTTCTTTAATGACTCTCTGATTCTTGACCATCAGTGAACAAGTAGTGTAAAAAAGAGAAATAATGAATTTGAAGCTTACCTTTTCAGTCCTCCATATGGGTGCTTGAGACTCCTTGACAGAAATCCGTCTCAGTGACCGATGCCGGTCACATCTCAGTTTGCACCTGACCGTCGTCAATTTCATGCAACTGCCCCATCGCCAACGTCGATTCTCCATGACCGACACCAGTGTCTATATGTCCCTGAGTTGTCGACGTCAGTCTGCACATAGTCGATGTCAGTCCCTACATGGATGCCGATGTCGATTTTATAATCGACGTCGGTCTCTGTGTTTTACTTGTGAGTGATGACTTTTTCCCGCAAGCTCCTTTTGGATCAAAAACTCTGTTCAAATTAACACAGCCCTGCTCAGAATAATTCAGTCCCCTCAGCTGATTTATGTCCGCCATCTCCTCCATGAACACCAAGGCTTTTTAGTTCTTAAGTTTGTCGAAGACATCTATCTTCCGCTTAAAAACATGCATTTCTCTCTTACATATGTGACCAAGCCTACAAAGCCACATCTATGCAAAAGAAAGTGAATCAGTAAAATAAGTAGATAGATAAAGGATACCTACTTTCTTACCACCATTTAATTCAAGTGCATCCGCTGTGAGAGTTACTGTGCATCTCTTATCACCCAACTTTTTTAAAAAAATTAGACTCATCTCCAAGACTGGAACCTACATGACCTTCAACCCCTGTGTGTTATCCGTCTGCGATTTCAGCTTCACTTTTCCTTCATCAATAATCTGACAAGGCTCACCAACCCCTAAATAAATCTCTCCAAAGTCTCTCTAGACATACTCATGAAAAGATGCTCTATTTCGGGCTACATGGAAAGAGGCAACAGACTCTGTGAACCAAGATTCTACTTTATCCAGAACATCCTGTGCAAAATCACCTGTAACATTTGCTCTTTATTTTCTTTCATGTTGATTTTCTACCAACAATCTTTATTTACTTGCTCTTTCTTTTCATCAATCAGACCATTCGTGCAATTCAGTTTCTCCATTCATAGCTTACTTTCTTCTGCCATTGTTATACTCCCACTCAAACAGAAACCCCTGTGAGTAGCCTGTAATCAGCAAACACTAACCAGATCTGAAATCACCTGTTAGTAACCCAACCAAAAGCTCTGATACCAACTGTCAGGATCCTACTCTCCACAATAAGAGTATATATGATTACCTTTGTATTATCAACTAAACATGAAATTTAACCAGAATGATAAGTAACTAAAAATATGAAACAACACAAGATATGAGAGAATACATAATCTTGTATTAATACTTATCCAGAAGGAAATATAATAAAGAAGTCGCCACACTTCTTCTCACACCTCTAGAGCTCCCACACTTCTAGGGTTCACCAGTAATTCTCCTCCAACACTTTCCTCTCTCAATCACGGTCACAACAATCAACTCAAACACAGAGTTGTTGTTCACCTCCACTAGTCAGTAACAACGCTGCCAGTACACCAAGCACACAACCATACTCCAAGTAGATCTCTCTTTCTCTTGTTGCCACCTGCAAGTCAACAGACCTTACTTACCATGTAGATCTTTCTACACCCTGAAGAACCCTTGTCCTTGCCTCACCAAGTCCTTATGATTCTTTAACCAGTACCTCAGTGAATCTTCTACCGAAACTTTGCATAACCTGCAACTCTCCCTGATCATACACACTCAGCACCCCTTTTGAAACTAGGAGAAACACACCATGCTCTCTTCACTCTGAAGGAGCTAATTTTTGCTCTCTTACTCTCTAGCACACTTTTACAATACAGCACATGAGTTTATTATATAGATCTCATACATACAATAATTAGACATTCTTAATTACAATAATTAGACTCACAACTCCAAGACTAAAATAAGTCTCTACATGCAAACTCCCTATCCAAAAATAGACCTTTCTGAAATTCGCATGCAAACTGCATGCTCACACAAGTTGCCGACGTCGGCTCCTCCCTGACCGATGTCGGCCGACTCATAACCAACGTCGGTTGCTTCTGCACTGTGGCCTGACTGACGTCGGTTGTCTTGACCGACGTCGGTTCCTCTGCAACTCGCTCTGCAACTCTGCAACCTCTGTAACTCCTCATGTTCACATCCTGGTGAAGCTTTTAGCTCCACAACTTAACAAACATCTCTTGGGTAGTAACAAGTGTTACAAACTGAAATATAGAGAGAAAAAACCCTAGGATGATAGAGCATAAAAAACTTAAAACCTTAACTCATCCAGCCCAATGTGGATGGATGTCAACATCCACGCTCCATCCATGAAAGTGACGTAGATGGAATTCTATGAATTTCATAAAGTCAACAGTCCTAGGGCAACTACTAATGGACTTAGTGACCTTGGACATCATCAAGTAAGGCTTTTGAATTTCAATTCCCTGATTAGTTTGTTGAGGTTTTTGTAGACATTTCCCACTGTACAATTTTTTTCCTTAAAGAAGCATTCCTTTTGAAAGTGAATTTTATAGATGGACACTCAAGGTTTGGGAGGATGTTAGGGGTGGAAAATCAACTCTATAAGGGGGCTAGGCAAAGGATATGTCTATGATATTTTGGTTCCCTATAATTTTACCTTAGTAATGCTTCAATATGGCACATGGGTTATTTGTGGCTAAGTATGCTATCTTTAGGCTTATAATCTCAACTTTCCACTGAAGGGCCATCTGACTCATAATATCCCATGTGAGTTAAATCCCCCTTTCTTAACTTAGTTGTCAGATCCTTCTTCATAAGTTAGTTGGTCAATTTGGGTAATGTCTTTTGGTGTAACGCTGATAAAGATAAATTTTTAGGTCTTGGAAATTATTCTAGAGTCTACATTGAAATAAATCTTTCACAACCACTATGTACTTCAATTCAACTTTTTGGCCTAGTGTTTACCCAACTCCAACCTTTTGTTTACCTCAACAAACCTAACACATGTTTTTATTTACAAGAAGATGGTCATTTAATCTAGCACTGGCCTAAAAATCAAGCTCAAGTAGAATAGTGTAGTCATATAAAATGCGAAATTATATGACTTAGGCATGGATAATAGCACCTAACCTATAGGTCCTCTCTCTTGCTCACACAACCCTTCTCAGCTAGGTTTTCACTAATTTTCAGTCATTCATAGCTTCTCAGACTTAGTTCTTTGAGGCCTAGGCAACCCTCTCAGACTTAGATCCATCCCCCGAGGTCTCATCCTTCTAGGACATTAGCGGAAAAATTTGGACACTAGTGCCAAAACCCAAGGTGTCCTATTTCTAGCGCTATTGTCCAAATCTACTTTAGCCTCAAATGGTCATATTTTCTCGAATCTTTATCTTTTCCCCTATTGCCCTAATACAAGCTCATCTAACCCACGAACATCAGTTTCCCTATAAAGGGCCATTCATTGTCCATTTAGAAGGGTTGACACTCATTCACAGGAAAGAAGCAAGCATACAAGCAATCACACTTAAGCACTCTTATCTATTCTCTACATACATCCTTCCAAGATTATTCCAAGCTCATACAAGCATTTAAACCAGTCCCTAGTCATCCAAAGTACATTTAGTTTCGCATCTAGTTGCATACATCACACAATATTTGCACCAAACACTTCAATGGGAGAACTACATTAGCTTGATCCCTCTTCAAAGTATTGGTATTTAGGCAATGTGCCCACACACAGGGTGTGAAGTGCATCCAACATATCTTTTACACGCTAACCCCTCTCTCTTTTCCCAAGTTTGCATTCAAGTTTAAGTCCCAAAAAGTCCTAAGAGGATTGAAGATTGAAATAGAAACATAGTGAGCTCTGTGAGGTCCTAAACCTGACATTTTAGTGACAAGGTAACACAAACATTCTGAATAGAACCCAGAAAGCTCTTACCCTCAGGAAATTAGTGCCATAAAAAGACTCTAGAGTCGGATAGTAGGGTGTCCACTTTACAATGCTATTGTCCAGCTTAGAAATGAAGTTTAAAGGCATGTTCCAGCGTATTTCCCAATCTTGCTCCTCTAGTATCAAAGTTCGTCTCAGTCCAGAACAGTAAAATATAAGCTAAGTTGAATATTCTCTTTCCTATTGCTATATTTAGAAAAAGGTGAAATACTATCTATTTTCAAAAATCAGTAGGTTAATCAAAGCATATTTATTTACCGATTTACTAAGACCCTTTATTTAATTAGGAATTAAACCAATTAATTTTGTAAAAGGATAAAACAAATAGGATAGACAAGCTTTTTGCTAGGACTTTTGTCACCCATTCCTTCATTCCACCAAAAATGCCCTCTCTACCCTTGAATAACCCTAGCTCCTCTACTCCCAACCTTAACCCATAGAATAATGACACTCAACGTCTCTTTATTAAGCAAACACTTGACTCTATAACAGAAACTCAAGTTAATGATATTAACCTTCTTGACCCTCGTAATATTGTTGGAAAAAGGAGATATTCCTCAAAAAGGAAAGCCCCCACACAAGTCCATAATAATAAAAGAATCAAGTCCAATGTTGGGGATTCACTCGAAGTGACTAAGGGAAGATCTGATGGTGAGGAGAGATCTTGATTAGAAAAATATGCTGAAAGAAATGCATCTTTATCCCCTATCCCCAATCCTAATTCCACCCATTTCAGCGTCCCTCTAGTGGTGTCCCATGAAGCTCTCCCTTCTCTCATGGAAGGTTTGAGGACTCTCTCTCACTAAATGAAAATTTCATTTACAATGGGTATTACAAGATCATCCTTTTGAAGTTATTTTCCTCCAATATAATATATAGTTAGGGTCCTAGCTCTATTGTTTAGCCTAGATTGCATTGATAAACACCCTTCTCCCTATTATACCTCTTATGAAGATGAATGATGCGGTGAAGTTATGCTCTTATCAACCTCCCTTTCTTCCAAGATTATTATTACTAGTGAAGACCTTACCCATAGATATGTTGGGTTTTGGTTTATGTTGAGGAGTGAACAATTGGCTTTTGATCAATTTATGCTCTAAATATAACAACACAACACATTAATATTTGGAACTGAAGAGCTCCAATCTTCCTCCTACATATTGGGTATTATTAGATGGTTTCAACATGGTTGAGCACAAAAGAGATTGTTGATGGTCTCAATCAACTCATATCTCTACTAAATAATTTTCAACATGGTTAGATTTTCACAACTCCTTAGGAGTCTTTGACCCACTTTTTGGATGTCCAACTTCACGAATAGGGAATTAGTTTAGTCGGTCCAATAATCAAGTTGGATATCAAAGGCGAATCAATAGACTTGATAGGTTATCTGTTAGCACATTTGTAAGTCTTTCCTTGCCTTTCCCCATTTCACAACTCTCAATGATAGTGTTATATCTTGTCATCTTCCTATATCCTGCTCTTTCAACCTGACACCTTCTCTGCCTTCCATCACTCATCTCCCCTTTAATCTAAATGTTTCCCATCTCTCTTCCCCACATTATATTTCCGAAATTTCTATTATTTGGGAACTACAACCTTGACCCACTTCCTATGGTAGATGGATCTTATGGTGGGAAGTTACTCTAGTGAGAACGATCAAGCTTATAAGAGGATATGGAAAGCTTATGGCCAAAGACGAGAAATAAATAACACAATCTAAAACATAAGCTTAGTCGGCGATGCCTTTCTCTTAATGATCATCCTCATGACATCTTCCTACAAGTTGTTTCCCTAAAAAAATATAATTTAAGAAAAAATGAGGTTTACAGGGGCCACAATGCTAAAATGTGGGTTTATCTTTTCTAGATTAAACATGGTGACTGTGGTTCTAAATGCTTCTTAAAATATTTATTAAGGGTGTTTTATTCAACATTATATTGAACTCTTTTAGGAAGAACACCACCTTGAGGAGCATGAATCCTTTCTAGAGGAATGGTTACAATAATGTATTCCTCAAAAGGTGGATTAGAGTAACAATGCCCTGCTTGAGCAACATCTAACTTTAACAGAGCTTGAAATAACCCTTTGGATAATGAAGACTAAAAAGGTCCATAGTTTGCATAGCCTCCCGATTAAATTTTTCCAAGCTCTATGGCCAACCCTCAAGATGGACTTGTTTAATGTTTATAAGGAGGCAAAGGCCAATGGATATTTGGGCATTGTCATTAACCATGCCCTGATCAAACTAATCCTTAATGTTGGAAACAAGAATAGGATGTGTGTTAGCATCTCATTACTCTTTGCAATGTATCCTACAAAAATATTACAAAGGTTATTGCTATGAAACTGAAACCTATCACTAAGGTATTGTTCACCCTGAGCAAACTAGTTCTTAAAAGGTATATACATTTTGGATAATATTCTCTATGCATCGAAAACTGATCAATGCACTGAAGATTCTCATTAAGATGTATTATTGGTCGAAATTGATTTTAACAAAGCATACAATCATATTTTCTGGTGATTTAATCTCAAGATGATTGAGTGCTTGGGATTCAGTCCATGTTTTAGGCATCACATCTAAATGTTCTTCGTTGAATCACGGGTTTATGTCATGGTCAATGGCTGTGTCATAATGTCATTTGACCTACAATGCTCCATTCATCAGGGTTGTCCACACGCCCCTTTTTTGTATGTGTTGGTTGTTGATGCCCTTGGATATATGCTCCAACGAGCTCACCATCCAACGAGCTCACCACCAAGGAGATTTGAAAGGAATCACTCTTCCACAAGGTCCTTATGCTTTTAACTCCCATTTTGTAGAAGATTCTCTCTTATTTCTATAGAATATTGAACAAGAAATTGTTAATCCCCAATTTATTATTGATGTATATTGAGATTTGTTTAGATCCATGCTATGTAGTCATAAAATGGAAAAAAATGCTCAAACTTTGGCTTGGAATCCTTCTATTGGGTGAATATTTTGTCAATCAGCATACTGATAAACAAAATAAGTCTTATCAATCATAGTAGTAAGACTGATTGGCCAAATGTGTAGATTTACCACATCAAAAAGAGACTAATCTCTCCTCTCATCAAAGGGAGGTTTCCTGTAGATATGCAGGAGCTATATATATATATATATATATATATATATATATATATATATATATATATATATACTGAAAATAATACTTGAGGGTAGGATAAACCATCCATCTCTCTTTTTTCAAAGATGATGTGTATAAATCAAAAGAGAAAACCTGATGAAATGACAGAAGACACTCCTCTTCTTTCAGAAGTGTTGTTCAGCAGACAAAAAGAATCTTTCTGGGGATGACAAGTAATTGTAACAGGGTAAAGTAACATGACAGGATGAAATGAGGCACAAAGTTTCCACATCAACTGTCAAAGAGTGAAATACGAAGAACAATGAGGGCACAAAGTCATCCCAAGATTCTTTACACAGAAACAAAAAATAAACACACACTGAAGACAATTATGACAGCACAAAGTTTGAAAGTGACTGGCTTCAAGACACCTTCTTTGTCACCTCCACTATCTCTGATTGTTAAATTGCATAAACAAGAATAAATTTAGGAAACAGACATAAGAATAATCTCCTAGAATGATACAAGTTATCACAGCACAAAATCTGAAAGTAACTTATTTTTTGATTCAAACAAAGAAATATGATGAACAATCTGAGCTCAAAGTCTCAGTAATGCCTTTTTATTTGGGCAAAGTTTTTGTTTCTATTAACAGAGAGAAATCTCCCCAAAACAATAAGAGAGAGTCCAATATATAGCCCTCCAAAAAAGACTTGGGAGCAGTAACACATCATGTTGCATTAAATTCTGTCAAAAAGATATGCTGGAATCGAGCGTATTTGCCCATTTACTTTTCTCGATGCAGAGAAACGGGTTACGCCATTGAATGTTTGTGTTCTCCAATGTCCACCTGGTAGTTTGCTTCTAGAAACATATCTTATGCGTGAATATTTCTGGTCTTTTTTCATCGTTCCTCTTTTCCTGGCTATTGAATCGGATCCTTGGTTCAATTTGATCCTCTGTTCTTTGGTCGCTTTCTGCTGGTCTTAACAATTGACACGTGGCAGGTTCCACTGCAAAATAGGCGAGGACACTTGGCAACATCCATGGGATTTTGAGAAATGCTTATTGAAAGAAGCTTTGAAACTTGTAAGAAACTCAAGATGCAGATACAGACACTTGTCGCACTCCACATAGTTATAGCGGAATACGTGGCATATTTTGGATGTCTTTTGAAAATTTTACTGAGGATGACACATGGCGGCTTTCGCTGAGTTTAGCCACTCACCCGAGACCCACCACAGTCTTTTATTAACAAAGAGACCAAATGAAGAAACTATGAATGTCGACACGTGGTGGCTTCCGTTGAGCTTTAGCTTCCCTTTTGAAACATTCTAGACTCATTTTAGATTCACACGGACGATGTCACGTGGCACGTTCCATTGCTTGAAATTGTGTCTTGATAGACGATATGTGGTAGTTTCCATTGAGTTTTGTAAGGGTCATGTGGCGCGTTCTGATGCAACTTTATGAGGGACAAGTGGCAGTTTTTCGGGCTTTTATTTCCTCAGTGGGTTTTTTGTTTCGAGAGACTTTTCTTTCGAACAAAAAGTTCAAAGGAATTCTTTCGAACAATTTGTCCGAAGAAATTGTTCCTTTACAACTTTACCACGAGAACTTTTTCGAAGGAATTCCCTTGCTCGTTTGGCCTTTGAATCGGTCTGCTTGATCCCCACCTGCCCCTGCAAGCGTTGTTTGAGCTCCAAAGTGACCTTTAAATTTTTTGTAACGGTCCACTTTAGTTTCCAAGTGCCCTCCGAAAGGGTTGTTTGTCTTTTGGCTTTGCCTTAGTTGATTTTTTGCCGATCTCAATAGGTGACACGTAGCAACATCCGCTGTGAAACAGGTGAGGACACGTGGTAGTATCTGCTTAACTTATAGAGGCTTTGGAGGCCTTTCGAGTGTCCCACAGAAGATGACACGTGGTGGCTTCTGCTAAGCTTTCTAGAAACACTGTAGATACAATTGAGACTTATTTTAGATTCATGCGGATGTTGACACTTGGCGTATTCTGCTTATCTTACAAAGGACACATGACAACTTATGTAGCTCTTAGAAACAAAGTAAAATGGGGCTTGGTAGACGACACTTGGCAGCATCCGCTGGACTCTGACGGGCTTTTGTTTCGGGCTTTTTTTGCCTTAGTCACTTTTGCCACAAATATTTCCTCCGTAAGAGCACTTGTCTCTTTGAATTTTGGGGCACTCCTTTAAACCTGCCACTTGAACCAATCGATTGAACCAACTTTGGTTCAATGGTTCGTTCCTTCGTTTCTTTTTGTTCAATTGACCGCTTGAACCAAGCTCTTTGAAACAAACCGTCTTGAACCAACCGCTGTTGAACCTATTGAACCTTTGAACCCATTGAACCTGAAGCGGTTAATTCTTGTTTGATGATGTTATGTTGAACCTTTGAACCAATTGAACCCGTTGAACCAAAATGGTTCAAGGTTCAATGGTTCAATAGTTCAAACACTACACAGAAGCTTGCTGATAAATTCTTTTGGTTAAACCAAGGCATTGAACCAATTCTAAAAATGACTAAGTGTTGAAAACTTGTTCTTTTGAGTGAACTTGCCTATAGAAGCCTTTGAACCTGTTGACCCTGTTAGTCCTTTAACTGAAAAAGATTGAATAATTCCTGATTTTGAGGTTTAGAATAATTTTTTGAAATGGGAAGAGATAGTTTTGTCTTGTAGGACCAAAATAGATTATATATTGTCCCAAAAATAAGTGACATTTTTCGGGTACAACAGTTGGCTCCAATTGAAAAACTTCCATCAATTGTAAAAAAAATTAGAGGGAGTAGAATCCAGAATCTCCAATGTTTTCATATGTGCCATTGGGCTATGGAGTCATGTTACTCAGAAATGAAAGGCGTCAAAAGCGAAAACAAATAAAATGAAATGAAACTAAAAACTATACAAATATACATATGTACGGATGAAATGATCTGGTACTTCATGAATTGAAGTGTTTCAGATGCTGCCCATTGTGAGGCAGAGAAAAGAGCGTCATCTTGTTACTTTAGCAAAAATCTATTTTCACTATTGTGCTGATGAATAATAAACGGATCTCTCTAAAAGGAGTCAAACTTTTCATGCATCCCTTTTAGTTCTCTCTTTTTGTCTCACAACAGGGCTTAATCTCTAACTTGGAAATCACAATTTTTTGTCTGCTGATCGAAGAGTTTCTTTACCAGATTTTGATGAGCGGTGATTCAGTCCACCACCATAGTTCTCTGCTCATCCAACTCAGTCAGGCACATGATCCTCTTATCAAGGGGGCTTTCATATGTCTGATCTTCAATTGCCTTAGCCAATTTTAATGCTAGCAATTTCAAGGTGATTGATATCTCAACATTGATACCATAAAAAATTTGAAAATGAGACATACCAATTGCTCTCTTTTGTGTAATTTTGTCTGCCCATAGAGCATCAACCAATACTTTATGCCATGTCCTTTAGTTGTCATCTGCCAGCGTCTTGATGATAGTCATCAGGGTCTTATTGCTTGATTCAACTTGTCAATTTTCTTGTGAAAAATAATCAAAAGAGTGGGAGGGTGTAATCTCATAGTAGAAACAGAATTATGTAATCTCTTAGGAAGTGAAACAAGTTGCATCGTCAGTAACAATCTTGGTTGGGACTCCAAACCTAAAAATGATATTTTCCTTGAGAAAATTGCACACTACTTCTGAAGTGGCATGTTTGGTTGGGATAGCTTCTTCCCACTTGGTGAAATAGTCAGTTGCTGTAAGGACATAATCATGTCCATCACTTGAAGATGGGTTTATAGCTCCAATAAAATCAATTCTTCATTTCTGGAATGGTTCCTCTATGACCACTGGCTTGAGAGGCAGGGTAGCGAACTTAGGTCTTCCAACAAATTGCTGGCAGAGTTCACATGTTCTCACCCACTTATATGCATTTCGAAAAAGAGTTGGCCAGTAATACTTGGCTTGCAGAATTTTGTGGGCAGTCACAGGAGTAGAAAAATGTCCTCCATAGGTTAAATTGTGAAAGGATTTCAAAAGTTGGCTTTGTTGCTCTTTGTCTACACAGTGAAAGAATTCTCCATCTAGTTTTCTCTTATATAGGTCATTGTCCCAAAAGACAAAATTAACAGTTTTCAACTTGATAGTCCTCATTTTTTTAAGATAAGTGAAGGGCATTCACCACAAGTAAGAAAATGAGCAATACCTGAATACCACTCATTCATAGTGGAGACAAAAAGAACTGTTGGTGTATCTTCTATCTCTGCTTTTTCATGCTCTGTTTCTTCTGACTTGTTATCAGCAATTAATTGGCATATGCCTTTTCTCCTTACTAGATTTATTGGCTTGATGTCTAGATCAAACCCCTAGATCTTTGCAATCTAATTGCCTCTTTTTGTCCCAAACTCCTGTTGCATTAATATGGACTTGACTGTAGTGTTAGGAACTAAGGCAGTAGTGTGTGAATTCAAGATATAGAAGCAAAAATGCTTGACTACTTTCACCACTATATAAGCATGCTTCTCCATATTCGAGTACTTCAGCGCATGAGCTTTGAGAGGGCAACTCATGAAAGAAATGGGAGATTTCATACTTTATTTACCCTGTTAAACTAGAATCGTTGAAAGCGTGTGTTCAAAAGCATAATTGTATATGGTGAACTCTTTGTCGTAGTTTAGACAAATTAGAGTTGGGGCGTGGGCAATGGCAGTCTTGATATCTTCAAATGTTGATTTGCTTTCTTTAATTCAGCTGAAGGTGGTCTTCCCTTTCATCATGTTTACAATGTGTCGAGTTTTATCAGCAAACTCGAGGATGAACCTTCGTAAGAAATTCATCTCTCTGAAGAAAGAGTGAACAACATTTTAACTTGTAGGTAAGGTAAGCTCTTGAATAGACTTGACTCTCTCTGAGTCAATCTTTATGCCTTCTTTTGACACAATGTGCTCGAGAAATTTTCTCTCTGTTACTCTAAAAATAGACTTTTGAGGTTCAAAAAAATACCATTCTAGCAGCAGCGCTCTAGCACTTGTTGTAAGTGGCGTATATGATCAGAACGATGCTTTGAAAAGATGATCAAGTCATCAAAGTATACCACAATGAATTTACCCATCTCATCTTTGAAAGCAAAGTCTATTGTTCTCTGAAAAGTGGCACCAGCATTTAACAAGCCAAAAGGCATCTATTTATATGCAAACGTGCCCCAAAGTGTGGTGAATGCAGTCTTGTGTTAGTTTGCTTCACTAACTACAACTTGATTGTATCCTAAGAAGCCATCTAGCATTGATAACATCTTCGAATCTGTCACTGTTTGAAGCACTTGATCTATGATTGACAAAGGATAGTTATCCTTCAAAGATGACTGATTTAGATTTTTGAAATCCACACAAAAACGAATTTTGCCATTTTTTTTCTTTACAGGGACTATGTTTACAATCCATGTGGAATGATGGATTGAAAAAATAATTTTAGCATTTAACATTTTTTATATCTCAGACAGAATAGTCCCTGATTTATTTAGATTGTACTGTCTAAATTTTTGCTTATAAGACATTGAGTCAGCCTTGAGAGGAATGTCATGGTAGATTTTATCAAGCTTGAGAGATTTCAGGTCATCATAGGAGTATGCTAAGATGTCCATGTATTGATGGAGTAGAGTAGTGAACTTGAATCTCTCCTCATGAGTGTAGCACTTACTAATGTTAACCATCTTGAGATTTTCTTCAGTAGTCAAATTTATTTGATCAAATCCCTAAGAGGAGCTTGAATCTATTTGTTGTTGTTTGATGAACTTATCATGCTTATCAAACAGTTTTTCAAGAGAAACCAAGCTTTTGAAAATTTTATTCCCTTTGAGTTGTAATAATTCTTTATTTGTATCTGAACTTGATTCAGGTGTTGGTTCACAATTTTGAAGTTCACTGCCTTCAAAATGCAGTTATTCAAAGCCATCTTTTCATTTCAAGAAGGCAATGATTTAGTGATCATCATTGAATACTTGTCAATGATCAGCATTGTCAGACACACTTGGTCTAAAGACCAACTCAATGGTATATCTGTCTTCTTTAAAGTCTGAGTGAAGAACTAAAAGAGTTGTTGAAACAGCAAGTGCATCAGCTCAATCATTGGATTCCCAGGCATGACAAAGATGTTGAAAGCATCAAAACTTTCAATTTGGTCCTAGACTAGGTTACGATAGTGGCACAATTTCTCATTTTTAGTTTGGTACAGGTTTCTCCCTTGACAAACTACCAGTTCATCATCTCATTTGGCATGAAGGAGCTTGATGTCTTTGTCTCGAACTACTTTCAATCCAAGCAACAAAGATTCATATTCAGTTGTGTTATTGGTGTTGCTGAACTGTAACTTATATGAGTATGAAAAAATATCTCTTTGAGGAGATATCAATGCAATCCCAGCTCTTGAATCGGTAGAGGAGCAGCTACCATCAAATTTCAGAGTTCATACCTCATCAAAGACTGATTTTTCTTTAGATTTTCTTTCATTAGAGAGGGAAGATCCTTCTCCATCTGTATTACAATCTACCAATTCTATTATTTCTGCTAAACTAATTTTTGGATTGATACTTTCAAAAAATTTATCAGATGTTTCATGAATTTCGTCTATAGAAATAAAGTAGTTACCCATACCTGAAGACTCAAATAGAGTTTGAGCTTCAGGCGCTGATGTTTGAGTGACTATATTTTGATTATTTTTCAGAAAGCAGCATCTGCATTATGCCTTTGATAGGGATCCCCACTTTAGACAGGTCCATGCTCAATACTCCACCAACATCCTTGCAAAAAATTTGTCCAAGTAGAATACTATATGATGTTGAGACATCGGCCACCAGAACTGTCATCTTGATTCTTTTGTCTGAAAAAATTGCAAATACAAATTGAGCATCCTTGATTTATCCCAGCAATGGTACTTGTTTGTTCTCTATGGAAAAACACCTACCAAATGTTTTGGTTAATGTGAAGCCAAGAGATTCTACCACTTTGACAGGGATGACATTATCAGATGCACCTGAGTCTATGATGCAGTTGCTCAATTTGTGACTATTTATCAACAGAAAAACATAGAAAAGTTTTATTTTTTCATGGGCAACAAGAGGAGTAATGACAAGATTGTTTAGAATGGGCATGTTCTTTGGAGAATCAAGATTTACCTTCTTAACATCTTATCCTGCAGGGACGGTCTTATTATTCACACACTCAACTAACCTATCCAGCTGCTCAGGATTGGATTGTAGATATTCAAACTTAGTCATTTAATTTTTAGTTTTCTTGACATGATCAATTATGTCAAATGATTGAAATGGACTAGGAACAGAGGAAGGTAATTCAACTTTCTGATTTATAAGGGGGGAGAATTGATTTGCGAAATTCAAGTTAAAGGTGAAAGTGAAATTGATGTACTTTTTTTTTTGGTTATCACCAAAGTTTTTGGATAGAAAGGTAGAGTGGTTTCCTACTTAGCAATTGAAATTATTGGTTGAAGTTGCTCTTATATTTTTTTATCAGCTTGCTGGACTGATTGATTCTTAGACTTGGTAAACACTGTGTATGATCCATCAAAAGCTTTTCTTTTATTTCTGGGTTCATCCTGGTAGTTTAGGAAACCAATGTTGGAGTCGCTAGCTGATTTTTCTTGATTTTCTATAAGAAAATCAACGTCATTTTTTTGACTCAATTTAGACTTGAAAGAAAAATTTGATTCTGCTTCAAGATATCCCACTGTTGAATTGGCTGGGGGTGATTCAATGACACGTTTCTCTTGTGAGGGAGAAAGACAATTTCGTTGCCCTTGATTCCTGGCAACATGGCCCTGGTACGACTGATTTAGAAATGTCCTCTTTGGTATATCTCTGTATGAAAGAGCAGAAGACATTCTTTACGCCATTTGCTTTTTAAGAGTAACTCATTTTCTAACTTCTGCACCATTGGATCAGTGGTGCCTATAGATGAATATTTAGAAAATGGTGAAGGTCTATTTTTATTAGGATCTCTTCTTATTTTTCCTGTCAAGATGAGATCATCTTCTACTTGAGTGGCTAAATCTTGAGCTGCAACAAGGTCTATTTGACCAGTACGTCTCAAAATGAAACTCACTTCAGGTAACTGAAAATTAATGAAGAAACATTTAAGATTCTCAACTGTAGGTCGAGTAATTACAGAGATCCTATTTCTTAATTTATCAAACTTGCCTATGAAGTCTCTCATTGGTTCATGAGGCTCTTTCTTCATTTGTGTGCGCTGACCCAGAAGGACATGTGCATCTTCTGCAGGTTTGAATCTGGCTTCAAACTTAGCTTTGAGGGTGTTCTAGTCAGTGACTGACCGACCCTATAGATGGTAGTATCAATCTACAGCACCACCTTGTAGTGTTTTTACAAATAGTCTGACTACCACGTCCTCAAATTCTACTCTAATTATACCACAGATTATGCTGAACGCTGCAATGTGTTCATCGAGATGAATTTTTTTGATTACCATAAAATTTGGAGAAATTCTTTTTTGAACTGCGTGGAAGCTCATATAGAAGTGGAGTAAGATTGAGGGGGCCAAAAGAATTACCCCAGGGGCCTTGAACTGCCATTATATGACTATGAAAAGGAAGAATAACAAATCTTAGAGGGGTAATTATTGGCAAAGCTTTATTAACAGCAGAAATTGATGCTTCCCTTGGTAATAGAAAACTAACTTGGGTAGGAGGAAAGCTTCTAGTTTGTTGGAGACGAGATGGTGAAGGAGACAAATCAAAATTACTTTGTTGTACCAACTCGAATATAGGGTCAACAATACCTTTAACCCTTTGGCTTCGTGTATACCTTGAATCTACCAGATTGTGAAACAAAAATAGAAAAAAATTAACCCTGCTTCAACTTGAAGCTTGAAACTTTAAACTGTGTGTTCTATCTCAGTTGGTGTGGTGGATGGTAAGGCTATAATGATAATGGGTAAGACACAAAATGGAGTCGCCAGAGTCTATAATGGATAAGGGTAGAGACTACTTCAATCTGAAACTTAAAGCTTTAAAATGCATAGAAATTCCCATCGGAGTCACCAAAAATTGTTGGGTGAATATTTTGTCAATCAACGTATTGATAAACAAAATAGGTCTAATCAACCACGGTAATAAGATTGATCAACCAAATATGTAAGTTTACCACATCAAAAACAGACTAATCTCTCCTCTCATCAAGGGGAGGTTCCCTGTAGATATGCAGGAGCTATATGCTATATATATATAAAATAATACTCGAGGGTAGGATAAACCATCCATCTCTTTTTTTTAGAGATGATGTGTACAAATCAAAAGAGAAATTATGATGAAATGACAGAAGACACTCTTCTTTCAAAAGTGTTGTTCAACAGACAAAAAAAATCTTTCTGGTGATGACAAGTAATTGTAATAGGGTAAAGTAACATAGCAGGATGAAATGAGGCACAAAGTTTCCACCTCAACTGCGAAAGAGTGAAATATGAAGAACAATGAGGGCACAAAGTCGTCCCAAGGTTCTTTACACAGAAACAAAAAATAAACACACACTGAAGACAATTATGACAGCACAAAGTCTGAAAGTAACTGGCTTCAAGACACCTTCTTTGTTACCTTCACTATCTATGCTTGTTAAATTGCATAAACAAGAATATATTTAAGAAACAAACATAAGAATAATCTCCTAGAATGATACAAGTTATAACAGCACAAAGTCTAAAAGTAACTTATTTTTTGATTCAAACAAAAAATATGATGAACAATCTGAGCTCAAAGTCTCAATAATGCCTTTTTATTTGGGTAGAGTTTTTGTTTCTAATAACAGAGAGATTTCCATAAAACAATAAGAGAGTCCTATATATAGCCCTCCAAGAAAGACTTGAGAGCAGTAACACATCATGTTGCATTAAATTTTGTCAAGAAGATATGATGGAATCAGGGGTATTTGCCCATTTGCTTTTCTCGATGCAGAAAAATGAGTTATGCCATTGAATGTTTGTGTTCTCCAATGTCCACCTGGCGGTCTGCTTCTAGAAACATATCTTATGCGTAAATATTTTTGGTCCTTTTTCATCGTTCCTCTTTTCCTGGCTATTGAATCGGGTCCTTGGTTCAATTTGATAATCTATTCTTTGGTCACTTTCCGCTAGTCTTAACAATTGACACATGGAAGGGTCCGCTGCAAAATAGGCGAAGACACTTGGCAGCATCCATGGTTC
Organism: Torreya grandis; assembly: GCA_037957365.1. Classification (NCBI taxonomy): domain Eukaryota; kingdom Viridiplantae; phylum Streptophyta; class Pinopsida; order Cupressales; family Taxaceae; genus Torreya; species Torreya grandis. Next base: position 903,467 of record JARHVA010001628.1, read on the forward strand.
TGAGAGATGCTTATTGAAAGAAGCTTTGAAACTTGTAAGAAACTCAAGATGTGGATACAGACACTTGTTACACTCCGCAGAGTTATAACGAGATGTGGCATATTCTAGATATTTTTTGAAAATCTTACAGAGGATGACACGTGACAGCTTCCGCTGAGTTTAACCACTCACCCGAGACCCACCACAGTCATTTCTTAACAAAGAGACCAAAGGAAAAAACTGTGGATGTCGACACGTGGCGGCTTTCGCCGAGCTTTAACTTCCCTTTTGAAACATTCTAGACTCATTTTAGATTCATGCAAACGACACCACGTGGCATGTTTCGTTGCTTGAAACTATGTCTCAGCAGACGACATGTGGTAGTTTACACTGATTTTTGTAAGGGACACGTGGCACATTCTGCTGCAACTTTATGAGGAACACGTGGTGGCTTTTCGAGCTTTTATTTCCTCATCGGGTTTTTTGTTTCAAGGGACTTTTCCTTCAGACAAAAAATCTGAAGGAATTCTTTCGAACAATTTGTCTGAAAAAATTGTTCCTTTACAACTTCGCTGCAGAAACTTTTTTTAAGGAATTCCCTTGATCGTTCGGCCTTTGAATCGGTCTAATTGCTCCCCAACTGCCCTTCGCAAGTGTTGTTTGAGCTCCAAAGTGACCTTTCGGATTTTTGCAACAGTCCACTTTGGTTTCCAAGTGCCCTTCGAAAGCGTTGTGTCCTTTGGCTTTGCCTTAGTCGATTTTCTGTCGATCTTAACAGGGGACACGAGGCAGCATCTGTTGTGAAACAAGGGAGGACACGTGGCAGTATCCACTTAACTTATAGAGGTTTTTGAGGCCTTTTAAGTGTCCCGCAGAAGATGACACGTGGTGGCTTCCGCTAAGCTTTTTAGAAACACTGTAGATATACTTGGGACTTATTTTAGATTCATGCAGATGTTGACACTTGGCGTGTTTCGCTTATCTTACAAAAGACACATGGCAACTTCCGCAGCTCTTAGAAACAAAGTAAAATGGGGCTCGACAGACGACACTTGGCAACATTCGCTAAGCTCTGACGGGTTTTTGTTTCGGGCTTTTCTTACCTTAGTCACTTTTGCCATGGAAATTCCCTCCGTAAGGGCACTTGTCTCTTCGACTTTTGGGGCACTCCTTTGAACCTACCACTTGAACCGACCGATTGAACCAACTTTGGTTCAACGGTTCAATGGTTCGTTCCTTCGTTTATTTTTGTTCAATTCACCGCTTGAACCAAGCTCTTTGAAACAAACCATGTTGAACCAACCGCCGTTGACTCTGTTGAACCGTTGAACCCGTTGAACCTGAAGCGGTTAATTCTTGTTTGATGATGTTATGTTAAACCTTTGAACCCATTGAATCCGTTGAACAAAAATGGTTCAAGGTTCAACGGTTCAATGGTTCAAACACTGCATAGAAGCTTGCTGATAAATTCTTTTGGTTGAACGAAGGCATTGAACCAATCCTGAAAATGACTAAGTGTTGGAAACTTGTTCTTTTGATTGAACTCGCCTATAGAAGCCTTTGAACCTGTTGAACTTGTTAGTCCTTTAACTGAAAAAGCTTGAATAATTCCCAATTTTGAGGTTTAGAATAATTTTTTGAAATGGGAAGAGATAATTTTGTCTTGCAGGACCAAAATAGATTATATGTTGTCCCAAAAATGAGTGACATTTTTCGGGTCCAACACCTTCAACTTAGAATGTCATCCCCCTTGGGTTGATTACTTATTCTCCATGCATTCCATTTGGCATTCACCTTTCCCCTTGAGACGTGAGATTGGATGTTTAATAAAATTCAAAAAAAGATGGAAAATTTGTTTCTTAAATTGTTGTCCTTATTAGGAAAGTTGATTGTTATCAACTGCAGTTTTTTGGCCAGCCATGCATACTACTCATCATGTTGGTTTCCTTTGAAATCAGCGTATAACAAACTTATATCATTGGTCTTCAATTCTTAATGGAGTAACAACTTTGGTCACGAAGGTATGACAACTATCTCATGAAAGCTTTATAGTCGGCGTAAATTTGTGGGTAAGCTTGGAATCATTGATCATTGATCCACTATAACAAGGAAAATGCCTTACCACTAAATGGTTTTCAAGAGCCACCAAAGGCATCGAGCCTTAACAGATCCTTGTCAGAGAATGGGTTCAACATGCATCTTATAAAGGTTCTTGGACCTCCATTCCTTGAGAAGACAAAATCCTAAATGCATCCTTTTTAAATATTTAGGGTTCTATTTCTCTTAGACGTAATTGGGTAGTTTGTCAATAAATGGCTCATCTTCTCCAATGGTGCCACCAATCCCTTTGACATGGATTGAGTGCCCCCAACTCCAATGTTTGGTGGAATCAAATTATTCAATCTTATAGTATTCCCCTTGTTACCCGACTAAAATTCAATGCCAAATCCTTTGCAAAAAAAGGCACTAATATAATTAGGAATATTTGGGATAAAGACATCAATAATTGGTTCTCTTAGAACTCATTGCATCATACATTTGGTTTGCTTACAAAACTCAATCACATTTATACTTTTCTTATGCAACTAATCCCACCTAGAGTCCTTAAAATTACCATCAGTCCTACACTCCCTTGGAAAGATTAGCACTAGACAAACCAAGGGGCCATTACCACAACTCGCCAAGACTTTTGTATCATCTCATTTAGTCCCCACTCCTCTAGATGATTCTCTTGATACCAAGTGGTCTATGTTTTTATTTAACTCTCAATGACAACCCATTATGAATACAATTTGACAATCACCCACTAAGGTCAAATGCCAATCACTAGGCTAGCACATTCTACATCTCAAACTAGCTATTGGCCACACCTTGTCCAAGCTTGGACTTGTTGCGAGATAATGTGCCTTTTGCCCCACCCTTGAAACTATTCCTCGCCTCTTCTAACATTGCCCATCCTCCTCTCCGCTCTGGTCCTCCCTTCTCTTCTCTTCTAAAACTCTTTTCTAGCTTTTTTATTTTTATTTTTTAAATTGCCCTGCTAGGCATTCTTTCCCTCTCCACTCTCATAGTGATTTGGAACACTTGCTTGTTGGTCATCCTCTTTCATATTTAGAAAAATTGTTGTCAAAACTATACTCTAGGAAAGGTGTTGTATTAGCTATTCAAAAAACTCATATTATATCATATAGTTATTTGCAATTATAATAAACCAATACCGGGAATCACGAGCTGCATATCGTACTCAATCAAAGTAAGGAACGGCTCCAAATGCTATAAAAGAGACATATTCAAGATATTTGATCGTCAATAGTCTTGATTACATACTTTCAGGGCTAGTTTTGTCTTTTTTCCCTATTGTTCCATCGTGTTTCCTTTTATGAGAGTTTAGTAATATTAGCTGTTTTTTTTACCATTATGTGACCTTTATATCTTAAGGTCATTTAAACTTCTAATTCTTGTATTCTTTTTTTAAATAATATTACTATTATTTTTTTTAAATGCACTCCGAATTCCTGAAAATATTGGAGACTATAACATGGAGGTAAATACTAAATAAAATCATTATAAGTCGAAAACTTCAAACAACAGTTTGTGAAGTGCCCCAAAAAAACAGAGGTAAAGCTAGAGATACCATAAATAGGGAATACTAAAAACATACTATGCATGGCAATTGAGAAGAAAAACGCACCTACAAGTTTAAAACATAAAAACCAAACGAAAACCACATAGCGCTGGTAACGCCCTACATCAATGCTGCAACTTGGGGTTTGAGACTTTCAGCCAGATTCTCAAAGCTCCGAGCCAACTGAATTTCATCCAGTGTTTGCTCGAACGTTCCGCCTCCCTTCTTTGCCATTTCAATCAGAATGTGCGTTTCCGGATCTGTCCCAAACATAATTGTATGAAGGGTCAGCCTAGGCTCCTGTTTTTTCATTTTGTCCACACAGTCGAGGGGATCCCCTCCACCATTGTTTTCCCCATCGCTTAAGAAGATAACCACTGGTTTTTTCACGTCCACAACGTGGTGTCGGGCTCCTTTTATCATTATTTTCTCTGCAGCATCCAAACCTTCAGAATAGGTAGTTGCTCTACCAGGATAATACTGAAGGAGGCGGTCAACAACACCCTCTTCCATATCTTCCATCTCTATAGCCACAATTGCAGTATCATCAAATAGAACCACTGATACTGAATCACCACAAATTGTTCTAAGGCGGGCTCGTATAAATTTCAGAATAGCCTCATACACGCATCCAAGCCTAGAATCATGCCTAATAAACTTTGCCAAAGTGGGGATCATATCTGGGCAGTCCATTGACCCTGATCTGTCAATGACAAAAATGACATGGTGAGGGACGTTCTTTGAATGATCACAGCCAAAATGATGGCCATCATCAGTTATGTACCCTGCAGGACTTAAATTCTGTCCAGCGCTCTTAATAGGTGGGTGCCAGAGTTTCTCGGTGCAGTAAGATTTATCAGTGCTACCTGCCTCTGTCTCATGCTCCTCAGATTTGCAATAATGATTACAACGGTCAAACTCTTCCCGCTCTTCTTCTGTGCAAGGATCAACAAATCTAACATATTGCCAAAATGTCTCGTGAGTCATCTCGTCTTTGGGAATATCCACGTCAGGGCCATATTTAACAGTTTCGTGCCTGGAACCATCATAGAGGTTGCTGGTGCATTTCGAATCTGGACATAGAACCAAATGGATATGGCCTCGACCCTGTTTCTTGCAATACATATTGCACATCTCGGCCTCACCATTCTCTCCCCATTTATACTTTCGATCCTGAATCTCAATATCTTGACCCTCTGAAATGAATTTTACGTTTATCATATTTCCATGCACTGTATTGTGCAAGCCAGAGTGATCTATTGGAAGTTGACAGAAATAACCACAAGATTGACATCTGCTGTCACAATGGTGCACAGAATCTGTATTTTTTGTGTGAACATGAGGGCCTTGATGATCTCTTTCAAAGGGAGGAATAGGAATGCAACATCCTTTGCGCAGGCCATTTTGCTCTGACACAAGTTCGTACTCGAAAGATCCCCTTTGACCCTGGAAAACCCGGGTTTGTCTGACTAGCTCCGTAAAGATTTCACATATTCCAGGCATCTCACATTCATTAGGGCAAGCATGCTCATTCCCACACAAGTGCTCTGCATCTGGATTCCAATCATGGAAATGGTCTTTGACTCCACAAATCCTGCTGCAACCATTTATAGTGCATTTGCTCGGACAATATCTCTCATGGCACTGATGCTTTGTATGATTAGACTCAATTGCCACAGCACAGGGATTGTTGCAGCTTGGAAGAGAGCATTTTGTGCTGCACATATGCTGTGGGGAATTGCACTTGTGCTGGCCAGGGTGTTCAGGCCTAAGAGAACATAACTCATTACAATTTGAAGTCACTGTAAATAAGTAACAGGCCTCTCTGCATGTGTGATTTTTTTCTTTGCAGTCATGAGAGCCTTCATGCCCTGCCAAATCCCTGCATACATTTAAGCTCTCTCCTTCTCGAGCACAGTAACTGCAACTTTCTGCACATGAATGACTACCCATGCAAGAATGCTCATCACGATGGCCTTTCTCGAGCACACATCTCCAAAAGCACTCTGAACATTTGCATCCACAAACAGAGAGACCTTGTTTTACTTTTCCAAGAGAGACATTGGCCTCTAGCTGCAACATTTGCACCTCATCATTATCATGAAAATCTATGGTGTTTGAACTTATCCACTGTTGAACTCTGTCATGCCTTCTCTTTGCCAGTGCCTCAAGGAAATTCTCAAACATAGAATGCCACACTTCAAGGTCGCTACCTTTCCTAGCTAAAACCATCTCTAGTCTTGACCTGATTTGAGATAAAACATCTCTTACAGTTACAGAAATTGAATCGTTGCTAGGTGTGAGATACAATCCCGTATCTTTAATGTTGCAGGACAAATCGCCGACAACAACAGGCAAATCTGGAACTTCTTCCTGTGTGTCAAAATTAACAAACACCTGCAATTCTTCATTCGCATTTGCAGAAAGACACCCCATATGGACAGCAGACATAAGATTTCTCCTTAGAATATCAACTATGACAGCAACACGCTTACTGTCAATGGAAGTCCAGTCTTTAGCAGCAATTTGGGCTATGATAAGCTTGAGATCCCTCAAAAAAGTGGATCCATTATCATAGCAAGAATCAATTCTATTCTCTACTGTTTCTGCTAGCTCGCTCAAGCTCTCTCTATAGTAATCAGATCGATTATAAGGAGCCATAGCAGCAATCTCGACCTTTCCGTCATACATTTTTAAAATAAAGTTGTCTTGAGATTTGCTGCATATCTGCGAGATTTTCTCATGAAATTCTTGCATAAGGTCTTCTACATCGGATGTATCCACATCCTTGATGGCAATGTAGAATAAACCTTTAAACAATTTTTTGTCCTGCTTGAGTAGATTGATCCCACTCTGGAACCGGCTGAAAGCAGATTCTGTGTCCTTATCTAAGTGAAAATCCTGTTATATACCGAGAAGAAAGAAAGTGAAAATTATGTTTTATTTTACATGAAGTGGATTCCCTCTCCCCTCAACTCGTTGCACCGGTCCAAAGAAACAAGGATTTAAAACAAACCAGTAAAGAACTTTGAAGTCGGGAATTACATACCTTTTTGTTGAATATTGTTAGGTTGCTGACAGCAGCGTTGAGAACAGAGAGAAGCATGTCCTCTTGTTCACTTCTTTCAAAACTGCCAAGTCCCTCAAAGTCTAAGAGCACATACAAGTAACTGCCGTCCCCTTGGCCATCTCCATCTTCGCCTGTTGTGACAGTCATCCACACACCGTCGGTGCATCTGCCCCCTGCAACATCTAGTAGAGACCCTGACAAATGGTTCAACAAATACGACTTTCCGCTGCTCTGCTTTCCCATTGACGATATAACCTTTATTTTACCTTTCCAACTGTTGAGAACAGTATCATAGAACCCAAAGCGTATAGAATTAGCAAGTGATACGCTGTCCACGTAGCTAATATCATGGGGTATTTTCAGTCCATCCTTGAGAGCTACCATGGCATTGTTTTCTGCACGAGCTATCTGAATGGGAACGAGGCATAGAAGCTTGCCAACCCACATTCCCATTTTCACATGTGGTTGTTCCTCTGCTGCAACTGAAATGGGACAATTCTCTAGTTTTTCGACTTGAAAGTGAATCTTGATATTTGAAAAATCTTTATCTTTAGCAGCCTTCAGTTGTCTAATAAGTGCTTCTAAATACTTGACACACGCCCCTCCAATGGAGGGATCTGATCTACTGCTTTCTAGTACCACTCTGAATGTGATGCATTTCTTATAATCTGGAAACAACGCAGGAGATGTTGCAAACTTGTCAAAAATGTGGTATATGTATCCCAAATAGGGACACGACCCAACAATTTCTGTTTCTTCCCTTTCCACTTCAGGAGCTTTATTCTGACTGACTTCTTGTAACTGCACAACTTCCTTAGCTAAAGCAGTTTTCAGCACATGGGAACTAATAAAACCAGGAACATCTACAGGGCTATATACTAAAAGTTGAGTTTGTGATCCAAAGCTAGAAATTTTCGCCCCAATTTGCTCCAAATCAGGTATCCTGCCTGCTTGTGCATCCAAAGGGATTGTTTTCAAGTGCCTCATAGTATCACCCAAAACATAAATTTCTAGCACAACCCGACGGCTTGCATGTCTTTTTCCCGCAACATCATCACCTGAACATTGCAATTGCCTGAAGACGATGAAGAAAAAACCATCTACAGAAACACATGCATTCAAAGGAATCTGCTGCAAAGGAAGAGAAATATGCTTCGCCTTCATCATTGGCTTCTCACGGATTTCTGCCACCCTCACTCTGTTTGTGTCATCGACCAAGAGCAGCTCCATCTTTCCCGGAATTAAATGCATCCATGTAATGATCTTGTTCCCTTTATATGATTCAAGATTAATATCAACACCAGTCCAAATGACCTTTCGAAATGATTCATCAAACTTATATATTGCAATCTTGCTCTTGTCTTTTTCATACAGAGCCATAGAACGGGTAGATTCGTCTACAGCCAACAAATCGAATCCCCTCCTAACTGTATGAATAGGATACATGTTGTTTATGTTGAAACCAAGCTTGGGACAACGGAACAGATGCAGGCAAGAATCTTTGAAGTTGTGAATGAAAACCAGCAATTCTCCCGACCTGAGGACAACTACTTTAAATAACCTTTCGTGTTCAGGGTTGATAGATACTAGTTCAACCGACTCCCCACATGTTGGCACAATTGGACCTCCAGAATTGCTATTTAACTCATTGATGTCCTTTCTCATTGGAGTTAGCTCACATACTTTACATAAAATGGCAAACTGATGCTCCTCCACAATTGAAACCTTAATAATCAGCTCAACCGGCTCAGTATAAGACCACCGGGTCCCCCGTGTTGATTGGCGTTTAACGGCAACGTTTTCAATGTGCCTGGTCACTAAACTGTCTGTTTTATTCTCCAAAGACATCTTCCTCTTCCATTCCTTAACAAATCTATCCTCGGCTTCTTTGAATTGCTTCTCCTTTTCCCGTACTAATCTATCCTTGGCTTGTTTGAATCTCTTATCCTCTTCCTGTACAAATCTATCCTGTGCATGTCTTAACCGTTTCTCCTTCTGGTTCTCCTTCTTTCCCGGAATAAAATTCTTCATGCCCCAAAAGTTTCCAAATGATTTCTGTTCTTGGTCCTTAGAATCTTGACGACACAAAAGAACACTTGACAAGTCGTCCTTTATGTTTTGCAGAAATTTGTGTTCTTGCTCCTCATAAACTTGACAACACACGATTTTGAGAGTCTCATGAGATAAGAGGGCCTCACGATCGATTGTGGATTGACTAGTTGGATGCGTATTGTGGAACTCTTCAAACAGAGATTGAATCTCGGGTGAAAGGCTTTGTATGTTGTGAGTTTTCAAATGTTTTTCCATAAACGTAAGGCCTATATGCTGGTCCCGGCTCAACAAGAAGGCAGTGAAAGCGATATTTCTTTCAAGGCTTTTTAATTCAATGGGAACCGTGTTTTCTACCCAACTACGGATTGCAGAAAGAGAGGCAGTGTTATTAACAACTTCAACCATCCCTTCCAATTCCATTTTCCCACGATCACCCATTTTGGCACTAGGAAACAGTACAATTTTAATTTTCTCACCTGAAAGGGGAAAGTCGTTAGTTGCTTTGGCAGGCCGTAGAATCTTTGCCTTTGCATTGATGTTTATGGAACAGGAGCACTGGCTGGAGCACTTGACATCTACTTCTTGTTCATAACGGACAAATGGCGGTGTTTTGTTTCCTTGGCCCCTGCTTTGAACGGTCATCATATAAGTCTCGCGATCACTACAAACAAACTTGATGTCTGATCCAAACAATACCACCCTCTGTCCTCCATCATCCTCTGTTAAAATCGTTGAAAGTTCTCGACGCAGTTGCTCAAACCTATCGGCATCTTGATCTTTTGTATCACTTGTTTCGCCGCCTACAAAAAGCACAACGTGACTGCAGAACTCTGGAAGAACTTTGAGAAAGCATCTCTTAAACTCCTCTGCTTTTGCAGACTTTATGGCTGATTCACTCACCTTGAAAAAATCTTTCAACTTACAGTAGTCAGCATATTCCTGCGGATGAGAATATTCAAGCAGGTTGATGATATCTGGGTGGCTGAGTCTGGAATAATCAATGTTGGACTCCAACGACCACCTTTTAAGCGTTTTGCCCAACTCATAATCTTTCATAGGCACGTTTTCTGTTTTGGTAGATGTTTTTGGAGCTCTGTCCTCAGTTGTCAGGAAACAACAGTGATGATACCCTTCGCAGAATACCACTCTAGTATTATAATTACTTGGACTAGGGGCTAATGAAGATTTCTTATTCCTCGCTGCTTCATCAATTCTTAAATTAAAGCCCGGCAAGAGCTCCAAATCATTCTCGGAGTTCTTCACGCTACTTACCCGAATTCTTCGGGTACGCTTAGCTTTTGAGCTCGCATTTGTAGCAGAGGCAGCCAGAGCTTCAAAAGGATACTTCCCTTCCACACAAATATATACACTACCACAAAGCTCTACCAGATATCTAATAAAATTACAAGACGCGTCTTTTCTAGAGGCCTCCTTGAAATGCTCACCTTCATGCCAGTAGAATACAACAACAATAGCAGCATTTTCAGTAACGCTCACGTAGATCCCTGGTTCAAATAAGCTACCCTCCATTTTAGTAAGAACGGATTCGTCCACCAGACTTTCCTGTCTGAAAATGCGTATCATCATCTTCTTGTCTCCATAAAACCCGACCGTCGGCAAGCATAGCTGATTTAATGCGTCGAAGTTGATGCGGACCCGCGGTAGGTTGCCTAAGTAAGCGGAGGCCGAAGAGGGCACGAGTTTATTACAGAGACTCAAAATTTCATCGTCGGGGAGCTGCACCTTTTCCACAAAACTGTAGTCTTGCTTGTCAGGGACGATACGCATCACCCTAAACAGGTTGGGAGAAATAGCCTCAGCAACTGCACTTGCATTCATACATTCACATTCACCTTGCACAATGTCAGGAGACTTACACATAGCGAACGTCTCTCCCTCTCCCTCTCCCTCTCCCATCCCCTCTGCTTCTCCCTCTCCCTCTCCCATCCCCTCTCCCTCTGCTTCTCCCTCTCCCTCTCCCTCTCCCATCCCCTCTCCAATAGACATAGAGGATTCAGACACAGGAAATATCCCTCCCTCTCCATCTCCCTCTCCAATAGACACAGGCGATTCAGACATAGGGAAAATCTCTCCCTCTCCCTCTCCCTCTCCACTAGACAGAGGTAAAGATGGTTTCTTGTTAATGGCATTGGCAATTTCTATGTCTGTATCCATTGAGGATGAACTGGGATTCGACATGATATGCAACAGGTAGATTAAAAGGAGATTACACAGATGCAGACACAACACAATTAGTACCTGGAGATAATTCAAAGGGATTGCTTGGATCTAGTATTAACAGACGGTTGTCAACAGAACTTCTTCACATTAACTCGATACAAGTCCCCATAAAAAAAATCTCGTAATCCTCGTCGAAATATTCTTTCCTTAAGGCAGAAGTAAACCAAAGTAAAAGAGGGGCAAGGACAGGCCACGGGCCCGGGTGGAGTGGTAGAGTGGTAGAGCTGGTACTTTTATTTCTTTCTTCTATTCATTCCATATTGATTTTTTATTATGATTTTTCTTCTTCACCAAACCTATCTTTCTTCAATTTTTTCCACTTTCTTTTTTATTTATATTATTTACTTCCCTAAATGTTTATGCTTATCTTTCTATCTATTTTTTATAGCTTTTTTTCTAAATATCTTTTATTTATTTTTCTTTTATATTATCTGCTTTTTTATAAAAAAACTGATTTCTATCTCCAAAAAAATTTATAAATATTTTATCCCATATACTTTCTTCCTTTTATTTTATATGTTTTTCTTTTCTTTTTTTTCATCATTGATGTATTATTTTTGAAAATCTTATTTTTTATTTATCATTTCCATTAAAATTAAAAAAATGATGAAAATAACCCCCGCAAGTCTCTTTTTTAAAACAAAATTTATCCATACATAATTAACCCATAGACATAATTGACCCCTTAAATATAATATGTTTTAATTTTTTTCTCTTAAAATTCTAATAATAAATGGAGGGCATTTAAATATAACTCAATTATAAATGCCTATCTTCTATTTATTCTTTTTTAACATAGGAAATACTTAACATGGCCCCACATACATAGAATGTGGTCCAATATTTATTTTTCTTCTTTAAAATAGGAAATGTTTAAAATAGCTCAACTAAGTGTGTAATCCCATGCAAAAAATAATTTCACTAAGTACAATTTTTTTATTTTTTTCAAAGAGTAATTAGTTTAAAATAGAATTTTTTAATTATAAATAAAGAGGAGGGACTGAAATTAAGTAGTCTCCTTCTTTTGACTTTTGGTGACATAACCATGTGGTTTTTTGTTGGGCTTTAGTTCTTTTCGTTTCTCTTCCTTTGATCGTGGAGCCTTTCCTCCTTACACAGACAACTCCCTCTTTATCAATTACATTTTTACTTTCACCGCTCCCCAATTCCCATGTTCGCATTATGTTTCCCCCCTTTTACGACCCAGTAAACTCAAATTCGATGTTGGCACCACTGTGAAGAAGAAAGGTAGAAGATCTAAGGTGGAAAAGATGCGGCTAGACACAAAAGATATGGTGTGAAATGGCTTGCAGTGGACAATGAAAGATCTTCTTATTAAGCGAGAAAGAAAACATGCCTTTCACTATGGATGAGGATTGAGTCTTTCCTATTTGGTTTTCCTCTAACTAGCTTATGCTCTATTGTGACTTCGCTGAAAATTTGTAGAATCGACTCTGCTTTAAGAGTAATTGTTGTCTTTTGGATAAATGATGTCTTTTGTTGTTATTCATCCCCCTTAGTACGATATCATGTTTATCATGGTTCTTGTATGTGTCCTTATCTTGTTGGTACTTTAGTTTGTTGTGGGAAATGGCCCCCAGGGTTTTCCCTAGTATTGGTTCATAGTTCTGACCAAAAGCATTGTACCCTATCAAAAAATATATCTAAAGTTTATTTTTATTTTTCATTATTTTTTTAAAATTTTGCATTAAATTTTTATCTCCAATTTTACTCTAAATTAAAAATTAGATAATAATAATAACACACACACACACACACATGAAATTGATAATATTTTGAAGGATATTATATTTAATACATTGAAAAAAATAATGAACTTTTACTATTGTATAAGGATCGAAAGCACATCTCTTGAGATATTTTATTATCTCATTAATATGTTGTGCATGAAGACACAACTCTAAGTGACATTAGAGAAATAACAAAAGACATGCATATGTAAAGAAAAGGGTAAGCTTTGAAGCTCTATGTTGATGAATTCATAGAGCATTTTTATCGTGTTCACGCACATGGGATTCAAACAAAAGCTAGGGTGCATTGATGACATGGAAATATTTGATAATATTTAAACCAATCACAGATACATGAAATAAAAATGTAAGGTGCATTGATGACATGGACAAATTTGATAATATTTAAACCAATCACAAATACATGGAAATATGTAAAGAAATTAAAAATACGTAGAATATTTGATAATACATAAATAATAATTAATAATATATGCATTGTTATAGTAGAAGGGTATTCATACATGAGCCTCAAGATCAACCTAGGCAACAATAAGACTCATTGGATAGTAGTATAATCAACATTTTAGAATTCTCAACATGTTTTTCAACCTCATGTACACAAACTAAGAGAAGATCACAAGAAAATATGCCATGGTACCAATTAAATTTCATGTTAATGTATTACTACCTTATTACATGATTGAAGGATTGAAGTACAAGCTTATGTTGAGTGCAGGTAGATGCAACCAACTCTATGTAGCACAAGTGGAGAATCCTAAAGTTAGTGTATGTACGATGTAGAGTCATTCCAACCATAAAATAGAGAAATAAGATGTTAAATTTGATGGTCGTAATACTATATTCAATTTTTTTAATAGTAAAGACAATATAACATGCAATGTGAAACTTTGAGTGGACCCTCATAATATCTATATGATTATAACTATTTTAATTAATGTTTCCTTAAATTATCATGAACATGATGCAGATTCATTCCAACCATCAAATAAATAAAAAAAATGTTAAATTTGATGGTCGTAATACTATATTCAAATTTTTTAATAGTAAAGTCAATATAAAATACAATGTGAAACTTTGAGTGGGCCCTCGTAATTTTATATGATTATAACCATTTTAATTAATGTTTCCTTAAATTATCATGAACACTTTTAACATTTATAAGTCAACTTGAATACATAACTGTCATTTAAAAAAAGACAAGACCCTCTAAAACATTAAATGATTATACTATAGATATTTTAGTTTTTGATGTTTCTCTTATTAGTCCCGAAGGGATCTATTGCATCCATTTATAATTAGCTAGCCATTATTTCCTTCTGTGTCAACCAATCAGAATTTATCATTTTATCTCCTCAAAATTATGTGAACTTTAAACCTAAATAAATTGTAAGATCTTTAACTGTTCATATATCTGTAATGTTTTGGTTGGCTAATAAAAATGCATGTTATTTCTACCTTGGTGAAAATCAAGAATGCTTTGTACAGATGTAGGCAAGGAATATTTGGAAATGTCAGCCAATGATGGCGATAGTCCCATCTGTAGCTATTGAGCTAATAGAAGGTGTTTAGCTGTTACTCATTTACAATCCCTAGTCGTGTATGGCTCTGCTATGGCACCAATATGCAAAGATAGGTGCTTAGTTTGTATAGAGGGTTTCTAAAAACAACGAGATCTAAGGACCCTGAATAGTGTCATAAAATCCAACACATAGTTTCCACATAATTTAGAACAAATACAACCTCTATAGATAAAAAATATTTCAATTACTTTGAGTATCTACTTCATCAAGGCCACAGGCAGCTCGAGCTCTTAAAATGTTCAGCCATCATAGGCTTGTCAATTGTCAAGATCAGATGATCTTTATATTTTTTAATGTAAGTTTAATTCATTTCATTGAATTTTTTACATTTAAAATGTTGGGTTTGTGATTGGATTGTAACATATGATGTTTTACTTGCATTTGCAAAGGGCAAAAAATTTTGAGTTTGTAGGATCCCATGTGGATCTGTTTAATTTTCCAAATTGGAGAGGATTTAGGGTTTTTAGGGTTTAGGATTTGTAGGAGGCCAATTGGGCCTTGTGTCAAGAAATTGTAGACTTAGGGTTTTTTAATGAGACTTGACTTCAGTTTGATTCAGTTCTAGGGAGAGGAGAGAGCAAAATTCCATTAAATTTTATTTTTTAATCACCAAATCTATATTACTAGATATATTTGTAACTGTAGTATATCCTATGTACTATGATGGAAGACATGACGAGGGTCAGTGGTTAAATAGTTTGTATATTTCATTGTTAATCTGTGGACAATTAATGGGAATATGTTATTTTATTCTTCGATTCTTAAAAAAACTTAATTATATTATATATAGATTGTTCTTAAATATTTATTCTAAATTACTGTTGGGGGATCAATCCAACAATAGATTACAACTATGACAGCAATAAATGCAAAAATAAACCAGATTGACAAGTAATTATAATGATAATATCAAGAACAAGATATACAAGAAAACACCCTGAAAACTTGTATTAACAAAACTCTTTACAAAGGAATACAATTGAAGAAAGCTTCTTTCTTCCACACCTCTCCTAGATGTATAGATCTCTCAATAGATCTCAATTCCTCAAGAGCTCTCTCTCAAGAACAATCAACTCCAACAAGCCTGGATTGATTCAATTCTGTACTGTTCTTCACACACAATGAATTCCAATAATTCACTACAAAATTACTTACTTACTTACTAAGCTAAGAAGATCTAATTCTACATATAGAATTAGGAGACTTGAGCATGTACAACCAACAAGCAGTTAAGCCTCTTGAACAAGGGCTCCAAAAATAGTAATGCTAACAATAGAGACGCGTGCTTGAGTTCACAACTCAAACTTATCATGCAAACACTCGCTTCTGTCCATGGAAATAGCTTTCTGGACACGCAGGTAACCGATGTCGGTTCCTGCTGCTTGTCTGTGACCGCCGTCGGCCGACCATTCTGCCGACGTCGGCGTCTCTCCAACTGCCTTTGACCGACGTCGGTCGCTCCTGACCGACGCCGGCGTCTGTGTAGACCCGAACCTGATTTGTACGCTCCTTGGTGAAGCTTTTAGCTCCACACCCTAACAATCTCCCACTTGGAGATAAACCAGCTGCACCAGTACCTGTACAGCAACATCTTCTAGCTCCTCCATCTTCAACTCAATCATGAAGACCAATAGAAGTTGAATGAAAGTTCAACTTCTCCTTAGTAACCAGCTTTGTTAGCATATCAGCAAGATTCCTATCTGTATGGATTTTCTCCAGCTTCAACTCACCATCTTCCAATACCTGTCGTATGAAGTGATACCTTAGCTGTATGTGCTTGGTTCTTGAGTGAAAAGCTGAGTTCTTAGCCAAATGGATTGCACTCTGACTATCACTATACAATCTGCAACTTCCATGCTCCCTTCCAAGCTCTTCCGTGAACCGTGTCATCCATATCATCTCCTTGCTAGCTTCTGTAGCTGCAATATACTCTGCTTCTATAGTTGATAAGGCTACAACCTTCTGCAACTTAGATATCCAACTAACCGCTGTTCCACCTACAGTAAAAACATAACCTGTGGTGCTTCTCCTGCCATCCAAATCCCCTGCCATATCTGAATCTACATAGCCATGTAGAGAAGTATCTGAACCTCCATAGCACAAGTGTCTACCGCTGGTTCCTCTCAGATATCTAAGAATCCATTGAATTGCTTTCCAATGTTCCTTACCTGGATTGGCCATATACTTACTTACTACTCCCACTGCTTGGGCAATATCCGGTCTAGTACATACCATTGCATACATCAAACTTCCTACCGCGGAAGAATATGGAACCTTACTCATGTACTCTACCTCTTCATATGAATTGGGACATTGTTCTTTACTTAACTTGAAATGTCCAGCCAAAGGTGTGCTTACCGGTTTAGCATCCTGCATATTGAACCGTTTCAACACCTTGTCTACATAATCTTCTTGAGACAATATCAACCTGTGATTTTTCCTGTCTCTCCTAATGCTCATGCCAAGGATTTTCTTTGCTGCTCCCAAATCCTTCATAGCAAACGTTTGAGCTAATTTTACCTTAAGCTCTGAGATATCCTGCATGTGAGACCCTGCAACCAGCATGTCATCTACATACAACAATAGAATAATATATCTACCGTTATCAAATCTCTTGAAATACACACAATGGTCTGATTGACACCTACTGTAGCCGTGCTCAGTCATAAACCTGTCAAATTTTAAGTACCATTGTCTAGGAGCTTGCTTGAGGCCATACAAGCTTTTCTTCAACCTGCACACAAATTTCTCCTTACCCTTGACCTCGAATCCTTCTGGCTATTCCATATAAATTTCCTCATCCAAATCTCCATGAAGAAACGCTGTCTTAACATCTAGCTGCTCAAGATGCAAATCCTCAAAAGCAACCAAAGACAATACAACCCTTATTGAAGTCATTTTAACAACTGGAGAAAAAATCTCACCAAAGTCAATACCTGGCTTTTGTGCGAATCCTTTTACCACTAATCTGGCCTTGTATCTCATCTGTCCATTCTCGCCTTCCTTTAACCTGTAGGTCCATCTGTTCTTAAGTGTTCTCTTACCAGCTGGCAATTCAACCAAATCCCATGTTTGGTTCTCTCTTAAGGACTCCAACTCCTCAACCATGCCACGCTCCCACTCACTCTTGGACTCCACCTGTATTGCTTCTTCAAAACTCTCTGGTTCTCCACCATCAGTTAGCAATAAATAATATAAAGAAGGAGAATATCTAATTGGAGGCTTACTCACCCTTTCTGACCTCCTGATGGGTGTCTTGGACTCGTTCTCAACACGCTGTCCATCCAAATTTTCTGACAGTGACCGATCTCAGCCATCTGTAGACCTGTTACTGGCCGACGTCGGTTCTGCCTGACCGACCTCGGTACCTGTACAGCCGACATCGGTCTCTGTATTGCCGACGCCAGTTTCTGTCCTGCCGACGCCGGTTCCTAACCTGCCGACATCAGTCTCTGTGTTTTCCTATAAGTGATTATTTCTTTTTCCCGCGAGCTCACCTTGGACTTTCACCTCATCCAATTCACCATTGCTCTGCTCAGGCTGATTCAACTTCCTTAGCTGATCACAATACATCACTCTTTCGTTGAAAACAACATCACGGCTCCTGATTACCTTGTTAGTTTCTAGATTCCACAATCTGTAACCAAAATCATCTGAGCCATAGCCAATAAACGTGCATCTCATAGACTTAGCATCAAGCTTCTTTCTATTTTCCTTATCTATATGCACAAAGGCTTCACAACCAAAAACTTTGAGATATGAGAGATCAACCTTTTTACCTGTCCATGCCTCTTCTGGAATACCACCATCCAGAGCTGTAGAGGGTCCTCTGTTAATCAGGTACACTGCAGTGTCAACAGCTTGTGCCCAGAACTGTAAGGGCAAACCGGCATGCAATCTCATACATCTTGCACGCTCCATTATTGTCCTGTTCATCCTTTCAGCAATACCATTCTGTTGAGGTGTCCTTGGAACCGTCCTTTGCCTACGGATTCCATGCATGTAACAATAATCTCTGAACTTATGACTGCAGAACTCACCACCGTTGTCTGATCTCAGGCACTTTAATCTTTTACCTGTTTCATTCTCAACCATAGCTTTCCAAACTTTAAAAGTATTAAATACATCAGATTTTCTTCTAATACAGTAGATCCATACCTTCCTTGTGGCATCATCTATGAATGATACATAGTACTGTGATCCTCCAATGGAAGCAACCTGAGCCGGTCCCCACACGTCTGTGTGAACAAGCTCCAACTTGTGCCTCTTCTTAGTAGACCCAGTTTTGAGAAAACTAACCCTTTTTTGTTTTCCAAATACACAGTGCTCACAAAACTCTAGATCTATGCCTTTTAAATTTGAAAGCATACCTTTAGACTTAAGAATAGACATCCCCTTCTCACTCATGTGGCCAAGCCTTGAGTGCCACAATTTAGCGTCCACATCTGAAGTAGATAAAACTGAAGGAGATTTGTTAGTAACACAATTACACAAATAGAGAGTACCTTCTCTCTTACCTCTGGCCATAACAAGTGCACCCTTGGTTACCTTCCAAGATTCTGCTGTGAGAGTTACTGTACAACCCTCATCACCTAGCTTACCTGCAGAAATCAAATTTCTCTTCAAACTAGGAACATGCATCACATCTCTCAACACCCATGTGTTGTTATTCTGCATCTTCAGCTGCACTTTGCCTTTGCCAATTATTTTACAGGGCTCATCATCCCTTAAGTGCACTATTCCAAAATCTCCTTGGATATAGTCACTGAAATATTCCCTGTTAGGAGTAGCATGAAAAGATGCACTAGAATCTAATACCCAAGATTCTATATTATTATGCAGAGAGAAAATAAAAGCATCCTGTGCAATACCTGCAATCTTGGCTTCTTCCTTTCCTTCGTGCTGGTTGTCCTCCTTAGGCTTTGACCAACAATCTCTGCTTATGTGCCCCATCTTTCCACAAGTCCAGCATTGTGGCTTCCTGCCATTTCTGGATTTAGATCTGCCTTTCCCCTTTGACTTGGATCTTGCTCTGCCTTTCTTGCTCTTCTCTTTTTGCCTTCCCCTGCTCTCAAAACTTAAAGCGTTCCCAGATGCCTCTTCTGTGCTTTTCCTGCGTATTTCCTCATTCAAGATAACACTAACAACATCCTCTACTTTCAAAATATTTGATGCAGATGCAGTATTACTTACTGCCATTACTAAGCCATGCCAACTTTCAGGCAAAGAACATAATATCAAAAGAGCCTTTATCTCATCATCAAACACTATATTCACTGAACTTAATTGATTCACAATACCATTGAAATCATTCAGATGAGTAGACACAGATCCACCTTCATTCATATGCAAATTAAATAACTGCTTCATTAAATATACCTTATTTGAAGCTGAGGGTTTTTCATACAGATTAGCTAACGTAGTCATCAACTCTACCGTAGACTTTGCCTGTGATAAATTGGATATCACAGTGGATGCTAGACTCAGTCTTATAGATCCCAGAGCCTTTCTGTCAAGAACTTCCCATTCTTCATCCTCCATGTCTTTGGGCTTCTTTGCAATACCTCCTAACGGTAAGTAGAGATCTTTCTGATACAGATAATCCTCTATCTGCATTCTCCAGTGTTGGTAATTTTTGCCATTGAACTTTTCCATTCTCAATTTACTTTCATCTGCCATTGCTTCTCCCACTCAAACAGAAATCTCTGTAAGAACCTGTAATCAATACACACTACACAGATCTGAACCACCTGTTAGTGAACCTGAGCTCTGATACCACTTGTTGGGGGATCAATCCAACAATAGATTACAACTATGACAGCAATAAATGCGGAAATAAACTAGATTGACAAGTAATTAGAATGATAATATCAAGAACAAGAGATACAAGAAAACACCCTGAAAACTTGTATTAACAAAACTCTTTACAAAGGAATACAATTGAAGAAAGCTTCTTTCTTCCACACCTCTCCTAGATGTATAGATCTCTCAATAGATCTCAATTCCTCAAGAGCTCTCTCTCAAGAACAATCAACTCCAACAAGCCTGGATTGATTCAATTCTGTACTGTTCTTCACACACAATGAATTCCAATAATTCACTACAAAATTACTTACTTACTTACTAAGCTAAGAAGATCTAATTCTACATATAGAATTAGGAGACTTGAGCATGTACAACCAACAAGCAGTTAAGCCTCTTGAACAAGGGCTCCAAAAATAGTAATGCTAACAATAGAGACGCGTGCTTGAGTTCACAACTCAAACTTATCATGCAAACACTCGCTTCTGTCCACAGAAATAGCTTTCTGGACACGCAGGTAACCGATGTCGGTTCCTGCTGCTTGTCTGTGACCACCGTCGGCCGACCATTCTGCCGACGTCGGCGTCTCTCCAACTGCCTTTGACTGACGTCGGTCGCTCCTGACCGATGTCGGCGTCTGTGTAGACCCGAACCTGATTTGTACGCTCCTTGGTGAAGCTTTTAGCTCCACACCCTAACAATTACTCACTTTTAAATTTGTTTTTTAATTCTCATAGATGAAAAAAATGGCATTCGCATTGCCCCCCAGGTTTTTTTGCCCATCTTATTGTCCTCTACAACACTGTGTGAAGGAAATTTTATGAAAAAATGGTAAATGCATTTAGATAATTATGTTAATTGTGTATAACACCACAAATTCTTACAGCGACCTCAATTACTTGTAAATACTAAAATTGTGAGTCAAATTACATTTTTAAAGAAACAACATACTGATATTTCATTGAATATGAATAAATCAAAATTTGCACTGCTGTGTGACAAATGCACCCACCACCTATGACTTTTGTACCTTATGGGATTGAAAAGATAGTAAATTATATGAAGACACGTTATTTGAATCCACTTATATTTATATCATAAAATGGTAATATTAAGGAATACAGTTAATTTTTTTAAAATTAAATAAAAGAAGGAACTGCACCATAATGTACCATAGATGCATAAGCTTGGGGAAGCACTTCACAAAGGTGAGTCAATGAAAGTAGTAAGAAGCATTATATCAAGATTTATCTCATGGTTCATTAAAACCACTAGCACTTACCAGACCCAGACCCATTGGATTGAATTACTCCAAAATACATCAGCCAAGGACAACCAAGCATAAAATCCACTAGTAAATTAGGCATTTACATAGTTCTACAGGTAATGTTCTATGATCTATGCCCCCTTTGATTTTTAGTTTGAAGCTACTACTAATTTGATTTGATTTTATATATTTTAGAAATATTGGAGATTAATGTCCGAAACTAACAATGAATTAATCACTACAAACACTAAGTTGGGTTTCGAGATTATAGAAACTGAAGCAGTTTTGTTTGAATTCCTTTGAATTAAGAGTCTTAATATGCAAAGTTAATAACAAGGAAAATTTGAAAATTCAGGCATTTATTTTCACCACTAGAAGAATTAATATTACAGATTTTAGTCTTGTGCTACTATAAGTCGTAGTCATGATCATTTTAAGTTCATGACTGATTTCAATGTGCTAGTTTACAAAAATATTTCATGTAACTAGGATAAATCAACACTAAAATAACATGCTATAATAGTATGATCAAGTTCATGTGACCTTAGAACCTGAGGCAAATAGTCATTTGCTTCTTCAACTAAGTTAGTAAGGAACAAAGTGAGTGCAAACTTGTATCTCATAAGTCCACTGGAAACCTGTGTTAAACTATACATGGTATTGTTTTGAATAAACATTGTGCTACAAGTGCAACACTTCTACTTTATTCATAAATGATGAGCCATGTAAGTAACTTGATCCAAATGGGCATGATTGAGGTGGTAATGTTTGTCCTCAATTGTTATTTAATAAACTACTATTGTAATTTAAAACTTTATGTTATCTAACTTAAATTGGACCTGAATATAATCCATAATTACCACCTCAATAAAAAAAACTACCTACATACTAACCATATACATTAAGTTGCAGCCCTGTAGGGACTTAGTACTTCGTGACCCTTGTTTATCATGACCACTCTTAATATTTAAAGGGCAATAATCAATAAATAACATGAGAAATTTTATGCCATGAGAAGTCAAATTTAATATTTGCTAGGGAAATGTAAAATATGAGTTTCTAGGAGGAATTTTAACTCTCGAGGCATTGGCATTACCAACATTAAATATTTTAAATAATTATTGCGTGTGTTTGAGTTTTAATCTTAGATCATTCACCATTAGTTAATGTGAACATACTAGGAGTTTACTTTGAGTGTATTTTGTATTAATGTATAATTAATGAAATTTATTATAAGACTAATTTTCTATTGAGACATTTAAAAAAAATTGAAGTATTCAAGATTTCACATGTTTTGAAGAAGGGTAGGGTCCTTTTTTTTTAATGTTTTGGAATATTTTGATAGAAGTTCCCATACTAAATTCTTGGGCACTTCTACATTGTATGAGACCAATGATACTAATTTGTTTGGTGCATCCTCATTATTCAAATTTGAGGGTTGAGATATGCCCTCCACTTCAAATGGATTTCTTTCAATGAATGGTCCACGTTCTTCCTCTTATCATTCTACTTCAATGGCATAATCTTTGGTTTTTATGCACTATCTTGCTAAATAACTGACACACTTCAGCTTTGGACTAGTTTTAAAGATCTTCAAACTATTACCATTGTATTCCTTCATGGAGTGCTTATATTTTCAATACACTTATTGTGTCCTTCCTCTTCCAAAGGGCATAAATGTTATTCAGTGCAAGTGGACCTTCTTCAGTCATCAAGTAAAGGCCCTCATCATTGACACTCTTCAATTTGAGACTAAACTTTCTTCACAGATGTCTACATTTTCATTTGAAGGAAGCATCCTTTGGGGAGGAGGGTTGTTTGGAGTCCTCATCCATTCATATAAGTTTTCATTATACATGGATACCTCATCATGATTAGTATTTGAGACCCATTTCAGAGGATTTTAGCCTCCTTTTTGTATAAACCTTCCTAAGTTGCACTTAAAGGAGGTGTTGGTGCAATATTTTATATGCACATAATTTAAGTTAAATTATGATAGTTTTATATATGAAAGTTAACTAATGCACATAGTGTAAAATGTTTTAGGCTTCAAATAGGATGAGGATTGGCCTATATGATGTCCAATCAAAATCCACCTCTTCATAGACAAATTAGATTTGCTTATTTTATGGTTAAAAATATCGTGGAACTATCTCTTTCTCAACCTATAAATATCATTTATGGCATAATACATTGATTGATTTTGGAGCAGACATCAATGCCATGACTATGGAAATCATACATAAACTTGGACTAAAACTTCACCCAATGCCTATAGTTATACAAATGGCTGATAGATCCATAGTCAAACTAGAAGGAATGATTGAAGATTTAGTCATTACTATGGATTCATGGGAATATCCAATTGATTTCATCATCCTACAAGCTAATAGTAACCTAGGAGGATATCCACTTATCTTAGAAATACCATGGTTAGCTACATTTGATGTTTTTATTGGCTATAGATTAGGAAACATGTTGATTTTAAATGGTAATGACAATAATAAATTAGTATCATACCCACCAACCAAACCTTCTTATGAAACAAAAAAACCTCCATAGGTACAAGAGGTTGATGAAAAACAAGTTTATTTGCATACTTTATGCACACTTGACCATAATATATCCCTGATAGATTAAGAAGAAGACATAATATTTTCTCATATCTTACAAAACACCTATGTATACCATGTCCTATCACAAATATTTTCCTTGAAGTTGGTCCCTTTGATGCTACAAGGGATATAAAAACCTTTCATCAACTACTACCACACCATTATAGCTACGCTCCACTATTTGGTAATTTATAATCCATGTTGTTTCTATCCAAACAAGTGGAAATCTTTCCAAGACAACCCCTCAATATCAACAAGTTAGAACATCAATAAGAAACCAAGCTAGTTTTTATGCTCCAAAAACACAAAATAGATTTTGCTTATGATTATCATGATATGATAGGAATTCATCCAAATTTATGTAACCACCATACATACATTAATGAAGAGTGTAAACCCATTCACCAACCATAATGTTGAATTTCTACTATCAAAGACATAGTCAAACTGAGTTATAAAAACTATTAGATGTAAGGTTTATTTATCCTATTTCTGATATTCAATATGTTTCACCCCTTGTTATTGTACCTAAAAGGGGGGTAAATGGCATATATGTGTGGAATAAATAGAATTAAATTTAGCTACAAGGAAATATCACTTTCCTCTCTATTTTATTGATAAAGTTCTTGACATGTTCATAGGAAAGAATTACTTCTCATTTCTTGATGGGTTTAGTGATTATAATCAAATTAGAATAGATCTTGAGGACTAAGATAAGACTATCTTTACAAGCCCTTGGGGTTCTTATGCATATGATGTACTTCCATTCAATTTATGAAATACTTCAGCCACCTTTCAAAGTCCTATCTTAAACATGTATTCTAATATATCCCATGATTTCATTTAAATCTACATGGATGACTTCACAATCTATGGGGAACCATATGATGAAGCCCTCTGAAACCTTGAGAAAATCCTTAAATGTTGTCAAGACCACTAGTTATCTATGAGTCATGAAAAATCCTATATGTTTATGACTAAAATTATTATCATAGGACACCACATCTCACATGTAGGTATTAAGGTAGATCATATAAAAATCATCATAATCAAGGACTTACCAATTCCATGAAAGTAAAAAGATGTTAGAATTTTCTTAGGACACGTTGGATATAACTATAGATTCATTAAAAATATCAACAAAATGATAACACATTTATTTGTTTTACTTTCCAAGGATGGTGATTTTATTTAGATTAATTCATGTCAAATAACATTCCAAGAACTCAAAAATATACTAATAATAAATCCAATATTAAGAGGTCCTGATTGGACATTGCCCTTTCTTATCCATACAGGTGCTTCTAATAATACACTAAGAGTTGTTCTTATTCAAAAGGAGTAGTCCTTAAGCTATGTCATATACTTCATCATCAAAAAAATTCAAGGAGTTGATCTCAATTATATGGTAATATAAAAGGAATTTCTTGTTGTAGTCTATGCTATTGGATCAACAAGTTTAGACACTACATTATTGGTTATCGAGTTTTCATCCATACTGATCATGTAACAATAAGGTATTTAATAAATAAACTTGTAGTCACTAGAAGAATAACTAGGTGGATGATTTTTTTATAAGAATTTTATATTACTATTGTAGATAGACCAGGAAAGGATAATGTAGTTTCATAATTTTTATCACGTTTTTAATTTGAAGAAACACGTCTGATAGTAGATGAGTCTTTTCTTGATGAACATCTGTTTGTAATAACCTATAAAACTCCTTAATATTTAGACATTGATAATTAATTACCTATAGGATTTATCCCACAACATTTATCTCCAAAAGAGAGGCATAATTTGGTCATAAAAAGTAGTCCATACTCATGGATCTCTAGATATTTTTTTATCACTAGACATGCTTCTGTCATGCGCCAGTGTATCCATTAAGGTGAGGTTATTGGAATCCTTAGAGCATGTCATGATGAACCTTATGGGGTTCATTTATCTTCAAATAATATCACCATCAAGATTATAATTGTAGGATACTATTGGCCTACATTACATAAGGATGCATTTGAATGTACCTACCAGTGTGATCAATGCCATGGATAAATCCACATATTCAAATGAGTTTCCACTTCAAAATCAATTATTTTTGGAACTATTTGATAAGAGGGGAATTTATTTTTTTGGACCAATAGATCTCAAATCCAAAAATAAAGAGTGCATATTGGTTTTGATAAATTATGTGACTAAATGGGTAGAGGTGAAAGCCTTAACTGTTACAAGAGATGAGAAAGTTCTAAAATTTTTGTATGAAGAAATTTTAACCCACTATGGATTACCTTGATAGATTGGTATAAACTAAGGGCCTCAATTTAAAAATTATCCCATAGCTTCCCTTTTCTAAGAATATGAAATTAGGCACAATAAATCCACCCCATACCATCCTCAATCCAGTAGATAGGTAGAAGTTACAAACATGGAATTAGAGAATATCCTCACAAAAATAGTCATTATGTACCATAAATATTGGGAGGATAATATTATTTAATCCATTTGGGCATATCAAATTACATGGAAAACCATAAATGGCCTCATCCCATATGAACTGGTCTATGAAATGAAGTGTATCCTCCCCATCAAATTTGAGCATAAAATTTTGAGGAGTACATTAAAATTTGGCTTAAATTTATCACAAAAACAAAATTAAAGAGTCATGTAGCTGAAAGCTTTAGATGAACTCTGAAGAGAGACATTACATCATAATAAAGTAGAGAAGTAGTAAAGGATAAGATGGCATGATAAGTACATCAAGACAAGACAATTTTAGGTAGGAGATTAGGCCCTAATTTTTGATTCCATGTATAATATCATAATGGAAACATGAGAAATAGATGGCTTGGGCCTTATGAAATAGAGGAAGTCTTTACAAATAGAGTTGTCAAGCATTACACCATTGATTTTGTATAATTTTGCTTACTATTTAATGGTCATAGGCTCAAATTTTACAAGAAACCTCTTTCCAAGGAGAGTGTTATAGTAGTTTTTCATTTTTTCCTTTTAATTAAATTGTCTACTAAAAAATTAAATAAATACAAGGTTTATTAAGAATACTTGGAGATGAGAAGATGGATGTGCACTGATTGAATCCAATGAATGAGGGAACTTATTTTTAGCTTAGAAGAATAACCTGCACACAAGGAGACAACTTAGACAAAATAGACTAATAGATAGATAGGTGAGGTACCTAATTAAGAACCAATCCTAGGAAGTTATGAACTTCCTTAAGTGGATGCCATCTCACTATTTTCATAATTAAGTGGATAAATAAATACTAAAATTATAAAAAATAAAGATGTGATAATAAAATGATTATGAATTAATTTTTGTTTAAGCTATCAATGTAAGCAAAGTATTCATCCCAATAAGTTGTAACAACATTCACATCTTCTTGTATAACATCTAGTTGGTCAAAAGTGGATTCAACTGAGGAAGAGTAAATAATGTCATAAAGTGATAACTCAAAGGCTATATCACTCTAGTCGATGAAAAAGGGTTGAAAGATGATGGGCGCATCAATGATATTAATGATGTCATACACAATTCTGGGTAGAGTCATCTACACATGAATTCCATGTTTAAAGAGATCGAAAATCAAATCAGATTGATCCAAGATAGAGTTTTTAGAGTTGAATGGTTTATATTTAAAATTAAATTGTAGGGATCGATGTCAATCCTACAAAATTTATGTTGATTTAAATGAATTGGTGATGATTCTATTAAAACTACACCATACTAAAAACAAAAGGATAAAAGGTGACAGAGGATAATCACAAAGGAAAATAGGGATGTCTATTGTGTTCTAAAAGTGGGATGAATAGGGAAAGATAGGAATGCAATAAGAAATGAAATAACTAAGATAAAATACTTACCTTAAACTGATTGAAGGTAGAATGTATTCCTCCCACAGGTGCAAACAATCTTTCTAAATTGTGATAGCAGATGTGGACTAGGTATAGCATAATTTTGATAGTGTGGCGCTAATGTTCACCTTAATTCTCTTGAAGAAATCCAAATAACATTTCAAGATTCAAAATTTGTGGCTAGGAGCCAAAGAATCACCTGTGTGTATATAGATCATTGCCAATTGGGAGAATCAACATTGATTATGGGAGAATCATCACCAATTTTCCATTTTAGTAGGAGTTTGGTTTCATCTGCTTTGGTTTGTTCCAACTATGGGTAATTTAGGATTATATGCATAGGTTTATTAGGAATAGTTTATATGTGGGTAGGTTGTTAGGGGATCAATATTTTATGGTTTTTAATTTGGTTTAAGTGGTTACGGAGGTAAAATGGTAATTTATAAAAACAAATTACTAAGTACTTGATGGTAAATAAGTTAGACTTTAAGATAGGGGTATTTAGGATAATATAATAATAATAAAGGCTTATGACACTAAAATAATTTGTATAAGACATATGAAATTATAGTGTCTACATTTGCCCCTTTTTATTGA
Organism: Torreya grandis; assembly: GCA_037957365.1. Lineage (NCBI taxonomy): Eukaryota > Viridiplantae > Streptophyta > Pinopsida > Cupressales > Taxaceae > Torreya > Torreya grandis. The sequence continues at coordinate 931,939 of JARHVA010001628.1, forward strand.
GTGATGTGTAGATACTAGTTGTGAGACAAAAACTAGGAGGGTTATGATGCCCCAGGTATGTGAGGAGGTATTCCCCCTCAAAATGAGAGCCAATGTAGGATAACAAGATGATGATGGGTTTGAAATGATATGGATGGTAGGATAGGAAGAGGATATAAGGGATAAAAGTGAACGTAAATGACATGGATTTTCAAATGAGTAACTATTTTACACTTACAAGGATAGGGGTATTACATATATAAATGCCCAAATGCTAAAACAAATTACCATAATTATGAAGAAGTGGGTTTAAATTAATGATACCTAGAAACAAAATGATAAAGAGGTTTAAACAAAGCATCTACTATGATAAGAGTTAGGGAAATGCCTATAGATATATTGTCATAAGGTAAAACATGCTCTTTTAGGATCCACTAAGGATTTGCTCCTAATAAAGGGTGGGACAAGATAGCCTATATGACTAGTAGGGGGTTATCATACACTAACCTAAGGTGCTATGTGTAAAATATCATAATTGTAATGGTTATAATCTGCTTAGCTTGGGTATAAGACTATCTACTATGAAACATGCAAGTAAATGCAAAACAAGGGAATGAAGTCGATCACATGGATTGACATTAATTATTTCTAGGGATATAAATAGTATATTCTAAGTGTAATTTTATTATTGTCCAAATATTTATTAGATATAATGAATTTGGATGGTTTACGTTGGATGGATGGATGGTGCCTATGGATTTGTTATCAAATATACGAGAAAAAGAGTAATTGAGGTAGACTTCAACTCCTTAGTTTGTTGGGATTATGGTAAGGTATGAAATCTTTTATGATTTATGCACTCTACAAGCCCTATCTAATTCTAATAAACACTTTGGTGATCATCAATCAACCAAGCCTAAGAATTGTGAAAATGTGGAATGATATGAAGATGGGCAGATATAGAAATGGAATTGGGATCATGTTAAGTCCTTAGGTTGGAGGCTAAGTCTTGGTGTACTAATGAAAATATGACCAACTAGGGATAACCCATGTTTAATTTTTGCACAGACTAATCAATGTGGTAAGTCTACTAAATTCTAGAAAGTTGATCGATGCAGGAACCTTTCTTGGGATATTATTTGAGTTTTGATTTTATATTATGATGGGCATGATTGATAAGTTTTGGATAAGATAATGAAGTTTATCAATGTGAGAATATTTCTTGATTTTTAATTTTGGATAGCCATCCTTCAAGGGAATGGTATATATATATATATATATATATATATATATATATATATATATATATATATATATATATATATATATATATATATATATATATATATATATATATATATATGAACAACTATCCTTCAAGGGAACAGTCTGCACATTTCTGATTTTATGAATAACTATCCTTCCAGGGAATAGTCTATGATTTTACCCATTGTTTGATTTTTTTTAAATTTTATTATCCCATATTAATGATTTAGATTAAGACAAACATGGATTGAATTTTAGTTGGCCTAAGTCATGTTCTCAAAAACAAATCTGTGACATAAGGTGATATTGTGATCCTTGGTATGGGAAATAATGATTTGGGGCTCATCTTACATATAAGTAGAGCATATCCAGTAAAAAAATACTATGAGTAGAGTCAAGGTGCTCATATTTAAGATCATGAATAAAGTTCTATCAAATAACCACATAATTCTATATTATTATAGGCTATATGTGTGGGGATTTACATATATAAGTAATAAGAATCATGAGTTGATTTGTGGATAACCAAAACTATTAATAATAAAGAAAGAGCATATACAAAGCACTGAGTGTCTCATTTCCATTTTACCTTTGAGGGATGCCAAATAGTATGCCCCAAATCCATATGATCCAAGTCAATTAGGATCAAATTTTCTTTGATTCCTCTTTTCTCATACTTATGACATGCTAATTTATGAGGAGGATTGATCTATCCCCCATACATTATATGCATACAAAGGTGAGAAGAACCTAAGGGAGGTAGCCTCTCCGAGGATATGGTGATAAGAATATTTTCAAGTAGGATGATTATATAGTTAAGGATTCAGATGGGTATCAAGTGTAGATAAACAATATTCCTCTAGTGAGAGTTACTTAAAATGATGTGGATTTGTTGGGATAGTGTGGGTTTGGACTTCATATGCATATGTGAGGCATTGATGTAATGTAGAGGCATGATCCCCCATGATGGGTGCAGTAGCCTTGGTTGGATTTTGAGTTTTAGGAGATTATATTTGTGATAATATATCTATATTTATGGTGTTTATCTATAAGAATGGTTTGCCTATTGAGGTTGGCCAATGATTTTGGATCTACTTTGATAACTCTTTTGAAGAGATAGAAGGAATGAGTTTCATTTCCTGGGCAAAGATGTGATCAAGGTAAAATTTCTCATTTAAGAGGTTATCATCCTTAAAAATATCCCAAACTATGGCTTTAAATGCATTACAATTTTCAATATTGTGGCCAAGAGTCCTATGATAGGCACACACCTTATCTTCCCTATACCAAGGAGGTTTTTTAGTGTGGGAATTGAAAGGTTTAAGGGGTGGTAAATAAATGAGGGATGATTGAAAAAATTGGTTAAGAATGGTAGTATATAACCCTCATAATGGGTTTGGTTGCAACTTATCATCTTTTTGGGGTACAAACTTTTGAGTTGATTTGGCTTTGGCATTTGTCAGCTAGATAAGCTTATCATGGGGTGTTTTCTTTGTGTCTTTAGGTGAAATATTTTGATGTTTAGAGGTGGAGGATTTGTTTGAAGGTTTTGGTGTCTGTAAGAGAAGAGAATACTTTTAGATAGGCCCTTTAGAGGGTGACTCAATGATCATGACAGACTGTTTGGCCAAAGGGTGAGGTCTTAAAATGGATGGCTTACTTTGGATTAAAGGCATTATTGATTTTCCCTTTTTAATGACATTATATGTGTTAGTGATATTGTTGTGACTTGATTTAATGTTTTTACCTTTGGATGACGATGGGAGTTCTAATCTTATTAGTGGGTGTTGGAGAGTTTTTTCTTTCAAGATACTAAGGCATTTATTTGGGTTTGCCTTTTTATCTTTTATTTTTGGAGTGGAGTTATAAATATCTTTAGAAGATTCCTCCTTTAGGGGATTTGATTAGTGGGGTTAGAATGGGTGATGGGGATGGTTTCAATAAACTCATATTGTTTTGCCTCCAAGGTATCTCTTGTAGGGAGGTATGGAATTTCAAGGGATGAGTTCAAAGAGACAATAAATTCTTGTGGTAGAAGTTAGTCTTTGATAATATTGATCATGTGAGTTATATTTTGTTGGGGATCTTCAATGTGTGTTTGTACGAAGTTTGCTGAGGAGGGATGATTAGAAAATGGTTGTCTAGATATTTCTAAGGAATTATTTGGGGGAGCATTGGGGTTGTCTAATCTAAGTTCCCCTCTATTGATAAGATTTTGGACTATAATTTTAAAGAAGTGTATCTATTAACATCATGATCTATTACATGATGGTAGCCACAAAATATATTTTCCTTAAACCAACTTGGTTTAGCATAAGATTCATCATTAGGCCCAATTGAAGGAAGCTCTATGACAGAGGCCTTAAAAATATTATCAAGCATAGAAACATAAGATTCCCTGAAACGTGTATACTTTTTAGAGGGAAATCACATGGGTGATCTTCAAGGTTATGCTTGGGAAGAGGAATGACTAGACTAGTTGGGTGTCGATGGAGGGACAACATTTAGAACTAAAATATTGGTAGTGCCCTTTAGGTTAGGGTTGTTGAATTCTTTAAGGGGTTATAATTTAGAATTTTGGTTTCACAATCTAACTTCACCTTGCTCAAGGGATTGAATTTATAGTTTTTGAGCCATAATGAAATCTTCATCAAAAGTTGTAAAGGATTGGATTTGGAGTGTAGATGAGATATTCATGGTGCACGATCTAGAAAATAATTCAATAAGTTTTAGTTGGGGAAGAAAAAAGGATAATTTATTAACAATGTTATGCCACTAGGAAATAAAGTCGGTAATAGATTTGTCTTCAAATTTTTAGATCACATAAAATTCAGTGATGGTTATTTTACTTGTGATGTTTATCAAAAAGTACTCTAGGAAAATCTAAGCTAATTGACTAAAGGAAAATAAAGAGTGTTAGGGAATATAACTATACCTATCCAAAGCTGGTCTAGCTAATGATATCAGAAAAGTTATTAAAATGAGGGCATCATTGCAAGATATGAGGTAACATGCATGTCTAAACACCCTAAGTTGTTCAGTTTCTTCCTTGTTTTGGAATTTGGTAAATTCATGTAGTTTCTACTATGTAAGATATGGTCGAATAGGGATTGTTGGATTTATAAGCTCATTATAGATTTGTTCATAAGAGGGTATACCTTTATTTCCTGAGGTGGATGCTTCTAGATGGGACATTATATCCATGAGGATGAAAAAGATGTTTAGTTGAGGATTGTGTGGGGGAAAACCAATTAAGATGTTAAGATGGGTGTAATTCTATTGAATATTTTGTTGAGGAGGTAATGACATGGCAAGCGATTGAGCTAGGTGGTAACCAATGGTCGTGGTGTTGATTGATGGAGTTGAGGTAACATAGGGATGATACTAGGAGGGTATGGGTTTATAATAGGATGGATTGAAAGATGATACATATTGATATTAAGGAGGTATTTTTTGAGAGAATTAGAGTGGAGGTATTAGATATTGAGGAATAGTGGCCACATGTGTCTGGATTGGTTGCAGTGTCATAGTTATGGAAAATACCAGGTTTTGTAAGGGGTTATTGGTGGTATATAAGACACATGTTGTGAAGTAATAGTGTTATGGGTTTGAATGGTAGTTGTGGAAGGATTGGATGTTATTAGAGGTGGTATTTTTTTCCAACATTAATGGTGGAAATAGGAGGACTCCTAGTTGCTATTGGTGGTATTGTGTTGGTGTTATTTATTGCATGAGGACTAGTTGTTGGTGGTGGTGTTTTAGGGCCCACGGTTGACTCCATAGCCATTGAGTGTCTATCAAATCCTTCTATGGGTGGGATATGTCTAAATAGATTGGATTCAAGAAGGGTATAAATAGGGATATATCTTGCTCATAATGTATGATAGGGATTAAGGGCTATTGGGTTGTTATCTAAAATGCTAACAAACCCAAGGTTTCCTTGTGGATAGAACTATGGAGGATTATCCCCGATGGGTTCATGAGATGTAGGGGGCTTGGTGAATATTCCATTGAGTAAGATGAATGCCAATAAAAATAAAAACACAAAACACAACACAAATAAGAATAATATTTGTTTGATTTATCTCACTTTAATGAAAATAATTACACACACACACACACACACACACAATACTAAACGTACTTAAAAGATTTTATTTTTTTTAAGAAACTAAATTTAGAGTGTAATAAGTAAAAAGGTTAATGAGGGTAATGAGAAATGGCAATCTAGATATGGTTTCAAGTTTATTTAAGCTCAAAATATTTATATATTAGAATTGATATGTGGCTTGGTATTGGGGCCTAACACCTCACTTCATACATTGTAGTGTAAGCGTGCTGGGGCTTTGCTAATATATACCTGATATCCAGAGTTTATACTCAATCAATATACTGAGTTGGTTCTCCCCTTGGTGGTGAAATACAAATAGGATAGTTGGGATAAAGGTTAGCTCTAGGTGATGAAATCCCAATCAATTTCCTTATGTCAATGTTTGATGAATTGATTATGTAAGTGGTTTGGTATGTGTGTGAAAAGAAGTTATTACTATGATATATTGATCTGCCTAGATTACTCTATGTGAATTATCTAAGCAAGTAAAGGATGAATGTAATTCTTTTTAAACCTTAAAAAGAAGAGTAATTTTTTTGGATTTTTTATTTTGAATGAAGACAATAATCAATGAAAAAGGAAACAAATGGATAAATTCACAATGAAACATAATAATAACAATGAAACCTTAGGGGTCCCAACGGGTGTACCAAAATGTTATAGTAGTTTTTAATTTTTTAATTTTAATTTAATTAAATATGAAAAACTAAAATAAATTTAGGGTTTATGAATAATACCTAGAGATGAGAAGATGGTTGTGCACCGCTTGAATTCAATGAATGAGGGAACTTATTTTTGGCTTGGAAGAATAACCTTCACACAAGGAGACAACTTGGACAAAATGGATTAATATATAGATAGTTAACTTGCCTATTTAGAAACTAGTCCCAATAAGTTGTGAACTTTTTCAACTGGATGTTAACTCATTATTTTCACACTTAAGTGGATAAATAAAAACTAAAATTAAAAAATGGTGAGATGGCATAGATATTTTATTAGTGGTTTTTGACCCCTAAAAACCCAATATAAGTGCCCTAAATTTTAATTTTAGTAGCGCAGTCTAAAAATAGTAAGTTTCTAAAAATAGTAATTCCTTGAATTTTGTATTGTTTTAAATCGTGAAAGTCAAACCACTTAATCTCCCTAAAGATTGGTGACCTTCCAAATCCTCCTCCTACTTTTAAAATGTGTATAAATGAAGATGTAACTTGAAATGGAAATCATACATCTCTTCCTTGAGATAAGCATATAGTTGTATTGCAATTTTGAGTAATAAAACATCTCTTCTCAGAGAATTCATTATTAATGTGCTATTTTCATGTTCTTGAAATATTTGTCAATCAAAACTTCTAAGTTTTGGATTAGTGGTATCAGAGTGGTTTGCCTTGAGAGTGTATGATCCTGAGGATGAGGTCAGGCTATAAGAAGCTTGGGTAGAAAACAATAAAGCTTCCAAACTATCCACCTATTCACTCCAAATGACTTCAAATGGAAGATGACACTGAGACATCTGATCCTTTCAAGGAAATGGTAAATGAATCCCTCCAATGGCAACAAGCATATATGATACAATAATTTACCCAAATTCTCCAACAACTCTCGATGGGAAATTCTAGATCCTCATCTATACTTCCTGGCTCCTCATCCATGGAACATCCTTTCAGTGCCCCAACACCCTTCAAGGTTCAGGTGAATTTTTATATCCCTACATTTTAAGGCAAAATCAATGCTAATGTAGTAGAAAATTAGTTGGATCAATTATCTTCCTACTTTTTTGTAAATAAATTCACTGATGGGGAAAAGATCACTTTTGCTCTTTTGAAAACATCATTGCCCATGAAAAATTGGTGAGAAGTGTACAAAAAGAGGTTTAGTACAGATGACATTGGCCTTGAGGTATAACCTACTTGGGATGATTTCATGGAAGCGGTAAAGGAAGAATACTATCTCATTGGAGCATATGATGATCTGTACATATAGTGGCAACAGATTCACCAAGGTAAGGACCAATCTATTCAAGAATACACTGACATTTTTCATTTTCTATTTGTAAGATTGGGCATCCAAGAAAGTGAGAAACATAAGACTCTCAAATATCATGGTGGACTACAATGGTACATACAAGGAGAAATAGAACTCTTCAATTTGAAAACCCTCAGTGAGGCATACAAGTTTTCAGTGAATATTGAGTAGAAACATGGAAGAAAGAATACAAAGAGTCAGCCTTCGAAATGGAAAAGTGACAAGGAAGGTCAAATATGAGGCAAAAATTAGAAGCAAAAGGAGTTTCAAGATAAGAAACCCTAGAAGGGGAAGACTAGAAAATGGTGTGATTACCACAAAATTGGAACTCACTCTAAAGAAGAATGTCAAGTTATCAAGTCATTGCTTTTTGAGTCACAATACTTGACATCTACTGCTCTCTCATACACAACCTACAATTGAAGAGGATGAAGAAGAGATTGTAGACACTGAGCCCGATACCATTATTTCTTCATCATAGACCCTTGAGGAAAGGCTAGATGACAAGAAAATATTGTGTCACTCCAAATTATGGGTAAAAGGTAAGCCTCTACATTTCATTCTTTATAGTGGGAGTCAAAAGAATTTAATCTCTACTAAAGTTGTGAATAGTCTAAATCTATCCATGAAGCCTCACCCAAATCCATAAATTATTGGATGGTTGAGCCCAAGGAGAGACCTCTGTGTCACCCATCAGTGTCTTCTTTCATATGCAATAAAACCTTTCCAAGATGAAGTCTTGTGTGATGTGGTCAATATAAATGTTTGTGATGTACTCCTTGGTCAGTCATTCATGTATGATCAACATGGCATCTATGAATCATGAACCTAAAGATTCACCCTCACTCTTGAAATGTGGTGGTATAGGGTACTAGAGGTACCACCTCTCATATCTGTCTCCCTGATTAGTGCCAAGCAATGTAAGAGATTGGTGGAGAAGATAAAACAATTCATTCTCATGGTGGTCAAACCACAGAAATCCAAGAAGGTTGATGTTGCAGTCTTGACTACATAATCAACACAATAATAGAAGAAGATGGGACAAATCATAGGAGAATATGATGACTTATTCAGGTCACCCATAGGAGTTCTACTACATTTCCAGGTAAAACATTCTATCAATTTGATCCAAGGATCACCTTTGCCTAACAGTCCTATGTATCACAGATCAATATTAGAGAATGATGAGATAAAAAGATAGATTCAGGAATTGATCCAAAAGGGTCACATCAGGCCAAGATCTTCACCCTATGGTAGTCTGATTGTCTTGGCATCAAAGAAAGATGGAACATGGAGGCTTTATATTGACTATCGATCCCTAAATAAAATCACCGTGAAGAATCATTTACCCCTCCCCAAGATTGATGACCTGCTAGACCAACTCTGTGGTGCAAATTTCTTCACCAAAATTAACCTCAAATTTGGCTATCACTAAATTCTCATCGATCCCACCAATGTCTAGAAGACTACATTCAAATCCAAGGAGGGGATCTTCAAATGGTTGGTTATGCCTTTTGGCTTAACTAACACACTTATAACCTTCATGAGAATGATGGATGACATCCTGCGACCCGTCACCAACTCATTCATGGTTGTCTACCTAGATGACATACTCATCTATAGTAGAACATGGGAGGAACATCTACAACATGTTCATAGTGTGCTTTAAACTCTTCAAAAGCATAAGTTGTATACAAATCCTGATAAATGCATATTCAATATGAAAATAATTCAATACCTAGGGTACATTGTGAATGAGGAAGGGGTCCATGTTGATCCAAAGAAGATTTTGGTTATTCAGGAATGGCCTACACTAAGGAGCCTCATAGAACTTTGTAGCTTCTTGGGTCTTACAAATTTCTATCACAGGTTTGTTCTTAGATTCTCATATGTTGCTTGGTCACTAATACAAATGACTAAAGGAGGAGATAAATCTACATTTTAGTGGGTCAAAATACAACAAAGGGAATTTGAGAATTTGAATAATAGACTTTGCTCATACCCTATTCTTGCCTTGTCAGATTTGCTTCAACCTTTTAAGTTGATGATAGATGCATCTAAATATGCCATGGGAGCTGTCAACATGCAACATGGCCATCCTATTGCATATCATACTAAAAATTTCACTAATACAGTCAGGAAATACCCAACATATGACAAGGAGCTCTATGCCATTATGTAAGCTTGCAAACAATGGAAACACTACATCTTGGGAAAGAGACGATCATCCACACTGACCACAGACCATTGGAATTCATCTAGATAAAGAGTAAACTATGAAATGAGAGGCACCAAAAGTGGGAAACATATCTTTAATAATTCCATCTGATAATCAAACACAAAAAGGGGAACTCAGATACGACTGTAGATTGTTTGAGTTGCCCACAAATTACTACACTCACAATAGTTCTTGACCTGTGTGGACATGAGATTGCCACTTAGGGTGCTCTGTATGAAGTAGATCCTACCTTTGTTGATACATATCAAGTATTTCAAGAAGGTAAACATGTTTCTAATTTATATTTGTAATATAATGTCCTCTATCATATGGGACACATCTATGTTCCAATTGTAGAGAAATAGAAGATAATATGGGAAGCACATTTTAGTAGGATAACTGGACACTTTGGTATAGAAAAGACATTGGTAGTTCTTCAAAAAAACTTCTACTGACCCCATATGTGAAAGGATGTGGAAAGGTACCTCAAATCTTTCACCCCATGTGTGATAGCGAAGACAACAAATAATAAGCAAGGATTGTACATGCCATTGTTAAAACCAACCAGGCCTTGAGAATCTATCTCAATGGATTTTCTCTCAGGTTTGCCCACTTCAAAACATGATAAGGACTGTATTTTTATTATAGTTGATCATTTTTCAAAAATGGTTATCATGATTGCTTGTAATAAAAATATATCTATTGAAGAAACTGCTCAACTATATTTTAGTCATGTATGGCTCCATTTTGGTCTCCCCAAGTCCATTGTCCAGATCGAGATAACAGGTTCCTAAGTATATTTTAGTCCACTCTATGGAAGATGATGGATACCAAGTTGATGAATTCCACAACCTTCCATCCATAGATTGATGGTTAGAAAGAAGTGGTGAACCACTTGATTAATCACATGATTCAAATGTATCACTCTAAACATCCACACATATGGGATGAGGGGCTTCTTTTCATACAACATAGATATAATTGGGCCCTGCACAGCTCGACCAAGCACAGTCTAATCCAAGTATGCTTTTAGTTCCAATCCAATGAACTAATTGATATATCCATTCCATTCTACACAATGGAATACACACCTCATGGGAGATCTGAGGTAGCAAAAGCAACAAAGTTCATTGAAAAAATGCAACACATTCAACAATAAGTTCATGACATCTTGGAGAAGATGAATTAGAAGTATAAGCAACACCATGACAAACATAAGATTGCACACCATTTTTATATGGGTGACATGGTTTGGTTTTGGCTTCAAAAGGAATGACTTGAAATCCCACACAAAAAAAATTGGCCTCTACAATATGATCCCTACACCATCACCAAAAAAGTTGGAGAAATTGCTTTTGAGTTGAATCTACCAACTTACCTTGGTCTACATCCAATATTTAACATGAAGCTCCTCAAACCTTATCATCCACCTCTATTGGACACTTCAGTCATAGTAGAATAACTAGACATTGATGATCTTGATCCATATATTTTTTCTCTAGTGGAGGAGGATCAGATTGTGGACACCTGGATGAAGACAATAAGAGGATGCTCTATTTTGCTTTATCAAGTGGTCAAAAGGGGCCAACTTAACCACTAAAGTGAGTGGCTCATAGAGAATAAAATTAAGACACAAATGCCACACTTGATGAGGAATATTGATGCAATGGGGACCATTGCTTCTCAAGGAGGGAGGAATGATCTGGGTAACAATTTAGGCAATGGTTCTACCCCAATTGATGACAGAACTTCTAGAAGCTATAACTTTTGCACCATAGCTCCAATTGACTCCTCATTTGAACCATTGGAAAGATAATAATGAGGATAATATGGTGAGATGGAATGAGCTCTAATTGGTGGGTTTTGACCTCTAAAAACCCAATGGAAGTTACTCAAATTTCAATTTTAGTAGTGTAATCTAAAAATAGTAATTCATCAAATTCTATATTGTTTTAAATCATGGAAGTCAAACCACTTAATCTCCCTCAATATTGGTGACCTTCCACATCCTCCTGCTACTTTTAAAATGTGTATAAATGAATATTTAACCCAAAATGAAAATTAGACATCTCTTCCCAGAGATAAACATATAGTTGTATTACAATTTGAGTAATAATATTGGAGTTGTTGCTAGGGTCCGAATAATGTGAATGCAATGGTCAAGTGATCACATGAGACGAAGCTGGTGCACACCACAAAGAAGCTAAAGCAAAGTTAAAACACTGAAAGAGATAATTTACAAAAGACAAATAGGAGCAAAACCCAATATTTGATTAACTTAAGATTGCCAAAGTGAAGAATACATATAGGAGAGCATGTAAGTAACACCTCCACAAAAAGTGGTCAAAACACCCAAAGAATAGACTGTAACTCCTCCATGAAAGGTGGTGAAAAGGTGCTAAGAATAGAGAAGTAACTCCCATACCCAGAATAGCCAATCAAAGGAGATACTTATGACATTCTTATGACACATCTATGACACACATCTCCACATAAGCTAGCCTATCCCACAAATGCAGGAAAACTCCATCTATGCACAAATATATAATATTCCCTAATTAAATAATAAGAAAAAATAAAAAACTACACTAACACCCCCCATAAGCACAGATTAGGTGGGCAGTATGGAAATATAAAATAGGTCCCGGCAACTAGGCTTGATGAGGTACCCATATACAAATGCAATCTCCCATAAGATAGAGAAAAGGAGAAAACCCGTAGGAAAAAACTCCCCCCCAAAAGAGAGACAAAATAAATGAAGAGGCTAGTGGCCCCCCTGAAGATGATGCTACTGCAGATGTGGACTGCACCCCAAAAAGAGCTTGTAGATGAATGAACTTGCTCTCGATGAAAGGTTTGGTGAAGATGTCTGCAACTTGCTCCGAAGACTGGCAAAATATCAAGTCAATGACCTGACTATGAATAAGCTCCCAAATGAAATGCATGTGAATCTCTATGTGCTTGGTTTGCTGCTGCTGAACTAAATTCTTGCAAATTTGAATGGCACTTTGGTTGTCATAATAAATGATGGTGGGCTGCCTGATAGGAATGCCAAACTCAAAAAGTATTCCCTGAAGCCAAATAGCCTCACTGGCTGCATTAATAGCTCCCCTATACTCTACCTCTGTGGATGATATATCAATAGCATTTTGCTTCTTGCTAGACCAACTGATAGGACCAAAACATAGAGAGAAATTGTAACCAGAAGTGGACTTGCGAGTCTGTGAATCACCAGCCTAGTTTGAATCTGTATACCCAATCAAGTCAGCCTCTATGCCAAATCTGTAATGAATCCCATATCTATGTGAACCCTGTATGTAATGTAAGATCCTCTTAGCTACTTTCCAATGCAGCTCATGAGGTTTTTGCATAAATCTGGAGATAAGTCCCACTGCATATGATATGTTAGGCCTGGTGTGAGTTAAGTAGATGAGACTGCCAACAAGTTATCAATATCGAGTGGCATCAACTAATGGTGAAGAACAGTTAGCCTCAAGCTTAACTCCTGATAGAAAAGGAGTCGGAGATGGCTTGCAATTAGCCATGTGAAACTGAGACAATAAATCAAGAGCATACTTAGGTTGTGTAAGAGAAATCCTTGAATCTGACTGTGAGATCTCGATGCCAAGGAAGTAGTGTAACAAACCCAAGTCTATCATGTCAAATCTATCCTAGAGAGATGCCTTCACTACTACAATAGCTGATGAAGAACTCCCGATGATCAAAAGGTCATCAACATATAGAACCAAAATTAGGAGCGAATCATCCTACCGCAAGAAGTAGACATTGGGGTCAGAATGACAACTAGTGAAACCCACTGTGAGAAGGAAGGAATCCATCTTGGCATACCAAGCCTGAGGGGCCTGTTTGAGGCCATAGATAGATTTCCTAAGTCTACATACTAAGGAAGAATCCTGAACAAATCTTGCCAGCTACTCCATGTAGATCTCCTCCTTTAGGTCTCCGTGAAGAAAGGCACTCTTCACATCCATTTGGTGCACATCCCAACTATGTGCTACGGTAATAGCCAAGGTGAGTCGAATATAAGTCATCTTTACAACGGGTGTAAAGGTCTCTGAGTAATCAATGCCTGCCACCTATGAGAAACCCTTGGCGACTAATGACACCTTATATTTATCAACCGACCCATCTGCTACAAACTTGGTCCAATATATCCACCTACATCAAACCATCTTCTTTCCCTTAGGAAGTGAAGTCAAGTCCCAAGTGTGATTTTTGATTAAAGAAGAATATTCTTCCTCCATAGCATTATCCCACTCAGGTACCCACGATGTCTCAAAAAGTATATGGATATGAAACTGAAGCAAAGAAGGCATGTGGATCTCTCTGATAATCCCCCTAGTGCATCTGTCATCTGTAGGATCTCCTGCCCAAGTGCCACCACTCTCAAGTGTCTGTTTGGCCCAAAGTGGCCCGAAAGTGGGCGAGTTAGGTGCTAACTCCTCATCCTCTGACTGACTAGAGGTGGATGACTCTACATCACTATCCTCACTATCTAAACTTGAAGAAGAAGATGTCTCTGGCTCAAGAACCTACTGTGGCTGATCTGAATCTAAGAAATCATCATGAGGAAGTAGATCTGATGAGAGAGAATAAGTGCCAAGTGTTGAGTCTCTAGGACTCTCCTAAAAGTGGACACTTCTCTCAATGAACAACTCATGCGTGGTCAAATATAGAAGGTGATACCCCTTAACACCATCCAGATATCTTACAAAGATGCAAGGCTTAGAATGACATTCCATAGCTTTGTGTTTCTTCTTCGGTATGCGGGCCATGGCTAGGAATCCAAAAACCCTAAGGTGCTCAACATCAAGTTTCCTTTTATGCCAAACTTTAAAGGGTGTTATCCCTTTCAAAGCTTTATGAGGAACCCTATTTTGAATGTAGCAAGCACAATTGATGGCTTCGGCCCAGTACTGTGGTACTAAGAATTTGGAGTGAATCATATAGCTACCCATCTCTTTCAATAACCTATTTTTGCATTCTACAACCCCATTTTATGAAGGACTGTAAGTGACTGTGCACTATAAATCAATCCCCTTTATGGTGCAAAACTGCTCAAACCTGTTGCTGACATACTCCCCTCCATTATCAGTTCAAAGAACCTTGATGGATTTCTCACTCTGTTTCTCAATAAGAGCCTTGAAGTCTAGAAAATTTTCAAACACTTTAGACTTTTGTTTGAGAGAATATATCTAAGTGTACCTAAAGAAATCATCAATGAAAGTGAGGATGTACTTGGCCCTTGTTGAAGATGGTTTGGGAAAGGGTCCCGATACATCACTATGGACTAACTCCAAAGGTTGTGAAGCACTCCAAGCTTTACCTTTGTCAAATTTTACTTCAGGATGCTTCCCAAGGGAGCACCCCTCACAAAGTTCTTTTGAGAATTGGACACGAGGCAAGCCAATGACCATGTCATTTTTGCAAAGTTGTTCAAGGTAGCGGTAGTTAAGGTGGCTAAACCACTCATGCCATAATTTTCTAACTTCATCTGAATGAGTCAGCAATGCTATTGGAGAAGAATCTGGTGCAAAATGTGAAAAGGTGTATAACCTTGCTTGGTGATCTGCCCTACCCACTACCATTGTAGTATCACTATGCAAGTCCCTGATAGTCACTAAATCTAGTGAAAACTCAACTCTCATGCCCCAACTAATGTGAGTCATTTGGTACACTGATAAGAGATTGGTTGAAAGAGAAAGAACACTTAGAACATTATTGAATGTTCCTCCTTCCATTTCAACTAGCCCTCTCCCTATAATGGAAACTGATGTGTCATCACCCAAACTAATTGAAGTAATGCTACAAGGCTCTAAAGATGAAAACTCAACTAGGGAAGAGCCCATGTAGTGAGAAGCACCCAAGTCAATGACCCATGAAGATGTAGAAGCTGATGTAGCTACAAGGGCCTTACCCTTTTCTTTCTCCTTACCCTTGCCTTTTGGCTTAGAATAATCTTGGGTAGATGAATTCTGCTTGATGGACTCAGGAACACCTATGTTGTGCTTCTCTAGAAGATGAGTTAGGTGATCTATTTGTTTCTTCATGCATTTGTGTTCATCATGCCCTATATTCTTATAATAGGCACACTTAACCTTCTCCTTCTTAGGTTTAACATTGGAGGAGGAAGACTTAGTGTTGTTTTTGGTAGGATTGTTGTTTTCTTTCTTCTTCTCTTGGTCCTTGTTCTTTTTCTTCTTCTCCTTTGTTGAAGTCTTATCCTTACCATTTTCAGCTATCAAAGCTTGGGGTTGAGTAGAATTCATTGCGCCTATTTGAATTAGCTTATCTTGCTCCCTAGTCAAGTCGACAATGAATGAATCCAAAGAAGGTATTTTCCATGTAGTGCTAAGGGCACTTTTTGTGGCATGAAAAGTGGAGACAAAGACTGAATAACTTGGACCTAACTTTGTGAGAATAGAAAGGATGAGTTGATCATCTTTCTTCTCTATCCCACATTATTTCAATTACAATCTGAAGGCCTTAAACTTAGTGAAGAAGTCTTGTAGGGTGTCAAAGTTGTTAGGACTTAGACTTATGAGTTCATTTTCGAGCTCATGACCTCTCATCTCATCAAGCTTCCCAAATAAGACTTCTAAGGTGTTCCATATGTCTTTAAGAGTCTTGGCAATTTCTAAATGGAAGAAAAGTTCCAGAGACACAAACAAGCTCAGTAATCCATAGGCTTCATCACTACAGTTGTACCACTTGACCTTTTCAGCATCAGTGCTAGGTTCTACTTCAGTACCCATAGTGATCCTATACAACCCTCTACTTCTAAGAATGATTGACATTTTAACCTTCCATTCATGATAGTTGAAGGGTGTTAGGAGTTTAAGTTGAAAAGAATCTATTTTAAGCTGAATTTAGGTGAAGTTGTGTTGATTGTAAGTTGTGAAATTATGCAAAAAGGAGAATGAAAACAAAGATTGCAAGTGCTGAAAAGCAATCACACCCCCCTAAAATGTTGAGACCCCCCCAGATATGCAAGTGCATGCTCAAAAGACATCGGGATCAGCCTATAATGCATCTTAGAGAAATCAGTGCAAGACTTTAAGCAAACAAGACATCAGACTCAGCTGAAAATGCATCCTGGGAGACCCAATTTTTTGGCACTTTATAAAGTAGTGAGTTTTGACAATTATCTAGCCTAAGTTGTGGAAAATTAAAAACTAAGCACTTTTTCAAAATACAACACTCAAATCCGAGCTACCGTTTGCAAGATTTTAAAGTTTTAATTTCTCGTAAACTAGTAATTTTGTAAAAAAATAGCACTAAAACATTAAAAAAAAAATTGTTTTGAGAGAGAAAGTGGCATTCCAACCACTCGTTAGACTTGGCACAGAGCAAAGAATGAAGTGGTTTAGTCTTTTGAGGGGGATTCAACGCCCTGCCAATCCAGGCCTCAACTTCATCTTCATCAAGCAAAGATACAAGTTTTTTAAAAACTTTAAATTGCCTTCAATGCTATTTTCTCAAAAATAACTTAATTCATAAAATCATAAATTCTGATCTTAGAATATAAAGATAATTCAAATGAGAAATAAATAGCATAAAGTCAAATTGCATTGGATTTGAAGTGGGCCCACCAAAGAGAAGCACAAAAAATGAAGCGCCCAAACCCTAACTTCTTTTGCTAGCAGTTTTTCTGATATTGGGCACTACCAAAGGAGAAATGCAGGGCTAAGATGAATCAGGACATTTGCTGGGAGGTTGAGGAAGGTTGTGAGCAGCTACTAGAGACTTGCAAATTGAGAACACACAGGGTTTTAATGACCCCTGATACAAAAACGTCGTTGAAGGGATGTTTTCTCAGTCAGAGCCTTAAAAATGCCTCCCATAGATCTGAGGCTACATGTAGAGGCCAAAAAAATTCTTTTCAAGAGTTTGCAACTAGTCAAAGTGCCTTTTTACTCCATTTCAGGGTTGAAACAGAAATTATGGGGCACCAATTTCCACCAGAGAGCAAAAAACGTGATCTGATTTTTTTATTGGTCTGTAGGATGTTGGAAGAGCCGTGGAGATCCTTCACACAGTTGAGAAACTCTGCAAATGAGCCGTTGAAACCTCCTTGGTAACCAACAAATGGATTTGTCCTGACAAATAATGAGAACCACAACCAAACCAACAAAAAACAATACCACAAAGGCAGTCCACAGGAAAGATAAATGCAACACAAGAAATGACATTGAAAGGCTTTTTCAGATCAGATCTGGAAATAAGAAAAAGAACATAAAGAGAACTCCACTCCTCACGTTTTCAAAATAAACTAATAGCATAACCAGACACACGATTATTGGGGTGGCTCTGATAGCATATCGGAGTTGTTGTCAGGGTCCGAATAATGCGAATGCAATGGTCAAGTGATCACATGAGATGAAGCTGGTGCACACCACAAAGAAGCTAAAGCAAAATGAAAAAATTGAAAGAGATAATTTGCAAAAGACAAATAGGAGCAAAACCCAATATTTGATTAACTTAAGATGGCCAAAGTGAAGAATACATATAGGAGATCATGTAAGTAACTCCTCCACAAAAGGTGGTCAAAGCACCCCAAGAATAGACTGTAACTCCTCCATGAAAGGTGGTGACAAGGTACTAAGAATAGAGAAGTAACTCCCATACCCGGAATAGCAGGTCAAAGGAGTTACTTATGACATTCTTATGACACCTATGACACATCTATAACACACATCTCCACATAAGCTAGCCTATCCCATGAATGTAGGAAAACTCCATGTATGCACAAATATATAATATTCCCTAATTAAATAATAGGGAAAAATAAAAACCTACAGTAACAAATAAAACATCTCTTCTCAGAGAATTTATTGTTACTGTGTTATTTTTGTGTTCTTGAAATATCTATCAATCAAAACTTCTAAGTTTTGGATCAATAATTGATTTTCCCTTTTTAGTAGGAGTTTGGTTTTATCTACTTTAGTTTGTTCTAACTATGGGTAATTTAGGATTATATGCATATGTCTTTTAGGAATGGGTTTATATGTGGGTAGGTTGTTAGGGGATCAAGATTTTATGGGTTTTAATTAGATTTAGGTTGTTACGGATATAAAATGGTAATTTGTAAAAACAAATTACCACGTACATAATGATAAATAAGTTAGGCTTTAGGATAGGGGTATTTAGGATAATATAATAATAATAAAGGCCTATGATACTAAAAAAATTCGTATAGGAATATGAAATCATAGTGTCTACAAATAGATTCACATGATAGCTTCTAGATGGACATACCTTGTCTTCCTCTTGATACTCTATAGATCTTGATTTTACATTAGTAGGATATTGTAGTATACCCTTTCTCTCCATTGAAAAAGGGTAATCACCTTGTTACAACCTATCTAGCCATATATTTTTTTGGTTAGCTAGAGGTTGAATAAACACTCTAATCGATTAAGTTATTCAATTGATCATATAGGGCTAGAAATGAAGTAAATAAGTAAAAAATTGGTAATGAAAACCAATGAGCATCGATGATAGATTTCGGTTAGAAAACCAATCCTTGGTTAGCCGATACTTCTATATAAAAATCCTTGATAGAAAATCAGCTTATTGACCATCTAAAGAGAATAAAAAAAGAGAAACGTAAATAAAAACAATAAAAATTTCCTTTTCAATCTCCCTGTTGATCATCATCCCTTCCTACAACTTAAACAATTATTTTAGCCCTTTCCAGATAGCCTTAATTTTAAAATTATTTGCTACATGATGCATATTCAATTATTATTGGATGTCAATTCAGTTGCTATGAGCTAGCCTACAAGATGCATTGTGCATACTATAACATTAGTAGTAGATGTTCAAGGAAAATGGAATCATGAGGCAAATAGATGGAAATTATCATTGCATGTCTCATCATCACTCTCACACAATGGAAAGCACACCTAATGCCACAAGTATAAGTTGTTACTGAACATGAAGAACCTGCTATGGGATGGTGAATATTAATAGCTTCTCTATACATGTCACCACATTTTTATAGGTCATTAGACATCATAACTTCAACATATACATCATTAAATGGTTTACATCAGGCTTATTTTATGTCTTCCACCTTCACCACTCCCTCATGGTGTCCACAAAACTTTACATAATAAAGGGTCTCATCAGGTGGAGGTAATCATATTATTTAGTCCAAGATAATCCCAATTAATTTTTTAAACAAGGTTATAATTATGTTATCATTAAAATTTATGTGTGACATTATTACTATAGGCATAGCCCATGGTAATTCAAAATCCACTTTTGTTACATGTGTCATCAACTTTTATATCACATCAACCTTGTTATCTCACTGCTAATACTATATCATTATTATATATTCCCTTTTTTGCTGCATGGATCTCAGATTATGTCCTTCACTCGAGGCTGAGCAATAATATAGTTTAAGGTTGCCACAAATGCATTTAATATAACTACATGATTCACAACATGTATTAAAAAGAGAATTGAATTATGCAATCACAATTAGCAAGATTGAGAAAATAATGATCATCATGAAAAAAATACAAAGGGATTATTATCCTAGAATAACTGCAAAACCCTCTTAACTATGTTTTCCTACAAAAATCCTTAAACCACCATGGAAAGAGATTGTGTCCAAAGAGAACCCATAGATATCAACACATTATTGGAGAAATTGGATGTCACCACTATTTTTAGAGATGTAGGGTTGTTTTCATACTTTAAGAAATTGATTGGGTATGATCAGGAGGTTTCAAAGGAGTTTTTTAGCACATTTGAATAAAATAAGAATACTATGAAAGGACTATAGATAAGGTTTACTGATAATTTTCTAATCTAAGTAATTGGTCTTTCATGAATATGGGAGCTATGGGAGCAAAGAACTAGTGTTGAAATAGAGGGAAATATTTTGTGAAGGGAATGAACATTTAACCTTATCCAAGTAGGGAATTCTTCATATCTCACTACCTTAGATATGGGAACAAGTTACTTTATTCATTTTCAAATACTTTATTTGTGAGGGGAGACACTCAATGTTACATGTTACTCATTTTAAATTCATCAACCATTTGAAGAAAAACATAAGAATAAATGTGCCCAAATTTTTGTTGAATATTTTAAAAAGAAGGGCCAAGGAATAATAAAAAGGTAAACCAAAGTCATTATCCCATCACTACCTCATCCAACTCATTGCTCAAATATGTCTGAGTAGAAGGAAACCCAACTTGGCTTTAGATTTTTTTTTTTAAATACCATTGGAGGAATACAATGATGAGGAAGAGGTTTTAGAAGAAAAAAGTGAAGAAGAATAAGAAGAATAAAAGGCAAAGGAAGAGTTTCAAGTAGAAGATGAATAAGTAGTAACACAAGAAGAGGATGTAACTACAAGAGAATAAGCCACTAGGATAACTCATAAAGAAATAATGAAAAAAAGGGAGCCTATATGTAGACAAAAAAATAAATATGAAGTTAATCATTACATATTCCTCATCTTAATCACAAAAGGAAGAGGCTCCCCCAACTCATTAGCCTACTCAGAAACCCAAGGCTAAAGCTACACAAGTTTATAGGAGGAGGTCCCATAGACTGAGAGGCAAACTATTGATGAAATCTACTTCAAAACCCCATTGCAATTCATATTAATGAGGTTTCATCAGAAGAGAAAAGGGAAACTAAATAACATAGAACCTCCAAATATGGAAGCAATGATGAACAATACTATACTTCCCATGATTCAAAATTTGCAAATTCAAATGAAAGAGAACATGCAAAATAATCAACTAAAAGGAATATGGGAAGAGGAGATGAAGAGATGTAATGATAATATGAAATCAAATAATAATAACTCCTTGTAGACCCACAAAAAAATAAATTTCAAACCTTAGAGCAAGGTATTAGATAAATTGAGTTGCTAAGGAAAAAATTTAAGATGTTTGAATATGGTAATAACTTAGATACATTGGCAGATGTGGATTCACATCTATAATACCCCATTATAACAAATGAGTCCTAGCCTACAACATGTTCTATAAAATAGATAATAGCTCAAGATCATCCTAAAATTACTATCATTGAGAAGTCTATTGCATCTATTTCTAAATAAATAGACAAATTAGACCAAGCATTCTTTTTCTTTGAAATGTAGCTAAGGGGAGATGAGCAATTTCAAAGTGCATAATTTAGTTGGTTTAAACATTATGATCAGTTGAGGAAAGAGAACATATAATTAAAAAATAAAGTCCAAGAGGATGTAGAACACATCATTAAACTGGGATCAAAAGTAGAATAATTAACTTAGTTAATAGATTAATTATTGAATTGCAGACCACCTACCTAATTTTATTCTATATACCTAAAAAAGTGATGGCTAACATTCTAGTTTATGAGAGTTTATTATGATCTTCCCCACATGGTAATAAATCCTCAATATTTATTTGATATATATAAAAGTGACACTCCTACGGTACAAGCTCAATTATGTTAATTCTATATACATAGTAATGCTATCCCCCATAGTGTTGAATGGAACAATAATTTTTATGTAGAAGATGTTTCACTTAGACCTTTCTCTTCATATTTGATAAATGAGAATAAAAGGGGTTAAGATTTAAAAGATTATGGAGAAAAAGAAAAATAATGTGCTTTTATGAGCAGAGGGGAGGTTACTCATCTTGAGGAAATAGTGCATCAATGGGTTTCCTTGATGAAAAGGAGAGAGGTTGCTTCCTAGTAAGTGAATGAGTAAGTGGAAGCTCATAACCACTATTCACATTGTTAACCATAATAGGGAAAGAAACATTTAGAGCTTGCATAACTAGATGGAAAAATGTTACCCATGAATTAAAGGAGAAAGAACCATTCTCTTAATATGATATCAAAGGTGTTTTTGACCATCTTCAAACCTCTATTTAAATTTCAAGAAGAAATGGATCAAACTGGTTGGCTATCCCTTTTTAGCAACCACTATTCTGGTATCCTATTCTCAATTGGACATGGGTAGAACTAGTTAATGAGAGAGTGTAAAACAAAATATGAAAAAAATGGAGGATCACCATAGAGGACTGGGGTATCCAAACACTTTGACTTCAAATTATTGTGTGCACTTGAAATGTAGAAGATTATTTATCAAGGATGAGTAACACATTAAGTTGGAGGGTGTGATGAGCTGTGTAATTGGTGTAATTTTAACCCCTAAAAGCATGTCTTTGATCCTCCCATTGCTAAAAATATTTAACCATACTTTATATATTTTCCTACTAAATCACAAAGAAAATGATTCATATATTATCTATGTTTATATAAATACAATAATTTTTATTTGTGATTAATATAAATTATTTTTATCTTTGTCATTTTTTTGTTTATAATTTATGTGATCAATGAATGTGAGTAAACATGACTAACATGTAAAATTTTTGGGTAGTTACATCCCATAGTAATCTGGGTAATGACGACTTGTAGAAAATGTGTAGTGTTATGGGTAATTATAGCTCATAACAATTTTGTAAAGTGTTAACTAAAAATATTTAGGTAATGAAATCCCATAACAACTAAGTGACAAGCTTGTAACTACTTGGAGGCTACCAAGTTGAACCCATAACAACTACTAACAATATGTCTTGACTTGTAACACTTGTAACAATATCTTGAGGCTGTTACCCATGATGGAATATATTGGAGAATGGATATTTCATATCAGAATATGACATATATTGTTGAAGTAAGATGAAAATGGATCTTCATCATTGGACTGAACTTATTTTATTATTAACTCTCAAACAAAACTTCCCATGTTATGTTTTCATGTAATAATAACTGAGAGTGTTCTCCTAGATTATATCTTTTCTTAATATTATTTTATATTCTTAGAATTTCTTATTAGGCAATAACAAATGGCCAACTTTGTAAATAATGTAGCAGGGAATTAGGCCATGAAAGATGGAGTAATAAGAGATTTAAGTGTAAATAAAAACATTATTATCAATAGTTATCTTTGTAACCATTGTTGTAGTAATCTTTAATTGCTATAAGATTATGAACGAAATCAATATTTTGAAGTAAAGGTGCTAAAAATTAAGAGGAGGATAGGAACTCAAACCCTAGTGAGGAGGGGCCCCTCTAGAGTTGTAGTGAAGACCCTACCTCATAAGATTAGTCAATAAAATTGGTGTGCAATTATTTATTTTTATCTTTTGAATTCTACATATGTGTGAGTTAAGTATTGTAATTAATTATTTCACTATTTAAATAATTATGAATGATTTTTACTTTATTAGAGGAAGCTTCCATCACATTCAATTCAATTTATTTCATGCAAGTGTGATTTAATTATAAGTACTTTTAATTAATATAATTTTCTTTATGCAAAGTGTGTTCCTATCTGAAATTGATACAATTTGACAAGTGAGTAAGTGTTATGCATACAATGCTAACATCTTGTCAACCTAAATGCTCCCTAGGTTAAAAATTAATGAATTAGTTTGTTTTATAAACCAAGGGGCTACCCCATCTTATAGATTGGGTTTTATGTTCATAGATTGATCTCTATCATTTTAATTGGTTATTAAAAATATGCTTTCCAAAGTCCTAGTTTAGGCATGTTACTTTTATGTATCTCATCTATCATGAGTAACACAACATCAATTTGTGCATCAATTTTTGTAGTAAGTTGTGGGTTATCTCCTTAATCCTCTATATGTTCCACACAGAGCGTAAATGACCAAGCATCTTACTTATTATCAAATTATGTTTAAACAATGCCAAACCTAATTCAAGGTCACAATCTTTCTACAAACCATGTGTCCTTATCTTTATCCTCAAACACAAAGTCTACTCTATTAATCACATTAAAAATATATGATCATAATCCCACACTAATTCACTTGATTTTTTTGAATCTCTTTCATCTCTTGGATTGTTTGTCTCATACATTTATTTAATTTTAATTTACCTATCAATTGGTCTTTGACATCCTAAAAACTTATTTTGGTGGTGTCTCTTTTTTATATGAACTCCAGAGCTCTTCTTGTTAGTGCTCCTATGAGCTCGCACTTCTTTACATCATCTGCAGTTATATTTTTAATCTACCACTTCATTTCATAAGTTAATAAATAATGTTTGAGGTCAATAGACCCATAATATGGTGTTAGAGTGACAAAAACTCCTCATTGAGAGCCATGCCTCCTATGTTCATACTTAAAATTAATGGTGGTGGTTGTCTAGACTTAGATAATGTCTTAAGATTTGGTAAAACCTAAAATTATGCCTCAACCAAGTTCTTCTTATCCAACACTCTCCTGGTATCTACACTATATTTTCCAAATTTATATGTAAAAAGGTCAAACAAGATAATGTCTCTACTAACTCATGTATTTTTATTCTTTTTGATGATAAATTAGGCACATGGGATTTATACCCTTGAAATGAAAGATCCATGTCTATGACTTTTGTTACACTAGAGCTTGAACCTACTTTAATCTTACAACTTAGCATAACTTATTTTAAATATTACCCTTTACTTATTAAAATGATATCCTCCCTTATGTTTGTGATCTAAAAATACCTTCTAACCAATATACTCACTCCTCTTCTACCTTTCCACTTTATTCCATCTCTTTAACATCTCTATCTATCTCAACACCTTCTCTTCCTTTGATCTTTCTCCTTTCCTTATCCTCATCCTTTACAAGTTATCTTTCTCTCCTATGAGCTCCAATTCATTATATATATTACACACTACCTACTCTACTTCTACTCATATCTATATTAGGATTATTCTATTTATTTTATCTTCTATGTTGTCACATGTCTCATTGTAACCCCCAAAATTTGATTTTCAATATGCTTATCTATGTTCTCCATCTTTTAGGTATAGGTTCAAGCTTCCTTTATTAGTTCCTCATCATTCACTTCATTATTTCACAC
Organism: Torreya grandis; assembly: GCA_037957365.1. NCBI lineage: Eukaryota > Viridiplantae > Streptophyta > Pinopsida > Cupressales > Taxaceae > Torreya > Torreya grandis. Next base: position 957,468 of record JARHVA010001628.1, read on the forward strand.
ATCCCCCTTTTCCCATAGTGACTACTCCATGTTGGTAGGAGTAGGCACTATGGAATTTTATACAACCAACATTTTGATAAGAGTAGGTAGTATCTGTAGAAACTTGACTCTAATGCCTCTCATAAATAAATCATATGTAGTATCGAATACAACGTAACCTTGTACAATCAATTAAGTGATATATCCATCGAAGTTAGTTTTTACCCAATGATATATTGCACGAGTCCAATCAATATCCAACTTCCACAAGTTTTCTAGTTTTTATTCTATCTAAACTAAGAATTTTATTTTTATTGGCTAAAAATAATAGTATTCAAGTCTTGATAACCATGTAGTTATTAGCCTAGGCAATTCACACCAAAATGTTTCATATATTTCACCATATATAAGTTCATGAATAACTTTTTGTGTATAGCTTCCTATTATTTTTTCTTTTTCTTTTGAGAAATTATGAATTATTTCATCAAGCCATTATTATAGGACTCTTTGTTTTGGTAACCATATCAAAAAAAAATAATCTTCCATGCTCACCACACCATTTGTAGTAGAGGTTCTTGTAAAACCCATCATAACATACTAATTTTTAATTTATTTGGGAAGTACGAAGTAGGATCAGAATGTAGTCATGGTCATAGAATAAATAAAGTATTTCTTAGGTTGAGAATTATGTAGTTATTTGGGTAAAACATAATAACATGTACCAAAAATTCATTATTATTATCAAATACTTAAATAAATTTGAGCAAAATAGAGCATTCACTAAGAATAGAACAAATATAAAAGACATTCTAGAAAACCATTATCATATCTCTATATTATTCTCTATATGTTTGGGGTTCCTTTCCATTGCAAGTGATCACTATTTATAGATTTTTACAGTACATTATCGCTCCACATTTCATCCTTTGGTTTGAGTGTGAATGAGTATTTTTTCATTTCATAGACTTTTAGAATACATACATAGGCCAAATACATACAAAATATAATACATTATACTGATTGATATCCATCCCACACTTGCCATTTATCTACACTCTTCAATTTTTTACTTCTATTCTACTATTAATAATGATATTTATACCCTCGTAAGAATATCTAATCATTAGTGTAGTCTATAAGACCAATTTTATATTTCTATTTTCAACACTTATGTTTGAATTGAAATCAGAAGTACAATTCATGGATCTAAACACTTTTGTACTAATGCATATGACTCTGCATTCTTATATATATCATATTATGAAATAATTTATATTATTACTTTTCTCTGAGTGATCAATGTGATGATGATGTTGTCTTTCTCTCAAACTATTTTGATTTTACATTTATAGTGTAAACATCATGTAACATTTAACAATGCCATATATTTTCCCTATACAATGTAAACATGATGATTATGTTATCTATTAGTTGATGAGATCAATTAACTCTATTAGATCTATCATCTCTTATACTTGGGCATTTATATTCTCATTATACACAAACCTGATACACATAATCACAACTCTACATAAAAAAATGAAATTAATAAATAAATTTTACATAATTTATGAATACTACAAAGGATTGAATTTAGACTTAAAAAAATAATTTACAAAGATTGAATTCAGAACACTACTAATCTATGGAAAGATCACCCTAGTCTGACCATCCTTATGGAGCTACAAAATCTATTATTTCTATGTAACAAAATGATACTCTAAAGTATGACCACCATGTTATGCCTAAGTATATTTTCCCTATTTTTGTGATCGAATGATTCACAAAAGAAGTTCTTGTTCATTCTAGTAGGGACTACCTATTCTTTATTGTAATGCATCTAGTTATGTAGTTTTAGAACATTTATTATAATATAATTAAGTTCACATTCCATCAATAAGATAAAACTCAATTAGGCTGAAATTCATTATTTAGATATCTTAAAATTATTATTGGGAATGAACAAGGCATTGATCTGAGTCTTGGTTGTTGTTTTATCTTGATATAGGTATAACCTGTGTCCAAAAATGAAGTCGATTATTCCCTCAATGTATTATTTGTGAAATTAGTACCTTCCTTGTCATCAAACAAGGTGTCCTAAGACATAAAAATTACAATTGTATAATGTATCCATGTCTCCTTATGTTCTGAGTGTAACTTCCTGAAATCCTAGGGTTCCTATTTTGGGATATATAAAGTTTTATGGAAATAAAATAATTAATTACTTGTTTTTTTATATACATTTGTTCAAATTTGGTGAAATTTGGAGAAAAATAGAAAATGGAGATGTTTTTGGAGAAAGAATTTGGTTTTGAGGCTGGTAAATGTCAAGGCTCAAAGCTCAAACACCACCCCACATTAGGTATCCACATTAAACACATTGTAAGGGAATAATATATGATGAGAGCTCACATCCCAAAAAATGGTAAAAGGCCAAAATGGGAAGTTTTTCACAACACATGAACTTTCAAAGCTATTATTTATTATGTCACTTTTAAAATTTTAATCATGAGATGAATTTTCAAAGCTTTTATTGATTGTCATTATAAAAAATCAATCATGAGATGAATTTACATATTTATTATTGTTTGTAGCTTTCAAAATTTTAACTATGATATTAATTTGAGAATACAATTTTATTTATGACTTTAATTTTTTAATTTTGCAATGGGGCTACTATTTGTGTGGTTTTACAAATTTAAATTATGACATATTCAACGTAACTTGGAATTGCTTCAAATTTTTTTCAATGCAACATGTAGATAAATTTTAGTTTTGAAGTTGGTAAATGTCATGGTTCAAAGCTCAAACACAATCCCACATAAGGTATCCACATTGACCACATTTACAAAGAAGAATATATGATGAGATCTCACACCCAAAACAAATGGTAAAAGCATAAATGGGGAAGTTTTGTACAACACATGAATTTACAATGTTGATATTGATTACGTTATTTAAAAAATTTAAATCATGAGATGAATTGGTAATATTTTTATTGATTATGTCATTTAAAAAAAAATCAATCATAAAATGAATTTGCAATGTTGTTCTTGTTTGTGGCTTTCAAAATTTTAATTATGAAATGAATTTGCAAATACATACATGTTTGTGACTTTAATTTTTTTAATTTTGCAACACTACTCATGTTTGTGGGGCTTTGAAAATTTAAACAATGATAAGGACAAGGTAGCATAGAACTAGGTCAAATTATTTAGAGTGTTTTTCCAAAAAATTATAAAGTAAAATTTTTAGTTACTAGTAGTTCATAATTCTATAAGAATATTAAAAATTTTATATAAAAATTAAATGATACAATGTATGATGTGAGAAGTTTAACTCTGTAAAAAAAAATTTACTTTCTCGAAAAGAATGTTTTACCATTCTAGTAAAATAATTTATGGGATTACTTGTACAGGAATCTAAATTTTCTCAATAATATTTGTAGTGAAAATTTAAAAAATACATAAAACCATAAATAATAATAAAGTCTTATAATTTATCTGTAATGTGCACTTAATTTTTTTAGCTAAACCCCAATGTTTATAATTATGGTCCTTTATATCTTGGACTAAGATGATTCCAAATGTTTCTTCCAGGTTTCCACTTCGATACCTAGATGATCCCTGAGCAAAACTATGAATTAAATTTTTACATTTTTTTATATTTCCAACTTCCACTCGAAGAAAGAAAGAAAAGGGGGGCAAAAAATAATGAATCATCTTGGAGAGTACTAGGTATATTTGTATCTCAATTGATTAAAGAGTATCTAAAAAGAAACAGTAGGAATGGATGGTAAAATGGAAATCTCATCAACAAGATTTCATGTGCCTTTTTATGATTTATGTTTCCTTCAATAATTTGGTGTTGTCATGCCTTGGACCAAAGCATTTGATTCCTTCTACTTAGTTTTTGAATTTTCATCCACTCCAATCCTTCCTCATAATTTATTTCAAAAGATGTAACATCCCCATACCAATGTATTACCTAGAATTTAGGGAATAAATATATTCCCCACTCATTAAAATAATTCTAATGGAGTCTACTTATTCTTTTTCAAATCGCTCTGGTATCCCACTTCAAACTATATTATTGTTTGAAATGGAAGAGTCTCATTCCAATGCGTGTCATAGGAGCATATATTTTTCAAAGCATTTGTGATGCATAGGATGATCACAAATATGTTTTTTTATATTCGTTCAAACTCCACTACTTTTATGAAAATACAATGATAAAAATGTGCTTATGCATAACATTTATTTCATGTCACAATGCTAAATTTTTGGATAACTTACAACTTTCAATTTGACAACTTGAGAAAGCCCATCTATCTTCTCCTCACATCACATATTAATTTATATCTATTATGCCATGTCTGAGTGTGTGTTATCTCCTCTTAGCCAAAGCCATTTATATCCCCTACTTTTGGAGAGGAAGAAATGTTATCTATGTCTGAGTCTATTAACATTATGTCACTGTAGGCTGAGAATAAAATGGTGAATGTAGGTGCAGTTGTGGTGGTTCTCTCTTTTAATCTATTTAGAGGGATGTAGATTGTTCCTACTAAGCAAGACTATAATTTTATGAAAAAGGTACAATGAGGGAGATGAAATTTTAAGTCTTTATAATAAACTTGTGCCCACCCACCTCAAATCCATATCAATTTCAATAGATTAAACCAATGACTCGTATCTTCTATCATAATTTATGGTGATAAGAAGATGATGATAATCTATTTTTCACATGGAATGCCTGGGAAATGAATTAGTAGTGGCTCTAATGGAGGTTGTCAAATTTGAGCTTGGACTCTACTCATTATTCCACAATAGGGAACTAGTATTGTGGTTGCTTTCCACTGGTACGAAGGTGAGTATTTTAGGGAGATTTCTATGAAATATGTGACTTGAAATTTCATCAAGGATTTGGCTGAGCTCTGTGGTTGTATTTATATTTATGTGTAAGGGAGTTATCCTTTTAATGCCTTGGATAATTTACTTATCTGAGCATGATTTTTAGTTAAAGGCAATGCCTATTAAAGGCTAGAATTTATCTTGTTTATACTTCTTGTACCTAATCCTAATGTTCACATCATGTGATGACTCACATCAGAATGATTATTTTGTATTCAATTATGGAAACTAGTTGCATTCAAATTCAAATACTAGTGGGTGGAAGATTATTGTTAGAATTTTCTTGGTACTGTTATTCTAACATGCCCTACACAAGTTATGTTGATTTGATCCTGCATTTAATTTGAAGTATCTCATGAGTCTCTAAAAATAAATAAAACAATGAAGAGTTACATAGTAGAGACCATGCTAACTACATTTAGAATTAAATTTTGGGGGCTACTTGTCATTTGAATTAACTTGAGATTGTTGAAACCCATGTCTTATGCAAAAATCTACATTTAGTTGAGAGGTTAATTTTTTAGACACCTAAAACTGGCCACCAATGATATTCAACCAAACTTTTGACTAATTTCTATCAAAATGCACAATTTGACCTAAAAACATTAAAAGCACATTAAATGATTTGAAATTATCATATACAAGTGCTGATTTTGTCTAGAGTATTATTAAATGAGGTAATGTATTTTATGAAGCAACTAACTTTGATTAGATAATTTCAAGTCAAAATGACATTTTTTCACCTAGGTGCTCTAGGTTACTATTTTATACTAATTTTATTACATGAGACATGTGCCTTTGTTATTTTTTATTGACAACATCTTAAATGGGATAACAAATCTAATGCATATAACATCACATCCTAATTCCAATCTAGTCAAATTTCAAGCCAATAATATATATTCTGACATATTTGATTAATTTGTGCACCAATTTCCAAGATTTGCACCAAAAATTGACTAATCATGCTTAAAACTAATTAATTTGAATCAAGAGCCTGATTAAGAATTCCATGGAACTTGTTGAATATTCCTTTTTGGAAATTGATATTGAATAACTAAATCATCAAGTGACATCATTTTATTGGGAAGACATCCCTAGGTCCATGAATGCATAAAATATCAGTATTAAGCCCTCCCATGCCTCATTAAGACCTTCCATGACTCTTTAATTCCTCTCTATCTTAAATATTTATGAAGGCATTTATTGAATTTGGCCTCTAAAATTGAATGAATTTTTAGCCACACATCTCCATCTTGAGATGGATGACTCAAGTTCATTTTGATTATTTTAGAAAATCTATAAATAGGAGGCCTTGCCTATTAAATTTTAAGCTTTCTTGATGTAAACTTATAATGCACAAATAATTCCAAAACCTCATACATATAGTGTTATAATGCACAATTTTTTAGAGAATCTTCACACAAGCTAAAGCCACAAGCCAAAGGCACCAAGAGGAGATGAAGGTAGCCACACTCCATTGATGAAGATCTTTTGAAGTACAAGCCAAGCAAGCCAAAGAATGAGACTTTTGGAGCAATCAAGGATTTGGTAAGAAACTAGTGTTTTGTGCTCATATTTCTCATTTCTTTCCATTTCTAGTTGTGTTTTCAAATGTTTTTTCCACACTAAGCTCCTCCTAGTGTCTAGGCCTATAAATGTATGTTAGTTAGTGTGTTCTTTCCAATTTGATTTAATTTTAGAACTAACACAATACTAATCACCTCTCTTGAGTCAAATTCCTAGTCTAAATAATGGCATACCCAGTGGGACCTAACATCATAAATTTGGTCAAATATCACATATAAGCAAACTACTAACCATTGTCATGTAGGATCTTGGAGTGTGGAAGCAAAGAAAGTAAAAAATTTGAGCTAAAATCCATTTTTTTAGAATTTATAGTTTTGTTAATGTGAGTCATAGATTTGTTTTCTGTCATAATCCCACTGCTAACTCAGTCACATATTTATCACCCCAAATAGTGATTTTATGAATAATGAGATTATCACCCCAAACAACATTTGTGTCACCTCGAATAGCAAGATTGTTGACCTACATAACATTTTTGTCACCCCAACCCGAATATCCCTAAACAACATTTTTTTAGCCCCAAATAATGTTTTTATCACCCTGAATAGTGGGATTATTAACCTGAACAATGTTTTTATCACCCTGACCCGAATAGCAAGATTGTCAACACAAACAATAGGATTTCACTATGGAATAGTGGGATTGACTATGTGAAACCTGAGAGCTCATTTTGTAAGGTTGTTTGTCTCATTTGGAAAAGTTATTTAAGGCTAAATGAAACTATAACTTTTTCCTTGCATGACCAACTTGAAGAAGGATCTAAATAAGATTATTCTAGTATTTTTAAACTCTTTTTAAGGTGCTTAAAAGGGATTAGGAACATTTATTTTGGATGCTTAAAGAAATAATTAGATATTTTTTAATTGTTCTTTACAAGTTTTTACATCTTAAATCCAAGGAGATAAATAACATCACCACACATTTTGTTTAGTGCTTTAAAATTGAACACACTTTGAGAGGATCCTCCTGCAACAACTTGATAAAAATACATGAAATAATAGATTTATAAAATTAGCTGAAGCATTGAAATAATTATAGTGATCGCAAACCACTTCAATAGGGTAACCTCCTTTGAGAAAGATAAATATAATAAATTCATGTATTCCTTCATTATCCTCAATACTTACTTAAATATGAATTCTAATCTAAGCAGCTATTACTTCCAATGTATGTGGGATAAAACAAAATTCTCATGGGTCAGGGAGTATAGTTGGTTGGTCAGGTATTTCCATTGTGGCTCTGCTGGTCAAGTGTTCGAGTCCCCCCGACCCCGTGGTACTGGTATTAGTCATGTCTAGCCAGCGGCACCAGTCATGTTAAAAAGTTTACCCGGCTTTAATAAAAGTGGAAAACAAAATTATCATGAGATGACTTACAAAGCATATACATCCATAACAAATACTAAACTAATAAAGTAAAGAGAAGAGATATCATGGGTTCATAACATCTCCTCCCTCTTATAAAAAGCTTTGTCCTTAAAGCTTTAGATGTAGGAATTGGTGTTGAATCTAAAATAGTGGTTCCCATGTTGTATCATTTGGTTGCATTCTATGCCAATGAATTAAAACCTTGGTGATGGAACAAGAGTGAAGTTAGCATGTGCTCTTGTCTAGAATTGCCTTTGGCTAAGAAGAATGGATCTTTCATTATCAAGTTCTAGTAAAATAGTCTTGACTCTGATGTTTGTGCCAAGAAATTTCTTCAAACAAGAGACATGAAATACTGGGTGAACTCAGGAAGAAGGTGGGAGCTCCAAATTATAAGCAATCAACCCAATCTTCTATAGAACTTGATAGGTCCCATAGAACTTGGGAGCTAGCTTATGATACCCTTTGATTTTTAGGGAGGATTGCTTATAGGCATATAAGTGAAGGAAAACCATATTACCTACTTGAAAAGTGTGCTCAGAATAATGTTGAGATACCTATTGTTTCATTTGATTTTATTCCATATGAATATTTTACCATAGGATACTAAGGATTTGATCTTGGGTTTGGAGAATCATGTCGACTGCTTGAACTAATAAACTATTAGGTGTGTACAAAAGGAGAACTGGTGATGCTTGAACATAGAGTGCTTCATATGGAGTCATTTTCATTGAAGTATGGTATGAGGTATTGTACCACCATTTGATGAGAAGAATCTACTTTAACCACTGATGCTATTATTTTGAGGTGAAGCAATGAAGGAACATTGCCAAGCATTTATTGACAATTTCAATCTAGCCATCTATTTGTGGATGATACCCAAAACTCATCTTCAGTTGGGTAATGGTGCATCAAAATAGTTCTATTCAAAAATGGTTGGTGAAGGTTGCATCATGATTTGAGATAATGGATGAAGGAATGCCATAAAGATGGAAAATTTGGTCCAAGAAAATTTATGTGATTGTGAAGGTGGTATAAGGATGGCTTAGGGCATAAAAATGACCATATTTGGAGAGGTAATCAACCACAACCAATATCACCATTTTCCATCCAGATTTAGGGAACCCCTAAATGAAATCCATATAAATATCTATCCAAATCTTGGTAAGGATGGGCAAGGGTTTGATTAACCCAGGGATGAGTGTTGTTTCACCCTTGTTGCATTGGCAAGTATCACATTCAACTACCATATATTAAATTTATTTTTTCATTCCCTTCAAAAATAAGTTGTGTCATTCTTGATCATAAGTTTTGTGAGTGCCCTACATATGCAGAAGCATGGAGTTTATAGAATACAATCTACTAAAGATCTATGCTTTAGGGAAGCACCAGATGACCCTTGTATCATAGAGAATCACCATCCTAGGAATAATGTGGTATAACTAAGGAGTTAGTGGCCAACTGTTGAATGATTTAAGATAATGAGGAGTCATTGACATACCCCTACTATATAGTGTCCAACCAATTTGGAATAGGTATGAAAATAGATGAAATGGAAGCTTGATCTAAAAATGTGTGAGATTGAGCATTTGCCACAATATTATCCTTACCCTTTTTGTAAGTTATCTCATAGTCATAACCCATGAGTTTGTTAATCCATTTCTATTGTGATGGGGTAGAGACCTATTATTTAAAGAAATATTTCAAACTTTGGTGATCAATTTTGATGCAAAAATGATTTCTCAATAGGTATGGCCACCACTTTTGTAATGTATGTAAAATGGCCATCATTTCCTTCTCATAATTAAAAAACACTAAATTATTGCTAGCAAGGGATTTGTTGGTGAATGTAATGGGGTGTCATTCTTAGAGGAGAATAACACTAAGTCCATTACTACAAGAATAACTCTTGATAGTGAAGGTCTTGGTAAAATCTGACATAGATAGAATAGGTGTAGTACACAAGGTAATTGATCTTTTAGATCAAGTCCTTGGTTGATCTCTTCATCTTCTATCAATATGTGAACTATTTTTATAGCTCTCCTAGAGGAAGAGGTAGAGGGTCTGGAAGGAGAAAGAATAGAAGAATTATTTACAAAAAATAAAGTCAGTCTGTATAAAGGTGGAAGGTGGCCTCCACATAAAGGAATGTACAAGCATCCGGAAGGACTTGTCCAATATTTTTTTGCAACATTCTAAGGAGATGTTGAACTATCAAATGAATTCAAGCATAGGAACTATGTTTCTAGATTTAATCATCTCTCTAAAAAATTTGATGACCTTTGTAAAGATGTTTTATACATCTAAAATAGTTTAGATAAACTAACTATTCTTAAAGACAATACCAACCAAGTTTGTACAAATATGCAAAATTAGTTGTCTTCTATTAATACTAAATTGGCAGCACTTGATGAGAGCCTTGACTGGTTAGTCAAGCAAGATCAGGAAGCTAAAGCACAAGTTCTGAAATTAACATGTGAGGATAATTTTGGTTCTAGTTTCAAACCTCATAAGAAACATCCCAGTACTTCTTTTATGTAAAGGACCCATGTCCAACTTCAGCCATGGTACCTAAATATAGATGACTTGCTAAATCCATTAAATGAGATATCTGCCTGGTGTAAATCCATGTGAGTTATTACCATCAATGCTCATTTATTTCTATTCAATACTATAGTCTTTGTTTGAAAATTCTTTTGGAGGATTGTTACCCAATTGTGGGACTCAATGACTGAAAATGAACAACATGAACATGTACATCATCAGCGTGATCCTTTATATGCATTATATCATTTATTAATAAATGAGTTTGCTCCTCTAGTCGGCACCAAATAACTGGAATAAAAGAAATGGCTTCTTAAGATGGATCTCTGTGATCTTAAATAGTTTGATGCTTTTGCCAAACAATTCTGAGAATTGGCATATGAAAGTAAAAGTTTTGGCTCTATTGAGATTAAGTTAAATTTTTTACATGCTTAGCCTTATAATCTCATAGATAAAGTCATTACTTATATATATCTAAAAAATCTAACCATTGAATATCTATCTCTTTCTAATGTAATTGACTTTGCCAAGCAACAACCCATATAGTTAGTCTTTGAGACTAAAACTATCCAAAAACTTATTAAGCATCAAGCCTCCCAAATTGCTCTAGGTTTCCTTGAAATATCCCCTTTTGACTGTCAGCCATTTGTTCAACCTCGCAAGTATCAAAAGAAGCATCACCCACATCTTTCCTTTAAATGCTTCTCTTTTCCATGCAAACATTCATATGCTCCTCCTCAGTGTTTTCTTAAGAAATGCCATACTCCACGTCCTCAAGCCAAGCAACCCATTTGCTATATTTGTCATAAGCCTAGCTTTATTACCCCATAATGCCATTATAAAAACCCTACTGTTAAAGCCATTTTCACCTCCAACGTAGCAGCGTGGTGGGATATAGTCGATTCTAAAGAATATCTTTACCTCCAAGATGACATCTATGAACCAATTCTAGATGATCTCCCTATTGAAGACTTCGAGGATACAAATGCTCTCAAATCATTAGCAGATGATTTAGAACAAATGCTCAATAATATGCAATGGCCTTGGTATCATGATTATTCATAGCTTCCATATGAAACACATGGCAACTGGTCTCATCATCACCAAGAAGTCCCATAATGAGACATTTGACCAAGGACTAGAGGACATAATAAGAGACAAGAATCTACTAGAGGGAGACAACCCTCAATGCCCAGGATACCACTAACTTTTTAAAGTTCCCTGCATCCCTCTTTGCAATTTTAGAGCTCTTTTAAGCCCAGCGCCTCTTAGATGAAGAATAAATTCACTAGCATAGAGCTTTCAAGAGAAATACCAACACCAACAATAGAGCCACAGTGGGATGTTCTATTACCCACATCCAAAGAAGAAAAGGATGAAGAAGTAGAAATATCTTTCTACTCATACCAAGATTATTGTCAAGGTAAATGCAGTAATCTTAGAGAAGAAGAAGAAGCAGAAGAAAAAAAAGAAGAATAAGTCATCTACTCTGATCAAGTTGCTGTACAAGACCCAGGGAGACAAAAACTGGTATGTACTAGTATTTCTCCCTTAGAAATTCCACAACTAGCTTACCTTACTCAGCTGATTAATGAAAAGGTTGCCTTGTTTATAACTTTAGAAATAAATGGCAGACTAGTAGATGCAAAAATAGATATAGGAGCTTCTCTCTCATTTGCAAAATCCCAAATCATCAATGACTGGAAGACATTGGATGATAGCCTAGCTTACAAGAGCCTAGATGTCCAAGGAAATAACTTTGTTTGTGAACAATATAAACACCAACAAACCCTTTGGATCCAAGATAAAATATTCTAGTGTGATTTATTTGCCTTAGATAGGATGCCTGTAGATATTCTACTAGGTGGTGCTTTTATTGACAGATACTCACCATATGGATCAACCACTAAGAGTATCATGTTCACTATAGATAATGAAAGGCTCAAAATTCCTTGCCTTATCTATGCAACTAAGAAATTCCCAAGCTCAATAGCCCAAACACCTGAACTAGTAATCCCTACTAAAATCCAAGTTATAAGAGAAAAGATTAGAACCACTATCTATTCTGACAACCCTCAGCAGTTTTGGTCAAAATCTATGCTTGAGATGAACATTAAGCTCATCGAAGGAAAACATATGAAGATTGGGAAAAAGATCCCAATTCTAGCATAAGATTATAATGATATGGAACTATAGATCAAAGAATTAGAAAGTAATGGTTTTATAGAAAAATCAACCTCTCCTTATTACTATTATGCTCTCATGGTACACAAGCATTTAGAATAGAAAAGAGGAAAGGAAAGAATGGTCATTAACTACACACCATTGAATGCCATTAATCAACCATTTCCATATCCCATTCCTAATAAAATATATCTCCTGGAGAAGGTAGCAACATGTAAATACTTCTCCTAGGTTGACTGCAAGTTAGGCCTTTATCAGATCAGGGTCAAAGAAGCTGACAGAGAAAAGACAGTGTTCAACTACCCATTCAGCCACTATCAGTGGACTATTATGCCATTTGGTTTAATGAATGCCCCAGCATTTTATCAAGCCCACATGGATAAATTTTTTTAGGACACTTCAAATTGTCTATGTGTATATATTGATGACATCCTAATTTTTAGTAATTCTCTTACTGGCCATTACTCCCATCTCACTAAATTTCTCAAGTTGGCAGAAGATGCAAGAATTGTCTTATCAAATACAAAAATTTAGCTCTACAAGACTGAATGCAATTTTCTTGGAATCATTATCCAAGATTCAAAACTACAAATCCAACCTCACATAAAAGAAAAGGTCATTAGTTTTCTAGAAAAACTTGACAAGCCAAAGCTTCAAGCATTTTTAGGACTATTGAATTATTTAAATAGATTTTATCCTAAATTTGGTGAAGACAAGTTTTTACCCCAAGAACTTCTCTAGAAAAAAAAGCATTCCAATGGAAGGATAAACACACCACTACTATACAGAAGATCAAAGCCAAGGTGCTGTTACTTCCAGAACTTCATATCCCAAAATCAGACCAATTCCTAGTTTATATTGATGCCTCTGATATTGCATGGGGAGGAGTACTTGTTTATTTATATGAAAATAAAGAATTCATTCATGAATTATCTAGTGGAGTGTTCATTACAAATGTTCTCAAGTGGATCTCTTTTGATAAAGAGATTTACACTATAAATAAATACTTAGAGAAGTTTATATTAAAACTTTTGCATCTACCATACTTTGTTGTAAAAATTGACTGTACTAGATTTTTGACCTTTAGAGAAAAAGATCATGGTTGGAAAGATGGCTGCGATAAATATATTAGATGATAGGCCTTCTTTAATTAGTTCAACTTCTCTGTACAACATATTAAAAGTACTAATAATATTACAATAGACTAACTCAGTTGAAATCCTCCTGCTACGTTAATACATCAACCCATCCCTGGTTTTAATCTAACCAGGATTTACAACCAAGGATTTTCCTCTTTGAACATCCTTGTCCAAGAATAAATCCTTAGAGAAGGGTTACATCCTAGGTAGACTTAGATTTCTTATACAACAGGACAAGATCTGTAGATGTCTTCAACAACATCTATTCAAGCCAATCATCATCAAAATACTGGTGTAATCATTATAGAAAGACTAAATAGTGAATTTCTATTCCACTAGTTTATTGAGCTACTAAAATGTCTTTTATGGACATGGATGATAAAAATAAGGTCTCCACATAATGAACACGTATATAGGTGGATAACAAGATAATGCCCACACCATATTCATGAAGAAGAAGACCATGATCAAGACACAGTAGTCCATACAATTATTCGAAGACAACTAGAATGAGAATTATACTTCTACATCACTCCTCGCTGTCATGCATGTGAAGTTGGACCCCAGCATTGGCATCTTTCTAGTACATTCTAGCTAAGGTGTCTTTTTCAACTGATAAGTGAAGATGACTTGTTAACTGAAGTGGAAGCAATGTTGGACCCACCAAGCTAGACATCCTCATCTAGTGCATCCAATAGCATATCACTATAGATTAATTTTAAGCTATAAAGCATGATGGGAAATGACCCCACCTTGGAGAATATTCTAGGCAGGACCTCCTAATTGCTATAAATAAGACTCTCCTCTATTGAGTTATCATCAAAAAAATTCTAAGCTTTAGAAATCTAGTATCTTTGTTCAAAGAGTATGCTCTTCTCTTTCCCTTTTTGAAGGAACCTGAGAATCAAAAATTCAAACAAACATTTGTAAGAGTGTAATAGGTATTTGAGTGATAATAGTGAAGCTGTAGCCATTCAGCCCCTGCCTACTATCATGGGTTTTCTTGCAACAACTGCTATCAAGAGAGGAAGCATTTGTTGACATAAAAATTGATAATAGTGAAGTTGTAGCCATTCAACCCCTACCTACTATCGTGGGTTTTCTTGAAACAACTACTATCAGGAGAGGAAGCATCTGTTGACATAAAAATATTGGTATCAATATTTTTATGTCAATAAATGCTTCCTCTCCTAATAGCAATTGTTGTAAGAAAACTTGTGACAGTAGGTATGGGCCGAATGGCTATGGCTTCACTATTATCACTAAAATAACTATTACACTCTTAGAAATGTTTGTTTGAATTTCTAATTCTTATTTTCCTTCAAAAGCGTAAGAGAAGAGCATACTCTTTAAACAAATCTACTAGATTTCTAAAGCTTAGAATTTTTTTGATGACAACTCAATAAATGAGAGTCTTATTTATAGTAATTAGGAGGTCCTGCCTAGAATATTTTTTAAGGCGGTGTCATGTCCCATCATGCTTTATAGCTTAAAAGTAATCTATAGTGATATGCTATTGGATGTGCTAGATGAGGATTTCTGGCTTGGTGGGTCCAACATTGCTTCCACTTTAGTTAGCAAGTCATCTTCACTTATCGATTGAAAAAGACACCTTAGCTAGAATGTACTGGAAAGATGCCAGTGCTAGGGTCCAGCTTCACATGCATGACAATGAGGAGTGACGTAGAAGTATGATTCCTATTCTAGCTATCTTCAAATAATTGTATGGACTACTGTGTCTTGATCATGGTCTTCTTCTTCATGAATACGGTGTGGGCCGTATCTTGCTATCCACCTATATAGGTGTTCATTATGCAGATAAATTATTTTTATTATCCATGTCCATAAAGGACATTTAGTATCTCAGTAAACTTATGTAATATAAATTTTCTATTTAGTCTTTCTATAATGATTACACTAGTATTTAGATGACGATTGGTTTGAATAGATGCTGCTGAAGACATCTATAGATCTTGTCCTATTGTATAAGAAATTTGAGTGTACCTATGAGCAACCCTTCTTTAAGGATTTGTTCTTGGACAAGGATGTTCAAAGAGGAAAATCCTTGGTTGTAAATCCTAATTAGATTAAAACCAGGGACGGTTTGATGCATTAATGTAGCAAGAGGATTTTGGCTGAGCTAGTCTATTGTAATATTATCAGTACCTTTAATATGCTCTACAGAGAAGTTGAATTGATTAAAGAAGGCCTACCATCTAATATATTTACCGCGACCATCTTTCTGACCATGATCTTTTTCTCTAAAGGTCAAAAATCTAGTACAGTCAATTTTTACAATAAAGAGTGGCAGATGCAAAAGTTTTAATATAAACTTCTCTAAGCATTTATTTACAATGTAAATCTCTTTATCAGAAGAGATCCACTTGAGAAAATCTATACTAAACACTCCAATAGATAATTCACAAATGAATTCTTTATTTTCATATAAACAAACAAGTACTCCTCACCATGCAATATCAGAGGCATTAGTATAAACTAGGAATTGGTCTAATTTTGGGATATGAAGTTTTGGAAGTAACATCACCTTGGCTTTGATCTTCTAGACAGCAGTGGTGTGTTTATCCTTCCATTGGAATCCTTTCTTTTTTTGGAGAAATTCTTGGAGTAAAAACCTGTCTTCACCATAGTTAGGATAAAGGCTATTTAAATAATTCAATAGTCCCAAAAATGCTTGAAGCTTTGGCTTGTCAAGATTTTTTTGGAAAATTGATGACCTTTTCTTTTATGTGAGGCTAGATTTGCAGTTTCAAATCTTGGATAATCATTCTAAGAAAATTGCATTAAGTCTTGCAGAGTTGAATTTTTGTATATGATAAGACAATTCTTGCATCTTTCGCCAGCGTGAGACATTTAGTGAGATAGGAGTAATGGTCAGTAAGAGAATTACTAAAAATTAGGATGTCATCAATATATACACAAAAAATTTGAAGTGCCTTGAAAAATGTTATCCATGTGGGCTTGATAAAATGCTAGGGCATTCATTAAACCAAATGGCATAATAGTCCACTGATAGTGGTTGAATGGGCAGCTAAATGCTATCTTTTCTCTGTCAGCTTCTTTGACCCTGATTTGATAAAATCCTGACTTGTAGTCAAACTGAGAGAAGTATTTACATGTTTCTACCTTCTCCATGAGATATATTTTATCAGGAATGGGATATGGAAATGGTTGAATAATGGCATTCAATGGTCTGTAGTTAATGACCATTCTTTTCTTTCTTCTTTTTTTTCTAAATGCTTGTTTACCATGAAAGCATAACAACAATAAGGAGAGGTTAATTTTTCTATAAAAACCTTACTTTCTAATTATTTGATTTGTAGTTCCATATCATTGTAATCCTGCATTGGAATTGGGATCATTTTCTCAATCTTCATATGTTTTCCTTCGATGAGCTTAATGTTCATCTCAGGCATAGATTTTGACCAAAACTACTGAGGGTTGTTAGAATAGATAGTTGTTCTAATCTTTTCTCCTATAACTTGGATTTCAGTAGGAATTACTAGTTCAGGTGTTTGGGCCATTGAGCTTGGGAATTGCTTAGTTGCATAGATAAGGTGAGGAATTTTGAGCCTTTCATTATCTATAGTGAACATGATACTCTTAGTGGTTTATCCATAAGGTGAGTATTCGTCAATAAAAGCACCACCTAGTAGAATATCTATAGGATTCCTATCTAAGGCAAAGAAATCACACTGGAAGATTTTATCTTGGATCTAAAGGGTTTGTTGGTGTTTATATTATTTACAAACAAAGCTATTTCCTTAGACATCTAGGCTCTTGTAAGCTAGGCTATCATCTAATGTCTTCCAGTCATTGATGATTTGGGATTTCACAAATGAGAGAGAAGCTCCTAGATCTATTTGTACATCTACTAGTCTACCATTTAATTTTAAATTTATAAACTGGGAAAACTTTCCATTAATCAACTGAGTAAGGTAAGCTGGCTGTGGAATTTCTAAGGGAGAAATACTAATACATCCCAATTTTTATCTCCCTAGGTCTTGTACAACAGCTTGCTCAGAGTAGATGACTTCTTCTTCTTCTTCTTCTTTTTCTTCTTCTTCTCTAAGATTACTACATTCACCTTGAAAATAATCTTGGTTTGAGTAGAAAGAGCTTTCTACTTCTTCATCCTTTTCTTCTTTAAATGTGGGTAATAGAACATCCCATTGTGGCTCTATTGTTGGTGCTGGTATTTCTCTTAGAAGCTCTATGCTGGTGAATTTATTCTTCATCTAAGAGGCACTGGGCTTAAAAGAGCTCTAAAATTGCAAAGGGGGATGTAGGGGCCTTTACAAAGTTAGTTGTATCCTGGGCATTGAGGGCTGTCTCCCTCTGGTAGATTCTTGTCTCCTGTTATGTCCTCTGGTCCTTGGATGAATGTCTCATTTTGGGACTTCTTGGTGATGATGAGACTAGTTTCCATGTGCTTCATATGGAAGCTATGAATAATCATGATGCCAGGGTTGTTGCATATTAGTGAGTGGTTGTTCCAAATCATCTGATAATCATTTGAGAGCATCTGCATCTTTGTCATCTTTGAAGTCTTCAGTAGGGAGATCATCTAGAATTGGTTCATAGATGTCATCTTGGAGGTAAAGATATTCTTTAGAATTGACTATATCCCACCATGCTACTGCATTGGAGGTGAAAATGGTTTTAACATCAAGGTTTTTATAATGGCATTGCAGGGCAATATGGCCAGGTTTACGACAAATATATCAAATGGGTTGCTTAGCTTGAGGACGTGGAGTATGGCATTTCTTAAGAAAATGCTGAGGAGGAGCATATGAAAGTTTACATGGAAGAGAGCAACATTTAAAGGGAAGATGTGGGTGATGCTTCTTTTGCTGCTTGCAAGGTTGAACAAATGGCTGACAACCAAAAGGCACTATTTTAGGGAAAACTAGAGTAATTTGGGAGGCTTGATGCTTAGTAAGATTTTGGATAGTTTTAGTCTCAGAGACTAACTGCATGGCTTGTTGCTTGGCAAAGTCAATTACATCAGAAAGAGATAGATCTTCAATGGTTAAATTTTTGAGATCTATATAAGTAATGACTTTATTTATGAGATTATAAGGCAAAGCATACAAGAATTTTAACTTAATCTCAGTAGAGCCAAAACTTTTACTTTCATATGCTAATTCTTTGAATTGTTTGGAAAAAGCATCAAAATGTTTAAGATCACAGAGCTCCATCTTAAGAATCCATTTATTTTATTCCAATTCTCTATTGATAACTGGAGGAACAAATTCATTTATTAATAAATGATATAATGCAGCTAAAGGATCAGGATGATGATGTACACATTCATGTTGTTCATTTTCAGTCATTGAGTTCCACCATTGGGTAACAATCCCCCAAAAGAATTTTGAAGCAAAGACTGTAGTACCGACTGGATCTAAATGAGCATTGATGGTAATAACTCACATGGAGTTACACCAGGTAGATATCTCATTTAATGGATTTAGATAACCATCTATATTTAGGTACCATGGCTGAAGTTGGACATGGGTCCTTTGCATCAAAGAAGTACTGGGATGTTTCTTATGAAGTTTGAAACTAGAACCAAAATTAACCTCACATGTTAATGCCAGAACTTGTGCTTCAACTTCTTGATCTTGCTTGACTAACCAGTCAAGGCTCTCATCAAGTGCTACCAATTTAGTATCAATAAAAGACAACTAATTTTGCATATTTGTAGAAACTTGGTTGGTATTGTCTTCAAGAATAGTTAGTTTATCTAAACTATTTTAGATGTATAAAACATATTTACAAAGGTCATCAAAAATTTTAGAGAGATGAGAATTAAATATTGAAACATAGTTCCTATGCTTGAATTCATTTAATAGTTTAACATCTCCTTGGAATGCTGCAAAAAAATATTGGACAAGTCCTTCTGATTGCTTGTACATTCCTTTATGTGGAGGCCACCTTCCACCTTTATACAGACTGACCTTTTTTTTGTATAAAATTCTAGTTTATTTTCCCTAGGAAGATTTATTAAAGTGCAAGGTAACTAATCTTTTGGATTAGGTAATTGGTTGATCTCTTCATCTTCTATCAATATGTGACCTATTTTTACAACTCTCTTAGAGGAAGAGGTAGAGGGTCTGGAAGGAGAAAAAATAGAAGAATTATTTACAGAAAGGGATCTTGGAAGTATATTGATGGTTTTACCATCACTCTTATGGACCATGGCTTGACCTTTCATCTTCTAAATATGTTGCATATTTATAAAAAAATCACACTAATGTAAATGCATCAATGGATTATAAAAACATCACATGATAGGAAATCACTGCAATTGCTTAGATTTTTTTTTTAAAATTAGAAAATTATCACATTGATGGAAAAACATCACTGATATATAAATTATTCATAGGGATGGAAAATAATGATGGCTTAAAAAAGTATCACTTCCAATCTGAAGGGATTTCAACAGACTCTATATGGCCTTTTTGCTTATTTCAATTCTTCAAATGCACACTCAAGAGCTTGTGTCATGTAAAAACATACTTTTTCAACATAACTGTCAATACAGATAGAATATTCTTGTAATCCTTGACAAACTTATGATAGTATCCAATCAGCCCTAAAAACCATAGAGGCTCTTAAGTGTCTAAGGATGCATCCAATTTTTCATGGCAACTATTTTTTTAAGATCCACCTGAACCCCTTGGGCTGAAATAATATGCCTAAGATACTCTACTTCATCCTAGCCAAAAGTACATTTGGACTATTTTACACAAAGATGATGGTTAGAGAGAAGTTGTAATATGATATCCAAATGTTGGAGATGCTCATAACATGTTTTACTATAAATAAATATATATCATTAAAGAATACTAGAATGAATTTTGATAGTTAGAGTTAGAATATATTATTCATCAATGCCTGGAATGTTGAAGGAGCATTATTGAGGCCAAAGGGCATGACCATAAATTCATAGTGGTCATCATGCATTCAAAAAGCTATCTTAGGTATATCATCCTCATGAAGCTAGATCTGGTGATATCTAGAGTGGAGATCCAAGTTGGAGAAAAAATGAGTGCCATGAAGCTCATCAAGAAGCTCATCAATAAAAAGGATCAGGAGATTATCCTTGATTGTGAGGTGATTAAGTGTATGAAAATCAATGCAAAGGCACTGTGACCCATTTTTTATAGACAAGGAGAATTGGGAAAGAATATGGGCTAGTACTAGGGTGAATAATGCCTTGCTTTAGTAAGTCTTGAATGATCATTTTGATCTTGGTCTTTTGCTGAAATGGGTAGTGATAAGGCCTAATGTTAGGAGGAATGCTTCAAAAAAAGAACTAAATATGATGGTCCTCTAGCCATGAAGGTGGCAATCTTATTGGTTTGGTAAAGACATGTGCACACCTCTACAAAATGGTTTATAGATCAAAAAGAGTAGTGGAGATTGTTGATGGTTGTATTTGAATGGAATGGAGTTGGGTAATGACACTGTGTAAATTCTTCTTAAGAATATTTTATATATTATGTGAACTTATGATGCTAAGAGATCATGGTTGTAAGCTTTTCAATGTGTTTTTGGTCCATTATCTAAAAAATACATCCAAAGTTCATCAAAATCCCATAAGATGGGTCCAAGTGTGTGTAACTATAGACACCTAAATCTGGGCATTGATAACCTTAAATCAAGCTTTTGGCTAATTTTCACTTAAAATACACATTTGGCTTCAAAACACTAAAACATGATAAATGATGTGAAAATGACATATTTAATTACTAATTTTGGCTAGGGTATCCCTAAATGGGGTAATGCAATTTATGGGCCAACTAACTTTGATCAGATCATTTCAAGTCAAAATGCCAATTTTGCACCTGGGTGCTTTAGATTGATCTTTCCTATCAAATATTCTACACAAGACACATGCCTTTGTTATTTGATATTGATAACATCCTAAATGGGATAATGGATCCAATGCATCTGACATTGCCTTCCAATTCCAATCCAGTCAAATTTTGGACCAATAACAAGCATTCTGATCAATTTGAGTAATTTGTGCACAAAGTGCTTAAACATGCTTAAAAGATAATTAATCCAAGTTAGAGCCTAATTAATAATTACATGTAAACTTTTTGAAAACTTTTTTTTTGAAATGAATATTGAATATCTACATCATCAAGTGACCTCATTTCTTTGGAAGACATCCGTAGGCCATAAATGCCATAAATATCAGGTTTCATACCCTCCATGTCTCATCAAAGCCCTCTATGCCTCTTAATTTCTCCTCTGTCCCAAATATTTATGAGCCTATTTATCAAATTTAATTGCATAATTAGATTAATCCTTAGCCACACATCTCAATCCTGAGATGGATAGTTCAGGTTGATTCTAGACATTTGAAAAAATCTATAAATAGGAGACCTTACCACATCATTTCTAAGTTATTTTGGTGCAAAGTTATTATGCTCAAATATCTTCAAAATACTTAATAGTGCAAAGTTATAATGCAAAAATATCTTCAAGAAGCCATTTCAATTAGTGTTACCATGCCAAATTGATTCCAAGCCAAGCCAAGCCATAAGCCAAAGGTGCCAAGGAGAGATGGAGGTAGCCAAACTTCCATTGCCAAGGACTTCATGAGCACAAGTCGAGCAAGCTAATACAACAAGTATTTTGGAGAATCCAAGGGAGGTAAAATAAGGGTTTTTTTTGCATTTTAGTTGTGTGTTTTATTAATGTTTGTTAACTAATCTCTCCTTAGTGTCTAGGCCTAGAGATGTTATGCTAGTTAGTGTGTTTCTTTCATTTTGTTTTAATTTTGAAACTAACACCATACTAACCATCCTCTCTTGAGTCAAATTATTATATCACATAATGGTACACTCGATGGGATAAAACACATATTACACAAAGAATATAATTTTGTAGCTTTAAAATCTTCATTTGGATCATTAAAACTCTTGCAAATTGATATCTAACTTTGTTTTGCCATTTTTCTTTGTCACAAGTTTACATGGTAACTGACATCAGTTAGTAAAATCATCATCAATTAGAATAGCCATCATTATTAATTATTTGTGTAACCTATGTCATTTATATAACCATCATTGGTTAGTAAGTGTAACTGACATTGGTTATATAACTGACATCGATTATATAATCGACATCGGTCACTGTGTTTTCTTCAAAACATAGACCTGAGAGCTCTTTTATTAATGTTCATTGTTTCAAACCTAAAAGAAATTCAAGGCTAAAGGACATGATAACATTTTTATTGTAGGACCAAGCTTGACATTTTCTAAAAACATGTTTAGATCACCTTTTGTGTGCTTAAAAATCAATTAGGAACCTTGTTTTAGTGTTTAACAATTTTTTTTGATGTTTATGGTGAATGTTTTCAAAGTTTACAACTAAGACCAAGGGGTCAAATGAATACCACCTCATTTTCCATTTGGGCTTAAAAATGAAATCACCTTTTCAAGATTTTTTTAATCACTTAGTTGTTTAAATTAAATTTTTATTTAGAAAAAAGAGGGGTGTTGCGTGTATGCTCTTCCATTTGTCCCCTTTAGAGAACCCTTGGAATCAAAAGTTCCATTCCTATTACAAGTAGCCTAGTCCAAGGCTTAGAAAGAAATTTATCTAAAGCACTCCCCAAAAACTTGTCAAAGTTTGGGTGACCTTGAAAATGGCCCTAAAGTCTTTCTACTTTCATGATTTCTTTATTTTTATGCAAACTTGGCTTGTGAGGGGGACTTCATCACCTCCCACGAGTTGTTTAGGGAAGCTTTGACCTAGGGTTTCACCTCCTATAATTGACTTCATTTGGATCCTAATTGGAGTTGTACATGGGACGTAGTGGTTGTAAAAAGGACTAGTCCTTTTTACAACAATCCAAGTGATATAGACTTAAAATCTGTGATTTTCTATTGCATTGTTTGGCATGAAAGTCATTATGTAATCAATTCCCCTAAAACATTTGAAAACTTGTTAGATCTTATACAAATCCCCACTTTCCATGGAAATATTATTGGTGCAAGGTGTGCCTCAAGGTCCATGTCATAGTATTGTCATTTGAGGAAGGGGGGGTGTAAAAAACCTACTATATAATGTGCATTTACTTTTGGATGAACACTTAAAATATTCTCAAATGATGTATATTGATGAATTCCAACAATACCAAGCAACCTTGTTAGTTTAGATCTAAGAGCGATTAATTAGTTGGTCTTGTCCTAGATTAAAGTCTTGTTTCAAGTCAAAACTTGGTGTAAACAAACAATTCAACCCAA
The DNA here is from genome assembly GCA_037957365.1 of Torreya grandis. Taxonomy (NCBI): domain Eukaryota; kingdom Viridiplantae; phylum Streptophyta; class Pinopsida; order Cupressales; family Taxaceae; genus Torreya; species Torreya grandis. The sequence goes on from JARHVA010001628.1 coordinate 981,467, forward strand.
ACACATAGTCCTAATTTTCCTTTGAATAAAGAGGCATTATGCTGTCCACATAAAAATATCAACTTTACTTGTTCAAAGTTTATCAAAATCTTAGGAGTCTTATCATCCACTTTGGCATAGCTATGCTACCTAGTTGAGTCTAGACTTTTATCAAAGTTATTTTAAGTCCTTCACTTATAATCTAAATTTAGAATTGCACCTTTATAAGTTCATAGGGTTGATGTGTTAAGTGGGTTCACCATTTTCAGTAAGCTTGAGGGAACTTAGGTTTAATTTCCAATTTGGGTTGAAGGTCGTTTGAGGTTCATAATCATTGTCATCACTTGATAGAATTAATCCATTTTATGCTAAACACTTGCACTTTGAGTCTATGCACCATAACATTTTGGGTCAAGAAAATAAGTGTTATGCTATCAAAATTGTGGGAAATTGTCTTTACCTTAGAGAGTTTTTGAAACAAACTTTTTTTCCACACCTTTTGGGAAGTGTAGAATCGTTACATTGCCTAAAACATTTCAAATATTATTTCATAGACCCTCTTGCATAGAATTTAAATTTATTCCTACATTTTTAGACTAATCTGAGTGTACTTTTTGTGATCCTTTGTCTAAAGCATAGTTATACCATTCACTTTTGTCTAACTTATTTGTTAAAAGAACCAAGTTTTATACCATTTTTTGTGAGAAAATAAATTATCTCTAAAGCACTTTTTGTTTCATACCTTATACCTAGTTGATCAAGTTCATGACCAGAAATCAAATGCCTAGTGTTTGTTAGAATTTTTAAAAATCTATTAGATTAAAACTTTCATCTATTTTCAAAGTCTAGCTTTTGACGTCATTTGGCCAAGATTTCTAGCATGTGCCTTGTTTGAGCCTAGCTTTTGATGCCAAGTTTGGCCAAAAGACCTATCAAATTTTAAATTCTTAGATTAGACTGATTTGAAACACTTTGAACTTAGAGTTTGGCATTTTGATTTTTGGTCTATTTACTTACTTATATTTGTGTGAATAGTGAAACATTAAGATACTTCATGCTAGATTATTTCCTCACAAATCTTTGCATAAATATTTTGATCCTTTTGACGAATCTAAACCAAGTTGGAACATCATTTGTTTTATATTTTGTCCTTTTTAGAGTTTATAGAACTCTTTGATCTTTTATCACAAAGCATTGACTATGGTTCCCAAAATGTATTCCTACACTCATAGTGGAATCATGTACAATCCAAGGATTAGTAATGTGGTGGTGTAGGAAGAAATGGTGCAATATCCCTACATAGATAATATTCCTTATGAGATGGATTCTTATTCCTCTTATAATATTCAATTAGGGTCACAAAACCAAGATCCCTTGGCTAACTATATGGTTAACACACCATCTTATTCATAACAAGACCAAGAATAAACTGCATAATACCTAGCTATAATACCCACAATAGATGAGCCAATTCTTCAATAGTGATATTCTACTAATACAACTTCCACGTATGATCCATTTTTGTTTGAGCGACATTTTTTAGAGAAAAATGATGAGATTTTGGTTAAAGCCATAGAGGTAGGGGCCAAGTTTCCAATAGATTTCTCCCATAAAAATTTACCAAGTCTAGTAAGAGTGGCCCACAATATCATTTATGATCAACATGCTTCTTCTATAAATCCTATGGCTCTAGTTCAAACAACGTATCAAGACCCTAATATATCTAATCAAGGCAAAAAAAATCATAGAAGATCACTTTAATAAAATGCAAATATCATATCAAACCTACCTGAATCTAGCACATACTTTCAATCAGATGAACATGGTGAGAAAGCCTCTTATTGACCTAATTCCTTCAACAAGAATGTTGATAGAGTTAATTGGACAAGAGAATCTGAGTTTTGACCCATTCGTACAAACCACTTAAATAGATAAATTGATGCATATGTCCATAATTGAAGAAGTGTCTTCAACTTCTACATAGAATAGTGAGCTAAACATAGTAGATAATGTACAAACAACATCCAATCTTGATCAAAGTGGTACTAACACACAAACACCTATCCAACAACATGTGCCTGTAGTTAATCCCATGAGTAGATCATCATACTAGGGAATAAGAGTTTTTACACCCTAACCTCAACCAACTGCTTCCTCAAGTGTACAACCTATGGGATTAGGTAATCAAACAATGGCTAATGTCATGCTTCAATAATAGAATGTGATGAACCCTACTCCTCCTCAACAAGTAATGAGTAGTATTCCATAATAACAAGCACAACCTAGTGTATCAACACAATAGAGGACAAATACATTACCACCTCAATCAAGGGAAACTAATGTTCCACCTCACTAGATAATAACAAACATACCTCTTCAGTCACAGAGTGATATGCCAATCCAAAACCAAGCAATGACTAGTCAATAATGTGAAAATATTGGTCAGTGATAGATGCTAAATTTGTAACCTATTTTCACTTCTCCATAGGAATTTGTGTAACAAGGAGGTTCCCATGTTTTTGAAGTACCTACTAGATAAATATTGGTTTAAAATGTGCCACAAATTTAGAGATAGCATCTTGGTCCACAAGTTCCCACTCCACATCAAGGCTTTATTAGTTGGAAGTGTGTCCTTTTTCAACCACAACAGACATAGTATAGTTATACCTCTCTATCCCAACCATAAAATCCTCCAAGTCAAACCTTTATTGCCAACCCAAAATAAAATATCATGTAACCAATTATGCAATTTCAAGTACATCCTAATCTACATATGCGTATTCCTGGTTCATTCCCCAACCAAACCAATATACGCCAATAGGTATCTCCATCATACCCTAGTCAAAGTGTCCCACTTGTGACCTCCCAAACATCTACCTAAACCAATATTCTCCCTCAAACCAATGTTCTTTCTAGTTTCCTATCCTAAGAATTGTAATAGATGAAGGATGCAATTGCTAGCATCCAAGCTAGAAAATAGATTAAAAATTTCAAATTGGATGACATATGCTCCTATCCATTCAACATGGAGTATTTATAACTACTATTTCCTCTAGGTTACAAACCACCAAAATTTGACAAATACAAATGTAAAGGTGACCCTAAGGCTCATTTGATCAAATTATTTATCGCATGTCAACTAGTGGCATATAAATTTTGTTGTTGTTTCCAAAGAGCTTGGATGGACAAGCCTTGGAGTGGTTTTTCAAGTTGCCCAAAAATTTAGTAAAGGATTTTGATGATCTTTTTGAAAAGTTTGTGTAGCACTTTTCCTATAATCTCAAGCATGAGATTTCATTAGTAGACTTAACGCAAGCAAAGCAAAAAGTTGGTAAGAGTTTTGCAAGTTATTTATAGCAATGGAGAGCCCTAACAAGCCATTTCACCCATAGTTTACCAGATAAACAATTAGCCATTATGTTTACTAAAAATTTTCATAGTGAAATAGCTTATCATCTGGAACTACAATGTGCATATACTTTCAAATAGATCATTGATAAAGTTTTGTTGATCAAGCGAGCACTCATTAATAAAATATTCATCAATATTAATTCAACTAATCAAAGTCAAGGTACCAATCAGGAAAATGGCCAACATTAACATCCTATTTAAGTGAAAACATCACAAATGGCATAGGCCAATAACCAAGAAAGATTGAAGCAATTCAACTATAATAGGAATGTTATGGTAAATGGAGTAACTGAATCCCATCATGTATAAATGGTGAAAACATCATCTAAACCACCTTTTTAGCTTATTCCTACCCAAAAATCTCTCCAAATAATGCTGCAAGCATAACAACCAAGACTTACACAATAAATACAATAGCCTTTACCATTGTAAACCCCTCCTCATAGGATAATCGTGCATGCACATCATGTCTTTAGTGACCTAGGAGAACCTATTGAGTCTGTATTTCAAAAGCTTGCTACCACTAATCTGATTAGTTGCCCTATCTAAAACATTATTTTCAAGGCATTCCTTATCCTGATTGGTATCATGAAAATTAATTCTATGACTATCATTGGGTCAACGAGCATAATCTATGAAGATGTGTCCAAATCAATAATTTAATTGAGAATATGTTAGAGAATGGGGAGATAACATTGGATAATGGTGCTTCCACTTCCAATCAAAATTTTGGGATTTATCAAAACCCCTTTCCCCAACATAACAATTAGTATAAAAAAATAATCAACAATAACAATGGCTAGTGCAACATCAAAATCAAAGGTTGAACCAAAAAAATAAAAAAAATAAATACTAGAACCCACAATGATTAAACAATGGACAAAACCAAGGTCAAAATGGTAACAACTAACAAGCCTACCATGTCATTTCACATGACTACAATAGGGTTATAGGTCATATTATAGGGGGTAGCGTTAATACCATCTCTATTAATCCTAGACCAAGCACTAATCAACTTAGACCATTGATAAACAAAAACATTTAGCCAAATTACATGGATAATCCTTCTTTGATCTCAGAGTGCATATAGGAATGATAACAAACTAGGACTTCCCCTTTTAGACCTTATATCGATAACTTGTTCTTGCCACGTGACTACATGCAAGTGCACTAGTAACCGAGGCTTATCTTGTTTGGTCCCACATCATTCCTAACATTTTTTAGCAATAATGGTCCAATATTTAATTTTGATTGTGCAATCACAACTCAAAGGTCAAATATTACTATTCTAGGCCCACAACCATCTACCACTTTTCCTATCATCTAACCAACCATTCAACCTTGGACTAAACCATTCACTACTGACCAAGACAAGAAGTTTGATATTGTGAAACAATTATAGAAGACACTAGCACAAATTTTTATTTTAGATTTGTTGTGAATGTCAATAATCCACAAAAACATCTTGAATGAGTTTTTGACTGAATCCAATATTGATAATGACATATCCCCTGATAAATTTCAAGCTTTGGTTAGACACCTAGCTCTTACCCAACAAGTCACATTCAACCAAAGTGATTTGTTTTCCCTTGGCCCACTCCATAATAATCTGTTATACATAGAATTTTATATAAGACATCATAAAGTGAAACATATCCTTATAGACAATGGATCAGGCCTCAACATAGTGTCTCTAAAGCTCATCAAGATTCTTGGGTATATAATGATAGATCTTCAACCAAAAATAATAACCATTAAATCCTATGATAATTAAGAAAGAGAATCATAAGGCACCATTAGTTTTCCAGTTATCATTAGGCCTTTGACCCATGATACACTTTACCATGTGTTTGATCTTGGGTTATCATATAATATAATTCTAGGTAGACCTTAGTTATATGAGATTCATGTAGTCCCATCAACGCTACACCAATGTATCAAGTTTTCCCACTCAGGGATGGAAGTGAATATTCTAAGAGATTTACACCCATATGAACACTGTAAACATCTTGAAGCTAAATTTCAAAGCTATAATTATCAGTACAGTATGAATCCAAGTTCCAAGTAGGATAAAGGAAAGGCTATAATTATTGATCCTTCATCAGATAATTACATAGATCCTAATACCTTAGATTCTTTTTCCAACATGCCACCTCCTGAAGCTTCTAATCATTTCACCATTTTAGATAATGAACCAAGAGAGTATGTGACCCATGATACATTTCATATTACCAATCATACTTAAAATTCAAAAACCTTTGGTTGACCTAAAGTCACCCCACATATGCATTGGCAAAAAAATAACAAAGATAAGGGACCTGTCACATTTGTACCAGCATCTAGCTTAGAACCCAACCCTCTTAAAAGGGATGAATCATGGTTATAAAACAACAACCAAGCTATTTTTTATAAAAGTGTGAAGTATCCTATTCCCAATAGGATCATGGAGCATCACTATTATGAAGGGAGAGGCCTTAGACTGAATCAACAAGGAAACATTGAGCCAATTTATATGACTAATTATGAAAGACCTTATGGACTTGGATTTAAACTATCTGGGGGTGACCCCACATATCTTATTCAAACTCCATCACCAATGAATAGTGATGATGATGTCGATAGTGAAGTGAAGTTTTATCATAGCCTCACCTTAGATGACCTAGCTAAAACCAACCTATTTGATAATAATAACATTTATACCCTTACCCTAGCCATTCATCACAACCCATTACCATTATATTGTCCCTAACTGATAGATTGGGACCAACAAGAATCTAGTCTGTCGATTGATGAGTTATAGAATGATGAGGAATTCTATGACTTTTATACCTTATAGATAATATTTCATTGAGAGATAAAAAATTAGGATTCTCAATCACATTGGATCCTGTAGCTTATTTTGGAGAGTGAGTGAACATCCTTAGCCAAAAATAAATAAGTAAAACATTGAGGTCCCAAAGTGAAAACCTCTTTGAGGCAATTTTTGACCAAGGAAAAAGAAAATATAAAGTCCAATCTAGTGGTGAAAACCTATTTCTAGAGCTATTAGATGAGGGTGTTCATTCTTATTCAAATTTAGACTAGAAGACTGTGATCTAGAAATTTGACTCAAGAGAGGATGGTTAGTTTTGTGTTAGTTTCAAAATTAAAAAAAGATGAAATAAACACACTAAAAGCATAAAATCTCTAGGCCTAGACACTAGGGAGATCTTAGTTAACAAACATGATTAAAACACACAACTAAAATGCCAAAGAAACCTCTTTTACCTTCCTTGGATGCTCCAAAATGCTTTTTGTAGTGGCTTGCTTAGCTTGTGCTCATAGAATCTTTGGAAATGGAAGATTGGCTACCTCCATCTCTCCTTGGCACCTTTGGCTTGTGGCTTGGCTTGGAATAAATTTATCATTATAACACTAATTGCTTGAATCTTTTGGAATTATTTGTGCATTATAAATCTGCATAATCAAGTGTTAAATTTCATATGGTGAGGCCTGTTATTTATAGATTTTTGCAAATGCCTAGAATCAATCTGAACCATCTATCTCAAGATTGATATGTGTGTTTGAGGATTAATTAAATTTTTGGAATTAAATTTGTAATTATCCTGATCATGACATTGGAAGAAGGGGTAATTAAGAGGCATGGATGGAATCATGGAAGGCATTGATGAGGCATGGAGGGCATGAATCCTAATATTTATGGCATTTATGGCCTAGGGATGCCTTCCCAAGAAATGAGGTCACTTGATAATGCAGATATTTAATATTCATTTATAAAACAAATTAGTCAACAATATTCCATGGAATTATTAATTAGGCCTTGATTTGGGTTAATTATCTCTTAAGCATGTTTAAGCACTTTGTGCACAAATTACTCAAATTGATCATAATGCCTTGTTATTGGTCCAAAATTTGACTAGATTAGAACTGAAAGGAAATGTTAGATACATTGGATCTGTTATCCTATTTAGGATGTTACCAACAAAAAATAACAAAGGCACATATATTATGTAAGAGATTTGATAGGAAAGATCAATCCAGAGCACCTAGGTACAAAATTGTCATTTTGACTCGAAATGGTCTGATTAAAGTTAGCTAGCCCACAAATTGCATTACCCCATTTAAGGATGACCTAACCAAAATAAGCACTTATATATATATATATATATATAAACTTATTTAATGTGTTTTAGTGTTTTTAGGCCAAATTATGTATTTTGGGTGGAAATTTGCCAAAATCATGATAGGAGGTCATTGGTGGCCAGATTTAGGTGTCTACAGTTTGCCCCTATTTGGGAAGGCATTACAAGCCATAAACATAGTAATGTATTCTAAAAGAATGAAAAGGTCCTGTATGCCTACAACTACAATGATGATAAATTAACTGTATGATGCCCCCTTGAGGGAATGGTTGGCACAAGTAAGTTAGCAAATGGTCCTTCGAAAAGAAAGAAGCAAAATGAGGGGACCAAAGAAAGGAAAGATGATGGGGTGAAAACATAATGATTTTGAAAAATTAGTTAAAACCACTTAGAATGTAATTGAGATAGTGTCCAATGGTTTTTCCAAAGATGGTTATAAACATTATACCTTGACAGTTGCAACGTGGTATGATACCACAATGATTTGCCCAAAAGTGATTATACTCATTAAAAAGATGGAGCTATCCTAGTTAGGATAGATAAACAAGATAAAAAGATGCCCCTGTATGGGAAAAAAAGTAAAGTGGTGACAACATAATGATTTACCCAAAGGTGGTTATAATTATTGAGAAATACAGGTGGGATGATGTGTAATGATTTGACCATAGGTGGTTATAATCATTAGACCTCGATTATGGAAAACATGATAAAATTGGTCAAGGACAATGATAAATCAACATAGACGGTAATGATGAATTGGAACAACCTACTAGTAGGGAGATGCTCATCCAAACTAATAAATTTTGAAATTCTTTCATGATTAATTACTCTATTTGGGATATGATTGGGAGTGAAATTGGGATGTCAGTGCTGAAGAGATGCCACCATTGCTGAATAGACTTCTTAAAGCTGAGGTTTGTTGTAGCACGTGTTTGTAGGCATCATGGTATAACATCATGAGGACTTGGCTGAAATATGCATAAGGACTAACTCCCATAATCTGATATTCAATAGAAATAATACACTAATGATAGAAATGATGATGACAATGTAAACATATGGATATAGATGGATTCAAGTATAAGTGTGGTCAAGGAATAACCCAATGGACACACATAAATTGAATCAAGGTAATAGTGCTAAAAGCAAACAAATAGGTAGACAAAAAAAACAAAAAACAAAAAACAAAAAAACAAATAATGAAATAAAAACCCTACAAACATTGCCCCTAGAAAATAGGTGATAATTTAACAAATGAATAAAATGGGGGAATAGAAGAAAAGGAAGGGGCTGGTCAAGCTGTCTCTATAAACACTAGGTAAGTGGATTCTACCTACATAGTTCCATGGATGTAATATCCAATAAAAAACTTTAGGCCAAATGTAGTTCTCCTAGAGAATGGGAAGAATGTGATAACTGAGGAAAATAAATAGAATGGATGTGATATAAGAATAGGAATGGTCTTACAAAATGGCAAGTGCATGAGAGAAAAGACCACAAAGGATGGGGAAGCTAAGTGACAAGTGATTTGCTTATAACTTAGTAAGGGTTCCCAGAATCCTTAAAGCAAAGAAGTGGTCAATGTTTTTGTGCTTTTTTAATGATTTTCAAATATTTTTGGAAGTGTTTTAGAGTATCTCAACTCAATTGAGAATGATAAGACACCAAATGGTTCAAACTCACAAAATGGTGAGAGCATTCAAACTTAGGTTTCTCACAAAATGGTGAGATTGCAACTTAGGTTGCTTGAAAATGGTGAGAGCATGGCTTAGGTTGCTCATAAAATGGTAAGAGTGAGGCTTAGGTTTCTCACAAAATAGTGAGAGCATAGATTAGGTTGCTCACAAAATAGTGAGAGCGTGGCTTAGGTTGTTCATAAAATAGTGAGAGTGTGGAGGAGAAGGGTGATTGAGGTGACCTCAACAAGTATTAAGCACTACCTACATAGTCCTAGAGTAGGACCTCAAGTCACTATAGTTCCAGCCCTACAGTGGAGGAATTTGACTAGTGTAGTAGTCAAGTCAAACAAAATAGGCATTGTTGGTAAAAAGGCACAACGTGGTATAGGAAGTGGTGAGTTAGTAAGTCAAAGTTTAATGTTTCCCCTAGTTTTCCCATACGTGGTTATAACTAGGACACAATGGCATAGATCAAAGGTACTAATTTTCTCAAAGGTGGTTATAATTAGTAACAAGACTGGTGGTTAGAAAGGAATAAAAAAGAAAAGATGCAACTAGAAATTCTATCAAACTATCCCAAAATATGATCCCTATCTAAAGTTCTTGAACAAACTGATGAATTGATCTGATACTTCGATGTTGAAACTACGTAATGAATGATGAAAACTAAGGTCAAATGAGCTAGGTTTTTAGAACATATTGGGTTAATAGGTCAAAAGTGGAAAGTGGATATGGCAAAGAGGATGTATATGAATGGTATGCATACAAATAAATATATTGACAAAATGGCATAACTAAAATGGTCCTTATAGACAATACACTTAAGCACTCAAGCATAGTACCGCTTGAGGTGAATAATATTCATCAGCTCTGGAAATTCATCTCTATTTGGCATGGTAATATTGTATGCTCCTGATCTATAATTTGTAGTGATGATGAAGGCCCTATCTAGCTGGGTTTGAATTTCCATTTATATTTTTTGTCAGCCATGGTATTCTTTTAGTTTTCAATAAGAACAAGATTAACATGTTTAAATGTTCTATACTTACCACACTAATTATAGTGGCCTTTGAGTTGATTTTGATATGCTTGAAGATTGTTGAGTATAACCATGCATTTCTCATCCAGTAGGTCTAGCTCTTACAGGGAAGCTAATCGATAGTCATGATCATCTAGGACATGCTTGAAAGAGATGCATAGTGAAGGTAATTTGACCTCAATGGGAAGGATGGCTTTAGTACCATAAACAAATGAGAATGGAGTGGCTCCTATGGGGGTACGATGATTGGTATGATATGCCCAAAGGGCAGGGAATATCTAGAGGTGCTAGTCATGACCAACATCATTAATAATTTTTTTGAGAATATTGAAAATGGTTTTATTGGATGCCTCAGCCTAGCTATTACCTTGAGGGTAACTTATGGTATAAAAATATAATGTGATGTTATATTTAGCACACAGTTGGTCTACATCCTTATTTTTGAATAATCCTATATTATCAGATATAATATTAGAGGGAATACCATAACAACAGATGAGGTGGTTGAAGATGAATTTGGAAATTTGATTTATAGTCACATAACTGAGGGGTATAGCTTCAACCCACTTAGTGAAATATTCGATGGTGGCAAGGATGTGTTTATGGCTGTCATATGAAGTGGGGTTAATCTTTTGATGAGGTCAAGTCCCCATTTAGAGAATGGACATGGTGTCAACATTGATTTTAGATTTTTTTTTAGGCATAGATCATATTAAAATTCAATTAACATTTATCACACTTTTTTACATATGCAGTGGCATCTACGTCCATTATGGGCCAATAATGACCAGTATGCAAGAGTTTTTTGGATAAGATTGCCCTGTTATAATGGATTCCACATAATACTTTATGAACTTATATTAACACTAATGTAAACTCTATCAAAGTTAAAAATTGAAGTGGAGTTCCATCCAAACTATGACGGTAAAGGGTGGATCTAAGTAGAGTATAATAAGCATAATGATGAATGAAAGCTTTGGTTTATTTTTAAATAGGTTAGGCGGTAGAATTTGGTCATGAAGGTAGTTGTAAAGGTCTAATTACCAGATAGAATTAGGACCAACAATATCACAAATCATAGCAATGATTGATGGTTCATGAGCTAGTGTTGATAAATTCTCAATGAAGAACTGATACTCTCTAGCTTTATCAGTTTGTCTAAAGCTAGGAATTTGATCGTGCCATTATGTGATCTAGGAATTTGACTCAGGAGAGGATGGTTAGTTTTGTGTTATTTCTAAAATGAAAATAAGTTGAAATAAACACACTAAAAGCATAACATCTCTAGGCCTAGACACTAGAGAGAGCTTAGTTAATAAACATGAATAAAACACACAATTAAAATGCAAAATAAATCTTTTTTACCTTCCTTGGATGCTCTAAATTTTTTGTTGTAGTGGCTTGCTTAGCTTGTGCTCATGGAATCTTTATTAATGGAGGCTTGGCTACCTCCATCTCTCCTTGGCATCTTTGGCTTGTGGCTTGGTTTGGAATAAATTTAGCATTATAACACTAATTTTTTGAAGATTTTGGAACCATTTTTGCATTATAACTTTTGTTATTCAAGTGTTAAAATTCATATGGTGAGGCCTCCTATTTATATATTTTTGCAAATGTTTATAATCAACCTAAACCATCCATCTCAAGATTGAGATGTGTGGTTGAGGATTAATTCCATTTTTGGAATTAAATTTATAGTTATCCTCATCATGACATTATAAGAAGGAGAAATTAAGAGGCATGGAGGGAATCATGAAAGGCATTAATGAGACATGGAGGGCATGAATCTTGATATTTGTGGCATTTATGGCCTAAAGATGTCTTCCCAAGAAATGAGGTTACTCGATGATGTAGATATTCAATATTCATTTGTAAAAAAAATTATTCAAAAAGTTTCCATGGAATTCTTTATTAGGCCTTGATTTGGGTTAATTATCTCTTAAGCATGTTTAAGCACTTTATGCACAAATTACTCAAATTGATCGTAATGCCTTGTTATTGGTCTAAATTTTGACTATTGAAATTGAAAGGCAATGTCAGATACGTGGATCTTTTATCCCATTTAGGATGTTACTAATAAAAAATAACAAAGACACATGTCTTGTGAAAGAGATTTGATAAGAAATATCAATCTAGAGCACCTAGGTGCAAAATTATCATTTTGACTCGAAATGGTCAGATCAAAGTTAGCTAGCCCATAAATTGCATTTCCCTATTTAAGGATGTCATAGCCAAGATCGACACTTGAATATATCAATTTTAACTTATTTAATGTGCTTTAGTGTTTTTAGGCCAAATTGTGCATTTTGGGTGGAAATTGGCCAAAAGCATAATTGGAGGTCATTGGTGGCCAAATTTAGGTGTCTACAGTTATTATGTGATCTAGGAATTTGACTGAAGAGAGGATGGTTAGTTTTGTGTTAGTTATAAAATGAAAACAAGATGAAATAAACACATTAAAATCATAACATATTAAGGCCTAGACACTAGGGAGAGCTTAGTTAACAAACATGAATAAAACACATAACTAAAATGCAAAAAAAACCTCTTTTACCTTCCTTGGATGCTCTAAAATGCCTGTTGTAGTGGCTTGCTTAGCTTGTGCTCATGAAATCTTTGGCAATGGAAGCTTGACTACCTTCATCTCCCCTTGGCACCTCTGGCTTATGGCTTGGCTTGGATTAGAATCAATTTAAAATTATAACACTAATTTCTTGAATCTTTTGCAACCATTTGTGCAATATAACTTTGCATAATCAAGTGTTAAAATTCATATGGTGAGGCCTCCTATTTATAAATTTTTACAAATGTCTAGAATCAACCTGAACTATCCATCTCAAGATTGAGATGTGTGGTTGAGGATTAATTCCATTTTTGGATTAAATTTATAATTATACTAATTATGACATTGGAAGAAGGGGTAATTAAGAGGCATGGAGGGCATCATGGAAGGCATTGATGAGATATGGAGGGCATGAATCTTGATATTTGTGGCATTTATGGCATAGGGATGTCTTCCCAAGAAATGAGGTCACTGATGATGTAAATACTCAATATTCATTTTTAAAAAAAATTGTTCAACAAGTTTCTATGGAATTCTTAATTAGGCCTTGATTTGGGTTAATTAGCTCTTAAGCATGTTTAAGCACTTTGTGTACAAATTACTCAAATTGATCATAATGCCTTGTTATTGGTCCAAAATTTGACTAGATTGAAATTGAAAGGTAATCTAAGATATGTTGGATATGTTATCCCATTTAGGATGTTACCAATAACAAATAACAAAGGCACATGTCTTGTGTAAGAGATTTGATAGGAAAGATCAATCCAGAGCACCTAGGTGCAAAATTAACATTTTCACTTGAAATGGTCTGATCAAAGTTAGCTGGCCCATAAATTGCATTGCCCCATTTAGGGATGCCCTGGCCAAAATCAACACTTGAATATATAAATTTTAACTTATTTAATGTGCTTTAGTGTTTTTAGGCCAAATTGTGCATTTTAGATGGAAATTGGCCAAAAGTTTGATTAGAGGTCATTGGTGGCCAAATTTAGGTGTCTACATACAGTTTGCCCCTGTTTGGGAAGGTGTTACAAGTTATAAGCATAGTAACATCTTCTCAAAGAATGAAAATGTCTTATATGCCTACAACTATAATGATGATACACTAACTGTATGATGCCCCCTCAAGGGAAAGGTTGGCATAAGTAAGTCGACAAACGGTGCCTAAAAAAAAAGAAGTGAAATAAGGGGGCCAAAGAAAGGAAAGATGATGGGGTGAAACATAATGATTTTGGAAAAGTAGTCAAAAACATCGAGATTGCAAGTGAGATAGTGTGCAATGGTTTACCCAAAGGTTGCTATAAGCATTGTACACTGATAATGGCAATATGGTATGATAACATAATGATTTACCCAAAAGTAGTTATAATCATTCAGAAGATGGAGCTATCCCAATTAGGATAGAAAAATAAGATAATAAGCTACCCCTGTAAGGGCAAAAAAAGTAAAGTGGTGACAACATAATGATTTGCCGAAAGGCAGTTATAATCATTGAGAAATGTAGGTGGGACAGTATGCAATGATTTGCCCATAGGCGATTATAATCATTGAACCCCAATTATGGTAAACATGATAAACTTGGTTGAAGATGATGATAACTTAACACAAAGGGTAATGACGAATTGGAACAACCTATTAATAGGGAGATGCTCATCTGAACTAATAAAAGTTGAAATTCTTTCATGATTAATTACTTTATTTGGTATATGATTGGGAGTGAAATTGGGATGTCAGTGCCAAATAGATGCCACCATTGCTGATTAATTCTTTTATTTCGATAGGCATCATGGTATAACATCATGAGGACTTGGGTGAAATATACATAAGGACTGACTCCTATAATCCAATATTCAAAAGAAAACAATGCACCAATGATAAAAACCATGATGACAATGTAAATGCATGAATATGGATGGATTCAAGTATAAGTGTGGTCAAGAAATCACCCAATGGACACACATAAACTAAATCAAGGCAACAATGCTAAAAGCAAACAAATAGGTAGACAAATAAAAAAAATAAGTAAAAATAAACAAATAAACAATGCAATAGAAACCCTATGAACATTTCCCCTAGAAAATAGGTGATAACTTAACAAATGAATAAAATGGGGGTATAGAATAAAAGGAAGGGGTGACTGGGCTATCTCCATATGCACTATGTAAGTGGACACTTTGTACATAGTTCCATAGAAGTAATATCCAATAAAAAACTTTAGGCCAAATGTAGTTCTCTAAGGGAATGGGAAGAATGTGATAACTAAGGGAAAAAAATAAAATGGATGTGATAGAAGAATAGGAATGGTCTTGAAAAATAGTAAGTGCATGAGAGAAAAATCCAAAAAGAATGGGGAAACTAAGTGACAAGTGATTTGTTTATAACTTAGTAAGGGTTCCCAGAATCCTTAAGGCAAAGAAGTGGTTAATGTTTTTGTGTTTTTCTAACAATTTTCAAATATTTTTGGAAGTGTTTTAGAGTATCTTAACTCAATCAAGAATGATGAGACACTGAATGGTTTAAGCTCAAAAAATGATGAGAGAGTTTAGACTTAGGTTTCTCATAAAATAGTGAGATCATGGCTTACTTTGGTCACAAAATGGTGAGATCATGGCTTAGGTTTCTTGAAAAATAGAGAAAGCATGGCTTAAGTTGCTCATAAAATGATGAGAGTGTGGCATAGGTTGCTCACAAAATCATACGTGTGTGGAGGAGAAGGGTGACTGAGGTGACCTCAACAAGTATTGAACATTGACTACAAAGTCCCAAAGTAAGACCTCAAGTCATTGTAATTTCATCCTTACAGTAGAGGAACTCGACTAGTGTAATAGTTAAGTCAAACAAAATAGGCATAGTTGGTAAAAAGGCACAACATGGTATAGGAAGTGGTGAGTTGGTATGTCAAGGTGTAATGTTTCCCCTAGTTTTCCCATAGGTGGTTATAACTAAGACACAATGTTATAGATAAAAGTACTAATTTTCCTAAAGGTGGTTATAATTAGTAGAAAGATTGGTGGTAAGAAAGAAATATAAAATGAAGAATGCAACTACCAAAACTTATATCAAACTACTCCAAAATATGATCTCTATATGAAGTTATTGAACAAACTAATGAACTGATCTGATACCTTGATTTTGAAACTGTGTAATGAATGACAAAAACCAAGGTCAAATGAGTTAGGTTTGTAGAACGTACTAGGTCAGTAGGTCAGAAGTGAAAAATGGATATGGAAAAGATGATGGATATGAATGGTATGTGTACAAAGACAAATATTAACAAAATGGCATAATTGAAATGGTCCTTATAGATAATACACCTTAGTGTTCAAGCATAGTACCATAATTTGACCTCAATAGGAAAGATGGATTCAAAACCATAACTAAGTGAGAATGGAGTGGCTCTTGTGGGGGTAAGATGATTGGTATGGTATGCCCAAAGGGAAGGTAATATTTGGAGATACTAGTCATGATCGACATCATTAATATTTTTTTTGAGAATATTGATAATGGTTTTGTTGGATACCTCAGCCTGGCCATTACCTTAAGGGTAATATGTAGTAGAAAAATGTTGTGTGATGTATTTTCAACACATATTTGGTCTACATCCTTGTTCCTGGATGATCCTCCATTATCAGATATAATATCAGAGGGAATACCATAGTGATAGATGAAGTGGTTGAAGATGAATTCGTAAATTTGCTTTAGAATCATGTAACTGAAGGGTATAGCTTCAAGCCACTTAGTGAAATATTTAGTGGCAGTAAGGATATATTTATGTCCATTAGATGAAGTGGAGTTAATATTCCCAATGAGATCAAGTCCCCATGTAGAGAATGGCCATGGTGTTAACATTAGTTTCATAGTTTTTGTTGGGGTATGAATCAGATTAACATGTCGTTGACATTTGTCACACTTTTTTACATATGTAGTGGGATCTATGTCCATTGTGGGCCAATAATAACTAGTACACAAGATTTTTTTGGATAAGACTTCACCACTATAATGGGATCCACATACTCTTTTGTGAACTTATCTTAACACTAATGTAGACTCTACTGAAGTTAAACAATGAAGCAAAGTTCCATCAAAATGATGATGGTAAAGGGTGGATCTAAGTAGAGTATAACGAGTGGAATGATGAATGAAAGCTTTAGTTTGTTTTTGAGATAGGTTAGGTGGTATAATTTGGTCATTAAGGTAGTTTTAAAGGTCTGATTACTAAATATAATTAGGACCAATAATATCATAAATTATGGTGATGATCAACAGTTCATGAGCTGATGCTGATAAATTATCGATGAGGAATTGATCCTCTCTAGATTTTTTAGTTTATCTAATCAGATAAATAATAGTATCCATGGTATCTATAGTTTTATTACTAGCCTTGGGTATATGCTCAAACTAAATATCAGCAATTTGTTGTTTAAGAATGTTGACCATGTCTTTATATGGAACCAGCTTGTCATCTTTGGTTTGAAAATGATTTATAACCTAATTGATGATTAACTAAGAATCACCATAAACTTGGAGATGAGATATATTCCACTGTACTGCTTGTCAAAGGCTTACAACAAGTGCTTCATACTCGGCCATGTTGTTTGTACAAGGAAAGCTAATTCTAAAGGATTTAGGGATTAGATCCCCCTGTGGTGTAATAAATAATAGGCCTGCCCCTAATCCATGTGTAGTGAATGAACCATCAAAGTATATCTTCTAGGGCTGATCCTCAAGGGGTGTGTCAATAATGGTCATTATGAATTCATCAATAAATTGAAACTTGAGTGGTTGTGTGTCCCTGAGAGGAGATTTAGCAAGTTGATTTGTAAGAATTTGTCCCTTGATTGCAATCTAATTAACATACTCTATGTCAAACTTACTGAGAAGCATGATCTATATATCCATTCTACCTTACAAATTTTTTTAGATAGTAGATACTTAAGTGGATCTACCTTTAAAATAACCATGGTTTTATTATTCAACATGTAATGATGCAGTTTTTGAGCTATGAAAACCATGGCTAGACAAGCTTTTTTAACATGTGCATAGTTATGTTCATATATAACCAAGGTATGGCTTAATTAGTATACATCATACTCCTTTCCATTGTGATCATGTTGATCTAAGAGTGCCCCTAGGGCATGATTAGTAGCTGATAGGTATAACAAGAATGGCTTTTCTAGTATAGAAGGTAATAAAATAGGTGAATTGATAAGATAGTCTTTGAGATGTTGAAAAGCTATTTAATAGTGATCATCTCAGTGAAATGCAAATCCTTTCTTCAAAAGGTGTGTAAATAGATGGCACTTGTCTATTAACTGAGAGATGAAGCACTAGATTGACTAGATCTTACCCTACAAACTATGAAGTTGATTTAAATTGGTTGGTGGTGGCATCTCAGTTATAGCATGGACTTTAGCTAGATCAACTTCAATACCTTGATGAGACATGATGAAGCCAAGTAATTTACCTAAAGTTACACCAAAAAAATTTCTTTAGATTGAGTATAACTTTGTACTCTCATAGTCTTTCAAATATCTTATGCAACACTATTGGATGGTCGGCCCTAGTCTTGGATTTTCCTAATATGTCATCGACATAATCTTCAACAATATCGTGCATCATATCATGGAATATGATTGTCATGACTCTTTGATATGTAGCTGCCACATTATTAAGGCTAAATGGCATCACTTGATAGTAAAATGTTCCCCATGGAGTGGTGAACACTATTTTATGTTGATCTTTTGATGCTATTCTAATATGATTATATCCTAAAAAGCCATCCATGAGTGAAAGCATTTCATAACCTATCATGGAGTTGATGATCATGTCAATATTAGGCAATGGAAAATCATCTTTAGGACAAGATTTGTTGATGTCTTAAAAATTAGTATAAATTTTGATGCCTTCAAGATTTTTTCTAATAGGTACTACATTAGAGATCTATTCTGATTAGTCAATTGATTAGATACTATTGTTCCCAAAATCTGTCACTCATTTTTGGGGACAACATATCAACTATTTTGGTCTTGTAGGCCAAAATTCTCTCTTCCCTTCTCAAAAAAAGATTTTGAGCACTCCAATTCTTCAATTATTTAAGCTTTTTTAGCTAAGGGACTCGCAGGTTCAACAGGTTCAACAACTTCATCAGGCGATCTCTCACAAAGAAACAAGTTCCCAAAACTTAGGCAATTCAAGGCTGGTTCAACGCCGAAGTTCAATTAAAAGACTTATTATTGGGCTTCAAACAAAAGATTGAACCATTGAACCCTACCTCCAAAGGTTCAAAGGTTCAATGACATTGGCAGACTTAAAGAGTTAAGTGCTTCGGCAAGGTTCAAAAGTTCAATAAGTTTGGCAGACTTAAAGAAAAGAAGGATTCAAAGATTGAAGGTTGAACTATTGAATCATTGAACCTTGAACCAAAATGGTTCAATGAGATCAAAGGTTCAATGAGTTCAATAAGATCAAAAGACTTAAACAAAAAAAGACTTTGAAGGAGAAAGATTGAACTGTTGAACCTTGAACCAAAAGAGTTCAAAGTTCAAAGGTTCAACGAGTTTAATAAAGTTTGAGAGACTTAGAAGAACAAAGAATTTGAAAAGCTAAGAAAGAAAGGTTGAACCGATTGAACCTTGAACCAAAATGGTTCAAAGTTTAAAATTTTAAGGAATTTCAAAGTGCAAAAGGGAGATTTGAGTGAAGGAAGGAAGCAGAATATTCCAGAGATAAGTTTGAAGAGATGTTTCAACTGAAGAGGAAAGAAAGCGATTAAACCAAGGAGCTGATAGGAATGCCCAAACTATTGAACCATTGAACGAATGCATTCTCATGATTCAAATGTTCAAGGTTCAACGTGGTTCAAGTGACCAATGACATCCCCATGGATGTTAAATTAAAGGTAACAAAATGCCCTTTTATTTTCAAATATGGTGCAAAACCTTAAAACAAACTCAGCGACCAGCTAAAGAAGAAGCTGAAAGAGGTTGCAAAAAGGGAAGAGATAGCTTGAGAGCTTAGATCACGAGGAAGAGATAAAATACATTAAGAGAAAAGGGAATAAGAGGGAAAGACCAAAAATATCTATATGAAAGTTATTCCAGTAGGTGGAATAGTCCACCAGCTAGACATCAGAGAGTGTAAGCACTCAAGGACGTGGCCTATTTTTATCCATCAAGTAAAGGTGAAGTGGATAGCTATGAAAATATTAGGAAGAGGACTAGATGGCCTATACTTTGGAGAAGACATTTGAGATGAATTGACATGCCATAGTTAAGGCCAATGCCTTGTTCTAGCATGGCCCCTTGATAGAACTAAAAATGCATTCAAGGCATCGAATGCAGCATGGGCCATTCCATGAAACAAAGTGCCAAGTCTTTTTTGGCTACTATATATTGTAATCTCTTATTTTATGAAAAAAGGGAGATCTCTCTATTAGAAGAAAAACTCTGCCTAAATTGAAAGGCATTACTGAGACTTTGAGCTCAGATTGTTAATCATATTTCATTATTTGAATGAGAAAGCAAGTGACTTTTCAGACTTTGTACTGGAATAGATTGTGTTATTGAAGAAATTGTTCTTATGTCTGTTTCCTGAATGTGTTCTTATCCATTTAATTAAATAATTAAAAAAAGTGAAAGTAACCTAGAAGGTGTCCTAAAGCCAACTGTGGGAAGACTTTGGGCTACCATAATTGTCTTTAGTATGTGTGTTTTCAATTTGTTTTTATGTAAATCATCTTGGGATGAATTTGTGCCCCCATTGTCCTTCGTATTTCACTCTTTGGTAGTTGAGGTGGAGACTTTTTGCTACACCTCATTCTGCTGGTTATTGTGCCCTGCTACATTTACTTATCACCACCAAAAATAATTCTTGCTGTTTGTTGCAGACCACTTCAGAAAGAAGAGAAGTGGCTTATGTCATTTCACCAAGATTTCTCCTTTGTCTATGAAAATCATCTCTAAAAAAAGAGAGATGGATGGTGTTTTCCTACCTTTGAGTGTTATTTTTAGCTTATTTATAGTATATATAGTATATAGTACCCCATATTTATAGAGAACCTCCCCTTGATGAGAGGAGAGATTTGTCCCCTTTTGATATGGTAAACCTGCACATTTGGCCAATCAATATCCTTATGATGTGGTTGAAACAACTTATTTTTCCCATCAGTTAGCTGGTGACAAAATATTCACCCAATAATTTTTGGTGACTCCACTGGTGAATAATGCACAGTTTGAAGTGTCAAGCTTCAAATTAAAGTAGTGCCAGTTCTTTTCCATTTTTAATTTACAATCTGGCAAATCCATGATATATGTGAAGTCAGAGATCTTAAGATATTGTTGAACCTATATTTGAGTTGGTACAACAAAGTGATTTTGACTTGTTTCCTTCTCCATCTCACCTTTAGTGAACCAGGAGTTTTCATCCTACAAAAGTTAGGTTTCCATTACCAGGCACAACATCCATTTCTACTATTATTAGAGCTTTGTAAATACATACCCCTTAGACATTTATTATCCCTCCCTTTGGTAGTCAAATCATGGCAGTTCAAGGCCCTTGGGGTAACTCTTTTGGTCCACTCAATATAACTCCACCTCTACATGAGCTGCCTCACAGTTCAAGGAAGAATTTCTCCAAATTCTTTGGTGATGGAAGAGTTCATCCTGATGAACATATTGTAGCCTTCAACATAGCCTGTAGTGTGATAAGCATGGAGTATGAGGATGTATCTATCAGGATATTTGTGGAGACATTACAAAGTGCTACTACAAACTAGTTCTACCATCTGCTTGCCCAGACTGTGATAGACTGAAACACCCTCAAAGCCAAATTGAAGCCAGGTTCAAGCCTATAGAAGATGCACATGCCCTTTTGGCTCAGCTCACACAAATGAAGAAGGAGCCTCATGAACTAATGAGAGATTTCATAGCCAAGTTTGACAAGCTGAGAAACATGATTCTTACCATTGCTCAGTTAACAGTGGAGAATCTCAAATGCTTCTTCATCAACTCTCAGCTTCTTAAAGTGAGTTTTTTGTTGAGACGTGCTGCTCACATAGACCTTGTTACAGTGCAAGATTTGGCTACTAAGGTGGAAGATGATCTCATCTTGGTAGGAAAGATAAGAAGAGATCCTAATAGAGTCACATCTTCTTCATCCTCTAGATATCCATCTACAAGCACCACTGATCTAATGGTGCAAAAACTAGGAAATGAGTTGCTAGCTCTCAAAAAGCAAATGGCACAAGAAATGTCTACTCCTCCTTCATATTGAGATATACCAAGGAGGACATTCCCCAATCAGTCATACCAAGGCAATGCTGCTTGAAATCAAGGGCAACCAAATTATCTTCCTCCCCCCAGGGGAAGCTTTCCATTGAAGCAGCACCAACCAACTCAACAGTTGGATATCTTGAAATAGAATCTAATTTCTCCTTCCAGCCTGAGTTGAACCTAGAAGATGATGCTAATCTCTTCACAGAGAGAGAAGAAAAATTATCTAGTGACTCCAAAATTAGTTTCTTGAACTACCAGGATGAATCCAAAAGTAAAGGTGAAGTGCTTGATGGGTCATACGTTATATTCACCTGATCCCAAAACTAGTCAGCTCAACAAGTTGATAAGGAAAAAATAGAGGAGCATGTTTAACCAGTAATTTCAATTGCTAAGTGGGAAACCACTCTACCTTTTCAAGTAAAGGACCTGGTGATCTCTAAAAAAGTAAGTACCTCAAGTGTGCCTTCACCTTTAACTTCAATTTCATAGATCAGTACCCCCTCTTAAAAATCAAAAGGATGAAATACCTTCCCTTATTCCTAATTCATTTTAGACATTTGATATAATTGACCATGTCAAGAAAACCAAAATTTAAATGTCTGAATTTGAATTCTTGCAATCCAACCCTGATTAATTAGATAAGTTGGTTCAATGTGTAAAGAATAAAATCGTCCTTACAGGACTAGCTATTCCAAAGTTGACTCCCACATCCACCTGGAATAACCTTGTCATTACTCCTACTAATCCTAGGAGGACTGAACCATTTTATGTATCCTTGTTGATAAATGGTCATCAATTGAACAACTACATAATTGACTTAGGCACGTCTGATAATGTCATACCTACCAAAGTGGTAGAATCTCTTGGACTCACACTAACCAAGACTTTTGGGAGATGTTTCTCTATGGAGAACAAACAAATGCCACTGTCGAGACAAATCAAGGATGCCAAATTTATATTTGCGGCATTCCCAGATAAGAGAATTAAGATGACATTCCTGGTGGCGAATGTCCTAGCATCATACAACATTCTTTTTAGGTAAAATTTTTGCAAGGATGTTGGTAGCGAGTTAAGTATGGACCTGTCTGAAGCAAGGATCCCAATCAAAAGCATCATGTAGAGATTTCTCCCTAAGAAGGAGGAAAAATATGTTGTCACTCAAACATCAATGCCTAAAGCCCAAATTTTATTTGAGTCTTTAGGCATGGTAATTACTTCCTGACTACAGAGGATGTTCCTGTCCTAGCTGATGAAACTTTTAAAAATGACAATCTAAAAATTGGTTCAAAAAAAATAGCAGAAGAGTTAATAGAGCATAGTGCAAGCCTAGAGGAATCCTCCACTCTAAAAGAAGAAAAATCTAAAGAAAAATTGGTTTTTGATGATGTCTAGATTCTAGAATTCGATGGCAGTTATTTTTCTACTGGCTTGGGAGCCGAGATTGTGTTGATATCTCCTCAAGGAGATATTTTCTCTTATTCTTATAAATTGTAGTTTAGCAAAACCAACAATATTGTTGAATATAAATCACTGCTACTCAGATTAAAGGCCACTCAAAATAAGGGCATAAAATTCCTTCATGCCAAAAGAGATGCTGAATTGGTGGTTTATCAAGTCAAAAACTTGTACCAAACCAAAAATGAGAGATTGTGCCATTACCACAATCTAGTTTGGGATCAAATTGAAAGCTTTGATACTTTCAGTATCTCTGTAGTACTTAGGGAATTTAATGACTGAGCTGATACATTAGTTATTTTGGCAACTCTGCTAGTTTCTCACCAAGATTTTAAAGGAGATAGGTACACTATCAGACTACTCTTTTGACCAAGTGTGCCTGACAATGACAATCATTGGAAAGTGTTTAATGGTGACAACCAAATCATTGCCTTTCTAGAATACAAAGATAGCTTTGAACAGCTTCACTTCAAAGATAGTGAACCTCAAAAACTTGAATCAGTCCCTGAAACAAGTTCAGATGCAAGCGAAGAATTCCTATAGCTAAAAGGGAATAAAATTAACAAAGGATTGGTTTCTCTTGAGAAACTATTTGACAAGCACGACAGGTTCATCAAATAGCAACCAATGGATTCAAGCTCCTCCCATGAGTTTGATCAAATAAATTTGGGTACCAAGAAAAATTCCAAGATGGTGAACATTGGGAAGTACTACACACTTGAGGAGAAGCTCAAATTTACTACCCTACTTTTCCATTACATAGATGTTCTAGCATACTCCTATGATGATCTAATGTTGCTTAGAACTGAAGAAATTTGCCATAAAATTCCTCTCAAGAGTGATTCAGTGCTTTACAAGAAAAAATCTTGAAAGTATAATCCAAAGATATCAGGTACTATTCTATCTGAAATATAGAAAATGTTGAACGCTAGAATAATTTTCCCAATCCATTATTTCACATGGATCGCAAACATAGTTCATGTGAGAAAAAGAATGACAAAATTCACCTCTGTGTGGATTTTAGGAATTTGAATCAATCCTCCCTAAAGGATAATTACTCTCTACTCATCATGGATCAAGTCCTTCAGATGGTGACTGGTTCAGAGATGTTATCAATGCTGGATGGCTTCTCAGAGTAAAATCAAGTGGAAGTTGGCAAAGTAGACCAATATAAGACTACCTTCTCCACACCTTAGGGCACGTTTACGTATCAAAGAATGCTATTTGGCCTGATAAATTCTAGTGCTACTTTGTAGAGAGAAATGGACCTTGATTTCAAAGATGAAATGGGTAAGTTCATTGTGATGTATCTTGATAATTTAACAATCTTTTCCAAGCATCGTCTTGATCATGTGGACCATTTGCAATAAGTGCTAGAATGATGTCACTAGAATGGCATTTCTCTAAATCCTAAGAAGTCTATTTTTGGGGTAATAGAAGGGAAACTTCTCAAACACATTGTATCCCAAGAAGGCATAAATATTGACTTAGAAAGAGTCAAATCCATCTAGGAGCTTACTCTGCCCACAAGTAAGACTGCAGTTCACTCTTTCTTTAGAAAGGTGAATTTTTTACGAAGGTTCATTCTTGAGTTTGCTGAGAAGACTCACCACATTATGGACATGATGAAGGGAAGTGACACTTTTAGCTAGACTAAAGAAGGAAAATTGGCATTTCAAGACATGAAGACAGCTATCACCCATGCCCCAATTCTAGTTTGTCTAGATTATACCAAAGATTTCACAATGTACAGTTATGCCTCTAAGCACACACTTTCAGCAATTCTGGTTCAACAAAATAAAGAAGGTGTGGAATCTCCCATATCCTTCATGAGATGTCCTCTCAAATATTATGAACTAAAATATTTGAATTTGGAGAAGCATGCTTATGCAGTGGTAAAGGCAGTAAAGCACTTCCATTTTTACATCCTGAATTCACACATTATTGCCATGGTTCCTAATATAATAGTCAAGTCCATATTAATTCAACAGGAGTTTAGAACCAAAAGGGGCAATTGAATTGCTAAAATTTAAGAGTTTGATCTGGTTATCAAACCAACAAAGCTTTTATGGGGAAGGGGCCTATGCTAATTGATTACTGATAACATACATAAAGAAATAGGGCATGAAGGAACAGAGGTTGAAGACCCACCAATAGTCCTCTTTGTCATTACTATGAATGAGTGGTATTCAAATATTGCTCATTTCCTTACCTATGGTGAGTGTCTTGCTCACCTATCTCATAAAGAAAAGAGGACTGTTAAGTTAAAATCTACTAATTTTGTCCTGTGGGACAATGGTCTGTATAAGAGGAACCTCGATGGAGTGTTCCTTCACTAGGTGGATAAAAAGCAACATAACCAACTTTTGGAGTCCTTCCATAATCTGGCCTGTGGAGGACATTTTTTTGTGCTTGTAACTACCCATAAGATTTTTTGAGCCAGGTATTATTGGCCTACTCTATTTCAAGATGCATACAAATGGGTATGAAGATGTGAGCTATGCCAATAGTTCATTGAAAGACCCAAGTTAACTGCTTTGTCTCTTAAGCCAGTGGTAATAAAAGAGCCATTTTAACAATGGGGAATCAATTTCATTGGTGCTGTAAACCTATCTTCAAGTGCTAGACATGATTATATCCTCATAGCCACAAATTACTTCACCAAATGGGTGGAAGCTATTCCAGCCAAGCATGCTACTTCAGAAGTAGTATGCAATTTCCTTAAGAAAAACATCATTTCTAAGTTTGGGGTTCCAACCAAGATTATGATAGACAATGTAGCCTATTTCTCTTCCCATGAGATTACTCAGTTCTATTTTTATTATGGGATTACCCTCTCTCACTCCTCTAATTATTTTCCACAAGGGAATGGCTAAGCAGAATTGAGCAACAAGAACTTGGTGACCATCATCAGGAAGCTAGTGGATGACAAATAATAAACATAGCATAAAGAATTGGTTGATGATTTATGGGTAGATAGAATTACATCAAAAAGGGTGATAGGGATCTCACCATTCCAAATTTTATATGGTCTCAATGCAAAGATACCAATCACCCTGGAATTGTTAGCACTAAAATTGGCAAAGGTAGTCAAAGATCAGACATATGAAGGCTCCATCAACAAGAGGATCATGTGCCTGATCGAACTTGATGATTAGTGAACTATGGTGGTGTATTGAATTATTTCACATCAAATTTTGGTAAAGAATCTCTTTGATTAGAAGGCAAAAACTCATGATTTCTAGATTAGAGATCAAGTTCTGTTATGGGACAAGAGAAGAGAACCAAAGGGAATGCATGGAAAATTTGATTCCTTATGGAGAGGCCCATTTGCTATTCATTAGATCAATGGTGAAAATAGTTTCCTATTATAGTATTAAGATGGCACACCCTTTTCACTGCCTCACAGTGGGTAGCATCTGAAGCACTTCAATTTTTGAAGTATTAGGTGACATCAATTATACATATGTATATTTGTATAGTCTTTAGTTCTATTTTGTGTTGTTCATTTTCATTTATTTTTGGTGTTTTATTTTTGGGTAGCATGACTCTGTAGCCCAATGGCATATTTAAAGTCACTAGAGATTTTAGTTTCTACTCCTTTTGATTATTTTTACAATCGATGGAAGTTCCCCAACTGGAGCCAGCTGTTGTTCTGAAAATCTGTCACTTATTTTTGGGGACAACATATCAACTATTTTGGTCTTACAGGCCAAAATTCTCTCTTCCCTTCTCAAAAAAATGTTTTGAGTGCTCTAATTCTTCAATTATTTAAGCTTTTTCAGCTAAGGGACTCACAGGTTCAACAACTTCATCAGGCAAGCTCTCACAAAGAAACAAGTTCCCAACACTTAGGCATTTCAAGGCTGGTTCAATGCTGAAGTTCAATTAAAAGACTTATCGATGGGCTTCAAAAAAAAAGATTGAACCATTGAACCATTGAACCCTGCCTCTAAAGGTTCAAAGGTTTAATGGGTTCAAAGGTTTAATGACATTGGTAGACTTAAAGAGTTAAGCACTTTAGCAAGGTTTAAAAGTTTAATAAGTTTGACAGACTTAAAAAAAGAAGGATTCGAAGATTGAAGGTTGAACTGTTGAATCATTGAACCTTGAACCAAAATGTTTTAATGAATTCAAAGGTTCAACGAGTTCAATAGGATCAAAAGACTTAAACAAAAAAAGACTTCGAAGGAGAAAGATTGAACCGTTGAACCTTGAACCAAAAGAGTTCAAAGTTCAAAGGTTTAATGAGTTCAATAAAGTTTGAGAGACTTAGAAGAATAAAGGATTCAAAAAGATAAGAAAGAAAGGTTGAACCGATTGAACCTTGAACCAAAATGGTTCAAATTTCAAAGGTTTAAGGAATTTCAAAGTTTGAAAGGGAGCTTCAAGCGAAGGAAGGAAGCGGAAGATTTCAGAGACAAGTTAGAAGAGATGGTTCAACTGAAGAGGAAAGAAAGCAATTGAACTAAGGAAGTGATTGAACAAGGAGCTGATAGGACCACTCAAACCATTGAACCATTGAACTAATGCATTCTCATGGTTCAAAGATTCAAGGTTCAACATGGTTCAAGTGACTAATGACGTCTCCACGGATGTCAAATTCAAGGTAAAAAGATGCCCATTTATTTTCAAATATGGCATGGAACCTTAAAACAAACTCAGTGATCAGCTGAAGAAGAAGTTGAAAGAGCCTATAGAAAGGGAAGAGAAAGCCTGAGAGCTCAGATCATGAGGAAGAGATAAAATGTGTTAAGAAAAAAGGGAACAAGAGGGAAAGACCAAAAATATTTGTAGGAAAGTTATTCTAGTAGGTGGAACAGTCCACTAGGTGGACATCAGAGAGCACGAACACTCAAGGATGTAGCCTATTTTTCTCCATCAAGTAAAGGTTAAGTGGATAGCTATGAAAATATTAGGAAGAGGACTAGGTAGCCTATACTATGGAGAAGACATTTGAGATGAATTGACATGCCATAGTTAAGGCCGACGCCCTGTTCCATCATGGCCCCTTGACAGAACTAAAAATGCATTCAAGGCATTGAATGCAGCATGGGCTATTCCATGAAATAAAGTGCCAAGTATTTCTTGGCTACTATTTATTGTAATCTCTTATTTTATGCAAAAAGGGAGATCTCTCTATCAGAATCAAAACTTTGCCCAAATTGAAAGGCATTACTGAGACTTTGAGCTTAGATTGCTAATCATATTTTATTATTTAAATGAGAATGCAAGTGACTTTTTAGAATTTGTGCTAGAACAAATTGCATTGTTGAAGAAATTATTATTATGTCTATTTCATGAATGCATTCTTATCCATTTAATTAAATAAGCAGAACTAGTGAAAGTAACCTAGAAGGTGTCCTGAAGCCAACTGTGGGAAGACTTTGAGTTGCCACAATTGTCTTTAGTGTGTGTGTTTTTAGTTTATTTCTATGTAAAGGATCTTGGGATGACTTTGTGCCCCCATTATCTTTTGTATTCCACTCTTTGGAAGTTGAGGTGGAGACTTTGTGCTACACCTAATTCTGCTAGTTACTATGCCCTGTTACATTTACTTATCACTACCAGAAAGAATTCTTGCTATTTGCTGCAAACCACTTCTAAAAGAATAGAAGTGCCTTCTATCATTTCACTAGGATTTCTCTTTTATCTGTGAACATCATCTCTAAAAAAAGAGAGATAGATGGTGTTGTCCTACCCCTGAGTGTTATTTTCAGCTTATTTATAGTATATATATATATATATATTAGTAAATAGTACCTCATATTTATAGGGAAGCTCCCCTTGATGAGAGGAGAGATTTGTCCCCTTTTGATGTGGTAAACTTGCACATTTGGCCGATCAATCTCCTTATGCTGTGGAACCTATTTTTCCCATCAGTTAGCTAGTGACAAAATATTCACCCAATAGATACATCCTAATTCTAAGAGTCTTTATAAATCTTTCTTTACTAATACAACAATGCAAGGATGCATCTTACATATTTTTTATTTTACTAGTTTGGTATTAGGATTAACCACAAGGTGGTGCAAAACCAAGGTGGGGTCCAAAATTGGCATGTCAAAATAAGCCCATGCAAAGATATCTACAAATTCTCTCAACAGAGCTGTAAAGACATTACGTTCCTCCTCAATGAGGGATGTACCTAATTTTATCTATTTTAGGTTTGATGAAATCTCGATGTTTACTTCTATTGTATCTTCAAATAAAAGGGTTAAACCATCTTATAAGATAGTAAGAAATGATTTGAAATGTTGGATTATGTCAGGGTCCTCTGTTAGGACTTGCTCTTCAACTTCCCCTAGGCATGATGAATCTGAGTCCCCTAAATGGAAGATTTGGCCATGTGACAAAAATAGCTAGAAATTTTTGAAGAATTTGATCAAATACTTGTTATTTATTAAAATTGAACTTAGATCTATAGGAAAGTTCATCATTGGTAGTCTTCTAGTCTAAATTTGAAAAAGAGTGAACACCCCCATCTAATAGTGACTGAGACATGTTTTTGTTACTAGACTAGCCTTTATCTTTACTTTTTCCCTGATCAGAAAGTGCCTCAAAGAGATTTTCACTTTGGGATCTCAATGTTTTAATTATTTATTTTTGGCTAAGGGTGTTCACTTTCTCTCAAAAATAGGCTGCATGATCCAATGTGATTGAGAAACTTGATTTGTGATCTCCCCATAGAATGCTATCTCTAAGGCCTAAGAAATCATAGAATGCTTCATCATTCTAAAACTCATCAATCAACAGACTAGTTTTTTGTTAGTCCCAATCTATCTATTGGGGATAATTTAATGGTAATGGGTTGGTGATAAAGGTTTAACTTGGAGGATTTTATGTTTGGGATGGGGGGATATAACTATATTGTGCCTACTGTGGTTGAAAAGGGACATGCTGTCGACTAATCAAACCTTGTTGTTGAGTGGGAACTTGTGGACCAAGACCCTATATCTAGATTTGTGGCACATTTTGAACCAATGGTTATCTATTAGGTACCTGATAAAAATGGGGACTTCCTTGTTGCATGAATCCCCATGGAGAAGTGAAAATAGGTTGTAGATTTGGCATCTGTCACTGACCAATATTCACATGTTGTTGACTAGTCATTGCTTGGATTTAAATTGGCATATTAGTCTGTGATTAAAGTGGTATATTTTTCATTACCTAGTGAAGAGGAATATTAGTTTCCCCTAATTGAGGTGGAAATGAATTTATCCTCTATTGTGTTGATATACTAGGTTGTGTCTATTATTGTGGAATACTACTTGCTACTTGTAGAGGGGGAGTAGGATTCATCACATTCTATCATTGAGGCATGACATTGGCCATTATTTGATTACCTAATCTCATAGATTTTATACTTAAGGAAAAATCTAGTTGAGGCTGAGGTATAGAAACTCCTATTCCTTGGTATGATGATCTACTCATGGGATTAACTATATGCACATGTTGTTGGCTAGTTGTTTGTGTGTTAGTACCACTTTGATCAAGATTAGATGATATTTGCACATTTTCCATTATGTTTGGCTCATTATATAGTGTAGAAGTTGAAGACACTTCTTTAATAAATGGCATATGAATCAAGTTATCTATCAAATTAGTTTTTAAAAATGGGTTAGAACTTAGATTTTCTTGTCTAGTTAATTCTATCAACACTCCTGTTGAAGGCACTAGGTCAATGAGAGTCTTAATTACCATGTTCATCTAATTGAAATCACGTGCTAAATTCAAGTAGGTTTGATATGCTATCTATATTTGGTTAAAGTGATATTCCATGATGTTTTTGCCTTGATTGGATATATTAGGGTCTTGATACGTTGTTTGGACTAGAGCCATAGGATTGTTAGAAGAAGCATGTTGATCATAAATTATATTGTGGGGCACTCTTATTAGACTTTGTAAATTTTCATGGAAAAATTTTGCCAAAAACTTCACCCCTGCCTCTATAGATCTAACCAAAATATCATCTTTCTTCTCTAACAAATATCGCTCAAATAAAAATGGATCATATGTGGACGCTGTATCAGTAGCATATGACTATTGAAGAACTGGCTCATCCACTATATGTATTGTAGCTAGGTATTGCATGGTTTACTCTTGGTCTTGTTCTAAATAAGGTGGTGTGTTAACCAAATAATTAGCCAATGGATCTTGACTTTGTGCTCTTGATTGAGTAGGATAAAAATCCATCTCATAAGCAATATTATCTACATAGGGATCTTGCACCATTCCTTCCTGCATAACTACATTACTAATCCCTGGGTTGTACATGAGTCCACTACAAGTGTAGGAATACATGTTGGAATCCATAGTCAATGGTTTGTGATAAAGGGTCAAATATTTATATAAAAGCTAAAAAGAAATAATGTTTAAAATAGATGATGTTCCACTTGGTCTAGATTTGTCAAAAGAATCAAAAGTTCTATACAAATATTTGTGAGGAAACAAGCTATCATAAAATATCTAATGTTTCACTATTCACATAAATTTAAGCAAGTAAATGGACCAAAAATCAAAATTCCAAACTCTAAGGTCAAAGTGTTTCAAATTAGTCTAATCTAGGAATTTAAAAGTTGCTAGGTCTTTTGGCCAAACATGGCGTCAAAAGCTAGGCCCAAACAAGGCATGTGCTAGGACTTTTGTCTAGACAATGTCAAAGATAGACTTTGAAAAGGATGAAAGTTCTAATCTAATGGATTTGAAACACTTCTAACAAACACTAGGCATCTGATTCCTAGTCATAAAGTTGATTAACTAGGTATAAGGTATGAAATAAAAGGCACTTTGGAAATAGGTTATTTTCTCATAAAAGAGGGTATACAACTTTGGTTCTTTTGACAAGCCAGACAAAGGTGATCAGTATAACTATTTTAGATAAAATTTATCAAAAAGTACACTTGGATTATTCTAAAAATGTAGGAAAAAATTTGGAACTCTATGCAAGAGGCTCTATGAAACAATATTCAAAATGATTTGGGCAGTGTAATGATGCTATATTATCTAAAAGGTGTGACAAAAAGGTTTGATTTGAAAACTCTCTAAAGCAAAGTCATTTTACCACAATTTTGATAGCATAACCCTACTTTTCTTGCCTCAAAATACTATGGTTCATAGACTCAAAGTGCAAGTGTTTAGCATAAAATGGCTTAAGTCTATTAAATGATGACAATGATTATGAGTCTTAAACGACCTTCAACCTAAATGAAAAATTGAGCTCAAGTTCCTCAAGTTTAGTGCAAATGGAAAACCCACTTAACACATCAATGCTATAAACTTATAAAGGTGAAATTTTGAATTTAGACTATAAGTGAAAGACTTAAACAACTTTGGCAAAGGTCTAGACTCAATTAGGCAACATAACTGCACCAAAGTGGATGATATGACTCTCAATATTTTGATGAGATTTTGAACAAGGTAAATTGATGATCTCACATGGGCAACATAATGCCTTTTTGGTCAAAAGAAAATTTGGACTATGTGTTTGGTTTGGATTGTTTGTTTACACCAAGTTTTGACTCCAAAAAAGACATTAAACTAGGACAAGACCAACTAATTAATTTCCCTTAGATCCTAAACTGACAAGGTTACTTGTTATTGTTAGAATCCATCAATATACATCATTTTAGAGGATTTTAAGTGTTCATCCAAAAGTAAGTATGCATTATATAGTAGGGTTTTTACACCCCTCCTCTCAAATGATAGTACTATGACATGGACATTGAGGCATCCTTTTCAACAACAATACTTCCGTGGTAAGTGGGGATTTATCTAAAATATAACAAGTTTTTGAATGATCTAGGGGAATCAATTACATAATGAATTTCACACCAAATAATGAAAAATAAAAGCATGGATTTTGGGTCCATATCACTCAGCTTGTTGTAAAAAGGTCTAGTCCTTTTTGCAACTAGTATATTATGTTGTTCACTTAGTATAGTGCGATGTCCAAATGCCACTACGTCCTATGTGCAACTCTAAAAGAGTCAAATGAAGTCAATGCTGGGAGATGAAGCCCCAGGTCAAATATTTCCTATAGAACTTATAGGAGGTGATGAAGTCCCCCTCACAAGCTAAGATGCATAAAGAAAGACTTTAGGGTCATTTTCAAGACCACCCAAAATTTGATGAGTTTTTAGGGAGTGCTTTAGATGATTTTTTTTCTAATCCTTGGACTAGGATACTTGAAATAGGCATGGTGATTTTAATTTTAAGGGTTCCCTATATGGGATAAATAGAAGAGCATACACATAACAAACCTCTTTTTGCCAAACAAAATTTGATCTAAACAACTATTGTAAATAAGAATTAACAAGTGTGTTCAATTTTAAAACCCAAATGAAATGTTTGGTGGTGTTAATTTGAACCCTTGTCTTAGTTGTAAACTTTGAAACATTCACCAAAATATCTAAATTCTTTTTTAGACACCAAAACAAAGTTCATAATCAAATTTTAAGCATGCAAAAGTGATTTAAACATGTTTTAAGCAAATATCCTGCTTGGTCGTATAGCAAAATTGTTAGCATATCTTTTAGCTTTGAAGCTCTTTTGAGTTTGAAACAACAAACTTTGGAAAAGTAGGTCTCAAGTCTATGTTTTTGGAAAATCTCAGTGACCGACATCAGTTATGGCTAACTGAGATCTAGTTGATGTCAATTTTACTAATCGATGTTGGTTAAGACAGGTAACTGATGTCGGTATTTTTTCCAACATCGGTTACTGTGTAAAAATCATGGTAACCAAAAATAGTAAAATAAAGTTAGAAAACTAATTTTTAAGAGTTTTAAAAGATTAAATAAATATTTTAGAGTTGTAAAAGGATCTCCTTCATGTGTAGGATGCATCTAGTCCCACCAGGCATGCCATTATGTGATCTAGGAATTTGGCTCAAGAGAGGATGGTTATTTTTGTGTTAGTTCCAAAATGAAAATGAGATGAAATAAACACACTAAAAGCATAATATCTCTAGGCCTAGACACTAGGGAGAGCTTAGTTAACAAAAATGAATAAAACACATGACTAAAATACAGAAAAAACCTCTTTTACCTTCCTTGGATGCTCCAAAATGCTTGTTGTAGTGGCTTGCTCGACTTGTGCTCATAAAATATTTAGCAATGGAAGCTTGGCTACCTCCATCTCTACTTGGCACCTTTGACTTATGGCTTGGCTTGGCTTGGAATCAATTTAGCATTATAACACTAATTTCTTAAATCTTTTGGAACCATTTGTGCATTATAACTTTGCATAATCAAGTGTTAAAATTTATATGGTGAGGCCTCCTATTTATAAATTTTTGAAAATATCTAGAATCATCCTAAACTATCCATCTCAAGATTGAGATGTGTAGTTGAGGATTAATTCAATTTTTGGAATTAAATTTGTAATTATTCTCATCATGACATTTGAAGAAGGTAAAATTTAGAGGCATGGAGTGCATCATGGAAGGCATTGATGAGGAATGGAGGGCATGAATCCTGATAGTTATGGCATTTATGGCCTAGGGATGTCTTTCCAAGAAATGAGGTCACTTGATGATGCAGATATTCAATATTTATTTCTAAAACAAATTAATCAACAAGTTTCCATAGAATTTTTAATTAGACCTTGATTTAGGTTAATTAGCTTTTAAGCATGTTTAAGTACTTTGTGTACAAATTACTCAGATTGATTAGAATGCCTTATTATTGGTCAAAAATTTGAATAGATTGGAATTGAAAGGCAATGTTAGGTACATTGGATCTGTTATCCCATTTAGGATGTTACCAATAACAAACAACAAAGGCACATGTCTTGTGTAAGATATTTGATAGGAAAGATCAATCCAGAGCACCTAGGTGCAAAATTATCATTTTGACTCAAATGGTCTGATCAAAGTTAGCTGGCCCATAAATTGAATTACCCCATTTAGGGATGCCCTAGCCAAAATCGGCACTTGAATATATCAATTTCAACTTATTTAATGTTCTTTAGTGTTTTTAGGACAAATTGTGCATTTTGGGTGGAAAATGGCCAAAAGCATGATTAGAGGTCATTGGTGGCCAAATTTAGATGTCTATAAAGACCACCAATGATGAACTTGCATGTGGATCTAAGTTTAAATTTAAATAATAATAAGTATTTGATTAAATTATTTAAGAATTTTTGACTATTTTTGTCACCTGGATAGATCTCCCATTAGGGCACTCAAATTCATCATGCTTAGGAGAGGTTGAAGAGCAAGTCCTAATAGAGGACCCTAACATAATCCATAGTTCAAGTCATTACCTACTATCCTAGAAGATGGTTCAACCCTTCTAGTCAAATATACAATAGAGGTAAATATCAGGACTCCATCAGACCTAAAATGGATAAAATTAGGTGCATCCCTCACTGAGGAGGAACATGACTTATTTATAGTTCTATTGAGAGAATTTGCATGGGCCTATTTTGACATGCTAGGTTTAGACCCTGCTGGGTTCTGCACCACTTGGTGGTTAATCCTAATGCCAAACTGGTAAAATAAAAGCTACATAAGATGCATCCTTGTATTGCTATATTGGTAAAAAAAGAGTTGGAAAAACTTTTAGAATTAGGATTTATCCGATCCATTGACTATGTAGAATGGATCTCTAATGTGGTACCTATTTGTAAAAATCTTGAAAGGTTCAAAATTTGTACCAATTTTTGAGACATCAATAAAGCTTGTCCTAAAGATGATTTTAATATTCCTAATATGAACATGATCATTGACTCCATGACAAGTTATGAAATGCTTTCATTCATGGATGGATTTTCAAGATACAACCAGATCAGAATAACACTCACCACTCCATAGGGAACATTTTGTTATCAGGTAATGCCATTTGGCCTTAAAAATACTAGAGCTACATATCAAAGGGCCATGACTATCATATTTCATGATAAGATGCATGATATTATTGATGTCTATGTCAATGACATATTAGGCAAATCCAAAACTAGGGTTGACCATCCAATAGTGTTGTGTAAGATATTTAAAAGATTATAGGAGTACAAAGTCAAACTCAATCCAAATAAATGTGTGTTTGGTGTAACTTCAGGTAAATTACTTAGATTCATCATGTTTTATAGAGGTATTAAACTTGATTCAACTAAAGTTCATGCTATAATTGAGATGCTACATCCAATCAATTTAAAGCAACTCCATAGTTTACAAGGTAAGATCTAGGCAATCTGATGCTTCATCTCTCAGTTAGTAAACTAGTTCCATCTATTTACACACCTTTTAAAAAAGGGAGTTGATTTTCACTGGAATGATCACTACCAAATAACTTTTCAACAACTCAAAGACTATCTTGTTAATCCACCTATTTTATTACCTCTTATGCCAAGAAAGCCATTCTTGTTATACCTATCAGCTACTGAACATGCTCTGGGGAAATCTTGGCTCAACATGATGTCAATGTAAAAGAGCATGTCATATACTACCTAAGCCGTACCTTGGTTACATATGAATATAGCTATAAACCTATTAAAAAATCTTATCGAGCCATGGTCTTTGCAACATAGAAACTACACCATTACATGTTGAATAATAAGACCATGGTCATTTCAAAAGTAGATCCACTCAATTATCTACTATCTAAAATAGCTTTGCAAGGTAGAATGGATAAATAGATCATGATTCTTAGTGATTTTGAAATAGATTATGTCAATCAAAAGGCAATCAAGGGATAAGTTTTTGTAGATCAACTTGTAGAAGCACCTCTCATAGACACACAACCACTCACATTTCAATTTCTTAATGAATCCATAATGATCATCATTGACATACCCCTTAAGGATTAGACTTGGAAGATTTATTTTGATGGTTCATTTATATCACTTGGATCAGGGGTAGGCCTATTTTTTATTACACCACAAGGGGATCTAATCCCTAAATCATTCAGAATCAGCTTTTCTTGTATAAGCAACATGGCTAAGTATGAAAGACTTATTGCAAGACTTTGACAGGTAATGCATTGGAACATATCTCATCTCTAAGTTTATGGTGATTCTAAATTAATCATTAATCAAGTCACCAATCATTTTTAGACTAAAGATGACAAGCTAGTTTCATATAAAGCCATGTTTGACACTCTTAAGCAACAAATTGTAAACAATTAGTTTGAGCACATACCAAGGGCTAGTAATAAAACTATAGATTCCATGGATATATTGGCTCTCTAATTTGACAAATAGATAAAGTTAGAGAGTATCAATTCTTCATTAAGAATTTTTCAGCTCCAGCTCATGAACCTTTAACCATTATAATGATTTTTGATATTATTGGTCCTAATTCTATTTGGTATTCAGACCTTTACAACTACCTTCATGACCAATTTATATCACATAATCTCTCTCAAAAACAAACCAAAGCCTTCATTCATCATTCCACTCATTATAATCTACTTGGATCCACCCTTTACCATCATAGTTTTGATGGAACTCTGCTTCATTGTTTAACTTCGATAGAGTCTACATTAGCATTAAGAGAAGTTCATGAAGGAGTATATGGAGCTCATTATAGCAATGTAGTCCTATCCAAAAATATATTGCGTACTAGTTATCATTGGCCCATAAAGGATGGAGATGTTGCTGCATATGTAAAAAAGTGTGACAAATTTCAATGGCAGGCTAATTTGATTCATGCCCCAACAAAAATTATAAAACTGATGTTGAAACCATGGCCATTTTATATATGAGGACTTGACCTCATTGAGAAGATCAACTCCACTTCATCTGATAGCCATAAACATATCCTTACCGCCACTTAGTATTTCACTAAGTGGGTTGAAGCTATACCCCTAACTTACGTGATTAGAAAGAAAATTTCTAAATTCATCTTTAACCATCTCATTTGCCACTACGATATCCCCTCTGACATTATATCTGATAATGGAGTATCATTAAAGAACAAAGATATATACCAACTATGTAATGGATATAACATCACATAACATTTTTCTACAACATATCATCCTCAAGGTAATGGCCAAGCTGAGGCATCCAACAAAACCATTTTCAATATTCTCAAAAATATTGTCAATGATGTCGATCATGATTATCACTTGTAGATATTCCTTGCCCTTTGGGCATACCATACCAATCATTGTACCCTCATAAAAACTACTCCATACTCACTTATTTATGGTATTGAGGCCATCCTTCCCATTGAGGTCAAATTGCCTTCACTACGCATCTCTTTCAAGCATGTCTTGGATGATCATGACTATCGAGTAGCTCACCTACAAGAGCTAGACTTACTTGATGAGAAATGCACAGTCATGCTCAACAATATTCAAGAATATCAGAATTGACTCAAAAGCCACTATAATCAATGTGTTGATTATAGAACATTTTAACTTAGTGATCTTGTTCTTAAAGAAAACTAAAAGAATACCATAGTTGAGAAGAAGCATAAAGGAAAACTCAAACCAAATTGGATAGCGCCTTTTATCATTACTGTAGATTATGTATCAGGAGCATACAGGCTTGCCACACTAGATGGAGATGAACTTCCTAAGCCAATAAATATTATTCATCTCAAGTGGTACTATACTTGAGATTTAAGGTGTATTATTTGTAAGGACCATTTCAGTTATGCCATTTTATCACTATTATTCATTATACAAATATCATCCTTATCCATCCTCTTACTTGTATCTATTTTCTACTTTCATTTTATCGACCCAGTGTGTTTTATATCCTAGCTCATTTGACCTTCATTTTTACCATTCATTACACATTTTAAAAATTAAGGTATCTGATTAGTTCTATTAGTTAGTTCATATACTTCAGATAGAGATCATATTTTGGAATAATGTGATAGAAGTTTTGATAGTTACATCCTTCATTTGTTATTTCTTTCTTATCCTCAGTCTTATTACTAATTATAACCTCCTTTAGATAACTTAGTACCATTGATCCATGCTGTTATGTCTTAGTTATAACCACCTATGGGAAAACTAAGGGCAAAATTTATTTATTAATCCTTGAAATAACAACTTGCCACTTCCTATGTTGTACTATGCCATTTTTACCAACTATTCTTGTGTTTTTTGAATTGACTCCTACACTAGTCGAGTTCCTCTGCTATAAGGGAAAAATTATAATGACTTGAGGTCCTACTCTGGGAATGTGTAGGTAGTGCTTATGACTTTTTAAGGTTAGCTCAATCACCCTTTCCACCATTATCTCACCATTTTATGAGTAACCTAAGCCATACTCTTGTTATTTTGTGAGCAACCTAAGCCATGCTCTCACCATTTTACGGGCAACCTAAACTACGCTCTCATTATTTTGTGAGTAACCTAAGTCATGCTCTCACCATTTTGTGAGCAACCTTAGTTTAAATGCTCTCACCATTTTGAGAGATTGAACCATTTAGTGTCTCATCATTCTCAATTGAGATGAGACACTCCAAAACAATTCCAAAAACATTTGAAAATCATTAAAAAAGAATAAAAACATTGACCACTTATTTTCCTTAAGGATTCTGGAAACCCTTACTAAGTTACAAGCAAATCACTTGTCACTTAGTTTCCCCATCCTTTTTGGTCTTTTATCTCATGCCATTGCCATTTTTAAAGACCATTCCTATTCTTCTATCACATCCATTCTGTTTATTTTTATCATTTATCACATTCTTCTTATTCCCTGGGAGAACTACATTTGGCCTGAAGTTTTTTATTGAATATTACAACTATGGAACTATGTAGGTAGCATCCACTTGCCTAGTGCATATAGAGATAACTCAGTCACCCCCTTCCTCTTATTCTATTCCCCCATTTTGTTCATTTGTTTAGTTGTCACCTATTTTCTAGGGGCAATGTTCATATGGTTTCTATTACATTATTTGTTGGTTTGTCTTTTCTTATTTTCTTTTGTTTGTCTACCTATTTGTTTGCTTTCAACACTATTACATTGATTCAGTTTATGTGTGTTCATAAGGTGATTTCTTGCCCACACTTATACTAAAATCCATCCATATTCATATATTTACATTGTTATCATGGTTTCTATCATTGGTGCATTGTTTTTTATTAAGTATTCGATTATGGGAGTCAGTCCTTATGCATATTTCATCCAAGTCCAACTGATGTTATACCATGATGCCTACCGACACATGCTACATCAAACCTCAGCTTCAAAAAGTCTATTCATCAATGGCAATATCTCTTTGGCACTAACATCTTGATTCCATCCTAGTCATATCCCAAACAAAGTAATTAAACATGAAATAATTCTAACCCTTATTAGTTTGGATGAGTATCTCCCTACTAGTAGGTTGTTCCAATTTATCATTACTCTCTGTGTTAAGTTATCATCATCATTGACCAAATTTGTCTTGTTTTCCATAATTAGGGTCTAATAATTATAACTACCTTTGTGCAAATTATTGCACACCATCCCACCTACATTTCTCAATGATTATAACTACCTTTGGGAAAATCAATATGTTGTTAGCGCTTTAATTTTTCTACCCATACAGGGGCATGTTATTATCTTGTTTATTTTTCCTAATAGGGGTAGCTCCATCTTCTCAATGATTATTGTCACCTTTGAGAAAATCATTGTGTTATCATACCACGTTGCTACTATCAAGGTCTAATGATTATAACCACTTTTGGGAAAATCATTGTACACCATCCCACTTACATTCTCAATGATTTTGACTACTTTTTCAATATCATTATGTTTTCACCCCATCATCTTTCCTTTCTTTGGTCCCCTCATTTTGATTCTTTCTTTTTGAGGAACTATTTATCGACTTACTTTTGCCAACCATTCCCTCAAGGAGGCATCATATAATTAGTTTATCATCATTACAGTTGTAGGCATACAAGACTTTTTCATTATTTGAGAATATGTTACTGTGCTTATAGCTTGTAATAACTTCCCAAATATGGTTAAACTATAGACAACTAAATCTGGCCAATAATAACCTCCAATTAGGTTTTTGGCTAATTTTGAATTAAAATACACAATTTGGCCTAAAAACACTAAAACATACTAAATGATGTGAAATTGACATATTCAAGTTTCAATTTTGGATAATGTATCCATAAATAGGGTAATGCAATTTATGGGTTAGCTAACTTTGATCAGATCATTTCAAATCAAAATGTTAATTTTGCACCTAGGTGCTCTAGATTGATCTTTCCTATCAAATCTTTTGTATAAGACATTTGCTTTTATTATTTATTTTTTATAACATTCTAATTGGGATAACAGATCCAACTCATCTGACATTGCCTTCCAATTCTAATCCAGTCAAATTTTGGACCAATAACAAGGAATTCTAATCAATTTGAGTAAATTGTGCACAAAGTACTTAAACATGCTTAAAATATAATGAATTGATGTTAGATCCTAATTAAGAATTTCATGGAAACTTGTTGAAAACTTTGTTTTAAAAATGAATATTGAATATTTGCATCATCAGGTGACCTCATTTCTTGGGAAGACATCCCTAGGTCATAAATGCCATAAATATCAAGATTCATAAATATAATGAATTGATGTTAGATCCTAATTAAGAATTTCATGGAAACTTGTTGAAAACTTTGTTTTAAAAATGAATATTGAATATTTGCATCATCAGGTGACCTCATTTCTTGGGAAGACATCCCTAGGTCATAAATGCCATAAATATCAAGATTCATGCCCTCTATGCCTCATCAAATCCATCCATGCCTCTTATTTACTCCTTTATCCCAAATATTAATGATCTTATTTATTAATTTTAATTGCATAATTGGATTAATCCTTAGCCACACATCTCAATCCTGAGATGGATGATTCAGGTTGATTCTAGACATTTGCAAAAATCTATAAATAGGAGGCCTTACCACATCATTTCTAAGATATTTTGGTGAAAAGTTATTATGTTCAAATATATTCAAAAGAATTGATAGTTCAAAGTTATAATTCACAAATATCTTCAAGAAGCCATTGCAGTGTTACCATGCCAAATTGATTCCAAGCCAAGCTAAGACAAAAGCCAAAGGTGCTAAGGAGAGATGGAGGTAGTCGAGATCTCATTGCCAAGGAATTCATGAGCACAAGCTGAGAAAGCCACTACAACAAGAATTTTAGAGCATCCAAGAGAAGTAAAAGAAGGCTTATTTTGCATTTTAGTTGTGTGTTTTATTCATGTTTGTTAACTAAGCTCTCCCTAGAGTCTAGGCCTAGAGATGTTATGCTAATTAGTATGTTTCTTTCATTTTGTTTTCATATTTAAACTAACACCATACTAACCATCCTCTCTTAAGTCAAATTCTTAGATCACAATAACCACTGGGCTCCAAAAATAACATCACATCCACCTAAGGACAAGGAAAACATATTGGAGTACAAGTTATAATCTCCAATAAAGATACACACATTGTGACACTTCCATTTACAAGGTAATTTGCCCCCATTTGCAATCATGACTTTAAAGTTAGAGCAAGGATGGATAAAATAATCAACATGTTTGGTGATTCAAGGTTTAAAGAAGTTATGAGTGATACCTGAATCAATGAGTATTATGAGAGGGAGATTCTTGAATTAACCCCTAACCCACATGGTTTGTGGGTTAGTGACTCTTACTAAGGCATGGAGAGAGATCTTTAGTTGGTCTCCCTAAAAAGTAGGTTCTATAATCGGTTGAGATTATTATCATCTGTTGTATCCTAAACATATTCCCAATCTTCAATTTTTATTGGAGAGGCCACATCCCATAGGTAGAGATTTTGCTCGACACATCAATGTCTTCAAGTGAATTTATCATCATAGTTATAACATAGTCCTTTTTATATATGGGCTTGCATCTTTGCTTTAGTCAAATGCTTGATAGGAGTGGTTCTAGGGGTTGGCATTGTGTGAGATCATTATGGAGTTATATTATTGAATGGAACAAAATTAGATTTGAATCATTGCTGAGCTACAATCTTATACTCTACCAACATAGCTAACTCTAAGGCTTCAATCATCATGTTGGGCTGAAACATTTTGACCTTAGATCAAATTACATAATCAATCCACTAATAAAGCAACTCCTAAAGAATTCATTAAACAATCTGTTTATGTAATTGGCTAGTTTTTCAAATTCTATTTGATATTCTCTCACTGTTCCTATTTGGCAAAGTTTAGTGAGTGCTCCAGTGAAGTCATCAAAAGTAGTAGGGCCAAACCATAAAAAAATGAGGGTGTAAAAACTAGTCCAAATGGGTTCATCATGAGCCTTGGTATACCAATTATACCATTGAAGGGCTTTTAAGTTCTAAGTGAAAGGATGCAAGCAGAACCTTGTTGGCATTAAAAGTATTATGCAGACTAAAATATTGTTATGCTTAATAGATCCATATAATTAGATCTATACCATTAAATTGAGGAAAATTAAGCTTTGACCCATGATAATTACTGAAAGAAGAAAACCTAGTGTCTGAAGAAGACTCTAGTTGTCATCTGTTATTCATGGTGTTATGTTGAAGACTGAGGCCGATAAAGTTTTCCATCAAAATCTATGATGTGGGTCTTGAGGAGGAAATTTCATCCTTCATGTTTTTTTCTCATGTTCAGGTTACTAACATGACCCAAATAATATTTTTTTTTGCAATGGATAGGAAAACTAGAGTTAAGACACGTTTAGTAGGGAAAGTTTTGAATTTGGGCAAAAATAGGAGTAAAGGGGATTTTAATATTTTTTTAATATAGTGGGAGTATGATTGACAAAGTCAAGGGTAATTTTAGGAGTGAAAATAAAAAAAATGGAAAATTTTTCAAATAGGGACAAAGGAGTAGAAAGAAATGATGAACATAGAGGAAATTTTTTGAGGCAAACGAACAAAAATAGAAGTTATGGAAAAACCCAAAAAAATAAAAATTGAGATATGTGGGAATTAGGAATGGAATTGGGATATGGGATCTCAAGGAAGAGAATGTAGGGAATGGAATTTCAGGTGTCTAGATAAAGTTTAAGCACTAAGGAGGCTATAGATGGAGAGATATTGAAAAAAAACAAAAAAAATCCTCTACTTTTTTCTATTTTTTGTTTGAGGGTAAATCCTTCGAGAGTCTACTGATACTATGTGGAGGGTTTACAGATTCTAATTTCTATCAAATATCTACCTATAAGTCCTCTGATAGTCTACAAATATTCTACTAATTGATTTTTTTGAGTATACTAGAAATATTCTAAAACTAAGAGAAATGGGCTCCAAGTTTTAATGGCTACCTAAGAGTTTTGAAAATATCACTCTACCCACCAATGCCAT
The DNA here is from genome assembly GCA_037957365.1 of Torreya grandis. NCBI lineage: Eukaryota > Viridiplantae > Streptophyta > Pinopsida > Cupressales > Taxaceae > Torreya > Torreya grandis. Next base: position 1,026,270 of record JARHVA010001628.1, read on the forward strand.
CTAAATGAGTACAATCCACCAAAAATTTTCTAGCCACATATTTATCTCTCAACGATAGCTCTTGGTTTTTCTCACAAATGGGAACTACTCAATTGAGAAGGGTCCGTTACCCGTTTTACTGGTAGGTCCTCTCAATAGGCCAACTACTTTGGGGTTCCTATGGTACTCCTCACAATGAGTTTTAAGGCTTTCACCCAAGCCCTTCCCATAGTTATGTGGCCATGTTTTACCCTGATCTAAAATAGATTATTATGATACAAAAAATTATTTAAATGAATTATGCCACAAAATAGAGTTAAATTTTTTTTAAAAATTATTGAAAGAAATTATGCAACATAACAAAGATAAGACTTTTTGAAGAAAAAATTGGCCCTAAAAAGTGCTCTGATACTAGATGAGAGGATTTTTCTATAATAAATTGATAAAAATGAATGAAATAACAAATTTATAAAATTAATTGAAGAACTGAAATGATTATATTGATCATAGTCCACTTCGAGGGGGCAACCTCCTTTAAACAAGCTCAATATAATAAATTCATAGATACCTTAATTGGCCTCAACACTTACTTATATATGAATTCTAATCTAAGCAACTACTACTTTCCATGAATGTGGGATAAAACAAAATACTCATGGGATAATTTACAAAGCATATGCATCCATAACAACTACTAAACTAAGAAAGCAAAGAGAAGAGATATCATGGGTTCATAACACAATTCAAGTTTTTTCAAAGTTGTTATCATTGTTTGCCTAGATTAGATTTATTTGAGTAAATAGGGAGTTGTTGTGTATGATCTCCTCCTATCCCATATAAGGAAATTGCGAGATCAAAAGTGCCCACTTCATTGTAAAGTGCCTTAGTCCAAAGGCATAAAAGAAAAGTTGTGAAGGCTCTCCCTAAGACCCATATGGCTTGGGTGGCCTAGAAAAAACCTTTAAATCTCTTTTACTCGGTTTTTAACTTTCATTGCATCTTAACTTGTGAGGGGGGCTTCATTACCTCTCATAAGTTATTTAGGAAAGCCTTAACCTAGGAATTCATCTCCCAGTATTGTCTTCAACCCCTCTCCATGGGGGGGAGGGTATATAAATTAAGATCACCCCATTGGGACTAATGGTTTAAGAAGTTAAACTATCTCCTATCACTAGGGATAAACTTGGGACATATGATCATGTTGAACATCACACTACACTGAGTAAGCGATGGATGTAGTGGTTGTAAAAAGGGAAAAACATTTTTACAACAAGCCATATGATGTAGACCAAATTGATGCGTTGATTCTCTTTCATGTTGATGTGAAATTCTTGTACATCTGATCCATCTAGAAATGAAATGAAAACTTGTTAGTTAGTTAATCCCACTTTGCCATACCTTATCAGTTTAGGATTCAAGGCAATTATTTAGTATTTATATTAGATTACTTAGTTTTTATGTTGAGTCAAAACTTGGTGTTAACAAAAATGAGATAACAAAATACATTAACCCAAAATTTTCTTTGAACAAGGAGGCATTATGCTGCCCAAGTAAAAAACATATTTTTCCTTGTTCAAAATCATCATCATACACTTTGGGTCATATCTTCCAATTTGGCATAGTTATGCTACCCATTTGATTCTAAACCATTTACCACAATTTTTTTAAGTCCTTCATTGATAGTTTAAATTGAAACTTAGACTCTTCCAAGTTTTAAAGGTTGATGTGTTAAATTGGGTTTGACACTTTGCGCTTGACTTGTTTTAACTTGAGTTCAACATCATTATAATCATTTGGTAGGACTCAAGTCATCTTGCGTATTAATCACACTTGGAGTCTTAGGCTACATTTTTGTATTACCCATCCTATTTTACCTTTTATCTTGAGTTCATTTGATAACACACATTTTCCTTAGAACTTTTGTCAAAAATTTGTGTGTGTGTATCATTTGAGTTAAAAGGAGTAGTTTTACACTACCAAAATCATGTTTACCTTAGAGTCTTGAAACAAATATTTATCACACCTTTTGAGAATTTTTTGGTGTGGTTACATTACTCAAATTATTCTAAAACTTGTTTCATAGGCCTATTCACATAGATTCCAAATTATTCCAAAGTTCTAACCATTTTGAGTCTTCTTTGAGAGCCTTTGTCTAACATGGTTACACCATTCACCTTTGTCCAGATTATCGGTTCAAAGATTCTAGTTTAAGTCATTATTTAAGAGAAAATAAACTATCCCCAAGTGCCTTTTGTTTCATACCTAATACTTATTGATCAAGTTTATGTCTAAGATTCAAATGCCTAGTTTTTATTAGAAGTGTTTCAAATCTGTTAGATTTAATATCTCATCTTTTAAAGTCTAGATCTTGACACCGTTTAGCCAAAAGTCCTAGCACATGATTTTTTTGAGCCTATCTTTTGACACCGTATTTGACCAAAAGACCTAGAAACTTTTATTTTTCCTAGATTAGACTAATTTGAAACACTTTGACCTAGAATTTGGCATTTTTCCTTTTACTTAACCTTTTTGTGTAAGAAATGTAATGTTAGATACTTGATGTTAGCTTGTTTTATCATAAGTCATTGCATCAACCATTTTGGATATACATATCCATCCTTTTGACCAAGCTAGACCAAGTTTGAACCTCATTTTAGACATCTCATTTTTAGATTTTATAGAACTCTATTCCCTTTTTGTCATGAAACATTTAATAAGGATCCCAACATATATTACTACACTCATAGTGGACTCATGTATAATCTAAGAGTTAGTAATGTGTTCGCACAAGAAGAAATGGTTCAAGATCCATACGTAGACAATGTTGCTTATGAGACAAATTATTATCCATCTTATAACACTCAAGTAAGGGTAAAAAAATAGGACCCATTGGCTCATTATTTGGTAAACATGCTTCCATACTTGGATTAGGATCAAGAACAGATAGAGCAGTATCTAGCTTTGGTACCAATAGTTAAAGAAATAGTTCTTCAACAATTGTACTATGTTACTACACCATCCACATATGATGTTTATCTTTTTTAGCACCACTTATTAGAAAATAAGGAAAAAATTTTGGTTAGATCTATAGAAGTATGGGCCAATGTTTGGGTAGACTTCCCCCATGAGAATTTATCAAGTCTAGTATGAATGCCTTATAACATAATTTATAGTCAACAGGCTTATTCTAGCAATCTGTTAGCTTTAGTTCAAATTCCATATCAGGACCCCAGTATGCTTATCAAAGGAAATGACTTCATGGAGGATCACTTTGTATAAATGAAAACATCATAACAAATTTACTTGAACCTAGCACATAATTTTAAGTAAATGACCATGTCCAATAAGCCTCTCATAGATTTAGTTCCTTCAATATGAGTGTTAATAGAATTGGTTGGTTAATATAATTAGGGTGTAGACCCCTTTACATAAAACATTTTGGTTGATAACTTGTTTCATGTACCAACCATAAAATAAGTGTCTTATGCTTCTATGTAGAATATCAAGCAAAACATAGTGGACAATGTGTAAGTAACATCCAATCCAAACCAAAGTGGTGTAAATACTACAACAACTAGTACAAAAATGAGTGTACATTTAGTTAACACCTTAAGTGGTTATCTAAATCTAGGAGTAGGAGTTTATACATCCTAACCTAAACCAACTACTAGTAATAACCCTTAACCAATTGCTTCTTCAAGTGCTCACCCAACATGATTAGGTAATCAACTAGCGACCAATGTTATGCATCCATAACAAAATGTAATGAATCTTACTCAAAAATAAATGAGTAATATTCTATAATAGAAATCACAATCTAAGATATCAATGCAATAGAGGCATAACATATTGCCACCTCAATAGGGGGCAACCAATGTTCCACCTCAACAAGTAATAGTGAACATGCCTTTTTCCTTGTAGACCAAACTACCAATTTAAAGCCAAATGATGTCTAATCAACAATGTTTAACTATTGAACAATGACAAATGTTGAATTTTCCACAAGATTTAACTTCCCAACAAGGATTCATACAACCTATAGGTTCCAATGTTCCTTAAGTACCAATTAGACAACCTTTACCTTTTGTATAGAATGTGCCACTAGCTCAATGACAGGGTCTTGGTTCATAAGTACCCCCTCAAAAATAAGGTCTGATTAGTTGGAAATAGGTCCCTATATAACCCAAATAGGCATAGTATATCTATATCCATCCATGCCAACCTCAATATCCCCAAACTCAAACCTACTTACCTAACCCAAACTAGAATATCACATCGTAGTATGTGTAATTCTACTAGGCAAACCCTAATTTGGGTATGCATATTCCTGGCCCATTCCCCAACCAAACCAACATAGCCCAAAAAATACCTCCATCATACCCTAGTAAAAGTGATCCACTTATGATCACTCAACCATCTACTCGAGCCAATATTCCACCTTAAGCCCTTATTCCCTCCAGTTTCCTAGCCCAAGAACTATAATAAATGAAGGATGTGATTGCTGCCATCCAACATGGGAAACATAAAAAAAAAGTTTAAGTTGGATGACATGTGTTCTTATCTATTTAACATGAAGTACTTAAAGATACCATTTCCTCTACAAAATAAACCACCAAAATTTTACAAATACAAGGAGAAAGGTGACCCCAAGGCTCATTTTATTGAGTTCTTTATTTCATACCAACTAGTGGCATGTAGTGACATATACTTATTGATGTTGTTCTAAGGAGTTTAAAAAGACAAGCCTTGGAGTGGTTTTTAAATTTTCCCAAGAATTTAATATCCAATTTTGATGATCTTTTAGAAAAGTTTGTGTAGTAATTTTTATATAAACTCGAACATGAGATTTCATTAGTCAGCTTGATGTAAGCCAAACCAAAGACTGGTGAGAGTTTTGAAGTTTATCTACAATAATAGAGAGACTTTGCAATCTAATTCGCCCAAAGTTTACTAGATAAATAGTTAGTCAATGTGTTTACCAAAAATTTTCACAATGAAACATCATATCATTTGGAACTGTAGTGTGTGTATACCTTTAAGGATATCATTAATAAAATTTTGTTGATTAAGTGAACCCTTATTAATAAAGGGATCATCAATCTTACATCATCAAATCAAAATGTAATAATGTAGTGGGAAATGGAGTAAGACAATTCAACCACAATAAAAATGTAGTGGGAAATGGAGTAACTGAGTTGCATCATGTCTAAATACTTTAAGCATTATCTGCTCAACCCACCTAATATGTAAAAATTACTCCTAATCCATAACCTTTTCAACCAATGTAGCAAGTGTAACATCCCAAGTCTGTGCAATAAATACAATAACTATTTCTATTACAAGCTCTTCTTCTAAGGAGAACAATACCTACTCATCATATTTTTAGTGACCTTGGAGAGCCTATTGATTTTATGTTTTACAATCTTGATAATTTTAATTTGATTAGTTTGCCTAGACCAAAACATTATCCTCAAGGCATCCCTTATCCTGACTGGTACCACCAAAATGAATTCTATGAATATCATCGGTTTAACAGACATAATTTGTATTGTTATGTGCAAATTAAACATTTGATTCATAATATGTTGGAGAATAGGGAGATAACATTGGATGGTGGTGCTCCCACTTCCAATCATACCCTTAGAATCTATCAAAACCCCTTTCCCCAACATAATAACCAACCACAATAGTAACAACAATAATGACCAATGCAACACCAAAAACAATAGATTCAACAAACAAGGCCAAACCAATAGAATCACCAATAGTAGAACCAACAGCATCTAAATAATGTACATAACCAAGGTTAGAAAGGCAACAACCAACAAACCTATCATGCAATTACACATGACTATAATAGGGTTGTAGGTCATATTGCAAGAGGTCACATTAGCACCATATTCATTAATATGATATTAAATACCAATCAATTAGGACCTTTTCTAAGCAATACCAATCCACCAATTCACATTAATAATCCTTCCTTGACCTAGGACTGCATATAGGCATAATAACAAGTAAGGATTACTAATTTTTGACCCTATAATGATAACTCATTGTTGCCTCGTGACCATGTACAAGTGCACTAACAATTGAGACTTATCTTATTTGGTCCCCCACCATCACCATTATTTGTTAACGATCATGGTCTTGTATTTAATCTTGATTGTGTAATCATAATTTAGAGGTCAAATATTTCCCTCTCAGGCCCACAACCATCTACCACTTTGCCCATCATTCAACTGGCTATTTTACCTCAAAATAATCCATTTTACACTGACTAAGAGAAGAAGTTTGACATTGTGGAACAATTAAAAAATATGCCCACACAAATCTCCATTTTAGATTTGTTATTTACATCAACAATCCATAAATATATTTTGAATGAGTTCCTGAGCCAATCCACTATTTCAAGTGACATATCTCCTATCAAATTCCAAGGTTTAGTTGCACACCTAGCTCCAACCCAAAAAGTCACTTTCAACCAAAGTGATATGTCATCCCTTTGCCCACTGCATAATAATCCATTATACATTGAAGTTTGCATAAAGTATCATAAATTGAAACATGTCCTTATAAACAATGGACCAGGTCTCAACATAGTGTCTCTAAAGCTCATCAATATTCTTGGGTATATAATGGTAGATATTCAAGCATAAATGTTAACCATAAAATCCTATAACAATGAATAATGAGAATCATAAGGCACTATCTATTTACTAGTTATCCTTGGGCCCTTGACCCATGATGCATTTTTCCATGTGATAGATCTTGATTTGTCATGTAATATGCTTTTGGGTAGACCTTGGTTACTTGAAATTCATGTAGTCCCATCAACATTGCACCAATGTATCAAGTTTTCCCATTCAGGGATGAAAGTTTGTGTACTAAGAGATCTGCAACCATACAAGCATTGTAAATACCTAGAGGCTGAGTTTAAGAGTTATAACTATTGTTTTAGCATGAATTTAGTGGCCAAAAAAAATAAGGGAAAAAATACTCTTTGATTCACTAGAGGATAACTACATTGATCCTAATACCCTTGATTCCCTTTATCATATGCCACCTCCTAAGATATACAACCATTATACTATCTCATCCAATGGCCCAAGAGAGTATTTAACCCATGATACCTTTCATATCATAAAAATTCCATAGAACCCAAAGTCCTTTAGAAGACCTAAAGCCAAGCCACTTCATCCAGAATGACAACAAAAGGGAAAATGTAAAGGACCTATCACATTTATACTAGCATTCGGCTTAGATCAAGACCCTATTAAAGGGGACTAATCATGGTTGTACAATTATAAGTAGGCCAATTGTTAAAGAATGCCAAGTATCCTATTCCCAATCAGATCATGAAGAATCACGATTATGAAGGAAGATGCCTCAAACCAAACCAACAAGGAGTGCTTGAGCCAATTTCCATGACTAAATATAAATTACCCTATGAACTTGGATTAAAAATACTTGGGGGTGAACCCATGTACTTTAATCATGTTTCATTTCCATTAACTAGTGATGAGGATGCTAATATCAAAGTAGAATCTGATCATAGCCTTTTTTACAACCTAGCTAAGACCAACCTATTTAATACTCATTTTATTTGTACCCTTAGACTAGTAATTCGTCATAGACCACTACCATTATATTATCCCCAACTGATAGACTGTGACCAACAAGATTCCAATGTGTCAATTGATGAGTTCTATAATGACAAGGCTTTCTATGATTTTCCCAGCCTTAAAGATAATGTTCCATTGGGGACCATAAATCAGGGTTCTCAATCAAGCTGAATATTGAAGCTTATTTTGGAGAGTGGGTGAACACCCTTAGCCAAAAGCAAATAATGAAAACATTGAGGTTACAAAGTGAAAACCTTTTTGAGGCACTTTTTGACTAGGGAAAAAGTAAAGAAAAAGCCCAGTCTAGTGGTGAAAACTTGTTTCAGGCACCATTAGATGGGGGGTGTTTAGCCTTATTTAAACATAGCTCAAGAGACCACCAATGATGAACTTATTTATGAGGCTAAGTTTAGTTTTAAAGAACAAAAAGCTTTTGATTGGATCCTTCAGGAGTTTCCAACAATTTTTTTTACATGGATAAACCTCCCATTGGGGACCTTTGATTCATCATGCCTAGGGGAATTCAAAGAGCTAGTCCTACAAAGGACTCTAATGTTGCCAACTAGTTCAAATCATTGACCACTATCTTTGAAAATGATTCAACCCTTTTAGTGGAAGATATAATAAAGTTTAACATCGAGTCCCTAGATGACCTAAAATAGATTAAGCTAGGTGATTCCCTTATTGAGAAGGAGCGTGAAGTCCTTACAACCCTTTTGATGGAATTTGTAGGCATCTTTGGATGGGCCTATTCTAACATGCCAGGTTTAGACCCTGCCTTGGTTCTACACCACCTTGTGGTCAATCCTAATGCCAAACTAGTAAAACAAAGGTTTCAAAGAGGTATCCTTTCATTATTTTATTAATGAAGAAAGAGTTGGAAAAAATCTTAGAAGCAAGATGTATTTGATTGATCGACTATTCAGAGTGGATCTATAATATTGTGCTAGTTAGCAAAAAGTCAAAAGGAATTAGAATCTATACTAATTTTCATGATATAAACAAAATTTTCCCTAAGGATAACTTCCTATTTCCAAACATTTACATGATCATCGACTCTACATTGGGTTATGACCTATTTTCATTAATAGATGGCTTTTTAGGGTACAACTAGATTATGATAGCACCAAAAGACCAACACAAAACAATATTCATCACTCCATGGGGAACATTCTTTTATCAGGTTATGCTATTTGGTCTTAACAATGTAGGGGCTACCTATCAAAGATCCATCACCTTCATATTTCATGATATGATGCATGACATTATTGAAGACTATGTCAATGACATTCTGGACAAATCAAAGACCAGTGCCAGCTATGTTATGTAGAATATTTGAAAGACTACATGAGTAAAAAGTTAGACTTAATCCTAAGAAGTGTGGCTTTGGATTCACTTCAAGCCAATTTCTTAGCTTCATTATGTCTCATCAAGGCATTGAAGTTGATCTAGCCAATGTCCAAGCCATTATAGAGATGAAACTGTCAACTATTTTGAAGCAGCTCCATAGTTTGCAGGGCAAGATACACTCTATCTGATGCTTCATATCAAAATTAGTTGAAAAATTCCATCCTTTTACACATCTTTTGAATAAAGAAGTCACATTTCACTAAGATGATCACTGATAGACAAATTTTCAACATTTAAAAGACTATCTAACCATTCCACCTATTTTATTGCCTCCTATGCCAGGAAATCCATTTTTGTTATATCTATCAGCTATTGACAATGCCCTAAGGGAAATTTTGGCTCAATATGATGATAATGGAAAGGATCATGATGTGTACTATCTAAGCCATATATTAGTTAGGTATGAACATAATTATACACCCATAGAAAAAGCCTATTTAGCCATGGTCTTCACAAATTAGAAACTATGTCATTACATGTTAAATAGTAAGACCATGGTTATTTCAAAATTAGATATGATCAAGTATCTAATATCTAAAATAAATTTATAAGGCTACATGGCTATGTAGATCATACTTTTACGTGAGTTTGACATTGAGTACGTCAACCATAAATACATTAAGGGGCAAGTTATTGTAGATCAGCTTGTTGAAGCACCCCTTACTAATACAGAGCCATTGACATTCCAAATTCTTTATGAATACATAATGACCATCCTTGACACACCTCTTGGGAAGTATCAGTGGAAGTTGTATTTTGATGGATCATTCACAACACATGGATTGGGGGCAAGCCTTTTATTTATTACACCACAAGGAGATCTAATCCCTAAATCATTTAGGATTAACTTTCCTTGTACCAATAACATGGCCAAATATGAAGCACTTATTACAAGACTTTGATAAGTAGTAAAATGGAACATATCTCATCTCAAGGTTTATGGTGATTCTTAATTAATCATCAATTAGGTTATAAACCACTTGTAGACCAAGGAGGATAAGTTAGTTCCATATAAGGCCATGGTCAACACTCTCAAGTGGAAGATTCTTGACATTTAATTTGAGCATATACCAATAAAAAATAATAAAACCATAAATGCTAGGGCTGTTATTGGATTTATGATTCGACAAATAGATAGAGCTAAAGAGTATCAATTCATTGTTGAGAATTTGTTAGCAAAAACTCATGAACCTTCAACTATCATGAAGATTTGTGATATTATTAGTCCTATCTCTATCTGGTATTCAGACCTTTACAAATACCTCCATGACCAAATTATGCCACCTGACTTATCCTAAAAGTAATCAAAATCCTTCATCCACCAAACCAATCAGTATACCTTACTTAGATAAACTTTTTACCACCGTAGTTTTTATGTAACTCTACTTCATTATTTAACTTCACTATAATCTACACTAGCATTATGAGAAGTTCATGAAAGAGTATATAGAGCCCACACTAGCAAGGTAGTTCTATCCAAAAAGATCTTGCATACTGGTTATTCTTGGCCCATGATGGATATAGATGCAACTGCATATGTAAACAAGTGTGACAAGTTTTAATGGCATGCCAATTTGATTCATGACCCAACCAATACTCGAAAACTAATGTTAACACTATGGCCATTTACTATAGGGGGCCTTGACCTCATTGGAAAGATCAGTCCTACCTCATCCGATGAATATAAACATATCCTTACCACCACTGAATATTTAACTAAGTGGGTTGAAACTATACCCCTCAATTACATGATTGTAAAGCAAATTTCTAAGTTCATTTTCAACCATCTCATTTTCCATTATAGTATCCCCTTCGACATTATATCTGATAATGGAAGATCATTTAAGAACAAGGATGACAAAAAGCTATGTACCAGATACAATATCACACAACATTTCTCCATGGCATATTACCCTCAAGGTAATGATTAGGCCGAAGTATCAAACAAAATAATTGTTAACATTCTAAAAAAGATTATCAATGATGTTGGTCATGATTAGCACTTTCATATATTATGCACTCTTTGGGAATACCGTATCAATCACCATACACCCACAAGAGCCACTCCATATTCACTTCTTTATGGTATTGAGTCCATTCTTCCCATTGAGGTCAAGTTGCCTTATCTACACATCTCTTTCAAGCATATCCTAGATGAAAATGACTATTAAGTAGTTTACCTACAGGAACTAGAGTTACTTGATGAGAAATTCATAGATGTAATGAATAATCTCCAAGCCTATCATAACTGACTTTGATGCCACTAAAATCAGTGCATAAAACATAGATAATTTAAAATTGGTGATCTTGTCCTTAAATAGAACCAAAATAATACCATGGTAAAAAAGAAACATAATGGAAAGTTCAAACCCAACTGAGTTGGTCCTTTCATCATTATAACAAACTATAGAATATGATCATATAGGCTTACCAATCCAGATAGACATGAACTTGACGAGTTGATGAATATTATTCACCTCAAGCAGTATTACACTTGAGTGACTTGGTGTATTATCTATAAGGACCATTTGAAGTTGTATCATTTTATCAATATTATTATTTTTACTATATGATTTTACCATCCTATAATCCTACTAATCTATCACTTTTTCCTATCACCTATCTATTTTACCATACCTTTATCATTAACCAAGTTATTGTCTCCTACTCTACTCGGTCCTATGACCTTGGTTCTATTCCATTCATTTTAGATCCATATTCATTAAAAGGATTTCGATTTAGTTTCAACAGTTCTTTCCAACATTTTAAACCCAGATAGTATTTTGGATAAGTAAGATAATAGTTTGGTAGTTACATCCTTCATTTCTTGTTTTGGTCTCTCTACCAAGTGTGCATAATTATAACCACCTATAGAAAAATCAATATCTCACCAGTCTTGTTCCTAATTATAAATGCCTATGGGAAAATTAGTATCATTGACTTATGCTATTGTTTCCTAAGTTATAAACACCTATGGGAAAACTAGGAGCAACATTTGTTTATCATACCTTGATATATCGACTTGCTACTTTTTATGTTATACTATGCCTTTGTACCAACTGTGCTTATTTTTTTTTAATTGGTTGTTACACTAGTTAGATTCCTTCACTATAAGGTGGAACTAAAATTACTTAAAGTCCTACTTTAGGACTATGTAGGTAGTGCTCAATACTTTTTAAGGTTAGATCAGTCACCTGATGTCATGCTATCACCATTTTATGATCAACTTAAGTCATGATCTCACCATTTTTTATCACCCTAATCCATGCTTTCACTATTTTGTGAGCACCTTAAGACATGCTCTCATCATTTTGTGAGAAACCTAAGCCATGCTCTCACTATTTTGAGAGAAAATTAAGCCACACTCTCACCATTTTGTGATCTTGAACTATTATTATCTCATCATTTTCCATCGAGTTGTGATACCTAGAAAATCCTAAAAACATTTTAAAAATCTTTATAAAATCCCAAAGCCACCTAATATACCTAAGTGAATGTAGAGTTGACATACATAGTTATATATACTTAATTTTATACATTTTTATTACTTCACATAGATTTTTCAGATTCATCTACTACATATGGGTATTAAAGGTACAATCATTGAGCGTGGGGGCATGAATCATTTATGCTATTAGAGGTACATTCATTGAGAGGGGGGTGAATTAGTGAGCCTAAATATTCTATCTTCAATTTTAATCCTTTCAAAAACTCTTAATAAATTACTAGAAGCATTTAAAAAGCATACACCATTCATGGAAATAAATAAGAGATAAAATGCAAGATTAAGCACATAACACATGACATATGTGGGAAACCCTCTTGGGGAATAAAACCCACTAGAACTTGTAATTGGACTACTATCCTATAATAACAATAACCCATTGAGACCAACTACAACTGATCAAGGAACTACCATCCCTTATTTTAGTGAGACTACAATCCCATAAGGAGATACTACACTTGTCTAGATAAGCTTCCATAATAACTAGACCTTTAGAAAGTTTCACATTGTAAGGAAGCTGTAACCTCCTAGATGTTGAGCTTCCACAACACCTATGAACACCTCCACCTTTGAATTGATGTCTTCAACACCTAATGATGGATATCTGATTATCACTCTTCACCTTCACTCACACTCAACCTATAAGAGCACTATTCTAACATCAAAAAAATGACCCACAAGTCATACATATAGTCCTCAATTTTATATTATCATCAACTCATATACTAGGAACTCTCTCTCTCTCCTTCTCTCCATAACTCTCATTTACACATTCTTCTTACAAGTCTAGAAATGATCAAATTTAGTTTCATTATTTATAAATCATTCATGATCATCACTATCTCTGTTAGCCAATAGGCATGCTTTAATCCTTAAAGAATATATTTCATCAAGACAAAGCTCAATACCATCCACACAAGTCATCCATAACACTCATGGGTCACCCTTAAGCAACTACACCTTTCAATTAGGCCCTTGTTGCTTTTATAGGTCTCATGGAGACCTATTCACCTATTTAACACATCATCAAGAAAAAAAAGAAAATAAGACCATTTCCAAATGCATAGGTCCATTCCACATGACCCTTTTATCATTATTAAATTCTCATAGTTTCCAAAACACTATTTTACTAAAGCACAATTTGCTCAAATAACATTTTGTGCACTCAGTCACCAGGAACAAATACATAGTTAAACTCTACACCTTTGTTCATGCTAAATATGATTGGTAAAACCTTCATAATACACATAGATGGCTTTAATGGATTATAAAACATGATCCAATAGCTAATTCATAATTAGACATCAAAATAACATCAAAATGAGCTCGTACATCCTTCTCAGGTCACTTGCAGAACATAGTCAAACACATTGTCAACTTTAGAGCTTAATATCTTTGACTGTACTTACATTCAGACCTTATAACTAGGTTCATTAGATGTGACATAGAGTCATATTTAAATTTTATTTTTATATCACCTTCTAGTTTATTTTAAATCAAAATTTATGGATAAAATATAGAGCACTAGTTTTTCCCTTTGTAAAATTTAAATATTCAAAAGCCAACGATCACAGTTAAACCTTGGACACTATGATATCACCTCATGTCCTTAATACTTAGATAAATAACACACCATTGATATTATTATAGAGAGATTAACCTTTAACAATGCTAAACTTTGAATAGGTTGACCACTTTGACTCCACTCATGCTATTGATCTTAATTATAAGATTAAATACGAACTGTTAGATCCTTATCTTTTTCCTTTACTCAACAATAAACAATGTGCACTTATTAACATATTGATCAACATGAAATATTTGATGAATATTTTACCATCAACCATGCACCATTAGATACTCATTTGGTCATGATCTTTATCTCTTGAAAAATCAACTAAGTATGGGGACCATTGCTATCTACCTAGAAGGCCAACTTTGGACCATCATAACTTTTGCATTGCTCACTTGCATGATCTCAAATTTTAACCATATGATCTCCTTACATAAAATAATATAACCATGTATATATAATACTATAACCCTCATAAATTGAGAGATAATGACATTAAAATGCCTCTTCAAATTTATCTATCATAGATCTAATTATGCCTAGAACTATTTGGAAAGGCCAACTTTGCACATGCATAGCTTTTGATGCACTTCAGCATGTGACCTAAAAGTTAACACAATCAACTAGGCACAAAAATAAACAAAACAATATGATTAAATTCTCCTAAAACTACCACACATGTGAACTATGACTACATTAAAATGCTTACTCAAATTTTCTTGCCATATGCAAATTTGGCTAAATATGGGGAAACACTGTCAAACTACTTAGGAGCCAAATTTTTCACTTGCATATATTTTTTTGTGCTTCATTAAATGACCTAAAAATGATCACATAGTAACTAGGAACAATACTTAACAAACCCATGTGACCATTTCCTCTTGACACTTCTATGTGTGTGAATGATGACAACATCAATATGCTTACTCAACTCTAGTTGAACATAAAAATACTATCAAAATGCTTGAGAGCCCAAAATTTTACTCACTTATATTTGATTGATATTCATCATATGACCTAAGATTTATTGCATAATATATTTGGACTAATGTAATCACAACCATATGACCAACTCCCCCCGACTCATCCATACATGGTAATTATGATATCATCAAACTACCTACTTAGATTTTCTGCCATTAGACCCAAAATGTCTAGATGAGAACAATGATGAACCCAGTGAATTCCAATCATCCTTGAAAATTTAAAGGACTAATTTCACATGATTAATACTTTAGACTCATCCCTAATCATCTCAAACCATTCCAAAATTGAAGATCAATCAAGCATAATTCAAGCATACTAAGACAAACATATTGCAACCTTTATCATTGTCACTTAGACTATTAAGGAACTTAGTCCATTTTATTGTAAACTTATATGTCATCACTAAAAAATATCCAACAATCTCCCCCTTTTCCATTGATGTCAACACACATCATACAATAATATACAACTCATCTTCCTTCTCTCTCTTTAAGCACTCCCAAAAATAGAAACTTTTTCCCCCTTTGACACAATGACAAAGTGGGAACCAACTCATCCCAAGGACCAAAAAATACCATAAATAGGATAAGACCATATTATAAATATGATACAAACTACCCCTTATCTTGAGCCTACTTCTTCTTGCCTTGACACCTTCCTCTTGATCTATGCTAATACTCTCTTCAACCAAGTACTACAACTAATAAAGAACACACAAAAGTACTTAAAACTGATGAAAATCACCAATAAACATCTGAAATGGAATCACCCTAAGATTTTTGAGCAATTTCACCTCATGAGCATCTTTAGATCTCCACATACCATGAATAACCATCGTATATGCTTACTAGCCTCATCTCACAAACCACCTCAAAGACTGCCAATATATACTCATTCCACTCACCAACTAGGAAACATGCACTAAACTAACCTAAGAACTCATCTTTAAATATTCATTCCTTTCTCTTTTGGATAAACTAAACAAAAATCACTTTTTTTTTCTCACTAGGCTTGTCTAGTCTCTTTGTATCCCTACATGGAACTTGTAGAGCCCACAAATTTCATTAGACACATCATCAAGACCTAAAACTTCATATTTAGATCAATCTCATATTCCCCCTAAAGAAAACCAATTTTCAACACCTAGATCAACCTATATAACACACTTCTTTCACAAACTTAATTACCAATTAAGCTTCCATTTTGACAAATACATAAACAATTTGAAAACCAAAAACCATAAAATATCTATGAATCTTGATTTGACAACCAATTTGGCCCATTATATTTATTAAGAAGCCTCAAACTTCAAATCATAAGGAAAACCACTTTTCTGGAAGAGCCCAAAACTCTAAAATCTCAAAAAAAAAAAGGTCAACATAGCACCTTCCATTCAATGCACACTTTTGAAACTTATTGCATACCTAAAGATACCCATTACACACTTCTAGACCAAAATTTGAGTTTCCACATATTTGGAAACCCATACATCCTATAACCCATTTTAGGACCTGCATACTCTTAAGCACAAACTGGGAAACTTGAGAGCAAATAATTATATCCAATTTGACTTTAACATACCTTCAGACCACAAAACCAAAAGGAGAAAACTAGAATAATGTCAATAAACCTTTATATTAAAAAATATCATCTTGACAGATAATAAATCCTCTTTTTCCACTTGAAAGCCTTTAATCTAACCTTATAAACTAACCATATACAACTATGACATCACTTTGACATCACCACAACATATCTTCCACTTGGACATACCTACTCCAACTAAAAACACTCATCTCTATCCTTTTAGGACCATCTAAAGACCACCACAAAAACACTTGCTTCTCCATTGAAAGGAGTATCTTAAGAAGCATAGATAGAGACATCCTTTGCACCATAATTCTCTAAAATAAAGTGAATCCAAGAGTGGCCCACATATCCTCAATAACTACTGGAATCCTCTCATAGCTATAAGATTTCTTGCTTTTGTTCTTCTTCTTCTCAATCTGAACTATGGAAACTAGTTCTTTTTCTAAATCACTCTCCTTCTCTTCTAAGATTGGATTGATAATATATGAAGATAACATAGATTCATGATATACCTTTTCATCTGAATAATCCACCTTTTAGTTAGGAACCTCATCACTAGGAACTAACAATTGATGTTCTTTGTATGATACATACTCAACAATGATAGGATGTTGACTTGGATCCATATATACCTCAAGACTAGCTTCAACCAACACATTGGTCTTCTCTTTGAGTTTGGTCTCTTCACTCACAACATGAGTAGACAATGAGAGCCCTTGGCACTCTTCAACTTGTGAAGCATTATCGACCATAGAAAATAGATTATTTGGACCTATAGTCTCATGATGACTCAAACTTACCACCTTTAGTTTATATGAGTTAACTTGCCTTATTCTTTGCACTCTAAGAGCCTGATTGAACTCATTTTGACTTGATGACCTTTGATTTCAAAACCTAGAAATGTGGTCAATATTCTCAAGTTGTAGCAAACAATACTCCTTGATGGAAACATAGTTTATCTTACCATGTTTAGACAAAAAATTTCAATGTGTCATTTGTAATGATAAACAAAATAACCTCCTATTTTTGAAGAGGACTCACCTTGTCTAATCGTATGTGGAAAATGGTTTGCAAAGTATCCCACATCAAGATAGTTGAAATACTTAACTTTGTTCACACCTTATAATTGATTACCCCCATCATAGTTCTGTTCAAACTAATTTATAATAGGTTTCTTGGATTCTCTAGCTCTACACCCAAATTGATTACATGTATAACAATAACCATGAAAACTTACATACCTCATGGCATTTGGTTATGTAATTTAATTAATATTAATTATACAAACACCTTCATTCCTTGTCTGATGATTTGTCTTCAAAGTATTATTTTCCTTATTAAAATTATCCTTCATCTTGCCTTGAATTACATTCTTTGGTTCTTCTTTGTATCCAAGACAAGTTCTATCACTATCATGATTTTGACCACTCAAGATATTTTCTAAATCACTTGAGCTCTTTTCAAATCTCACAAATGGATTTACCTTACTAGATGTCTTCTCTAACTCAGATTTTAATTACTCATTTTAAGTTATGTACCTTGAACATTCATATTCTTTATCTTTCAGGCTTGTAGACAGGATTTATAATCAACAAATGAGATGCTTGACTATATATTCATTCTCCTTGGTATCTTCATTCATTATTGATTCATACACACTAAATTATTCCTCATAATAATTGAGTTTAAACCTCATCTTATTGTTAATATTCTTCTCAAAGTTTAATTCGTCAAGATCATTTATCAGTAAAGTCTCATAGTCCACCTCATCTTCATCATCATCTGTATCACTCCAAGTAGACTCCTTTTGATATGAGAAACTTCTTTCCTTAGCCATGAAGAGGGATTTATCTTCAACAAGACCATCATCTTCATGATCACACTCTAAGTCACTGTCTTCACTCTCATCTGATGAGCTTATTCTTTATTGGTGTAGACTCTTCTTATTCTTGAAAGACTTATTGTTGTCATACTTTCTAAAATCTTTCTTCTTCTTATCATACCTATATATTTTCTTATCCTCATCTTGATATTCATCATGATCTTCATCATCATTCTTAGGAGGGCACTTTCTATAAAAATTTTATATCTTTCCACAATTGAAGAATTTGAAGGGTAGTTTAACCTTATACTTGCCTAAACCTATTTTCAATTTCATTTTAAATAAAGAAATCAGTTCATCCTCATTAATATTAAAAATGTCATCCTCTTTGGATTTTTTACCTTAGAACTTCTTCCTAGGCTTCATCTCTATCCTGAATGTTGCTTCCTTATTTGGTGGTATATCATCATTCTTCCTCATATCATAGGTATTAAGGATGCTATGCAATTCATCCAACTTCAGCTAAGTAAGATCATGACTTTATTCTATAATAGATACTTTAGGATTAGACTTGACAGAGAGGGACCTTAATACCTTTTTAACTACATGAGATTATTCAAGGTTCTCTCTAAGACCTTTGATGATGTTCACAATCTCATCAACTCTCTATAGAAAAGATGCCACATAATCTTCTTCCTTCATCTTGAGACTTTTAAATTAACCTTTTTTGAGTCTACAACTTAACAAGGTTGAAATTTAAATCTCCTTCATAAATGATTTGCATTTTTTCCCATATTTCTTTAATAGATTTACAATGGATTATGTTGGTGAACTTAGAATTTGTATGAACACAAGTAATCTCATTCATTGTCTTAGAATTATTCTCAAATAGCTTCTTATCTATATCACTATATGGAGGACTAGTCTAAATAACATAACCATCCACAATAGATTGCCACACATCAAATCCTAAGGACATAATGTATGTCCTCATCCTTACACTCCAAAAAGCACAATTAGATCCATTGAACATTGGTGCTTGCTTAGTAGAGAAAACTCCTTGATGACTATCCATATTGTACCTTGGATCACCTTCATGTTATTATGCCATAACCAAAGGACTTGGCTCTGATACAAATTGTTAGAGGTACAATCACTGAGAGGGGGTGATTAATCAGTGATCCTAGATATTCCAACTTCAATTTCAATCCATTTAAAAAGTCTTAATCAATTACCATAATCATTCATGAAGCATACATGTCATTCATGGAAATGAACAAGAGATACAATGAAAGATTAAGCACATAACACATGACATATGTGAGACACCATCTTGGGAAAGAAAACCCACTTGAACTTGTAATTGGACTACTATCTTATAATAACAAAAACCAATTTAGACTACCTATAACTAATCAAGGAATTACCATCCCTTATTTTAGTGAGACTACAATCCCACAAGGATTTACTACACATGTCTAATTGAGTTTCCATAACTAGACCTTTAGCAAGTTTCACCTTGCAAGGAGGATTCAACCCCCTAGATGTTGAGCTTCCACAAAAACACCTATGAACACCTCCACCTTTGAACTAATGTCTTCAACACCTGATGATGGATATCTGATTATCACTTTTCACCTTCACTCATACTCAACCTATAAGAGTAGTATTCTAACATCAAAAACATGACCCATAGGTCATACACATAGTCCTCAATATACTATTCTTATCAACTCATCTACTGGTCACTCTCTCTCTTTTGATCCATAACTCTCATATACACATTCTTCTTACAAGTCTAGAACCATCACATTTGGTTTCATTATTTATAGAGCATTCATGATTATCACCATTTTGGTTGGCCAAAAGGTATGCCTTAAACCTTAAGGAATATTTCTCATTGAGACACTACTCAATACTATCCACATAGGTTGGTTATGTCACTCATGGGTCACCCTTAAGTAGTTACACCTTTCAATTAGGCCCTTGTAGCTCTTATAGGTCTCATGGAGACTTATTCACACATTTAGCACATCATCGAGCAAAAAAAAAACATATGAACACTTCTAAATGAATAGGTCTAATCCACATGACCCATTTTCATTGTCAAATTTTCACAGTCACCAAAACACTCTTCCACTAAAGCATAATTTTCTCAAACAACATTCTGTGCACTCTGTCACCATGAATGTATACACATTCAACTTATACACCTTTGTTCATACTAAACATGATTGGTCAAAGATTCATAATTCACAAAAATGGCCCCCATGGAGTCTAAAACACGATCTAATAGCTAATTCATCAATGTACATCAAAATAACATAAAAAATAAGCTCAAACATCCTTCTTGGGTCACTTACAAAACATAGTCAAACACACTATCAACTTTAGAGCTTAATATATTTGACTATACATATATTCAAACCTTATAACTAGATTCATTAGATGAACCATGGAGTCTTCTTCAACTTTTATTTTTATAAATACTTTGAATTCATCTTGGATCAAAAGTTATGGACAAAATATGGAGCACTGGTTTTTCCCTTTGTAAAATTCAAATATTCAAAAGCCAATAGTCACAATGAAACCTCAGACACTATGCTATCATCTTGTGTCTTCACTACTTAGATCAAATCATGCACCATAAATATTATTGGAAGGATATTGAACTTTAATAATGATAAACTTTGAATAGCTTTACCACTTTTAATCTACTCATGCTGTCTATCTCAATTGCATGATTAAACATGAATCGTTAGATCCTTATCCTTTACCTTTGCTCAGTATTAAAAAATGTGCACTTATTACCATATTTATTAACACAAACCATTATATAAATATTTTATGATTGCCCATGTACTCTTGGATCTTGATTTGGTCTTGATCTTTATCTATTGGAAAATCAACTATGGGGACCATTGCTATCTACGTGAAAGGCCAACTTTGGACTGTCATAACTTTTGCCTTGATCACTCACATGTTCTACAACTTGAACCATATGATCTCCATACATATGATAATCCAACCATGTATCAATATTCTCTTAGAAAACTCACATATGTGAGATATAATTACATTAAAATTCTTCCTTAGATTTATCTATCACAAGGCCAACTATGCCTATAACTGTTTGGAAAGGCCAACTTTGCACATACATAGATTTTTATGCACTTTATCGAATGAACTAAAAGTTAGTTAAAATTAAGTAGGCATAAAACTAAATAAAACCATATGATCAACTTCTCTTGAAACTACCACATGTGAAAAATATGACTACATCAAAATTTTTACTTGGATTTTCTTGTCATATGCAAATTTGTCTATGGTAAAACACTATCAAACTATCTAGGAGCTCAACATTGCACTTGCATATCTTTTGTTGTGATTCATCGCATCACCTTAAAATTAGAGCATAAAAAATAGTAATAATACTTAATAAACCCATGTGATCATTTCTTCTTGACACCTCTATGCATGTGAATGATGACATCATCAATATGCTTACTTAACTCTATTTGAACATAGAAAATACTATTAAAATTCTTGAGAGCCCAAATTTGCACCCACATATCTTTGACTTCACTTTATCACATGACCTCAAATTTAGAACATAAGATATATGGACTAATTTGATCACAAAAATATGACCAACTCCCCTTGACTCATCCATAAATGGTAATTATGACATCATCAAACTACCTACTCAAATTTTCTACCATTGGACCCAAAATTTCTAGATGAGAATAATGATGAACCAGGTGAATTAAAATCATGCACATAAGCTCTCCAATCATCCTTGACCACTAAAAGGACCGTTTCACATGACTAATACTTTAGACTCATCCCTAATCATCTCAAACCATGCAAACACTAAAGATCAACCAAACATACTTCAAGCATACTAAAACAATCATATTACAAACTTTATCATTATCACATAGAATATCAAGGCAATTCATCCATTCACTTATACACTTATATGACATCAATGACAATTCTCCAATAGATTCAAGATAATATATTTCAATTCCCAACACTTAAACATTTTACATAAATAATTTTGATGAAAGCACATACATTCAAAGAAAACAAAATAACATACATCACATGAACACATTATATATGTGGGAAACCCTCTTGGAGGATAAAACCCATTGAACCTTGAAATATGGACTATAGTCTTAAAAAATAAGATCCAACATTTAGACTAGAACTAATTGACCATAGAACACCCATCCCTTAGTTTAGTGAGATACCAATCCCAAAAGGATCTACTTACCCTATCTAGTTGAGCACACACAACAACTAGACCTTTAGAAAGATTTAACTTATAAGGAAGAATCAACCCCCTAGGAAACTAAGCACCCACTCAACTACCTAATAGATCACCTTGAATAATTATTTCTATTATTTAATTGATGATGATCACCTTTTTCTACACTTTTCACTTCCAATCTCTCTCAAGATACTTATAGGGATAACCACACTCTTCATAGGTTGTTCATTAACTTATTATCCCCAAACCACCATTCGGTCTTGGTGAGACCTACAACAATTAGGCCTTCGTACTTACATGTTACATGTGAGACTACTTGGACTACCTTCATCCTTTACCAATTCTTCAAACACATCAAACTTATTTCCAATATCTACTTTCTTACTTACATATGGGTCCATGCCACTTGGAACACAACCCCACACCTTGAACCTACCAATTAGGTTTCCTTGCTCTTTAGGTCTTCATACACAAAAAACACAGTCTCTAAATTTTGAAATAAACAATCAAGTATTTCACTTAGGCATATGATTAAATCACATGTGTTAACCCTTTAGGACCTCATCTACATCTCCATGTGCTTTAAATAGTTCAACACAGGCTCTAAGAACTTAATTCAACTCTCTTAAAGTGACCACTTAGACTAGTCACACACAGTCAAAATATAGTCAAACTATTTTGACTCTTCATAACTGATTAGGTACATACTATGACATTAAATATATTCTCATAAATATTTGAGAGATCCTTGAAATCATATTCATTTATTTCTTCAACTCTACTCAAAACACTTTTAACTTACTCGTGAAATATGATCACTCAAACTGCTAGTGTATTCATCAAACATAATCAACTTCTAAGCAAATATTTACACTGAATATGGATTGATCAAACCTCCAAATTCCACATAGATAGTCATCATGGAGTCTAAAACATTCTATAATAGTTATATCATCTTGAAACATCAAGACACTATTAAGAACAACTCAAATATCCTTCTTATATCACTTACAGGCCATTATCAAACACACAATCAAATTTGGGGCTCAATATATTTGATTGTATGAACATTTAAACCTTATAACTAGAGTCTATGGATGTACCTGAGAGTCCTTTACAATTTTTCATTTTATACCACCATTAAATTCATCTTGGATCAAAAGATATAGCTTCAAAACTATAGACTCATTTTCCCTCATTAATTTGAATATTCAAATTCTAATAGTCACTTTATAAATTTTAAACATTAGACACTCTAAGCTCGTCTCATGTTCCTTGGCAACTTTGAACAAATACACTCTATTGATCTTCCTAGAAGTAGTCTAGTCTTTATCTTTTAATGCTCATTATTGATCTTAGATCTATGCTTCTGTGATCATGCTACTTGGTAACATTATGTACCTTATACGAACATTAACTAGTTGACTCAAATGAACTTATGCCACTTGGTATTCCCTCGTATATTTTGAGCACATTGACTATTTTACTTGAATGAAATTTTACCACTTGGTAGCCTCACATGCCTTTTGAGCATTTTTTGACATATTGAATAAATATGCATCAGTGGATCACTACTAAAAAAATCACGCACTTCATTAGATCCTTATTCGGTCAGATTAAATGCTCACCATTAGATCTATGATCCAGTTAGTGCTCATTATATATTTGATAATGCAAATTTGGATAAGCATGGGAACTTAGTAAACTTTATCTGAGAAGCTAAATTTTCACCTTAATAACTTTTGTTACGCTCTATGTCCAGACCTAAAACTTGAACCATATGATCTCCTTTCATAGGTAAATCCATCCATGTATCAACATACTCTTTAAACCTTCACACATGTGAGATACGACATCATCAATCTGGTTACTCAGCTTTATCTCTCAAGATGACTACTTGAGTTTAGACATTCATATGACTATTTTGATGAATTATGTTCACTTACATAAGTACTCTAAGCAATCATAACATCCCATAGGGTCTATAAAACATGTCCATACCATCAATATCATCCATCAATTGCCTATCCAAGTCAAACATTGAAAAACCATGTAAGATCACTAAAACACATTGAATCACACTCTATCATTGTCAATATAGCACACATGACACCTAATCAATAACCTTGGTCACCTTGGAGACATCATTGACAAACCTCCAATAATCTCCCCCTTTTTCATTGATGTTAACACTAATACAAAGCTTACGCATAGAATCTATCTCTCTCTTTAATTACTTTCTCCCCCTTTGATACAATGACAAAGTGGGATCATCTTTTGATCCTGAGGACTTGAAAAGACTTCAATAACCAACAATAGGAAAATACCACCTCTACTAGATGATACAAAATCCCCCTAACATTGTGCATACCTCTTCTTACCTTGAGATTCTTAAACATTCTCTATGACTACACTCTCATTTGACCATACATAGCTTCTATGAAGAAAAAACATACATGAAAATAAAAAAATACATGAAATTACCTTAAAAACATTAATAGGGACTCCCCCTAAGTCACCTAAGCTTAGGCACCCTTTTTTTTGAGTTTCTTCAAACCATTTCCAACCATGATGAAAAAACACAGTTGCCTTCATACCTTCTTACTTTAGGCTACCTCCATGATTACCAACAGATGAATGACCAATATTAAAATAGGAAAGATTAAAAAAAACAACTAATAAACTCATTCAATAACAACCATACCTTTTTCATTTGGAAAAAATTGACCAAAGACCATCTTTTCTTCACTAGCCTTGCCTAGAGACCTAGTAGCCCTAACTAAACCTTGAAACACCCATATTTATTTATATGTATGCACCTTCAAGACTTAAAATTTCATATATTAAGTACACTAATGTTCCTCATTCATGCCAAAATTCATCTTCCAACTCTGGTTCTACACCATAGCTCATTTACAAACCTACTAGCTAATTGACCCTCCATTTACACAAATCCTCATCCATGGAAGACACCACACACTTTTAGATGACTGTGAAACACTTTTTATATCTCATTTGTCCATTTTAATATATCAAGTAACCTCATACCTCAACCCCCTTAATAAACAAACTAACCAACATGGGCGAATATACTAGATTTTTAAATGAAAACTTAGTCAACTCACCACCTTCTAGTCAACATTAGGAATTAAAACTTATCTCACACCTGGAGGTTAATAAAACACACTTATGGACCAATTTTTGAGGTCACAGATCTTGGAGAACCCATATACCCTTCAACTAGGTTTTGACTTGCTTGCCCTTAAGCCAAAACTGGGAAAACCTGAGAGTACTCAAAAATCTTCAACTTGCACACAAAAGATATTCAAATATAAAATCACTTATAACACAAATAAATTGAGTCAACACACATTTATATGCAAAAAAATCATATTTAAAACTCATATTTCTTGATTTTACACTTGGAAACCTACATACTCTACCTGCAGACCTTCAAGACCAAAATCCTTGAACATACCTTAAGCACACATACTAGTAGTCTAGATCTTAAAAAGAACAACTCAAAAAGTAATCACCTTCATATCACTAAAATTCTTCATGTCCTTCCATAATAGGTGAATACATCCTCTCATGAACTTATAAGGTCACCATAAGATTAATAGAGCTCTAAACACAAAAAAACACCTTATGGATCATCATTCTTCTATCTTCTCAAATACACACTCAAAACTACAACATCTTCAGATATTTAAACCACTTGATCCTTCAAATCTCCTTTTTTATCAACCAAAACCCAACTATCATCCATCATGCTTCCTCTTGCTAACAAGTATCTCATTGAAGCCTAGAGAGAGGCACCCCTTTGTCATAAAGATACTAAAAGTCCAAAAATTTAGGAGACTCACATATCTCCATAATCTCATTTGAGTTATTACCCTACCTCATCACCAGATTGAATTTGAGTGGATCCTTGAATTCATTCTTTGATTAAAACTTGTCAACTAATGTAGACAATAGAAACTCTTGACTTTCCTTCATGTTTATCATTGCAAACAAACCATCTTTGGTCTCAGTCTAATCTCTCCAAATAGGCTTAGGTTTCCAAAACCATTTGTGACCTCTTCCTTACACACTATGTAACTCCATATACCTTATTTTTCTTTGATAACTCATTCAACTTATTCTTGAAATACCTAACAATGTGGCTAACTCTATGACATCTAAAACAAACAAGATCATTCATACATTTTGCTTGCTGATGATTGTGATCTTTCTTTGGCTGATTTCTTCTCCTCTTGCATTCTCTAGTAATGGGTCCAAACTAATTACATGTATAAAAATGACTCTAGGATGAATATCTTATTGTATTGATCTATCTAGCTTGTCTTATTTCTTGCACTTTAGGAGCCTGATTGAACTTATCTTGAATTGATGGTATTTACTTGCAGAACCTAGTAATGTGACTAACTTTTTGACAACTATAGCAAAAAATGTCTTCCATACCTTTTGTTTGACTATGACCATGATCTCCCTTTTAATGATTACTTCTTCTTACACAATCCTTTTCCCTATGACCAACAAGATGACAAACAAAAAATGGCCCATAAAATATTTGGTATACCTTGAAGCATTTGGTCGACTGATTGGCTTCTTTATTTTATCTTTGACCAAATGTAACTTGTTGTCTTTCATGATACCATCCTCTTTTTATTGGTCTGATTACTTTTGTTCTTATTCAATATTTTCTATCTTGATTATGACCTTTTCATTCTCATCCTTTAGAGAAACAAGATTAGTCTTTAATTAAGCACATTCATCTTATTTAGCCCTCATTATTGAACTTGCTGCCTCTAATTAAATTTTGAGATATTTGATGGTCTCCTTATCCTCCTTATCCCTTTTGGTCATATCATATTTCAATATATATGCTTTCTCTTCCATATACTTGATCAATTCTTGATTCTCCTTTTCCTTTTTCATGGATTTACCTGACAAACTTTACTCAAGAGATTTGACTTGCACTTCAATACCCTTGATCATATTCCTCATTTTATGATTCCTCTTCTTTTGTTCCTTTAGTTTACCAAGTTCACTCAAGAGCTCAACTTCTAGATCAAATTCTTATTCCTCAAAATCATAACAAACTTCATCATCAAACATGACAATCTTTTCACCCATATTGTACCTTGAATCACCTTTAAGTGGTTAAGCTTGCATAGAAGGTCCTACTCTAATACCAATTATTAAAGGTATAATCACTGAGAGGGGGGATAATTAGTGATGCAAAATAATCCAATTCAATTCCCAAAACTTAAACATTTAGCATACATCATCTTGATTAAAGCACATACATCTAAAGCATACATAAGAGCATACATCACATGAACACATCATATATGTGGGAAACCCTCCTTGGGGATAAAGCCCACTAAACCCTACAAGATAGACTACAGTCTTATAAAACAAGATCTAACATTTAGACTAGCACCAAATTATCAAATAACACCCATCCCTTAGTTTAGTGAGACACTAATCCCATAAGGAACTACTATCCCTGTCTAGTTGAGTACCCACAATAATTAGAACTTTATCAAGATCTGCCTTGAAAGGAGGAACCAATCCCATAGGAAAATAAGCACCTAATCATGTACCTAAATAGATCACCTTAAACACCTAGTTATACTCTTCAACTGATGATGATCACTTTTATTTGCACTCTTCACTTCTAATCTCTCCCAAGTTGTCTCTAGGTCTAACTCACTCAAACTTCCTCTTCTAGGCTCATTAGGTCCAATGAAATATGTGTCCTCCTACATCAACTCGATCAGACAATCATGAATTATATTATTTTCTCCTTGAAGGTAATTATTGACCTATACCTTCTTTTTTAGAGGTTCTATTCTTTGCTTGAATCCTCACTACCATAAATAGCATAATTAGTCCAATTATGCCTTGTATTTATACCACTTTCTTCCTTTAATCCATCTTGGTCAGCCAAGGTGATTTAAAAATTTTAACCACATTTAAAATAGGTACATACAAACATTAAATTGAGAACCACACTATTCATATGTCAGTCATTAAATTATTAGCCCCAAACCGCCATTAGGTCTTGGTGAGACCTAAAATAATTAGGCCTTCATACTCACACGTTATATGTGAGACTACTTAGACCACCTTAAACCTTTACCAATTATTTAAACACATAAAAACTATTTCCAATATCCCCTTGTTTACTTCCATATGGGTTCATGCCACCTAGAACACCAACTCACACCTTAAACCTACCAATTAGGTCTCCTTGCTCTTGAGGTCTTCATACACATAAAACACAGTCTCAAACTTATAAATCAAACACTAAAGTATTTCACATATAAATATGATTATATCACATGGGTAAACCATTAAATACTTCATATACACCTCCATGTTCTTTATGCACTTGAACATAGGCTCTAAGCACTTAATTCAACTCTCTCAATGTGACCACTCAGACTGGTCACACATAGTAAAAATATAGTCAAACTATTTTGACTCTCCATAATCAATCAGGGGAATACTATGACATTAAATACCTTATCATAAATATTTTATACTTACTTGACATATTCATATTCATTTGTTTCTTCAAATTTTCATAGAACACCTTCAACTTACTCTTGCAACATGATCACTCAGACTACCAGTGCATTCATCAAACATAGTCAACTTATAAGAAATTATTCACACTAAACATGGACTTTTAAAACCTAAAAAATCCAAAAAAATAGTCATAATGGATTCTAAAACACTCTCCAATAGTTATATCATCTTGAAACATCAAGACACTATCAAGAATAACTCAAATATCCTTCTCAGATCACTTACATACCACTTATAGACCATGGTCAAACACATAGTTAAATTTGGGGCTCAATATATTTGATTTTATGAACATTCAAACCTTATAAATAGAGTTTATGTATGTTTCTTGGAATCCTTTACAATTTTTTATTTTACACCACTATTAAATTAATCCTGGATCAAAAGATATAGCTCAAAAACTATAGACTAGTTTTCCTTTGTTATTTTGAATATTCAAATTCTAACGGTCACTTTGTAAATGTTAAACATTAGACACTTTGACCTCATCTCATGATCCTTGAAAAATTTGAAAAAATACACTCCATCTATCTCTTTGAGATTAGCCTGGTCTTTATCTTTCAATTCTCACCATTGATCTTATATTTGTTCTTCCATGATCATGCTACTTGGCAGCCCTACATACCTTCTATGCACATTGACTAGTTAACTCAAATGAACTTCTGCCACATGGTAAACCCATACATATTTTAAGAACATTGACTATTTGACTCCAATTAACTTTTTCCACTAGACTCATGTGTCTTTTGAATAGTCTTTGACATATTTTATAAATACATACTGTTGAATCACTACTGACAAGATCACGTGCTCTATTAGATCCTTATCCAATTAGATTAAACACTCATTATTAGATATATGATCTGATTAATGCTCACCATATATATTTAATAATGTAAATTTGGCTAAGTATGGGAACTTATTAAACTCTATCTAAGAAGCCAACTTTTCACCTTAATAACTTTTGTTACGCTCTATGTCTAGACCTAAAATTTGAACCATATGATCTCCTTTCATAGGGAAATACATCCATGTATCAAACTATTCATGAAACCTTCACACATGTGAGATATGATTTCATCAATCTACTCACTCAACTTTATCTATCAAGATGACTAATTGAGCTTAGACATTCATATGACTATTCTGATGAATTCCATTCACTTCTATAAGCACTGTAAGCACTCATAACATTCCTTAGAGTCGCTATAGCATGTCCATACCATCAATATCATCCATCAATTTCCTATGCAAGTCAAACACTAAATAAACATGTAGGAACATTGAAACACATTGAAACACACTTTGTCATTATTAAATTAGCACACATGACACCTCATCAACAACCTTAGTTACCTTGGAGACATCATTGAAAAAACTCCAACAATGGGTGGGAAATGATGGAGTAATATCCTACTTGAGTTATTCAACTACACACATGAAAGGGTTGGACATTCTATCAGTCCAATATAAGCTATTCACAAGTCAAGATCTACCAAACATAGGTGGGAAATGATGGATTCAAAATTGGATTGAGTTCTTGAGCCACCCACATATGAGGATTGAGAAAGATATTAGCTCAGTCCAAGATATTTATTGATTGATCACTATAGACACACACATAGGCTATCACTAGGTTCATGTATTAGTTCATATACCCAATGAGGACATGCATTAGATCATGCTTTACATACATAAACCCAAATTCACATAATCTGATTCAACTTCATGGATTTTACTTCCTAAGTAAGTCTAGGTATGCTTCTTTTTCCTTTATCCTAGTCATTTTAGGTTTATAAATTTATAGCATGAAGAGGGGGAGGGAAATGTAATCACCTAAAAGTGATATTTGACTGCTAAGAGTACTACTTTAGACCACTTATCCCTAAAATAGCCATAGACCTATCCTAGAGCCTATTATCACACTTATCCAACATAATCCAAGACCCTTATTTCTTGATCCTACCCTTTAGTGCCCAATATTCTACTAGATGGATAGTAGCACCATTATAAGGATGCTAGATCCACATGGTGCTAGTGTCCCCAAAATTATGCCTATGTCCTTTACTTTAACCTTCCCAAATGAATATATTTTTAAAAACAAAATCCTCCTAAGGTTAGCCTAGACATCTTTTATTATCTACACAAGCAAAAAAACATTATAAATACATGAATTTTATCCCTATATCCACTAGATGAAAATCATATGTAAAATACCTATTCAAAAATGAAACAAGCTGAGCAAAATTAAGGTTATCAATCCACATTCTACCTTACTTCTACATACTATCATCTACAATTGCCCTATGCTTAGATTTTTTAGATTTATGATCTTAAGCACGCTTAAGGAACATAAGACACTCTAGGCCACTATCATACTAATATCACTTACACTTAGACTAGCACTTAGGTAGGGAGATCTACATCAGGCTTGATCCCTCAAATTATTATTATATAGGAACTTATCTTCACAGTGGGATGTTGAGGATGTCTAGCCTATCCTACTAATGAACACAATTTTTAGATTATACCTTAATTGTATGGAGGATTAGGGTCTACACCATAAATTAGTCAATACAATCACAATATTTAGTTTTAGACTTCATGCATGTAAGAACAAACCCTAGAAATCTATACACAAGTGCACCCAAAAGTTTGGGATTCTTATGCATAGAGGAAATTAACACCAATATCAGAACAATAGAGTCACAAATTATGGAGCTATTATACATGAAGATTTATGATACCCAGATGTAATTGATGATGCTTAGACTAGCTTCTATCTTAGTTTCCAACATTTCAATCATCTGTATCAAGTGTTTTCTAGATAAGTCTTTATTTACACTATTAATTACTTATTTTAGAAAAGTTAAAGTTAGTTAATTATGTAACAAACCAATGTCTATATTTTATGCATATTATTTCCTTGATTTAGTCTACTCATCCCTTTAATCAAACATAGGATTTACATAAGATAAACCATAAAATGATAGAAAAATACAAGGAATAGAAGAATTAGGGAGAGAACTAAACATAGTAAACTCACTTTCTTCTTCACTAACATCATAATAATCATTGTTATTCCATGGTTCATCAAAATCAAATTTTAATTCACTAGTAAAGGTAAGATTGGAAGAATTATCATTTACATTCTCACTAAGGGAGAGAGGGTAGGAGAATATTTCAACATTTTACTACTATACAATACATCATCATGTGTAGGTGAAATGTAATGCATGTATTCACTATCTATGAGTAGAATGCATGTATGATCATTTTTTTCAATCTTAGACTGAAGGGTATAATAAATATCAATCATATTTTCATTTGGCACATTATGACATGTAATATAAGATTTAGATATATTTGAGTTATCAACATTTTGCAAAGAATCAGGTGTTGAGCTTGTAATGTAAAAGAAGGCGATAAAATAATTTCATCCACTTTAGTTTGTGCATTGGTAAAAGGTGTAATATCACTTGTGCATGATTTTTTAAATTTAACTAAGAAGGGTAAAGAAGATGCATTATTATTTTCTATGTTGTTTGAATCATGTGAAAGTAGATTTCATTTATTGAAATTATATTGTTTTAATTTTAATAAAGAGGTATCAAAAGTGGTTAAAAATATAGGGTCATATTAGAATAAAACACTACCAACAAGATGTCAATTTAATATTATATTGTTAGTTTGATTTTTAGAATTAGGAGAAGAGGGAGAGGAAAAATAAAAGGATACATCTAATCCATCCTCATAACACTTTCATTGTCATGTTATTTATAATCATCATATCCATCATTATAATAATAATAATAATAATCATCATCATCATTATAAATGAAATTTGTAATCACCTAAAAGTGGTATTTGAGTGCTAAGAGTGTTACGTGAGACTACCTATCCCTAGATTAGCTCTAGACCTATCCTAGATCTTATTTTCACACTTATCTAGCCTTTATGTGGGCCACATGCATCTGTAGTCATCCATAAAGTAGTCCTAGGCCCTCATTCTTGCATCCTATCCCTTCATGCCTAGTGTTCTACCACTTGGACACTAGTGCCATAATGTCCTTTCCATCTATTTTTCATAAACATATATCTTTTTAAATATAAAGTCTCCTAGGGTCTATGTAGAGCTTGTTTAACACCCACACAATAATCATAATAGTATACATACATGAATTCTATCCCTCTAACTACTAGATAGAAATTAGATGAAAAATACACATTCAAACTCAGAATAAGTTGTGCATAATTAAGGTTATCAATCCCTATTTTTCTCTAATTCTGCATATTATCACCTATAAAAATCCTAAGCTCAAATTACCCAAATTTATAGTCTTAAGAACATGTAAGGAACTCAATTCCACTATCATACTAGATTCACTTTCACTTACAGTAGAAATTAGGTAGGGAGAAATACATCATGCTTGATCCCTCTTCTAAGTATTTGTATGTAGGCAACTCTCATCATAGCTAGGTCTTGAATATTTCCATCCAACCCCACTAAAAACACACCTTTTAGCTCATATAAACTAGATGACTTAGTTATATGGAGAATTAAGGTTTAATCATAAATTTCATCAAAATGAGAAATATACAAGGCTTGATAACTCATGCATATAGGAATAGACCTTAGATGTCCAAACATAGGTGCACCCAAAATCTTGAGATAGTCCTACACAAAGGACACTATTTCCAATATAAGGACACGACCGCCACATTTCTAAAAATGGAATTATTTTATAATTAGGGTGATACTATCTAGGAGAGGTTATGACATAAGAATCTAGTTTGTAATACTCAAACCAACTTTTACCTCAATTTTTAGTACCTAGATCATCCTTATTAGTTGTTTTCAAGCGAAGTTCTTATTTACACTATTTATTACTATTTTTAGAAAAGTCAAAGCTAGTCAATTTTGTAAAAAATTAGTGGCTATATTTATTTCATATTACTTCCCTAATTTAGTCTATTTATTTCTTCAACAAACATAATAGTTACATTCACTAAGTCCTAAAAGGTTAAAACATTTGGTGAACTCGACTTACTTCAAATAGTACACAAAACCTAACCCTATATAACCCTAGGGTTTATATATCCAACATTCATATTTTAGATCCATTCATTTTCTAAATTTATTTGATATAATCATGATAATAATGATATAAAATGTTTATCACTTTTTTTTAAAGGTTAATACTTTCATTTGCATTCTTGTTCCATTTAATTCATAATGAACTCATAAAAGACATAAACACATGTCAACATGATGCTTTATATCAATTAAAATGTTTGTCATATTTAATTATTTATTTAGCTTTCTATTTTTATCTTATGTGGAATTAAATTAAGACACACATCTTATGGTAATGAAGTTTTTATCTTATATAATGAAGTCATTGATGCTTTATATCAATTATAATGCTTGTCATATTTCATTATTTCTTTAGCTTGCTATTTTCCTCTTATGTGGAATTCAATTAAGACACACATCTTTAACACATAGAGAATACATTACATAATATAACAACTTCATTACCTAAAATTAACAATCTCCTTTAGATTCTTTTTGCTCTTTGGTTCACTTTGATTCCTTACCTATTGATCCTAGACATAAGGGAACATCAGTGGTAGTGATTATCCCTCCTACTTCTCAATCACACACATATAGCCATTATCATACCTCTACTACAACTTTATGCTCCTTCTAGACCTTTCGGTCTAGGTTATGATGTTTACATGTGGTCTTGAAGATTGGTAGGCTAGAAACACCCATGGTTATAACTTTGTTGACTAGATTAATACTTATTCAGTCAATGTGTCCATTATAGAGCTCTTACAAGGTTATAACACATACAAAGACATTTTATAAGATGAACTACATGATACTCAGGTACCTTAAACATCTGATCCAACTTATGTTGCTTCTATAACTAATATTATGAAATGGACTAAAGAACATACTTTATTCAAAAGGGAAGATATTTCACCACTGTACATCATAAATTTACACTTACCTTTCTACATTGCATTACAAATTAAAGAGGTAGTTAATTTGTAATGTGTCAAATGGGCTTTAGTTAATAATAGATCAAGATTAAAATTTTACAATATCTCTCTTCTTTGACTTGTTAATATACATGCTAAGGATTTGAATCCTTACGATATGAAAATCTGAGGGTTTGATAATATTTCACACCAAGTCTTCATCCACATCACACTAAACCTTACATTGGGACTTATAATTCTACATACAACATGCCAAGTTATGCTTAAAGATCTTAATTATAATATCTTTCTTGAAATATCAGGGATTCATGATATGTGCATAGTTCCATCCACTTTACATGCATGTTTAAAGTTAAGCTACAAAGGTCATATCTATACTTGATCTATGGATAAAGAATCGTTCAAATATTGTCAACATAGAGAGCCTTCACATAATTACATTCCTCACATGGATTTTTATATAACACCAATCTAGCATATTATTCAAAGCACATGTATCACTCCCTAAGATACTTACAAAGGATAGGATAATAAGTTAACTTCTCCTTTTACATCAATATATTTTCAAAAAATAGGTTACATAAGATAGGGCCTTAACAAACATGAGTAGGGAATCCTTAATCCTATTGAAATATATGATCAATAGGGTAAATAGGGACTTAGATATAAATATAGCTCATCCAATGCCAAGTCCTCTCACCATAATTCCCAACATGTTATGTTTTTTCCACCTATTCCATATGATGATGATATATTAAACCGTGTTTCAACACTCTTAATTATTTACCCTAATCTTATTAATAATACAAATTTTCTAGATCTACCTAATTTTGATGAATTCTCTAAAAATGAGGTTCTTCTAGAATTCCTAAGGGCATATGTAGATCTCCTTTCCTTATGTCACAATAATAGGTTTCCTCATTCCACACATTCTTAAGCATACTTTTGTGAGGATTCAAATGATATTTTATGTGACACATATGATATTATCCCTATAACACCATACACTATGGATCAATCTATGTTAATAAAGAGATAAATTTAATTATGGCACAAATACTACTCTTTGTATCATACTATTGGTTGATGCCTTACATAGAGAAGAAGATATAGATATTCATCAAATTTTAAAATATTTTCTTAAAGTATTCACCTAGGCTTATTCTGATATGCTTGACATGATCCTCGATTGTAGCACACATGATTACACTCTATATTGATGTCAATATAAATAAATAAATAATTCAAAAATGCACCCCAAATTTGCTATTTTAATCAAGGATGAGATCTAATGGCTCTTAGATGCCAATTTCATTTGCCCAGTTGCTCATCCCTAATGGGTTGCTAATATTTTCCCTATTAACAAACGTAATGGCCAAATATAATGTTGTTATGATTCTATATACCTAAACAAATCATGTCCTAAGGATTAATTTACTCTACCCAACATCAATATGATATCCGACTCCATAATAGGCTACAAAATACTCTTTTTATTGATGGATTTGTCAGTTATAATCAAATTAAGATCATTGAAAAAGAACAAGAAAATACTTATTTTACCACATCATGGCACACTATCTACTATATAGTCATTCCTTTTGGATTAAAAAATTTAGGCACAATATACTATCGAACAATGACACATATCTTTCACGATCTCATTCATAAAATATGCAAATATTAAGTCAATGATTTCTAATAATTTTTCAAGAGAATAAGGAAATATAATGTACGATTTAATCCAAAGAAATGCATCTTTAGGGTTTCATTGGGTAGACTATTGGGATTCATAAAATCCCAATGTGACATATAGGTTAACCGCAAAAAAGTCAAAGAAATAATAGACATGCCTCCTCCTACCAATTTAAAATAACTTCACTCCCTCTAAGGAAAGATTCAAGAAATACATCTCTTTATGGAAAAATATATAGATAGGACTTAATCATTCACAAAATTACTCAAAAAGGATATAAAATTTAAATGGGACATCACATGCTAAGAAATTTTTGACACAATCAAATAATATTTGATGAACCCACCTATCTTGGTACCACCAACACTTGACAAACCACTTCTAATTTACCTCTCAGTGACATATCATACACTCAATGCACTCCTATCACAACATGATGATCAACATAAAGAGTGAGCCATTTAATACATCATTCATACACTTATTGATTATGAAAAAAATATCCAATAATAGAAAAACTTATTTGGTAGTTGTATTTACTACTCACAAGATTCGACACTATATGATAGACAAAGAGACACAAGTCATTATAAAATTTTATCCTTTAAGGTTCCTCGTGTTGAAACCACACCTCTCAGGCTAT
This sequence comes from Torreya grandis, assembly GCA_037957365.1. NCBI lineage: Eukaryota > Viridiplantae > Streptophyta > Pinopsida > Cupressales > Taxaceae > Torreya > Torreya grandis. Next base: position 1,063,994 of record JARHVA010001628.1, read on the forward strand.
ATTGTAAAGTGTGTTATGTTGCTCATAGAATTTAACCTCAATATCATCTTAAATTTTTTATTAAAAGGCCAAATAATTGTATATCAATTGGAAGTAGCCCCATTAATGGATACAAATCTTATTAATGATGATTTTAGAGATGATTTCACATAATATAATACCACTTTTGGTATGTGGATAATATTCTTTGATAGTTCTAAATGTGTATCTAGTGTTGGAGCTAGAATTATTTTCATTAACCCACTTGGGCACATAGTACCCCTCACTTACCAACTTAGTTTTTTATGTAGCAACACCATAAAATATGAAGCTCTTATCTTAGGCCTTCAAGTAGCTCAGGCTCTCCAAATCAAATCAATTAAAGTTTATGGGGATTCATAATTAATTGTTAATCAAGTTAAAAATGTATACCAAAGTAAATAATAATTCCTCATTCCCTAAAATAATATAGTTTATGTTTACAAGATCAGTTTGAAAAATTCTCTATTGAAAACATTCCACGTAAAGATAATCATCATGCTGATGCAATGGCCAATGCAACATCATTGATCCCCATTGACATATATGATGACTAAGTTATCTTCCCTATCAAATGATTATAATATTCATTAGTATCCCATGAAAAAATAATTTATCTAATTGTTATAGTTATAATATGCATCATAATAGCATCTAAATGGTTCTCTGATATATACAAATTTTTACATAAATCTATTAGACTTGATACTTTCATAAGAAATGAAAAATACAAATTATAATAAAAATCACTTTGATAGGTCATTATTGGTGGGGGATTATCAAAAAGGTATGTTTAAGGACACTTACTCTAATGTTTGATATCCAAGGAAGTTAATTTATATATCAAATAGGTGCATGATGGTGAATGTGGTGGTCATTTCAATGATAAAACAATGTCACACAAATTACTTAGGCCAGGTTACTATTATCTAATAAAGTGAAACAAGAATGCCAAGAATATGCCAAGTTATGTGAAAAATGTCAATTCCATGGCAACCTAAACCATGTCCCTTCATATAAACTACAAATTATCGTATCCCCATGGCCATTCATGCTATGGGGTTTTGATTTAATCAGTAAGATAAATCCAGAATCTATAGGAGGTCATAAATTCATTATCATAGCTACCAAATAATTTACAAAATGGGTAGATGTCATTCCACTAAAATTCACAAAGAGATAAGATATATGCCATTTTTTCATGACCAACATCATTTCTTACTTTGGCCTCCCGAAAATGATCATCCTAGATAATATAATTTCCTTCAAGAATAAAATAGTGAAGAAATTTTGTGCTGAATATAAAAACTAACACACATTATATAATCTATACTACCCATAGGGAAATGGTTAAGCATAAGAAACAAACAAGACAATCAAAAATATCCTTAGCAAAATAGTTACCAAATTTGGCAATGATGAACATAATTAGCTCATTTATGCACTATGTGTTTATCGCACTAGTATTCACACACTAATAGGAGCTACGCTTTATTCACTAGTATATGACACATAAGTAGTTATCCCACTAGAGATAGAAATACCATCTTTAAGGGCATCCTTAAAATGTCTCATCACATATTATAAATATAAATAAATAAATCTCCATGAATTAAAATAATTGGATCACATGTGCATTCAAGATACATAGCATCTCATGGCATATCATAAATAAATCTAGCAGACCTATAATAACTATGTCCACAACATAGAATTTGAAGTCAAAGATTTGGTTTTCAAAGAAAATATCAGAAATGTCAATACCAAATAAGAGAACAAAGGAAAATTTAAACCAAATTGGTTTGGCCCATACATAATCACATAAAATCTCAACCCAAAAGTATATCTTCTAGCTTCACTTTATGGAAAGGCAATCAAAAACCCATTGAACATCATACATCTAAGGATATTTTAGAAACACACACACACACACACACACACACACACACACACACACACACACACACACACACACAGACACACACACACACACACACACACACACACACACACACACACACACACACACACACACACACACACACAAACATGTTACTTATACATCACTTATATCTATAAAATACAAAAACACTTCAATATTTTAAAAATAAAAAAAATTCAAATATTTACTATAGATTGTATGCATTGCTATGTTTACATTTATTATATTTTATAGACACTACATATGATATCTATCTTAGTATACTCAATTTTATCATACATATACTCTTTACTTGTTCTTATCAAGTGCTTGTAGATTTCTATAGGAATCGGTTTTACTACACCAATCCAAATTTTCTATTATCTACCCATAGGGGCATTTATAGAAATACTTGCATTTTTAATTTGACACATTTTCCCTCTTGGGGGCACCCTATATATAGTTTTGATTATGAGGTTATATATTTTTATACTCCACATCACAAATTTTACATTGTTATAAATTGATATTGATCATGTTATACATAGTTTTTTACTGAATACTACTACTTTAGACTCAGTATATGTATATCTTAGATCTTACACATATTTGTATTACATGTTCATACATACTTTCATTTCTATATTTCTTAGTTTATATTTGATTGTATCTCTATGCTTCTTGTATTGGAGGGAATTTGAATATTCCATTGCTCTTTGGCTCTATGCCACTTCTATTTCAAAGTATGCATGCTTTTGATATGTACCCATGTCTTTATGTGTGCCTTATAGATTATGTATGTGAAAATTTGAACATTTCCTTCTATGTGGATCTAATCCAACTTGGTTGTTGGTTTCATAAGTGGGCATTTAAACATGTCCTTATATGTCTTTTTTTTCTTAGATTTAGAGATATATGCCTATGTCCCTTATATTATGGCCCCTTGGCTTACTTTATGTGTCTCATTTGTGTTGTATGTATGTTTTATTGTATTCATCATGGATATGACACTTATATCTTACTTGTTACACAATCTAGTTCTAGATGCTAAGAGGGACCTCATGCATCTCCCCTTCATATATGGGTGTCGTGATGGGCATCATGTCCCATCCCCTTAGGTAGATACTTAATTTTCATAAAATCTATTGTTACATACATTGTTATATATATCTTGACACCATTTTGAATTCTAGACATGGCATACATTTCACATTATAAACTTATGCTCAGTTTATCTTACATTACGATGTTATGTATACATATTATATTGATTTATTATGTAGATATAATATATGCTCCGAATAACACACATTTTGTGGAGATTTTTATTTTGAGTGTAGTTATTTCACATGTTGAACAACTCCCCTCAAAAGAGGAGGAATTCATATGGGTTTGTCATAGAGATCAGGCTCCTATAATGCATTCATAGTACATTTTCAAGACACAGGATTAGATTATAGAAATTAGACTCAGGTAAACATAGTGGAAAAATACTGACACATAAAATAGTATAGTTGCACAAAAATCAAAGTAGATAGACACTAGTGCTCAAATTGGAACACTAGCCCACATATCCAATAATGGTGTTATTTTCTAGGACATGGAGCTACTATCTAGTAGCCTTAGTTTTAGATAAACTTAGATTGGTTAGAAAAGTACTATAGGTATAATATAAGTTTTCATAGGTTTAGTTACATATTTATTAGTTTTTCCCAATTTTTCTTAGATTTATACTAGTTTAATCAGATTGGGGGCATCATGAACAACATTACCATTCCTATATTCAACATAGATACTCAGATATACATTATTACAACTCATTCTAGAAACTATATACTTAGATATCATATCTAGGGGTATGTGTGGGAAAAATTATTTATATATTCTCACTTATACATCAATTGATTAGATGGAATGACAAATTCCATACCATTATCTATGATATATACATTTGACATCATATTCAAGGTTGCATACTAGTTTGATGCCTTAATCTATGTGTAGTAGTTGGAAATCTCAAGTGACTCAAGTTTACACATAATATTTTATAACTTTATCAATTACTGATGATTTTTCTCTTACAAGAACCCATTGAGTCTCAATCTCTCTGAGTGCACACCTTAAAAGGTGTACTATAAAAGGGGTGGGCAAACCATTGGTTCCTCACATGATTGCTATCACTTGGTATCTACATAAATTCCTCTCTTTCATACTCCTCTAAAAAATTCACCATATTACTTAACCTTTCTAAGCCTTAATCCCCTTTTGGACATTTAGCATACATTATGGGACTTAGCCAACCATGTATTCAATGTGTTAAAATAACATTATGGGTTTAGGTCAGCTTTAGCTAACCTAGACGAGGACCTACCTTATTTTTATCAAATAATGATACAAAGTAAAATTGGGCTAACCTTATCGATTAAACTTTTAGAAAGGGTTAGGGTTATATTCAAATATATATACACATTCATTTAACCATTTATTAGAGAGATAATAGAGTTAATTATTCATTTATACTTCTTTGTAATCTACACTTCCACCATTCTAATTGAGAATTTAGTGCTTAGGGTTTATACTTGGAGAAGAATCTTGTCTTGTAGAAAAGTTTTGGATACTTAGGTCTTTCTCAGTGATCCTTAAAAACCACAAAAACATATTTCAAAGCACCTCTGGCTAAGGGAGATATTGAGTCTTGACAGGTTCATATTTAAGATAAGTATAACTAACTTTATTCCTCTATTTTAGTAGATAGAAGTATGATAAGTAATAGCGTTTGACTGTAGTATTGTCTCCATGTATTAAGGTTTTATTTATACATAGCTTAATTATAATTCTCTTATGCATTTTTAATTTTTATATTTATTACCCCCACTTTGTGCCATGACATTTGGTTAGTACTAGATTTGATTTCAATTTGCTTTGCATTTACTTAGTAAATGTGAAAACATATGACCTAACTAAGGTTATTGCATATTTTTTCTTGACTAAAGGCTTTTTAACCCTCTCTAGTGATGTTATTATGGTAAGAGATCCCTTGGTTAGGTATACCTGATCCATCTTGGTCATGACCCTGAATATCTAATATATCAATAATAAGAAGTGTAAGTAGGATTTATCATCTCCGAGCTAGGATTGATAATAGGTCAACTACATTTTTCTTTGTATACATTCTAGTGAACCCGATGTGAATCAAACCCTTATAGGTTTTCTTTCATGTATTAATTTAATCATTATATTATATATATTTACAATACTATATTGAATATATTAGTATAATTATAAGTCTGTGCATAAGTTTAACACACAATCACCCCAAAATAGCTTTATTCTATCTATGTAGGTCTTCTAATACAAGTGAATGGATCGATCATCTCGACATGGTCTTCTTATTTAGTTACATAATTGCATACATAGTTGATCTAGTTGATTCTATTCATAGTTATCTTTTTCAACATATAGGGTTACATACATAGTCAATCTAATCAACTCTATTCACAAATTATTTTTCAACATAGGTTTTGTAAACTCTATCGACCTGTTCAAATCTATTCGTAGAATATTTAAATTGGCACTTGAAAAACACAACATAATATTTGAAAACTAAGCATATTTAAAACCACCAAAGTTTATTATTACCTTCTCTATCATTTCAATTTTTCATTTTGAGTATTGTTTATCACAAGTTTTTAGTCTATAAAAATGCATCCCTAAAGTTTACTAGACTGGCTAGCTCGACATAGTTTTGGAGCCTATATTCTATCTAGAAGAAATAATTGACTTGCTTGATTGTCTTCTTCCAGATCTTACTTCCACAAAATATAAGTGACCCTATCAACTCTATTCTTTATTATTTACATATAATGTCACTTGAAATAACTTTTTACTCTTCATAATCAATGAAATTAACCCATATTTTTTAGTAATTAGTTCACCTTTAATTTTAGTTGCTTGCATGCTTAGAGTAACAAACATAAATTAGTTAGGTGGTTTTTTAATTTACCAATTTAATCGCACTTTTTTTATCTTTTGCACACACGTCCAAATCACTTTACACAAAAAAATGTTAAATATTTGTCTTCCCAAGGCCTACTTACTTGGATTTCATTACCAAAGAGGAAGCTAACTTGGTTTTCTGGCCAAGTATAAACATGTGGTTGATGGTATATATTGGTAAATCACTTGACACCCTTATCACTATGGGATTGTGAAGTGAGGGTGTAGGCCCTAATACCAAGATAGTAGCATCATAAATACAGATCTCTTTTAGCCTAAAATTATTTAAACCATCCTTAGATTGATTTCTAGTTCTTTTTTGAAACCAACTTAGCATCACATCAAATTTGAACTTTATTATAACTAAATAACACTTAGGAACAATTAGTTATCATTTAATTTTAAGTTTTTAATTGCTCTTTGATCATTATATTTTGTATTTCAAAACTTGCATTATTTAGTGTTAGTGCAAGGTTTGTGACATGTGTTCTAATTGGATCAGTCACATTGATTCCATTACTTGTGTGTTTCATTTAATTTTCTTAGATATTATCCTACAAAATCTTATTCTATTTTCAAAACCATCATCCCTATCGACATAATCTCTTATAGACTATAAATATTACTTACCTTCATTACATAATTGCTTTCCATGACTATGTACCTTAATAATCACCCTATTCAATTTCCCCTTTTCAAGTAAATATTCAACTTATCAGACTGTGTATCTTTCTCATCTATTCATTTTATTCATCTACAGTACATAGTTGACTCATACGACTACATATCCTTTTATATAATTATATTTTTATCCTTTATAACACACACTCAACTCATTTGACTATGTGTTTAGCTTTTTGTTTTTTGGACCTTTCTCATAGACTCTGTCAACCTAGTCAAATCTATACTTGTTGGTCGAAACTATTCTCTGTGTAGCTAAATTTTTCTCTATTTTTCTTCTTATTTCTTGATCTCTGATTCTTTCTTCAAGCATCTTGAAATCCCTTATCAAAATATTTTTGGATGACCTGAATCCATTTAGATGCTATATGAGATGTTATTTTTTACCTATCTTCACTTCCCAAGAGGATCCTCACTCTTGGAGCACCTTTTCTCCTCCCTCATATTTTGAATGCAACATGGTTCAAATCACTCCAATCGATGAGATTGGTGGTTTAGATCCTTTTTCACACTTATCAAGATAATTTTCACCTTCAAACATCTCACCATAATGTGGGGGTGATTGATACGAGTCTATCCAATAACCGCACAAGAAATCTTCCACCTAATAACCCTCTCCCTAATACCAGTTTAGGGAATCCTCCTACCAACACCAACCTTCCAATTGACATAATTCAAATTGTTTTACAAATAGTGCAATAAATGAACATCATGCAAACATATAACACCTCTTAAATGATGATATTATAACATAATCTGATAAACATGGGTAAATATCCTCTCATTATTCTTCCTAAAATAACCAAAATTTTATCCCTCTACCTCTTAGAGATGCCATAGGAAATGTCATTCCCCAACCTACCATACACAATAAGATGCTTCAACACATTTAAAATGAGCTTTTAGCCCCGTTTATTATTTTTATTGATATTGGTAATATATATCTAACTATTATATATGATCTAACTAAAGACCCCACACAATTTCTTAAGGCATTTGATAATCTTTATAAAGAGTAGATACAAACTAACACCTTCTCCGCAATTAAATTTTTATTTAAAACATTCACTAGTGATGCATTAGAATGGTATAATAAACTTCCCCAACATTCTATATGGTAACTAGAGGATTTAGTTAATCCTTTAGTTAAAGAATTCTAATATAATGATCTTCCCAAAAATTATCTTAGTCACTTAATCAATGCTAAGCAATAACCTATCTAATCAGCTCATGATTTTATCAAAGGATGGAAATATTTGGCTCACAAGGATAATCACAACATGATTGATGATAATTTTTTTAAGTTATTTATAATTTAATTAACACCTTCACTCCAATACAAGGTTCAAAATTTCACTCCCCCAGCTTTAAATGATACTCTTGACCAAGCTAAGCATCAAGATTTTCTAATGAAATAGTTCAAACCTAACACTAAAATCACCAAAGTATATTTTCAACATTTAACCAATGTAATAACTTGAAATCCTACTTAACCCAAACTAAGAGTAGGCAAAGTGGAAAATACCTAGGCTTCCCATACATTGTTAACTATGCAATACATGAAATAAATTCTAACACCTTCTAAACCATTCATGTATCCTAATAATCTCCCTAAATCATATTATCCTAATCAAATTTGTTTGTTTCACACCAATATTGGTTATTCTCAAGAAACATTATAGGGGCTTTAAAAAATGTCTATTTCTTTTATGCTTGATGATATATTCAATCATGATGCCATAATCAAAATAAATCAGAAAGATTATGTTAATGCTTCTCAAAATAAACAATGTTTTAAATATTCTTCTTCTAACAATCCAAAATATTTCTCTGCATCTAACCCTCAATAATAAAAAAAGGATATTTGTGTGAGTGAAGATGATCATGATTAATACTATACCAAATCCACATATGTAAATGTGGCTAAGGTAAATTATCAATGTAAATCGACATACAAAAATCCTATCACCAAACTAGAAAAACCATCATTATAAGAACAACTTTTCAAATATACCACTACCCCTAACTTATCTTTATAAACCAATGAGGAATCACCTCCTCAAACTAAACCTCCTACCACTTATCACCCACCTAAACATATTTTACCTACCAAGCCTTGTGTTAGTTATTTTTCTTCCAAAACCCATTGGAACTTCTTAGAGGAACTCAAATCTATTCCTTGTAAAATTCCTCTCATGGAGATAGTTCACACCTTCCCCTATCATCATAAATTTATGATGCAATAGCTCCAAGAAATTGAATAACCATCTCCCTTAGAAGAAGAACCACTTTCTCATGAGACTCAACTAATATAAGTTCATACCATTGAATCCTTTTGCTCTTATTCAAAACATTATATAGAGTTCCTTGAAGAAGACATGATCAATGATGAAATTCTCTTTTAAGTTGATGATCCTCCCCTCTTTATCACAATAAACATTAATACCACCCTCATTAGCAAAGTATTAGTAGATAAAGGGTTAGACACTAATGTGACATGTCTTTGGATCATTCAAAAACTTGGGTATAACAAATATCATCTCAAGCAAATGTATTAAACATGTTGTGTATTCGACAAGAATAACCAAAAGCCATTTGGTTGTATTTGGAACCCTCTTAATATTGGACCCAAAACTATGTATACTAATATTATGGTCCTCAATTTACCATTATCTTATAACATAATCCTAGGATGCCCATGGACTCATTACATGAGGGCTATTACCTATTTTGGAAGCCAAAGTATCATATTTATTCATAATGGTAAATGGTATAAACATGAGGCCGATCCTAACCCTTAGAGTATTCAACTTCCTAATCCTAAATATAAATATCAGATTCCCACTATTCCAAAGATTAATAGTGCCCCTTTACCCAAATTAATCAATATGAATCCATATTTACAAGTCACTCTTGCCAATTCTAATAATGATGATCCAAATGATTTTTAAAACACATGCAATACTACCAAGCTACCTCCTTACATTTTGGAGTGGCTTCTTCCTTCCTTGCTACCTCATGAGAATACCATCCCTATTATCAATGAGATCACTAATTTCCCTCCTCCATATAATGTCCATAAAGCATCTTATACATAATATGATTTCATTTTTAATGACCATGGAGTGGCTAAGTTATTTCAAGATCCATTAACCATGTCACCATGTAAATTTAACAATCTTGACTCCTCACCATCATAAGTTCTTTTAGAGACAAAATCATGTATCATCTCTCCCACCTATGATGATAACTACATTATGGCCCAAGCTCAATCAAGAGATTTGGATTTTAAACATTATTATAAAACCTTAGTTAAAATACATGATTTTAGTCATGATGTTCATAACATTTCCATGGATATTGAATTAGAACTTGAAGTTCATTTACCTCTAGTAAACTCTTCACTTCTTGATACTCTATGGGTGGTTGAACAAATCATATTTCTCACATATTTAGAAATTTTAGAACCTTATATACCTCATATCACACTATTTATTCTACTAAATAGTCTCCCCATCAATAATTCCAAAGATAAGCCTATTTATAAATCAACTGAACCTAATCAACCTTCCTCTATAGTTCCACCTACTCCCGAGATCACTCTTGATTCCAAATCCATAGATGTACATTAGATACATTTTGAATATAATCACCATGATAAAAAAATCATTGATTTTAAATTATATGTGGAATATTATATAACTTTACCTATGTTACCTAATAATGAATCCATCCTTAAATTATTCTATGATCGAGAACCTCAACTTTCTTGGTAATACCACAAACTTGGGAAATTCAAGTGAAAGGTCCCTCATTTTAATAACTTCATTGCTATCATCGATCATAAAACCAACCCTATTTCCTCTCTTCCCAACACTCCATATAATTTTCAATATGGAAATGTTATGCTTATTGAGGAAACCACAAGAATAAAATATGACGCACCCCTATGTCCTCAAACTATAACAATTTATACAAAATTCACACTAACTGAACATAATAACCTTAGTTTTTTCTTTGATAAATATCATGATAATTTCACTTGGTCATATGAGGACATGCCTTACATTAATCCTATTATCATTATGCACAACATAATCACTTACCCTAATGCCCAACCCATTTGACAAACATAACAAAATTTTCCTCCCAAATTTTCCACCCTATGCCATAAAGAAATTATCAAAATATTGAATACCAAGTTTATTTAACATATAGAATATTATGAATGGGTGTCAAATATTGTTACCATTCACAAAAAATTTACCATGGTCATTTACATTTTCATGAAATTTTACAGCCTCAACCTCGCTTGTCCTAAGGATAATTTTTCATTACCTTCAATAGATGCCATTGTCGATTCTACTGATGCATAAAAAATCTTATCCCTCATGGATGGATTTTTAGTATAAAATTAAATTCATATCACTCTCAACATAATATAACATTTAATATGAAATGGGGCACCTATTGCTATGTTAAAATGTGATTCTGGCTTAAAAATGCTAGAGCCACTTATCAGTGGGATATGACCCACATTTTTTATGACATTATCCATAAGATTTTATAAAAATATGTAGATGATATTATCACCAAATACAAAATTAATAAAACACATATTTTTGATTTTGCTATCATCTTTGATCATCTCATCAAATATAAAGTTAGACTCATCCCCTACAAATGTGTTTTTGGCATTACATCTGGTAAATTTTTAGGGTTCTTAGTCTCTCTTCATAATAATGATTTTGATCTTGATAAAATCAATTACATAATCAACATGACTATTCCTTGTTCCATTCCATACATTTTTACTTACCTCGACAAGCTTAAGGCAATTTGATGATTCATCACTAAAATGTTCCTTTTGCATTTGTTCTGTTAATTCCCTTCTCAAGAAAGGTGATGTTTTATAATGGACCAATCCTCATCAAAAGGCACTTGAAAATATGAAATAATAATTTATCCATCTACCTACCCTTTGTCTACCTTCCAATGATCATCCTTTAATTTTTTCACACTTCTTCTACACCTGTATTAATTGGGGAAATGCTTGCCTAATAAGATGATATTAAAGGAGATTATGTTATCTACTATATTATTCGAGGCCTCATCAATTATTAAAAATGATATGCCAAAGTCAAACATGATTTCCTCACTATTTATTTCACTACTAAAAAGATTCATCACTATATGATCTATCAAATAAATTATGCCGTAGTTCATTCTGACCCACTTCCTCACTTTTTATCTAAAGAATTTCTACATAGAGATAGAATTGGCAAGTGGTTGGTTATTTTAATGGAATTTGAAATTCACATCATCACACAAAAATTTTTTGAATGAAAATTCATTTAGGCTAACTTGCAGTGGCACCCATACCTGCTACCAATCATCTTCAAGGTAGTCTCCTTGATGATAACATTCTCTAAATTGAAGGTCTTAATCAAGCTATCTCTCTTAAAGATTATTTCCAAAAATTCACTATTGATTTAGAATTGATAAATCAAGAAGATCATTATGTCATTCCTAATACTACTAAATCTAAAGTAGTTATCGAAGAAATTTTTTAAATCAATGTTGATTTGCATAAAGACACCTAGACCCTACATTTTGATGGCACCAAATATATTCAAAGAGTTGGGGCAACTTGTATTCTCACTAGTATTCATATTAAAATAATCACTTTGGAATTTTAGATCACCTTTGATGTCACTAAGAACATGGTAGAATATGAAGCTTTAATCTTAGTATGAGAGTGACACTTAGATATTCCATATTTGCATGCTTTGGGTGAATCCCAACTTATCTACCATCAAGTTAATGGTGATTACCAATGTAAAAGTGAAAATATTATTACTTACCATAAAATAGAAATAAGACTTGCCAAATAGGTTACCTCTTTTACCATCAAGCCCATTTTAAGAGATCAAAACTCTATCTTTGACTCTCTAGCTATGATCTAGTAATTTGACTCAAGAGATGATGGTTAGTATCATGTTAGTTCCAAAATGAAAACAAAATGAAGAAACACACTAACTAGCATAACATCTCTAGGCCTAGACACTAGGGTGAGATTATTTAACAAACACAAATAAAACACACAACTAAAATGCAAAATAAAATTTTATTTTACCTCCCTTGGATGCTCCAAAATGCTTGTTGTAGTGGGTTGCTCAGTTTGTGCTCATGAAGTCCTTGGCAATGGAAGATTGGCTACCTCCATCTCCCCTTGGCACCTTTGGCTTGTGGCTTGGCTTGGATTGGAATAAATTTGGCATGGTAACACTAATTGCAATGGATTTTGGAATCATTTTTGCATTATCAAGTCTTAAAATTCATGTGATGAGGCCTCCTATTTATAGATTTTTGAGAATGTCTAGAATCAACCTAAACTGTCTATCCTAAGATTGAGATGTGTGGTTGAGGATTAATTAAATTTTAAGAATTAAATGTTTAATTATCCTCATTATAACATTGGAATAAGGGGCAATTAAGAGGCATGAAGGGAATCATGAAAGGCATTGATGAGGCATGGAAGGCATGAATCATGATATTTGTGGCATTTATAGCCTAAGGATGTCTTCCCAAGAAATGAGGTCACTTGATGATGTAGATATTCAATATCCATTTCTAAAAAAAGGTATTCAACAAGTTTCCATAGAATTATTAATTAGGCCTTGATTTTGGTTAATTAGTTCTTAAGCATGTTTAAGCATTTTATGTACAAATTACTCAAATTGATCAGAATGCCTTATTATTGATCTAAAATTTAATTAGATTAGAATTATAAGTGATATCAGATGCATTGGATCCATTATCCCATTTAGGATTTTACCAATAATAAACAATGAAGACACATGTCTTATACAAGATATTTGATAGGAAAGAGCAATCCATAGCACCTAGGTGTAAAATTGACATTCTAACTCAAAATGATTTGATCAAATTTAGTTGGATCATAAATTTAATTACCCCATTTAGTGATAACCTAGCCAAAATTGGCATTTGAATATGTTAGTTTCACATTATTTTGCATGTTTTAGTGTTTTTAGGCCAAATTGTGCGTTTTACATGGAAATTGGTCAAAAGCCTAGTTGGAGGTCATTGATAGCCACATTTAGGTGTCTATAGTTTGCCCCTATTTGGGAAGGCATTGCAAGTTATAATCATAATAACATCTTCTCAAAGAATGAAAAGGTCCTTTATGCCTACAACTAAAATGATGATAAACTAACTGTATGATGCCCCCTTAAGGGAACAATTGGCACAATTAGGTTGGTGAACAGTCCCTCAAAAAGAAAAAAATAAAATGAGGGGACCAAAGAAAGGAAAGATGATGGGGTGAAAACATAATGATACTAAAAAAGTGGTCAAAATCATTGAGAATACAAGTGGGATAGTGCACAATGGTTTGTCCAAAGGTGGTTATAAATATTGTACCCTGATAGTGGTAACATGGTATGATAACATAATGATTTGCCCAAAGGTAGTTATAATCATTGAGAAGATGGATCCGAACTAGTTAGGATAGACAAACAAGATAATAACATGCCCCTATATAGGTATAAAAAGTAAAGTGGTGACAACACAATGATTTGCCCAAAGGTGGTTATAATCATTGAGAAATGTAAGTGGGATGGTGTGTAATGATATTACCATAGGTGGTTATAATCATTAGACCCTAATTATGGAAAACATGATAACTTGGTTGAGGATGATGACAACTTAACATAGATGGCAATGATGAATTGAAACAACCTACTAGTAGGGAGATGCTCATCCAAACTAATAAATGTTGAAATTCTTTCATGGTTAATTAATCTATTTGGGATATGATTGGTATAGAATCGAGATGTCAGTGTCGAAGAGATACAACCATTACTGAATAGACTTCTTGAAGCTAAGGTTTGTTGTAACACTTGTTGATAGGCATCATGGTATAACATCATGAGGACTTGACCAAAATATGCATGAGGACTGACTCTTGTAATCCAATACTCAATAGAAAATAATGCACCAATGATAGAAACCATGATGATAATGTAAACATTGTTAGGACTTGTTCCAAAGTCTTAACGCTAGGCTGGATTTTTGGTAAGAAATAAAGAATTATTGTAAATGGGGCATGCATCTTTTATAAAGACACCCCCATAAAATAAACTTAGTTTAATTATTAGGTAGTTTTTATTTTTTATGTTTATTAATTAGAATTACTTTACGGGTTATTTTCCCGTATTTAGTTGGTTATAGGATTAGTTATTTTTACCAGTCATTGGTAAAAACTATATAAATCATGTTTGCATTGTAAAAGGGTTAACGGAGTAAAGGCACCCTTATGTACTTGATTTTTTTGAATTATTAATAAAATACTTGTGCACTCGCATTAAGCGGGGACAAGGTTCAACCTATTTTGATTCTGGATTTATCAGTGGTATCAGAGCATGGTTATTTTGGGAGCATGGTGAATTCAAAGGAGCAAGGTGAAAAATCATTTCACGTGATATCATTTGGCATGAAAATAAGGTATGCCATATAGTTTTGGTTTAAATATTTTGAAAAATTATTAAATTATTTTAATTTTTCAAATATTATTTATATTTAAACCTATATATTTCCATATACCACAATCTGATCTTTTTTGATCATTCATACTCCATTTTCCTATGTTAAACCTCCTCATTTGGCATAAAAAAATGAATTTTTAGCATTTAATGCTATTAAATTCATTATTTTTGGGCCAAAATCAGATTTGTATGGCCTATTTTCTATGGAAAACCTCTGAAAATCTCCATTCATGGATGCCTTTGTTATTTATATTCATTCTTAGGCTTCTTAATGTCTAAAACATCAGCAAATGGCATTAAAACCCTTGTGTTTGCATTCATATTGAAAAATCTAGAAAAATAAGACTTGTACGGCCTGTTGTACGGCCTTTCCAATGCCCAACCTCATTTGGAATCCATTCCCTACAAAAAATACTTTGAAAATCTACTAAAATTTAGTAAAAAACTATTTTACCCAGCCTGTACAGATTTGTATGGCCTGTAGCAAAGAGAGCAGGTGCAGGAAATAATTTCTAGAGCAGCCATGGCGTCGCAGTGAAGAATGGCACTGGAATAAATTTCAATTTTTTTTTGATGTTTCTATAGTTTTGTTTCAAATATTTGCTGTGGAGGGCCCACCCAGGAGAAGGTTGAAAGAGACTTTGTAAGAAAGGGAAAAATTTGAATTTATTTACTCTTATGTAATTTTTTTTTAAATTTTCCCTCATACACTAAATCTGGTATAAGTAGAAATTTCTGAGTATAGCGATCTATAAATGCTCTTAGAGCAATTGGTTAAGCTTATTTTGTTAAAAGCTTGCAAAGGAGGAGGTTAAGGGTTCAAATCCCTTCTTTTGTAGAAAGTTCTTTTTGCTTTGGAATATGCTTTTTGAAAAAGGAATATTCCCTTTTAATTTAAAATATTGTAAAACACATACTTATTGTATTTTGTTATTTAAATTTTTGAAAAAGGGGCAAAATTCAATCATTTTTCTTTTGCATTGTTGTGGTGAGATAAGGGTGTAATTGGTGAAATAAGGTTGTAATTTGGTGAAATAAGGTGTAATCATTGATTTTTGGTGTGGTTAAGTGCAAAACCCATCAAAAATACTTTTTTTTTCTTTTACGCTCTATGCGGAGGTTAAGTGCAAAACCCCATAGAAGCAGTGTTTTGTGCAGTGAGTGTGATATTTGTTTCATTTCTTTTGCATTTTTTCACACGTTTCTCTACTACACATGCTTTCATTTCAAAATGTCAAAAATTCAAAATTTGCTTTTAGATGGTGATAGATTAACAATTTCCAATTATTCAGATTGGAAACGATTGATGGAGGCTTCACTAGTGTTTAATGAGTTATGGGATATTGTTAAGAATGAAAATCCCACATTGCCAACAGAGCAGGCTAAATTAGATATTTTCAATTTGTGTGATTCTAAGGCCTTAGCTCTCATTAAATGTTGTTGTACTTGTAATACGTATGTTCATATTGAAAATTCTCCTTATAGTTATACTGCATGAAAAACATTATCAGATTTGTATGATAAGAAACCTAAGCATAAGAAGATAGATATTCACATGCAGTTGTTTACTTTGTCATTAGATGAGGATGGGGATATGGGAGAATATATGTCTAAGTTGAAAAATATCACTACTGAGTACACTAAGGCTGGTTTTGGAAAACTAGATGACGACCTCATAGTTACTGCTACTTTGAAAGGACTACCAGGGTCCTATAATAATTTTGTTGAAATGTTGCATGTCTCTGACAAGATCACAGTCATCACCTTTGATAAATTGGCTGAGTTGCTCATCCAACATGACCTCTCTCTACCTAAGAAATCCAAGAAAACTGAAGAAATCCATGTTTTAGAGTCAAAGCCTAGTTCATCTTCATCTGGGCATCAAAACAATAGAGGAAACAGTTTTAGAGGGGGTCGAGGTTATAGAGGAGGCAGATATCAAAATAGAGGTAGGGGTCATTCAAATAATCAACAATCTAATCAATCACATTCACATGAAACAAGTGATCGAGGACATGGTCAAAACTCATAAAGGGGCAGAGGTCAAGGTAGATCTGACATTCAGTGTCATAGATGTGGAAAATTTGGTCACATTGCCTCACAATGTAGGATTCCTTTTGATAAAATTTAGAGGCCACAAAAAGTGACTAAAATGAACTCTGCTCAGTATGCTAATCATGACTATGATGAATCTAGTAATGTTGCAAATGAATTTTCATTCACTACTTTGGGGTACATTGATTATATTGAATATGAGGCTAGAGATGAGCTCACAGATGTATGGGTTTTAGACACAAGAGCAATCAAACACATGACATTTAGGAGAGATTTCTTTTGGTCTTATAAGGAAGCTTCTCTCTCTCCCGTTGCCTTAGCAGATAAGTCTATGCATACACCACTAGGACTTGGTTCTATTCGAATTCTTCTTCCTAATGGGTCTATAAAATACTTGGAGGATGTTTGGTATGTTCCCACATTGAAGGAACACTTACTTTCTTTGGTAACTATTCAAAAGAAAGGTTATCAAATTGTGCTTGAAAATAGGCTCATTTACATCAATTCAGTGATGGATAATTATAAAACCATGTATACAGGATATGAAGATGGAAACTTGGTTAGATTTCATTATAAGGTGCTTCCTCCCAATATAGAACTTGCGGTAGTTGTTGACACAGGTATAGGTACTATGTCTACACAGCGGTTATGGCATCTCCACTATGGACATTTGAATATCCACTCTTTAGTGGATTTATAGAGATATGGTATGGTGAATGGGTTGCCCATTTTTCACAAAGATAGTATTCTTTGTGAGTCATTTGTTTTGGGCAAACAAAATTGGGAAAAATTTCCTAAACAGTCATCTTGGAGAGCTAACAGATGTTTACAGTTAGTTCATAGTGATGTATGTGACATGAAAAAGTCATCCATTGGTGGGTGTAGATACTTTGTCTTGTGTATTGATGACTTTTCTAGGATGACTTGGGTATTCTTTATGAAAAACAAATCTAAAGTTTTCGCTAAGTTTTTTGATTGGTTACACTTAGTTGAAAAAGAAACAGGTTCACATTTGGCCACTCTTCATTTAGATAATGGAGGTGAGTATACCTCAAATGAATTTTTAGACTATTGTCGAGAACATGGAATTCATCGACAATATAGTAATGCTTATACTCCACAACAAAATGGAATATCTGAATGAATGAATAGAACTTTAGAGGGCACAACACGTGCCATGTTGCACTATAAATAGCTTGATGATATATTTTGGGCCGAAGCCATTGGTACTGTAGTGTATTTGAGAAACAGGTCCCCCACAGTTGCACTTTTGGGACAAACTCCATATGAGGCATGGTATGGGTTTAAACCCAAAGTTAAACACTTGAAAGTGTTTAGATGTCTTTGTTTTTCTTTGGTTCCTCCTAAACATAGAACTAAGTTGGAACCATGAAGTTGAAAATGCATCTTTCTTGGTTATTCTAAAGATAAAAAGGGGTTTCATTTGCTTGAATAAGATTTAGGCAAATTCATAGTGAGTTGAGGTGTAATATTTGATGAGTTTGGCACTATGAACACTGTAGAGATTGATTCTCAACTTGATAGATTAGAGAGGAAAAATACAAAAAGAGATAAGGGTTTGAATAATGGGGATAACTCTTTGAATTTATGGTATGAGACTCAAATTCCTTCACTTTCCTCTCTTTCATCTACAAGTTCACAGGTTGATGACTTAGAAATTGTTGAAAATTCTCTAAGTCCCCCATCGAATAATGCACCTAATGAGAATTTAGGAGTCCCTGATTTGAATAATTTGTCTAAGTATCCAAAATGGGCTCAAAGTACTTTTTATGACTTGACAATATATGAAGTTGGTTTAACAGGGCCCAAGAATTCTCAAAAATAGGTGAACTATGCTATGGTTGTTATTACTTCTTCCACTGAGCCATCCACTTTTGAAGAGGCATCTACTGAACATGTTTGGCAATAGGCAATGAAATGTGAGTATGATTCCATACTTAACAATAATACATGGGTTTTAGTTGATCCTCCTCCACATGTTAAACCCATCGAATGTAAATGGATTTATATGACTAAGTATAAATTAGATGGCTCCATTGATAAACATAAGGAATGCCTTGTTGCAAAAGGATATGCAAAACAAGAAGGTATTGATTATGAGGAAACATTTGCACCAACTGCCAAATGGCACACTATTCATATGGTACTTGCCTTAGCAGTACAAAATGGTTGGAAAGTACATCAGTTGGATGTTAAAAGTGCTTTTTTAAAATGGTGATTTACAGGAAGAAGTCTATATGAAACAACCTCAGGGTTTTGAACAGTTGGGTACTAAACACAAAGTGTGTAAATTGACAAAAGCTTTGTATGGGCTCAAACAGGCACCCAAGGCTTGGTATGAGAAAATGGATTCATACTTGAAATCCATTGGTTTTCATCATAGTGAATTAGATGCTACTCTCTATTTTTGAGTGTAGGGTAAGAAAATGGTGATACTAGTTCTCTATGTTGATGACTTGTTTATTACAGGTAATAATGAAAATCATAACAAATCTGTGAAGAAGGAATTAAAATATGGGTTTGAGATGATAGATCTTGGACTTCTTCACTACTATCTAGGCATAGAGGTAACTCAGAAAGAACATAGTATTTTCATTTCACAAACTAAGTATATTTTTGAGTTATTAGAGAGATTTAGCATGAGTGATTGCAAACCTGCCCTCACTCCTATGGAAAGTAACTTGAAATTGTCTAAGGATGATAGCAGTGCCTTTTTTGATGGCACCACATATAGACAATTTGTGGGAGGTTCGATATACTTGATGACTACCAGGCCTGATATTTCATTTTCAATTGGAATTTTATCTAGGTTTATGCATGAGCCTAGAGAAATTTATTGGCATGCAGCAAAATGAGTACTTCTTTACCTTTAGGGAACAAAAACATATGGCCTTGAATACTGCCACAACAAGAACTTCAAACTTGTTAGATATTGTGATGCAGATTTTGGTGCATGTGTGGATGACAGAGTGTCAACCACAGGATACACTATGCATATGAGTTCAGCTACCATTGCTTGGTGTTGTAAGAAGCTGGATATAGTGACAAATTCATCAACAGAATCAGAGTATATTGCAGCATGGGATGCTTCTAGAGAAATTGTTTACCTTCGTCGTATTCTTGAAGATCTTCAAGTTTCTCAGTTTGCTCCTACACAGTTATACATTGATAATTAGAGTGCAATCAAGATGTCCAAAAATCCAGTGTTTCATGCCAAAACAAAACATATGGATGTCAAATACCATCATTTGCGAATGCTAGTGAAAAAGAAAACTCTTGATCCAATATAATGCCCAACTGCCAATCAAATAGTTGATATCTTCACAAAACCCCTTGACAGAATCAAATTTGAAAAATTCAAAAAAATGCTTGGTATGTGTCCATAGACCTGACTTTGGATCATAGGGGGGTTTGTTAGGACTTGTTCCAAAGTCTTAACATTAGGTTAGATTTTTGGTAGGAAATAAAGAATTATTGTAAATGGGGCATGCATCTTTTATAAAGACACCCCCATAAAATAAAATTACTTAGTTTTTATGTTTTATGTTTATTAATTAGAATTACTTTACGGGTTGTATTCCCGTATTTAGTTAGTTATAGGATTAGTTGTTTTTACCGGTCATTGGTAAAAACTATATAAATCATGTTTGCATTGTAAAAGGGTTAACAGAGTAAAGGCACCTTTCTGTACTTGATTTTTTTGAATTATTAATAAAATACTTGTGAACTCACATTAAGCGGGCACAACGTTTAACCTATTTTGATTCTGGAGTTATCAAACATATGAATATGAATGGATTCAAATGTAAGTGTAAACAAGGAATCACCCAATGAACACATATAAACAAACAAACAATGTAATAGAAAACATATGAATAGTTCCCCTATAAAATAGGTGATAACTAAATAAATGAATAAAATGGGGGAATATAAGAAAAGGAAGGGGGTGGCTGAGCTATCTTCATATGCACTAGGCAAGTAAACACTACCTACATAGTTATATGGATGTAATATACAATCAAAAACTTTAGGCCAAATGTAGTTCTCCTAGGGAATGGAAAGAATGTGATAATCGATGAAAACAAATAGAATGGATTTGAGAGAAATAGAGGAATGGTCTTACAAAATGACAAGTTCATGAGAGAAAAAGGCCAAAAAAGGATGGGGAAACTAAATGATAAGTGATTTTCTTGTAACTTAGTAAGGGTTCCCAAAATTCTTAAGGCAAAGAAGTGGTCAATGTTTTTTTTTTCTTTTCTAATGATTTTTCAAATGTTTTTGGAATTATTTTGGAGTGTCTCAACTTAATCAAGAATGACGAGACACTAAATAGCTTAATCTTTCAAAATGATGAGAGTGTTTAAACTAAGGTTTCTTATAAAATGGTAAGAGCGTGGCTTAGGTTAATCACAAAATAGTAAGAGCATGGCTTATGTTACTCATATAATGGTGAGAGCATGGCTTAGGTTGCTCACAAAATGGTGAGATCATGGCTTAGGTTACTCATAAAATGGTGAGAGTGTGGCTTAAGTTGCTCACAAAATGGTGAGAGCATGGCTTAGGTTGCTCAAAAAATGGTGAGAGTGTGGTTTAGATTGACTGTGCTAACCTCAATATGTATCAAGCACTACCTACATAGTCCTAGAGTAAGACCT
The DNA here is from genome assembly GCA_037957365.1 of Torreya grandis. Classification (NCBI taxonomy): domain Eukaryota; kingdom Viridiplantae; phylum Streptophyta; class Pinopsida; order Cupressales; family Taxaceae; genus Torreya; species Torreya grandis. The sequence goes on from JARHVA010001628.1 coordinate 1,085,908, forward strand.
CAAGTCACTTAGTTCTACCGTACAATGGATAAATTTGACTAGTGTAGCAATCAATTCAAATAAAATAAGCATAGTTGGTAAAAAGGCATAATACAACATAGGAAGTGGTGAGTTGGTACATCAAGGCTTAATTTTTTCCCTAGTTTACCCATAGGTGGTTATAACTAGGACACAATGGCATAGATCAATGGTACTAATTTTCCCAAAGGTGGTTATAATTAGTAGCAAGACTAGTGATAAGAAAGGAATAACAAAAAAAGGATGCAATTGGCAAAATTTTTGTCATACTATCCCAAAATATGATCTTTGTCTGAGGTACTTGCACCAATTAATGAAACTATTTAGATACCTTAATGTTGAAAATGTGTAATGAATGGTAAAAACCAAGGTCAAATGGGCTAGGCTTCAAAACACACTAGGTTGATAGGTCAAAAGTGAAAAGTGGATATGATGAAGAGGATGGTACTTGTATAAATAAGAATAGTAATAAAATGGCATAATTGAAATGGTCCTTATAGACAATACACCTTAGCGCTCAGGCATAGTACCGCTTGAGATGAATAATATTCATTGGCTCAAAATTTTTATCTCCATTTGGTGTGGTAAGTCTGTATTCTCCTAATCCATTATCTATAGTAATGATGAAAGGGCTTATCTAGTTTGTTTTGAATTTCCCTTTATGCTTCTTCTCAACCATGGTATTCTTTTGGTTTTCTTTAAGAACAAGATCACCAAGTTCAAATGTTCTATACTTAACACACTGATTATAGTGGCCTTTGAGTCAGTTATGATATGCTTGAAGATTATTGAGCATAGTTGTGTGTTTCTCATCAAGTAGGTCTAGTTCTTGTACGTGAGCTACTCGATAGTCATGATCATCTAGGACATGATTGAAAGAGATGTATAGTGAAGGCAATTTCACCTCAATGAGAAGGATGACTTCAATACCATAAAAAAATGAGTATAGAGTGGCTCTTGTGGGGGTATGATGATTGGTATGGTATGCCCAAAGGGTAGGAAATATTTATAGGTGCCAATTGTAACCAACATCATTGACAATATTTTTGAGAATATTGATAATGGTTTAATTAGATGCCTTAGCTTAGCCATTACCTTGAGGGTAATATGTTGTAGAAAAATGTTGTATGATATTATATTCAATACATAGTTGATCTACATCCTTAGTCTTGAATTATCCTCTATTATCATATATAATGTCAGAGGGGATACCATAGCAGCAAATGAGATGGTTGTAGATAAATTTGGAAATTTGCTTTTCAATCACGTAAGTGAGGGGTATATCTTCAACCCACTTAGTGAAATACTAAATGGTGGTAAGGATATATTTATGGATTTTAGATGAAGTGAGGTTAATCTTCCCAATGAGGTCAAGTTCCCATGTAGAAAATGGCCATGGTGTCAACATCAGTTTTAGAGTTTTTGTTGGGGCATGAATCAGATTAGCATGATGTTGACATTTGTCATACTTTTTTATATATACAATGGCATCTACATCTATTATAGGATAATAATAACTAGTACACAAGAGATTTTTTGATAGGACTACCCCACTAGAATGAAATCCACATACTCCTTCATTAACTTATCTTAATGTTATTTTAGAATCTACTGAAGTTAAACAACAAAACAAAGTTCCATAAAAACTATGATGGTAAAGGGTGGATCCGAGTAGAGTATAACAAGTGGAATGATGAATGAAGTATTTGGTTTGTTTTTGAGATAGGTTAGGTGGTAGAACTTGTTCATGAAGGTAGTTGTAGAGGTCTGAGTACCAAATAGAATTAGGACCAATAATATCACAAATCATTACAATAGTTAAAGGTTCATGAGCTAGTGCTAACAAATTCTTGATGAGGAACTGATAATATTTATCTTTGTTTGTTTGTTAAATCAGAGAGCCAATAGTACCCATGGCATCTACAATTCTATTACTAGCCCTTGGTATGTGCTCAAACTAAATGTTGGAAATTTGTTGTTTAAGAGTGTTGACCATGGCTTTATATGGAACTAGCCTATAATATTTGGTTTGAAAATGATCTCTGACTTGATTGATGATTAATTGAGAATCATCATAAACTCAAAGATGAGATATATCCCAATGCACTACTTGTCAAAGTCATGCAATAAGTGCTTCATACTCGGCCATATTATTTGTACAAGGAAAGATGATCCTGAATGATTTAGGGATTAGATCCCCATATGGTGTAATAAATAATAGGCCTACCCCTAATCCATGTGTAGTAAATGAACCATCAAAATATAGCTTCCAAGGAAACTCCTCTAGGGGTGTGTCAATGATTGTCATTATGGATTCATCAGGAAATTAAAATATGAGTGGCTGTGTGTCTATGAGAGGTGCTTCATTAAGTTGATCTATAAGAACTTGTCCCTTGATTGCCTTCTGAGTGACATACTCTATGTTAAACTCACTGAAAAACATGGTCCATTTAGCCATTCTACCTTGCAAATCTATTTTAGATATAAAATATTTGATTATATCTACTTTTGAAATAACCATGGTCTTATTATTAAACATGTAATGGCATAATTTTTGGGCTATAAAGACCATGGCCAGACAAGATTTTTTAATAGGTGAATAGTTATGTTCATATATAACCAAGGTATGGCTTAGGTAGTATACACCATGATCTTTTACATTGTCATTATGTTGAGCGAAGAGTGGCCCCAGAGCATGGTCGGTAGCTGATAGGTATAACAAGAATGACTTTCTTGGCATAGGAGGTAATAAAATAGGTAGATTAACATGATAGTCTTTGCATTGTTGAAAATTTGTTTGATAGTGATCATCTTAGTGAAATGTAACTCCCTTCTTCAAAAGGTGTGTAAATGGATGGCACTTGTATACTAACTGAAAGATGAAGCATCAGATTGAATGGATCTTACCCTACAAACTATAGAGTTATTTTAAATTGGTTGGAGGTGAAATTTTAGTTATAACATGGAATTTATCCATATCAACTTTAATACCTCTATGGGACATGATGAAGCCAAGTAGTTTTCCTAAAGTTACACTAACCACACATTTTTTTAGATTGATTTTGACTTTATACTCCTATAATCTTTCAAATATCTTACACAACACTATTAGATGGTTGGCCCTAGTTTTAGATTTTCCTAATATGTCATCGACATAGTCTTCAAAAATATCATACATCATATAATATAATATTATAGTAATCACCCTTTAATATGTAGCTCTGACATTCTTAAGGCCAAATGACATTACTTGATAATAAAATGTTCCCCATGGAGTGGTGAACACTATTTTATGTTGGTCTTCTAGTGCTATTATGATCTAGTTGTATCTTGAAAAGCCATCCAAGAGTGAAATCATTTCATAACCTATCATGGATTAGATGATCATGTTGATATTAGGCAAGTGAATATCATCTTTAAGACAAGCTTTGTTGATGTCTCAAAAATTAGTACAGATATTGATCCCTTCAAGCTTTTTACTAATAGGTACTACATTAGAGATCCATTCTGAGTAGTCAATGGATCAGATACATCCTACTTCTATGATTTTTTCCAGCTCTTTCTAAAACAATAGAGCAATGTGAAGATGCATCTTATGTAGCTTTTGTTTTAACAATTTGGCATCAGGATTAACCACAAGGTGGTGTAGAACCAAGGCAGAGTCTAAACTTGGTATGTCAAAATAGGCCCATGCAAAGATATCTACAAATTTTATCAACAAAGCTGTAAAGACTTCATGTTCCTCCTCAGTGAAGGACATTCCTAATTTTATCCATTTTGGTTCTGATGGAGTCTTGATGTTTACCTCTATTGTATCTTCAACTAGAAGGGTTGAATCATATTCTAGGATAATAGGTAATGACTTGAATTATTGGACTATACCAAGGTCCTCTATTAGGAATTAATCTTCAAATCTTATTAAGCATGATGAATTTAAGTCCCCTAATGGGAGATCTAGCCATGTGACAAAATTAGTTTGAAATTCTAGAAGGATTTGATAAAATACTTGTTGTTGCTCAAAGATGAACTTGGATCCATAGGCAAGTTCATCATTGGTGGTCTCCTGATCTAAATTAAAAGAAGAATGAACACCCCCATCTAATGGTGCCTAAAATAAGTTTTCACCACTAGAATGGCCTTTATCTTTACTTTTTCCATGGTCAAAAATCACCTCAAAGAGGTTTTTACTTTGGGACCTCAATGTTTTAATTATTTGTTTTTGGTTAAGGGTGTTCACTTGCTCTCTAAAATAGGCTACAAGATCCAATGTGATTGAGAATATTGATTTGTGATCTCCCAATATAAAATTGTCTCTAAGGCCTGAGAAATCACATAATGCCTCATCATTCTGGAACTCATTAATTGATAGACTAGATTCTTGTTGGTCCCAATCTATTAGTTAGGGATAATATAATGGCAAAGGGTTGTGATGAATGGCTAGGGTAAGGGTACAAATGGCATTATTATCAAATAGGTTAGTTTCAACTAGGTCATCAAAAGTGAGGCTATGATTAAAATCTACTTCACCATCCGCTTCATCATCACTAGTCATTGGTGATGGAGTTTGAATAAGATATGTTGGGTCACCCCCACATGGTTTAAATATAAGTCCATAAGGTCTTTCATACTTAGTCATGGAAATTGGCTTGATGGTTCCTTGTTGATTTAGTTTGAGGCCTCTTTCTTCATAATGGTGATGCTCCATGATCTTATTAGGAATAGGATACTTTTCATTTTTATAATAATCATCTTGGTTGTCATTGTATAACCATGATTCATCCCCTTCAAGAGGGTTAGGTTATAGTCCAAATGTTTGTACAAATGTGATAGGTCCCTTATCTTTGTTCTTTTGTTGCCAATGCATATGTGGGGTGAATTTATGTCACCCAAAGGTTTTTAGATTTTGAGGAAGATTGGAAATATGAAATGTATCATGGGTCACATACTCTCCTAGTCTATTATTTGAAATGGTGAAATGATTAGAAGCTTTAGGAGGCAACATGTAGGAAAGGGAATCTAAGATATTAGGATCGATGGAATTATCTGGTGAAAGATCAATAAGTATAGCCTTTTATTTATCCTACTTGGAACTTGGATTCATGTTGTACTAATAATTATAGCTTTAGAATTCGGTCTTAAGATTCTTATAGTGTTCATATGGGTGTAAATCTCCTAAAATATTCACTTCCATCCCTGAGTGGGAAAACTTGATACATTGGTGTAACATTAATGAGATTGCATGAATCTCATGTAACCAAGGACTACCTAAAATCATATTGTTTGATAACTCAAGATCAAGCACATGACAAAGTGTATCATGGGTTAAAGGTCCAATGATAACTAGAAAACTAATGGTGCCTTGTGATTCTCTTTCCTAATTATCATAGGCTTTGATAGTTATTGTTTCTAGATGGAGATATGTTATTGTGTACCCAAGAAGCTTGATGAGATTTAGAGAAACTATGTTGAGGCTAGATCCATTGTCTATAAGGACACATTTCACTTTATTCCATCTTATATAAAATTATATGTATAATGGATTATTATGGAGTGGGCCAAGGGAAGACAGATCACTTTTGTTGAATGTGACTTGTTTGGTTGGAGCTAGGTGTCCAACCAAAGCTTGAAATTTATCAGGGGATATGTCAATATCAATAGTGGATTGGGTCAAAAACTCATTCAAGATGTTCTTATGGATTATTAGTAGTCATAGTAAATCTAAAATAGAAATTTATGGTGGTGTCTTCTATAATTATTCCACAATATCAAACTTCTTATCTTAGTCAGTAGTGAATGGTTTATTCTAAGGCTAAATGGTTGGTTGGATGATAGGAAAAATGGTGGATGGTTATGGGCCTAGGATAATAATCTTTGACCTTTGAGTTATGATTTCACAATTAGGATTAAGTACTTGACCATTATTACTAACCAATGTTGGGAATGGTGTGGGACTAGATAGAGGACAAGTCTCAGTTATTGGTGCACTCATATGTGGTCATGTGGCAAGGATGAGTTATCGATATAATGTCCAAAAGGGGAAGTCCTAGTTTGCTTATATGCATTCCCAAGTCAAAGAAGGATTATCCATATAATTTATCTAAATGTTTTTGTTTAGGAATGATCTCAGTTGATTAGTTCTTGGTCTAGGATTAATGGAGATCATATTAATACTACCCTATGCAATATGATGTACAACCCTGTTGTAGTCATGTGCAACTGCATGGCAGGTTTATTGGTTGTTACCATTCTAACCTTGGCTTTGTCCATTAATCTATCATTGTGGGTTTTGTTACTGATTTTATTGATTCTACTAGTTTAGCCTTTGATTTTAATACTATTTATTTTGCTATTGCACTGGTTATTGTTGTTGTTGATCATTTTTCTAATGTTAATTGTTATGTCAGGGAAAGGGGTTTTTATAAATCCCAAGAGTTTGATTAGAAGTGGAAGCACCATTATCCAATGTTATCTCCCCATTCTCCAACATATTCTCAATTAAATGCTTGATTTTGACACATCTTCATAGATTATGCTAATTGACCTGATGATAGCTACAGAGTTCATTTTCATAGTACTAATCAGGTTAAGGAATGCCTTACAGATAATTATTTGGTATAGTCTAACTAATCAAATTAGTGGTAGCAAGCTTGTGAAATATAGACTCAATAGGTTCCCATAGGTCACTAAAGACATGATGTGGAGGCACAGTTCTCCTAGGAGGAGGGGTTTGTAATGGTAAAGGATGTTATATTTGTTGTGCATGTCCTTGGTTATTATGATTGCATCATTAGTTGAAGAGGTTGCTGGATAAGAGTAAACTAAAAAGGTGGTGCATATGACATTTTCATTATTTAGACATGATGGGATTCGATTACTCCATTTCCCACAACATTCCTATTGTGGTTGAATTGCTTTGGTATTTCTTTGTTATTGTCCTATGTTGGTTGTGATACTTACACTTGAATAGGATGTTGATGTTGGATATTTCCTTGATTGGTACCTTGATTTTGATTAGTTGAATTAAGCTTGATGAATCCTTTATTGAGGAGTGCTCACTTGATCAACAAACCTTTATCAATGATCTCTTAAAAAGTATATACATAATGTAGTTCCAGATGATAAGCTTTCTCACTATATAAATTTTTAGTAAACATAGCGATTAATTGTTTATCTAGTAAACTATGGGTGAAATGGATTGCAAGGGATCTCCATCACTGTAAATAACTTGAAAAAATCTCACCAACTTTTTTCTTTGCTTGTGTTAAGTCTACTAATGAAATCTCAAGCTTGAAATTATAGGAAAAATGTTGCACAAACTTATCAGAAAGATCATCAAAATCTATTACTATGTCGATATATGCCACTGGTTGACATGTGATAAAAAATTTGATCAAATGAGCCTTAGGGTCACCTTTCCCTTTGTTTTGTCAAATTTTGGTGATTTGTATCCTAGAGGAAATGGTATCTACAAATACTCCATGTTGAATGGGTAGGAACACACATCATCTAATTTGAAATTTTTAGTTTGTTTCTTAGCATGAATGGTAACAATTGCATCCTTCATCTCTTGTAATTCTTGGGATAGGAAACTGGAAGGAACATTGGTTTGAGGGAGAATATTGGTTTGGGTAGATGGTTGAGAAGTCATAAGTGGGACACTTTGACTAGGGTATGATGGAGATACCTATTAGGGTACATTGTTTTTTTAGGGAATGGACCAAGAATACGCATATGTGAATTAGGATGTACTTGAAATTGCATAATTGGTTGCATGATATTTTGGTTTGGGCTGGTGATAAAGGTTTTAATTAAAGTATTTTGTGGTTGGGATGGAGGGATATAACTATATTATGCTGGTTGTGGTTGAAAAGGGACATACTACTGACTAATCAAACCTTGAGTGGGAACTTATGGACCAAGACCCTGTCTTTGAATTTGTGGTAAATTTTGAACCAATAATTGTCTAGTAGGTACTTGAGAAATATGGGGAACTCCTTGTTGTGTTAATCCCTATGAGGAAGTGAAAATTGGTTTTAGATTCAACATTTGTCACTGACCAATATTTGCACATTGTTTACTAGTCATTACCTAGTTTTGAATTGGTATATTAGTCTATGACTGAAGAGGTATGTTCATCGTTACCTAGCAAGGTGAAACATTTTTTGCCCCTAATTGAGGTGGTAATGTATTTGTCTTCTATTGAATTGATACACTATATTGTGCCTATTTTTGTGGAATACTACTCATTAATTATTGAGGAGTAGGGTTAGTCACATTTTATCATTGAGGCATGACATTAGCTATTTTTGATTACCTAATCCCATAGGTTGTACACTTGATGATGTAACTAATTGAGGTTGGGTGTATAAAATCCTATTCCATGGTATGATGATATACTCATGGGATTAACTATAGGCAAATTTGTTGGCTAGTTGTTTATGCATTAGTACCACTTTGATCAAGATTAGACATTATTTACACATTGTCCACTATGTTTGGCTCATTATTCTATGTAGAGGCCAAAGATACTTCAATAATAGACATATGCATCAAGTTATCTATCAAAGCGATTTGTATGAATGGGTCAAAACTTAGACTCTCTTGTCTAGTTAACTCTATCAACACTCCTATTGAAGGAACTAGGTCAATAAGAAGCTTACTCACCATGTTCATCGGATTAAAATCACGTGCTAGATTCAGGTAGGTTTGATATGATATTTACATTTGGTTAAAGTGATCTTCCATGATGTTTTTTCCTCAATTAGATATATTAGGGTCTTGATACATTGTTTGGACTAGATCCATATGATTGTTAAAAGAATCCTATCGATCGTAAATGATATTGCAGGGCACTCTTACTAGACTTAGTAAATTTTCATGAGGGAAGTCTGCTAGAAACTTGGCCCCTACCTCTATGGCTCTAACAAAAATCTCATTTTATTCTCTAAAAAATGTTGCTCAAACAAAAATGGATCATACGTGGAAGCCATATTAGTAAAATATGACTATTGAAGAACTGGCTCATCCACTGTGGGTATTATAGCTAGGTATTCTATAGTTTATTCTTGGTATTATTCTTAGTAAGGTGGTGTATTAACCAAATAATTACCTAATGGATCATAGTTTTGTGCCCCTAATTGAGTATTATAAGAGGGATAATAATCCATCTCATAATCAATATTATCTGCATAGGGGTCTTGCACCATTTCTTCCTACACAACTACATTACTAATCCCTAGGTTGTATATGAGTCCACTATGAGTGTAGGAATACATGTTGGGATCCATAGGCAAAGCTTTGTGATAAAAGGTCGAAGAGTTCTACAAACTCTAAAAAGGACACAATCTAAAATAGATGGTGTTTTAACTTGGTTTAGATTCATCAAAAGGATCAAAAGGTTTATGCAAAGATTTGTGAGGAAATAAGCTAGCATGAAATATCTAATGTTTCAGTATTCACACAAAGATAATCAATTAAATAGACCTAAAATCAAAATGCCAAACTCTAAGGCCGAAGTGTTTCAAATCAGTCTAATCTAGAAATTTAAAAGTTGCTAGATCTTTTAGCCAAATGTGGCACTAAAATCTAGGCTTAAACAAGGCATGCACTATGAATCTTGGCCAAATTGTATCAAAATATAGAATTTGAAATAGATATAAGTTTTAATCTAATGGATTTGAAACAGTTCTAAAAAGCACTAGGCATTTGATTCTTGGACATGAACTTGATCAACTAGGTATAAGGTATGAAACAAAAGGTACTTTAGAGATACTTTATTTTTTCATAAAAAATGTTATAAAACTTGTTTCTTTTAACAAATAAGCTAGACAAAAGTGAATCGTATAACTATGCTAGACAAAATATTACAAAAGTATACTCAAATTGGTCTAAAAATGTAGGAACAAATTTGAACTCTATGCAAGAGGGTCTATGAAACAATATTTGAAATGTTTTGGGTAGTGCTACACTATCCAAAAGGTGTGACAAAAAATATTGTTTCAAAAATTTTCTAAGGCAAATACATTTTCCCACAATTTTGATAGTTTAACACTTCTTTTCTTGACTCAAAATACTGTGGTGCATAGACTCAAAGTGCAAGTGTTTAGCATAAAATGGCTTAAGTCTAACAAGTGATGACAATAATTATGAGTCTTAAATGACCTTAAACCTAAATTGGAAATTAAACCTAAGTTCCCTCAAGTTTAGTGAAAATGGAAAACCCACTTAACACATCAACCCTATGAACTTATAAAGGTGAAATTCCAAATTTAGATTATAAGTGAAGACTTAAAATAACTTTGGTAAAGGTCTAAACTCAATTGGGCAGCGTAAATATGCCAAAGTGGATGATATAACTCCCAAGCTTTTGGTGAAATTTAAACAAGGCAAATTGATGATCTCACGTGGGCATCATAATGCCTCTTTGTTCAAAGGAAAATGAGGACCATGTGTTTGGTTTGAATAAAATTTTAACACCAAGTTTTGACTTTAAACAAGAATTTAATCTAGGATAAGACCAACTAATTAATCACTCTTAGATCCTAAACTGACAAGGTTTCTTGGTATTATTAGAATCCATCAATATACATCATTTTAGAGGATTTTAAGTGTTCATCCAAAAGTAAATACACATTATATAGTAGGGTTTTTACACCCCCCTTCTCTCAAATTACAATACTGTGACATGGACCTTGAGGTGCACCTTGTACCAACAATACTTCCATGGTAAGTGGGGATTTATCTAAGATCTAACATGTTTCTAAATGTTCTAGGGGAATCAATTACACAGTTAATTTTATGCCAAATAATGTAAAAGAAAAGCATGGATTTTGGGTTTGTATCACTTGGATTGTTGTAAAAAGGTCTAGCCCTTTTTACAACCATTATATCTTGCTATTCACTTAGTGTAGTGTGATGTCAAAAGTGCCACTACATCCCATGTACAACTCTAATTAGGATCCAAATGAAGTCAATGCTGGGAGGTGAAACCCTAGATCAAAGCTTCCCTAAAGAACTCATGGGAGGTGATGAAGTCCCCCTAGTAAGCCAAGTTTGCATAAAAATAAAGAAAGCATGAAAGTAGAAAGAATTTAGGGTCATTTTTAAGGTCACTCAAACTTTGACGAGTTTTTTAGGAGTGATTTAGATTAATTTCTTTCTAAGCCTTGGACTAGGATACTTGCAGTAGGAATGGTGCTTTTGATTCCAAGGGTTCCCTGAAGGGGACAAATGGAAGAGCATACACACAACATCCCTCTTTTTTCCAAAAAAAAATTTAACTTAAAAAACTAGGTAAATATAAAAGGCTTTGAAAAGGTGAGTTCATTTTTAAGCCCAAGTGGAAAATGAGGTGGTGTTCATTTGACCCCTTGGTCTTAGTTGCAAAATTTGAAAACATTCACCATAAACATCTTTTTTTTTTAAAAACACTAAAGCAAGGTTCCTAATTGATTTTTAAGCATGAAAAAGGTGATTTAAAACATGTTTTTATCAAATATCAAGCTTGGTCTTGAAACAAAAATATTAGGATGTCATTTAGCCTTGAAGCTCTTTTAGGTTTGAAACAATGAACTTTAAAAAAAGAGCTCTTAGGTTTGTGTTTTAAGAAAAACATAGTGATCAATGTTGATTACATAATCGATGATAGTTACATTTTATAACCAATGATGATTATATAACAAACATTAGTTATACCAATGTGACCAATGACAGCTATCCAATTGATGTCAGTTAATCTATCCAACTGATGTCAGTATTACTAACTGACATTGATTACTGTGTAAACCTCTGACAAAGAAAAATGGCAAAACAAAGTTAAAAAATAAATTTACAAGAGTTTTAATGGTCTAAATGAATATTTTAAAGCTAAAAAATGATATTCTTTATGTGTGGGATGTGTCGAGTCCCACCAGGCATGCCATTATGTGATCTATGAGTTTGACTCAACAGAGGATGGTTAGTATCATGCTAGTTCTAAAATGAAAATAAAATGAAAGAAACACACTAACTAGCATAACATCTCTAGGCATAGAAACTAGGGAGAGATTAGTTAACAAACATGAATAAAAAACATAACTAAAATTCAAAAGAAAACTTTCCTTTTCCTTATTTGGATGCTCCCAAATGCTTGTTGTAGTGGCTTGCTCAGTTTGTGCTCGTGAAGTCTTTGGCAATGGAAGCTTGGCTACCTCCATCTCTCCTTGACACCTTTGGCTTGTGGCTTGGATTGGATTGGAATCAATTTGGCATGGTAAAACTAATTGCAATGGATTTTGGAGTCATTTGTGCATTATAACTTTGCATTATCAAGTCTTAAAATTCATGTGGTGAGGCTTCTTATTTATAGATTTTTGAGAATGTCTAAAATCAACCTGAATCGTCCATCTTGAGATTGAGATGTGTGGTTGAGGATTAATTTAATTTTTTTTTAATTAATTTTGTAATTATCCTCATCATGACATTGGAAGAAGGGGAAATTAATAGGCATGGAGGGCATCATGAAAGGTATTGATGAGGCATGGAGGGCATGAATCTTTATATTTGTGGCATTTATGGCCTAAGGATGTCTTCCAAAGAAATGAGGTCACTTGATGATGTAGATATTCAATATTCATTTATAAAAACAAGTATTCAACAAGTTTCCATGTAATTATTAATTAAATCTTAAGCATGTTTAAGCACTTTGTGCACAAATTACTCAAATTGATCAAAATGCCTTGTTATTGGTCTAAAATTTGATTGGATTAGAATTAGAAGGAAATGTTAGATGTGTTGGATCTATTTTTATCTAATTTAGGATGTTTCTAACAAAAAATAATGAAGGCACATGTCTTATGCAAGATATTTGATAGGAAAGAGAAATCCAGAGCACCTAGGTACACAATTGGCATTCTAGCTCAGAATTATTTGATCAAAGTTATCTGGCCCATAAATTACATTACCCTATTTAGTGATACGCTGGCCAAACTTGGCACTTGAATATGTCAATTTCACATCATTTAGTGTTTTAGTGTTTTTAGGCCAAATTATGCATTATAGGTGGAAGTTCGTTAAAATCCTGGTTGGAGGTCATCAATGGTCACATTTAGGTGTCTACACTTGCTTCTTCGACATCCTTATTTACATCTAGTTCTCAATGATTCCCAATTTATTATTCAAATAATAAATTCCATGTCTTCTATCCAGCCAAAAGATTCACTTATATATCATATTGAGGCTATCACCATTCGATAGAGCCCATGATATAAAGACATTATTGATTCTTCAAAAATTAAACTTATCCTCTAGATTTAGATTCTTATGAAAAGAATAGAATTTTCAAACAAGCTTTCGAATATGTATTTTGATATAATAACCTTTATTATCACAATGTTGAAGATACCCTGATCTATTATGTAATGAAATAAGAGGTCCCTCCTCTCTTTGAAAAATCACATGAGGGAATTTGTGATGATCATTGTAGTAGACATAATATAACACAAAAATTCCTATATATGGGATAATTTTGGCCTACTCTCAAAAAGGATGCTAATGAGTTCACTAAAAAGTGTAGTCCTTACCAAATCCATGATGATCTAATCCATTCACCACCAATAGAGCTCTAAATTAAGAAATCTCCTTGGTATTTTTCCATGTGGGATTAGATTTCATTAGCAAACTACTTAGATCATAAGATGGACATTTTTTCATCATCACAACTACTGGATATTTTACCAAATGAGTAGAAGCCATGCCTCTTATCAACATCAAAAGAAATACTATTTTAAATTTTATCTTTAATAAAATAATTTATTGTTTTATATTTCCCCATACTATCATTTTTTATAATGGCATTAATTGCAAAGAGAAGGATGTGAAGTAGTAATGTGTTAAATTCAAACTACACCATAAATTATCCACACCTTACCATCCATAATACAATGGACAAGATGTGGCCACAAAAAAAATCCTCATAAAATCCTTAAAAATACCATCCATGAAACCCACATAAATTGTCATCTTAATTTATATCTTGCACTTTGGGCCTATTGCACTAGCATTCATACTACCATAGGGGTAAAACCATTCTCACTAGTCTATGGTTTCAAGTCTGTCCTACCATTAGAAGTTTAGCTTACCTCATATCTATATATCTTCACATTATCATACCTGATGAGGTATTACATGAATCTTGAATTCATGCCCTTAATATTCTCAATGAACATTATCTAGCCACTCTGCAACATAATCACCAATAAAAGGCTCGTATTACCAAGTAACATAACAAAAAGGTTAAAGTTTATACTTTCAATGTTCGTGATCTAGTCCTTAAATTAGACTATACCCATGATAAATAAGACAAATACACCCATAAATGGTGGGGTCCTTATTCACTGAAAGATATTCTTTGTCCTAACATCTATCACCTCCAAACTAATGAAGGCCATGTTTTCAAATAGTCCACCAATGCACAATTTTTAAAGAAATACTTTACTTAGATATTTCCATTCTTATTATCCTTATATATTTTATCCTACTAACACTTTTTATAGGATTTTTATATGGGTATCATCCTCTACATAAGTATCCTCTTTCGACAAACCTTAGTTCCTTCTTCTATTTCTTTGGTTTCCTTTTCTCATGAGTTGTATTGTAATAGGGTGGGTAAGACCCGATGATCCTCATGAATTCCTTTCACTTTTTACTATTTTCCAATGATTTTTTCACCTTCTTGGGTTTCTCTTTTGTGATTTTCATTGTAAGACCATGGATAGGACCATGCCCTCCTTTCAAATACCATGTTTGCCTTCATGTCACCCTCTTGGGTTTCTCTTTTATGAGTTCTAGTGTAAGACCATGGATAGGAATAGGCGCTCCTCATAAAATCACCATATTTATTTAATTTAGTGTTATTTTTCTAGAATGTTAAGCAATGGCTACAATTTTGTGATCCCTTGTTATAAGCTTTAGCTTTTGTATATTTTTTAGATAACACTTGCACAACAAATCTTGCTAGCATACTTCCTGACATTTCTAACATTCTTATGATAAATAATAATACTTGTCTGTCATTGTATCCCCTTTCACATTTACACATTTTTTATGATTTGAAGTGATTTGAATTGTTTCATGTTTCATTCCTCGTTATTTCATTTTATTTCATTCCACTTTGGATAAAACAAGGTCAAAGTCAAGATAAAACTTTTATTTCACTTGAATTAACAATACTAATAGACACTATGCTCTCTAAGTTATATTTTGTAGCAACTAAGTCCAAAGTTTTCAAATGATAGTCATATTTATCACCCATGTTTGTTCTTTGAATTTGTATGAGGGAGGAATATAAAAATCCATCAAAATTTAAAAGCTAAATCATTTAAAACAAAAGGAAATGATCTAAAGTCAACATACAAATTCAAAAATAATAATCACACCAAAAGACATGATTCATAACACATCTCTTATCGCCAATAAAAGATCAAACTCCATAGTTGGCCTCATGATAGATCCAAGGTCCATTGGGGTTTGATAAGACAATATATTGGGATGAGAGAATTCAAAATAATCTATGGTGCTACTACTTTATCATGCAAGTACCCAATTTTTATAGCAGACCAAAAAATCTATAAGGGGTCCTAAAGAATGGGGAACATGTTGTGGAAAGGTGAGTCCATTTTAATTTTCATGCATATAGACTTCATGGGATGAGATTAATACTTCATTTAGTGACCTAATATTTGCGTGGTTAGTAAAAATTCTTTAGAGTCCTTAATATCAAAGGTCCTCTTGTTTTGACAAACCTAATTTAAGTGTATTGAGTTT
The DNA here is from genome assembly GCA_037957365.1 of Torreya grandis. Classification (NCBI taxonomy): domain Eukaryota; kingdom Viridiplantae; phylum Streptophyta; class Pinopsida; order Cupressales; family Taxaceae; genus Torreya; species Torreya grandis. The sequence goes on from JARHVA010001628.1 coordinate 1,101,727, forward strand.
GATAAAAAGTTTATCTACCTTGATTTTTACTTCATTCCCCCACCACTCATTTCATTACTACTTCTAAATCTCTTTCTCCCTTCTATATTCAATATTCTTCATGTCTTAAAACATGCTATCACTACTTTATTTTAATTTTATATATCCTTAGAATAAAAAAGTATGCTCAAGTGACTATGGATCATTTTCTTTACACTATTGCTTTACATTTATAGAATTGCCTTGGTCCATTTTAAAAATTTCAACTATTATACCTTATTTTTAGACAACTACATCCATTTATACTTTCATGTGATTTGTCCATTATTGAATGAGGTTGGCTTGTTACTACTCACCCACCAATGTTGTTTTCCCTCTCATGCACTCTTTCCATTTATGATTGAGTAAGAATTATTACTTCTCAAACATCAATGTTGTTTTACCATTGCTTGCCCATATTTGTTTAAGTAAGGAATATTACTGCTTTCACATTGATGTTTAATTACCATTTTTACTTATATCCTTGGTTTGACGTAGTTTATTTATCTTTCTTACTTAAGGTTTACTTATTTGAGTTTTTTGGTCATTATTAGCCTTGGATTTTTGGTTACCTAATTTACTCTAAAGTTTGACTTGTTCATTTAGTAATAATTTAGCATTTATAAACCCAACTTACCAAATTTACAATTACAACATGCCTACACCATGTTAGTTATCTTGGATTTCCTACATTTATTTGTTTTTGCTCTTTAGTTTTATATCTTTGGGTTTGTCCAAAGTAGTCTCTGTGCCCTCCATGATCAAAACTACAAACACAATAGACCACCATATAGTGATAAAGGTAATTTAAGGTACACATATGTTGGATCCCAAATTTTGGCTAAGTAATTTACTAAATAAGTATGATGTGGAAGAGTCATGATGTAAGATATCTTGGTGCAGGAAGGACCCAGTTAGAGTAAATATGCATAATAAATGGAGAACCTAAGAATGAAGGACTTAAAACACTATCAAAAGACTTGGGGGTCATGTGGCAAGTGGGAGATGGTCAAGAAGTGATTAAAATGGATAAGTGAGACTAAGTTAACCATGAATCTAGCACCATACTAGGGGAAAATAAGCACTTGACAATGAGGACCTGACATCAAAGAGAGAATATAGGTGCACAAAGGCCCAGTTCCTTAGGAAAATGATGTAATTAGCCACCTTGACTCAAGTCCATTGATGATCATTGGTGAGTTACTATGAATATGATTATTATTTTAATTACTTGGTCAAGGAAAACCAAGTATAAATACCCCTAGATATAACTTTGTGATGGTTATTGATTATTATTTCATTGATTTGATCGAGGATATTGTAATGTTATCTTTATTATTATACTCAACTAGATAGCAGAGTTATATGATTGATTTTCACCATGCATTTATTTATGCAACCTATGAATCTCTTTTCAATATGTTGAATAAAAACTACGTTACCTGAATGTTGTTGTTTTTATTATTGAAACAATGTTGTTGGTCATCTTATATTTTATTATTCAACTAATTGATTTTAGGTCCATAGTTACTATGTATTTATTTTTTTGGTTAATCTTTGAGTAAAGTGGATGCATTTGAGTTCCATTATAAGTTAATACAAATTCACATGAAAAAACTAATATGTCCCTCACTATGTGCTTTAGGTGAGTGCATAAGAACTCATTCTTGCATAAATACTAGTGTGCCAACACATTGAGTTTTAATTACTTTGACATGTGCCTAAGGAAATTTATGCCCAGATAGAGAAAACAAAACCAATGTTTTGGTTCCATTATTAGTACCTATAGTACTTTCTTTCATGATGGTGGACAATGCTCAAATGATTTTCACTTAATAACATTGAATAATGGATTATTATTGTTAAAAATAACTTTATAGTACCATTTCCTAAACCAAGAATTTTTGCATGCACATGGGTTGAATAGAATATATAAAATTCATTGTATGAGACATTCTTTGTAGAGGTATATTTTCATCTACATGTTTAGATCATATCCTATACTCAAAACTAATTGAAAAATCATGGAGGGAAGAAAGAGTAGACTTTAGAGATTCAAATGGTTATAGCATAGCTAAGATCACCTTAGATGCATGTTGTTGATGTTTGGTGGTGTGGGGTGTTAAATAGTTATGTCTCAGAGTATGAAATTTTGAATTATTCTTATTTAGAGGAAGCTCATTTCCATTTCTTCTGAGAACTCAATGGTCAATATCTTAGACATTTTTTGCTAGAAGTAAAGAAGCTCTTTATAGGTTTCAGACTTGAAACTTTCTCCATGAAGGGATAAAATCTTCCATGAATGAGCAATGCAATTGGTGAGGGAATGTAGTGGTATGTTTGCGGTAAAATTTTTGGTTTGGTATGATAGCCAATTAGAAAGAATTGTAGAAATGAAAATATGATGAAGCTCAGTGAAGTATTCTAGTTGAAAGCAATCTAAGAAGGGGATGGGTGGACTTAGGAAGTGTTGTAAGGGTGTAAAGGGAAGTGGAAGATCATAAAGAATCTCTAACTATTGGACCGTAACCAATGCCAAATCCAATATATATGAGGGAGAAGAAACCGAGGAAGTGGTGACTAAAGATCCCAAGTTGGATAGACCTAGTTCCCCATCCATAGTGTGAGCTCATGCTTTTAAGTTAGATAATATAATTATGCATAACTAGATACAAACAATATAGAGTCAGAGAATGAACTCTATGAGATAAACCTTAGTATAATAGGTTTTATATACTAGTGTATTATCTATTTTGTTTCCTTTACAAATTACTTATATGACCTAACTTGGAATGCCTAGTAGACCCAACATAAGTAGTGGGTAAAGTACTAACCCAATTATAGTTACTCAACCTACCTCAATTCCCAATGTATCTGGTGTTTCTACTATTATGAGAGGTATATTTGGTGGTGGTTAGACTGGTGAAATAGGGGTAGGTATAGGAGGTAGTGGTGGACTTCCCCCTTAAGAATAGGAGGGCTTAAAAGTTTTCCTTGGTATCCACCATTACAAGCACCGCAACTTCCCACCATATAATATGAAATGACACTCCATTTTATAGAGTATCAAGGTGTGGAGAATGTTTCAAAGCATGTTCATAGGTGTGAAATCATCTAGAAAGCACACAACATAACTTATTTTGAATGGAAAGATACCCATTTTATAACTGCCCTTATAGAATGTGCACATAAGTGGTACCATAAGTATGATCATCAAAAGGATTTAGTACATTATGATAAACTTAGGGTAGAATTCATCTAAGAATATGGCATTCTAGTGTTTGACTAATAGAGTATTGTTGCATTGAAAGATATCAAACAAGAACTCATTGATAGTGTGCATAAGTATGATGCACATTTCAAGACACTTCTTTCTAAGATTTCATTTTAGATAAATGTTTCTCAAAATGCTCAATGGTTTATGGGAGGCTTGGTGCTCCCCTTTAGATGAACCTTATCTCAAAATTTTTTACAAACCCATGCAAGGCCTTAGAAGCTTCCCTCCATACCAAAGCTATTAATAGTTTTAATATAGGTATTAGTCCTTTCATGTAGGCTCAAATCATTGAAATGATATCTCAACTAGAAATGTTTACTACACATAATGCTCATAACACTCACAGTGGATTATGATGTGTCAATTGTCAGTCTTAAAGCCATAATCAAAATAATTGCTCTTATAATAAAATATGAGTCATACTAAAGAAGTCATGTGAAATATACTAGGAAGAGTATGATGTCCAAGCTTGTCCTCTACTAAAACATGATACTCAGTCAAAGGTGTTAACTTATTATAAGATATGTGATGTATACATGCATGATACCAATGATTTATGTCTCATTAGTGACATTCATTAGTCGTGTGTACATGGTACATATCAGACCTATGTTAAAAATAACCAAGAGAATAGAAGTGGTTATCATGGGCAAGCTCAAGGTTGATGACATGGAGGTGGATGCTTTCCACCATGAACTTATTATAAGTATGGTTCACCTCAACAATATCAATGTGATTGCCTAGTCTATCATACATGTGCCTTTTTAAAAAATGAGCACCATCTAGAGGAGTGCCCTAACTTGTAAACAAAAATTATAAAGGAAAGAAATAAGAAGGGTGATTGTATGATACGTATTGAAAAATCACACTCAAAACCTCATCCTATCACTCTGATGGGACCTAAATTAATATTAAAACATGTAGTGGTGGATAGTCCCAGTCTATGTCCAATCTACCTATTGAGAGAGTTTAACACAAAGAGCCTTGTGCTACTCATTATCCTAATGCTTATCAGTAGAAGGAGGTACTCTAGGATACCATGAATTTGGTAAGAGAATTACAAGGTAACATCCAGTTCCTTCATTATTATGATGTCACTCAATGTGTCGATCTATAAAAAGCCATAAACCATCATGACATAATGTAGGATGAATTTTAAGAGCTCTAAAAATGACTATTAGATGAGGATATTATACCATTATTACACAACTAGATAAATCATCATACACTAAATCCCAATGAAGATCTTTGGTTAAACCATACACAATGGAAAGATACTCTCATCCAACCTAGCTCAAAAAGGAACAAGGAGATATTGGTTAACACTACCATATATGGATGGGTTATCTAGGGTATCTTAGTTGATACCAATGCTAAATTCAATGTTCTCACAAATGATGCCTGGAAAAATATGGCCATCCCATCTTTGTAACTTTTTCCCCATGTATTATTTATGGATAAAAATACTCATGCCTTACCCATTGGTGTAATTAAAGATGCCATCATGGATATCCTTAGTATTACATTTAATGCTAACTTTGATGTCATAGAATTGGCTAAAGTTGATGGCTTCCCAACTCTATTGGTTCATCCATGGTTCTATGCTAGTAATTTTGATTTAAACTTCAAGAAGTGGTACATTAGCTTTGAAAATGATGAGCAATGCATGGTCATTCCATTAGACCATACTCATGGGCCTTCCTTTGTTAAAATAGTGAATGCCAATGAGGACATCAACCATATTTATAATGTCATAGCTTGAGGCAATGAACCCCATGACCCCACTCATAATGGCATATTGTGATAGATGGATACATAATCCCTTTTTGACACTACTAGTAATGCCTATGACTACTAAGTGTAGGTTCACTATAATCTTACTAAGATGATATGTGTCACTATTGGTATTCATTATGATACTCATGAAAATTATCACAAACACCATAAATTTTTTTATCTCCTTCATGGGTAAATCATGACTATGCACCCACAAGACTAGATGAAGCTCCAACGTTTCATGGTCAAATGGAGGTCTAAAAATTTGTTTATCAGTTGGAAGTATTTTATGATTCCAACATTGATCAAGTATGATCAATCATTCATATTTATGATGGCATAACTGATCAATGGTGGTGAACTCATTGGGAACATTTGCTTACTTGGGATCATGTATGTTCTACTTTGCATCATATATTTCACCATGATAACTGTATATGTGGAGTTATTAGTTATAATGGTATTGGAACTTCATAACCTCACCTTGAATCTTGTGAGATAATGTAGATGAAAGATGAAACTTTCTTGAAATAATACCTTTGGGTTCATGCATTTTATGGCACTCTATACACTAGGGCTAGATCATGGTATGTCCATGAAGAGTGCCATCTAAATACAAGTTATTGACATCTGCTTAAGAGTAACATGTTTACGGTATTATCATATTACTTCCCTCATATGGATTTGTGATTAACACTACAAGATATGCATCAAGCTATTGTAAGTGACCTAGGATCTGTTGAATATTATATTTGAAGTATACGTGGCATGGTAGAGGAAGTTTTGACTATTTTTCATGAGCCTAATTAGTAGGTATATTTTATCTCACCTAAACTTGTACTAGAATCATACACTAAGAGAATAAATACAAAAAGGCAAGCAAAAATTTATAGTTTAGGTTGATTAACATGATGAATCTAATCTATTGATTGATCATTTGGCTATACACATAGATTATGGCACTTTAAATGTTCATGACACCATTCAAGATGAACAAAACCCATACTTGGAGCCACTATAGACCATTCAGTGTAATATTGACATGACAAAAGCACCCAAGATGGGTATCATGGGGAATTACTAGTCTGATACCAAGATCACAAGGGTACTTGAGTTGTTGAAAGAGTATTAGAATGTTTTTCCATATAACTATATTGATATGAATGGTGTCCATTCTTATTTGGGTAAGATGCACATTAATTTGGTAGAAGACACTCAACTAGTCAAAAAGACACTTTATCACATGAGTCCCAATTTGTGTACTCATGTCAAAGAAAATATCGATAGTATGTTATGTGTGAGAGTCATTAATAATATCAACAAATATGAGTGGGTAAGTCTATGGTAATAAGTATTAAAAAGGATGGGTGTATATAGATTTATGTGGATTACATATTACTTAATGTTGCTTTCATTACCAACCAATTGCCAAAACTATTCAATAAAGAGATCCTTGAAATTATTATTGGATGTGAAATTTATAAGTTTACAAATAGCTTATCTAGGTACCATCAAGCTCATATTACAGAATAAGATAATCTCAAGACTATATTTTCCACTAAGTGAGGATATTTTTATTATAATTTCATGCCATTTGGATTAAAGAATGCCCCTATTATGTTCTTCCCACTCATAATTGAAGCTTTCAAGGAATTTATCCATAAGTTCCTTCAAGGCTATTTGGATGATTAGATAGTTTACATCTTAGTGAAATACCATTATTCCAATATTTGGATCACGCTTGAACACTACCAGAGTCTTCATATTTCTCTCAATTTGAATAAATGTCTTTTTAATACCCCATTCAACATTCTCATTATTCATGTCATTTACCATGATGGAATTTTAGTGGACCTAGCCAATATCACCATCATCCTTTGACTTCTAGTGTCGACCACCCAACATGATGTTCATTCCTTCCTAGGGCATACTAGATATCATATAAAGTTTATACATAGATATACTAGGATTCTTGTGCCTTTGGAGGATTTAATGAAATATAATGGTCACTTCATTTGGACTAGTGCTCACTAAGAAGTCTTTGTTGCATTAAAGGATAAGCTTATCACCACACCCATTCTCTAGTTTCCATACTAGACTAAGCCTTTCCATGTTCTTGTTGATGTTTTTAGTATAGTGGTTGGTGCTATAATTTTAAAGCCTAGTGAGGGTAATTTGGATACCCTATATAATTTAAAAGTTAAAATCTTACTCTAGCGAAACTAAACTATAAAACTATAGAGTGCAAAACATTATCTATGGTATGCCCTTCAAAAGTTATGATAGTACTTGATGGAAACCTAATTTATCTTCTTCAAAAAACATGAGGAATTAAATTATTTTGTCAACAAATAGATATTAAATTGTTACATTTATTGGTGGATTTTTCTATTTTAATAATTCCACTTCTTAGTATGGTCAAGCCTAATAAGGTTAATTGCAGTCTAGACTATATTTCATGCATGAAATATGGTGAGACAACATACACTATAGTAGATGATCTACATAACATGAAATTATTCCACATATCATTCATTCATGAGGAATTAGAGTAAATTATCACCATTTTAAATTTTAGATCAACACTAGCTCACCTTATCACTTTAGCAAACAAATAGCTCATTATTCAAGCTACTCCATTCTAAATTATAGAAAGACCTTTATAAGCTTGGATAAGATGAGGTACGCTAATGCTATGTTATGAAACATGAGTGCATTGAGGTATTCCATGAGGTCCATGAAGGTGTAGTTGGAGTCCATTATGCTAGTGAAGATACCATGCAAAATGTCCTTCTGGTTAGATTATGGTGGCCTACTTTATTTAAGGATGCTAAGCTTTACACATGCAAATGTGACATCTTCTAGCATATGGGAAAGCCACATATGAGGGATGTGATTCCACTTCATCCTATCTTATCTTAAGAACATTTTGAAAAATAGGCCATTGACTTTATTATCCCCATCAACCCAGTAGGGAGATGTATTGGCACATGCTATGTTATTACTGATATTGACTATATAAATTGCTCAGTTAAAGTTGTACAAACACAAGATTGTAAGACTAATACTACTACCTAATTCATCTAGGAGTTTATCATTACTAAGTTTAGTTGTCCATTAAGTTTCACTAGTGATTAAGGTACTCACTTCCTCAATGAGACTATCTATGTATTATTTGTAGAGTTCATGATCATTCACCATAATATATTATCATATCATCCCCAAGATAATGGTAAGGCTGAGGCATTCAACAAGATATTGGGCACTACATTAACCAAGATATGTAATATTGGATTCACTGACTAGGATGTTCATGTGTCTATAGTATTATAGGCTTATCTTACTACTTATATATGCTTAAAAAAGAGCACATCATTCAACCTTGTGTTTGGTACTGAAGTGATTTTTATTGTAGAGTTCCTTGTTTCTTCTCTTTGCATTATGCATATAGGAGGACTGGATGATGAAACATATTTGAAATCATTTCTTGAGTGTTTTATTACATCTAGATGAAACTCACTTTATCTCACACTAAAGTTAGGGAGTGGAGAAATGCAAACAAAAAGCATGACATGATCACCATCTAAAGCACAAAACTTTTGATCCTAGCATACAAGTCTTAGTTTATAACTCCAAGTTTTTGCACCACTCTAGAAAGCTTTGTGTACATTGGGATGGCCCCTTCATCATTCATAGTATCCATCCCACTGAAACATATAATTTAAATCATTTAGATGGCCAATTTATTCTTGGTCATTTCAATGGTAGTCAGTTGAAACCATACTTCTCTAACTAATCTATCCTTTTTTTTCTAATAAGTCATATGCCATTAGCTTATTTAGGATTTCCTTTATTTTCAATAAAGTGTGGCACTAGTTGAATACCATTGAGAAGTTTTATAATCAACACATATATTTATTAGTTTATGTTATCATGGAGAACCATGACCAACTTTTAGTGTAGGGTAGGGGTGTTACATTTATGGGGCACTAAGATATGATCTATATGAATACGTGTGGGATTAAAGGCACAAAAGTGGAAGTACATAAGAATTAATGGGTACGTAAGATAGGGCATGTAACCATAAGATAGTTAAGATAAAGAATGATTCCTACCTTTGGAATGGAAAACATTCAAAATTATTTATATATGTCATGCACTTCAAGAAAAGCATGGGAAGGGACATGCAATTAATACAAGGAGAATAGTGGTAATGGAAAGTGTGCCAAAATTATATCGTGATAATATCATTATTCACTTTTTTTGCATGAAATGATGATCAAAGAGGTATGTTAGTAAATTCAAGTTACCCCCTTGAGCCTATAAAAGGATAAACATGGGTCATTTAAATTTTTACTATTGATATGATTGTGAACTTATAGAGCCAAATGAGTGAACTTGAGATATAGAAAATAATTTTTAAGCATCTAGATGATGAGTTTTGATTATTTTTAGATCTTGAAGTGTTTAGTAGTGGAGAATAATAGATAGGGATAGGAGAATTATAAATATGGGTGGGATTTTCAAATTCACAGGTTGCATAGGTTAACATCTTCCATTAACAAACATTGAAGTAGGAGAGCTAAGTTAATTTAAAATAGAAAACATGTATTATTTTTAGAACATGGGATGGCTACAACTAAACCCTTAAGATCTATGAAGGGTGATGTGGCCAAATAAAAATGCTCAACCAAGTGAACCATTGCCTATGATTCCATAGGAAGAAGAGTTGAGTGTTAGCGGGGAGATGATTCTGATCATAGAAGAAGCACCTAAAGAACTTGGAGTACACATGAGAGAGATAGAGATAGAAATGGCACACCAAGAAAAGAAGAAAGTTTTTATACCTCTATCACCACATTTGATGATTAAAGAGATGTAATACCCAAAGGTGGTAATATTAACTAAGAAGTAGGTGTCCAACATGACAAACTATAATGTATTTGACTACAACCATTACCAACCTTGGAATGAAATAGAGTTGCAATGTGACTAAAGGGTAAAATGCTACACCATAAAGATTGATCTGGTTTATGACTTGAAGATTTTCAATTCTTTTAGTACTATTAGCCTTTTACAACTATTAAACCTTACTTTAGAAATCCAATGGAAGTGATAAAGTTCTTGATATCATGGTTGCGTGAGGATTACATCTATTTCACTTCACATCAAATAAGGATTATAACCAAATGAACTAGTAAATTATTATGTTTTCAATGCTCAAGTGCAAACCTTGCATATGACTTAGAATATTAGGATGAGATAGATAAAATAACCATGGTGATTAAGTACCAAAAACAAGGCCATGTCATACACATCATGAGTCTTCAATATATTTCCCTCTAAGTGGTCACAAAAATAATAGTGACAAAGGTTGGAGGTGGATACAAATGGAAAGAGGTGGATATATCCCATATTTACATTACAAAATAGGTCATCGAGGGGTTGAAGTATAATTGGGCACATTATTTTGCTACCAAGATCATAGAGGATGTAGAGAAATACTACTAAGTACCTAACCATATGTTTGCATGGGGGGAATTCCTATTAGTGATGGTGTTTGATGAAATTGGTGTACCCACTACACTTATGGAAAATTAAAATGAGCATACCTACTCAAGAATAAATCCTTTATGGAGTGGTATAAGGCATTCACCTGCCTTGTCCCAATCACTCCATCCTAGAAAATAAAGATGAAAAGATGGTACGATGGGATGAAGGAAGCCTTTGGGAATGAGTGGAACATTCTAAAGGACTTACCTACAAAGGTTGGTGACAAATCCAAGTTTATTTTCAAGCAAAACTTTCCCTTACACATGTTTAGATTGATCCCTTCAAAGATTTATCTACATAGCCTAATATGCCATACTCTTTCACAACATGATACTTCATGAATGTCATTAACTAGATATATGATGCACAACCTATGAATATTGCTGTAAAATATTTATATACATATATCTCAAGAAGAAAGCTTATAAAGAAAATATTGAGTCAGATATAACCGACATAAAATATAGCAAACTTTGGTAGGAAATTATAATCATCCTTTATTGTATATGTTAAAGCCCAATAAATCCTTAGAGAGTATGGAACATGAAAGAGAGAGACTCTCTCCATAAATGATATGTGACAAGAAGTAAAAGTTCCTTGGGTATGATGTTAGTATAAGAACTCATCTAAAACCATACAAAATGCAAAGGACTACCCAGGTACCATTGATGAAAGATCCACTAGCCAATCAACTTGAAGACCTATAATTAGTAACATAAACTATTCATTTGGAATAAGAGATGTTGTCACCTAAGGATAGTGACATAGAAGAGAAAGGAGAGCTAAGGAAAGTGATGATAGAAATAGTTTCTTATGAATAATAGCAAGTTACTTCTAACTCTAAGAAGATACCTTCACTAGTGAAGCATGCAGAGACCACCATCAAGAAAGCACATATAGAGATTGAATATATACTTGGTGAAGAGATGGATAGTTCTAAAGTATATTTGGGAGTGAGTGGACTTAACATTGTGCCTACTTATAAATAAGAAGACATGAATATTTATATACTTGAGTGAGATCTCTTGAAGGGGAAGAAGCTAGTTGATGACTCTATCGTGAGAATAAAAAATCCTAATGCAAATACTAACCTCCATGCCCAATACCAAAAGGGGATACTTGACAAGTTGTTGTATATGTATTCTCATCTTGCATAGGAAGATGCATCTAACTAGACGCAATGAGATATGTAATTCTTCCTTGACATGTATAATGAATAATGCCAATTTGAGATGCTCTTCGATAGCCTTGTGCTGGATTTAAATGTTGTGGCACTACCTGATACCCTTTGGGTATATCCACTATAGTTTACCTCTATATAGGCTAGTGTGACACTCTAGAAATTAGCCTTTGAGGTCAGAAGGTAAAATAATTTCATAGAGTTTGATGCATGATGGGCCTAGAAGAAACACACTGAGATTGTGATGATGTATATTAAAGAGGTCATATCAAGGATGAATCTAGAGGAAGAGCTATCTGAGCTTAAGCACTAAATAGAGGTGGAAATAATTGTCAAGGTTAAATAATGAACATATGTAAGTTAGCCTTGAGCCAAGACCCAGTGCTTACATACAGAGTCCCCCTATCTAGTAAGGTAAAAGATAAGTTGGATACCCTAGTAGACCTACTTTTGAAATGATGTAAATAATATCTTAGGCCTCGATATGCAAAAATATGGGTGATAGATTAGTTCATAATAATTGTGAAGGTGTGCAAGAGAGCCTCTCATAGATTTGGAGATATCATTCCCATTTTAGATGGGGTCTTTGAGAAGGTAGTATGGAAAAACAAGATTTTAGAAGTTTGGATTCGAGTGGAAGAGCAATAGTGATAACAGTTGGTTGATACAATGTCATTGATAAAAGACCACTCAGAGCATTCTAACACATTTATGGATGTGGAGGCCATGAAGGAAATAATAATCACATGCATACAAGAAATAAACTCAAACTTTGTGGTACTCTAAAGATAGGTTGTTACCAAGGTCACCATGCTTGATGACATTCATAAGGATGCTTTCACATCTATTAAAGGTTTAGTAAATAAAATAGGTGAGTGTCTCAACCAATTGAGAAGACCAAGAAGTTAAAAGTGGTGAGTGTCTTATATGTTATTATTATACTAACTGAGTTTAGGTCCATAATTACTATGTATTTTTGTTTCTAGTTAATCATTGAGTAAATTAGATGCATTTGAGTGCTATTATAAGTTACTACACGTCATACAAAAAAACCAATGGGAACTGGTCCCTCATTGTGTGCTTTAGGTGAGTGCACAAGAAATCATTCTTGCATGAAATGATAGTGCATATTCACATTGGGTTTTAATTACTTTGGCACGTGTCTAAGGAAAGTTATGCCTAGACAGAGAAAATAATCCCAATGTCTAGTAATAAAGGTAAGTTAAGGTATGCATACATTAATTTAATTTTTAGCTATTTACTTTTTAGCTAATTATTTTAGTTGTTTTATGATTTAAAATATTTTAATTTATTTATTTTCAACATTGTGTGTTGTTATGTTATTTTATCAAAGTACCATCCCTTTTTGCACCTAAGTGACATGTGATGAGCTTCAAGTGGGGAATATTTATACACAATATTTTCAAAATTTATCAATTACTAGTTCTTTTTATCTTATAGGAACCCATTGAGTGTCAATATTTTTTAGTACATGGCTTAAAAAGTGCACTAAGAAAGGCGTGGATAGACCATTAGTTCCTCACAAGATTGTTGTCCCCTATACCACCACTTACTGTCTACACAACATCTTATCTTGTACCCTCATCCAATAAATTCACCATCTTAATTTACCCCTTTCTAATCCTAAAACTCCTATTTGAAATTTAACATATACTATCAGCTTGGGCTGACCTTGTATTTAATTTTTTAAAAGGACATTATGGGTCTAAGTTGGCTTTGGCCAACCTAGAATAGGACGTATCTTGTTTTTATCAAATAATGATATATATTTGAATTAGGCCAACCCTATTAGCTAAACTCTTAGAAAGGTTTAATGTTAGATTTAGTTATATATACACATTCATTTCACCATTTCTTAGAGAGACAACAAAGTAAATTATTAATTTATGATTCATTACAATAAGATCTTCCACCATTCTACTTGAGAATTTATTGCTTAGGGTTTATAATTTGAGAATAACCTTATCTTGTGGAAAATTATTGGATGCTTATGTCTTTATTAGTGATCCTTACAAACCAAAACAACCTCTTATGAAGCACCTTTAGCCAAGGGAGAGATTGAGTCTTGATGGGTTTATCTTTAAGGTAAGTATCTCTAAATTTACTCCTGTATTTTTTAGTATATAAAAGTAACACAATTAATGGATTTTTAATATATTAATCTCTCCATACCTTAGGGTCTTATCTATGCATAACTTAATTAGCATTATCATATGCATGTTTATTTTTTATGTTTATTACCCCTACTTTGTGACACTAACTTTGGTAAGAACTAGATTAGATTTTACTTTGCTGTCTATTTACTTAGAGAATATGAAAACATAGGACCTAACTAGGGTTTTTGCATAGTTTTAATTGACTAAAGGCCTTTGAACCCTCTCTAATCATGTTATTTTGGTAAGACATCTCTTGGTTAGGTCTAGTAGATCCATCTTAGTCATGACCCTGAATATTTAATGTATAAAAAATTAGAAGTGTAAGTAGGATTTGTATTCTCTGAGCTAGGATTGACTAATAGTTTAGTTGTATTTTCATTTGTATATAACCCGGAGCTACCTAATATATCTGAGTGGCCAAAAACCTAACATACCAAGTTAGACATTTCTAGTTGCATCACATTATTTTAGTTTTAGATGCATATACTACACATGGGTGGTAAATTATGGAGTCATAGCTTACTTGAGTTCTTGAGCCACCTAATTGAGAGAGTTAGGTACACCATCAATCCAATCTGAGCTATTTATAGGTCATGATCCACTAAGTAGTGGTGGGTAATGATGGAGTCAAAACTAGATTGAGTTCTTGAGCCACCCACACATGAGGATTGAACAAGCCATTAGCTTAGTTGAATACATTCACTAATTGATCACTATATACATGCATACACATATGTTATCACTAAGTTTATGCATTGGTTTACATATCTAGTGAGGTGTATTCATTCTTTTCTTATTTCTTATCTTTTTACTCAACTTTACTTCTTCACTCAGTTTAGTCTTTGATTTTGATATCTATTAAGGATTGATTTATGCATGTTTCACTTATCGAATACACATTAAATCATGATTCACATACTTAGACCCAAATGTGTAGGATTTTCCTCTTAGGTAATTCTATGTATGCTTATTTTTCCTTTATCTTAGTCATTTCACTTTGCTACATTTATATAATTAAGGGGGACAAATGTAATCATCTAAAAGTGGTATTTGAGTGCTAAGAGTGTTAATTGAGACTACATATTCATATATTTTACCTAGACCTATCCTAGAGCATATTTTCACACTTATCTAACCTTTGTGTGGGCCACAAGCATCCATAGTCATCCCTAAAGCAATCCTAGACCCTCATTCTTGCATTCTGGCCCTTCGTGCCTAGTGTTATGCCACTTAGACATTAGAACCATAATAAGGACAATAGTGCCACATGGTGTGAGTGTCCCAATAATTTGCTAATGTCCTTTCCCTCTCTTTTTCACAAATAAATATCTTTTCAAATCTAAAGCCTCCTAGGGTCAACATAGACCTTTTTCAACACTTGCTTAAGCATCAGAATAATATAAATACATGACTTTTATCCCTCTAACCATTATATGTAAATCATATTAAAATACACATTTAAAATCATAATAAGTTGTACACAATTAAGGTTATCAATCCCTATTCTACCCTAATTCTACATACTACCATCTATAACAGTATTATGCATAAATTACCCATATTTATAGTCTCAAACACATTCAAGGCACTCAAGTCAACTATCATACTAGCTTCACTTAAACTTGAAGCAATACTTAGGTGGGGAGAACAACATCGATATTGATCCCTCTTCAAAGTATTGGTATGTAGGCAACTCTCATCACAACCAGGTGTTGAGGACGTCTAACCTACCCTACTAACAAACACACTTTTTAGCTCATATCAACTATATGTCTTAGCTACATAGAGTATTAGGGTTTTCTCAAAAATTTAATCAAAAAAGGCAATATAAAATATTTTATAACTCATGTATGTAGGAATAGATGTTAGAGACCCAAACACAAGTATACCCAAAATTTTAGGATAGTCTTGTACAGAAGACACTACCTCCAATATAAGGACACTAACACTACATTCCCAATAATGGCCCTACTATCTAATTAGGGCACTACTATCTAGGAGAGGTTATGATATATGGATCTAGTTTATGACACTTAAACTAGATTCCACCTCAATTTTCATTACCTAGATCGTATATATCAGTTGTTTTTTAGCTAGGTTCTTACTTACACTATTTATTACTATTTTTAGAAAAGTTAAAGCTAGTCAATTATATAACAAATCAGTGGTTGTATTTATTAAATATTAATTCCCTAATTTAGTATACTAATATCTTTAAAAAACATAGGATTTACATTTACTAAGTCCTAAAAAGTTAAAAAAAAATCATTATCATGTGATAATGTGCAATCTTAAAACTTTGTCCATTCATTCTTATAATTATAAGAAAATGCTATAAATTCATCAATAGGGTGAGGGGCAAGATGATTCTTAGATATCATTTTAAACTTGCCAAGGAAGATAATGTAAATAATGAAGAAAAAGCACACAATAGGTAGAATGGAATATAATAGAGGTATATGTGCAAATATGGGAAATATTCAGCCTAATGTGTAGGAAAAAATTCATAATTTTAATTGAAACCCTAAAGGTTAGTGTTTGGGTGTATAGGGACCTAGTATGCAGATCTAGGGTTTTAGAGGGTTTATTTACAAAATTTTAAGTTATATTAAATTAATGAATCCCTAATAAAGGACTGATTTAGATTAGTTATATTTTGTAAAAATAAAAAATTTAAAGCCCTAATTTAGTGCACAAGGATGTAGAAGGAAAACCCTAAAATGGAACTAGGGTTTTAACTAATATTCAAATTAATTTGAGTTCACCAAATGTTTTAACTTCTTATGACTTATAAAGTGTAAATATTATGTTGTTAAGTGGGTTAGGTACAAGGGGTAAATTTAGATAAATATTTTAATTAGATAAATCAAACTAATTTACCCAAAATGTATGCACATTGAGGAAAGTAACTTATCAGGTGTGAAACATGCATTGTCAGAGGTTGGGAAGGTTAGAATAGACTTGGAGATCAGCTAGACATATTCCATTTTGTGATTGTATTTAAAAAAGGCTTTAAAAAATAACATGTTTATGAGGATAGTAACATCAATGGTGCTAGTGTCCTTTTATAGAAAAGTTACCTAAAACTTTTAGAGATGTTGCGAGAGATTTTTAGAGACTTATATGTGGTTTTGTGACTTGTGTAAGTTAGTTTATGTCATTATTTTTCATGGATATATTTAAAAAACCTAATGAACACACACACACACGCATGAAAAAATAACCAAATAAAATGCAAAAGAAAGGAAAAAACTAGGTTGTGGGATATTAGGATCACATGGGATAGAACCCTTGTTGTCTTGGCCACTGCCTACATTAATCCAAATTCTAGGGGTATCATATAAAATGTATTTATCCCTTAGGTAATGTGCATAATCAACACGCTTGATATGATAGAATTCATTTTTTTAGGTCCTTGTTTGATCAAACATGCAAGCGTAGATGTGATAGCTGAGTAATATATAGTGTGTTGAGTTGTACTATTGACTAAGTTTATGTAATTATATGCCAAGATAGTAAGTTATATATGTAAAATTTATTTTAAGGATCTTTATATATAAGGAGATTTAATTTTAATGTAAGACCTTATTTGTTGGTTGACAAGACATAAAAGAGGGTTAACAACATAAGAGAAGGCTCAAGGGAGGGTTATGACCGAACACATGGAAGAAAATGACTTTTCAACACTAGAGCCAAAATTGGACGCTATTGAAATTATTTCTACTATCTAGATAAGGGTGCTAGTATCCTAAGGTCTCAAAATAGAGTAAAGACTGGGAAAAATAGGTTGGGGGCCTTGTGACAGGGAGGGAATGACTAAGGACCATCGGGGGGGGGTTAATAAATAGGGAAAAAAATATATAATAAAGAACAAAAGACCAAAAATGACCATGAAAACAAGAGATACATTCATCACTAGACCTTTTTATTAAATAGCAATAAAAGACATAGCACTTGTGGTTTCTTAACCAAAGTAGGGTGTATACAGTACGCTTGTTAGGTCTTAAGAAATATTTTATAGCTTTAAGGATAATATTTATAGTTATTTTAATGTCTTCTTTAAATGTTATATATCACCTAAAATGGTGAGAAACCAATATTCCTATTGGTTTCTCAAAGAAGTAACTTCAATGACAATTCTTGCTCTTTTAGGATTGTATAAGCCTAATTATGCCTTATTGACAGGTATTGACTCAATAAAATAAAAAATGGTATTAAAAAAATCATAAAAGTGTTTTATACTGATAATAAAACATTATCAAATCTTCATACAAAGTTTTAAACCAAATAACAAAATAAAACAATTAATTTTCTCTCTTTTTGAGCCTTCTTAATGACTACCTACAGGTAATCCTAGACACAATCAATTATTTATCTCTCCAAAATAATATTTTTAACTTAAAAACACATGTATTATATTTAAAACACCTTCCAAAAACTATTTATAAGGTTTCAAGATATTTTATTAGTGGAAATTTAAGTTATGAATCATTTTGTGCAAGAAACCTTGATTTAGGGTTTTCTTAGAAAGTAGGGGCTTGAGAGCTTCTTATTGATGATTAATAAATTTCATGAATTTTTTTTAATAACTCCCACTTATATTATCATATAATTAACCTTGAAAATCCTCTCCAAACTTTTATCAATCTCATGCATCAAAAAATACGTTAAATAAAGTGACTGTAGTAGGTTGTAGGTAGGAGAAAAATAGGGTTTTCTAAGTTTTTGACTATTTGGACTCCAAAACCAATAAAATAATAACACAAAATCAATAAATTACTATTAATTTTTGTTAAAACATCATGAAATAATTTATTTTAATTACAAAATTCTTTATTTATGCAAATAAATCACTCTTTTACATATGCAGAGTCCTGTAGGACAATGTTAGACTTCTCATTAGCCTTCTCAATGATGAAATTTGGGTCTTTTATGATTGAATTCATCCTAAAATGCCTCATTATTGATAGGTTTTAATCTGATAAATAATTTTAATCTTCTCCCAAGATTAGAATGAGCTGAATTTTTTGAGATTCTCCCTAAACCACTTAGGATTAAGATAACAAAATGACCTTAAGTGAAGAATCTCTTGTTATTTTTTCCTTATTTGAATTTATAGATTATTTTGACATAAATATTAAACTATAATACTATTAAAAACATCCTACACAACTCATCATAAACAATTATTAATTAAAAATATCCATATATTTATAATAAAAGTGTTTGAAAATTCAAATTAGACTTTTGGTAGGAAAACTTGTCAAAGCACCTAATGTATCAATAGAATAATATTTAAGGTCTCTAACAAGGAATTTACTATTTTAAATTACCTCATAATAATCTAAATACTCTAAAAACTACAAACTTGACATATCTATAATGATGCACTTGCATCAAACTACCAAGGTACAAAAGAACTCATTATGGACTCCTGTTTATGAGTTGTTCTATGCTATTGACATGTTTGTTGATATATAAAGCTAACATCCAAAATTATTCCTTAATTGTATGATAGTTAAAAGTTAATAAATACTTAAAATATCCATGATAACTTCTAACTGATCTAGTGGATTCTTTGGCAATTACTATTCCTAAGGCATGATCTGATCATGTACATATTTAGATGTTGTATCATTATTTTCTCCTTATCTTTAAGGATAAATAATAGAAACATTAAAAATTATAGAGATTTCAGTATCTATTATAATATCTAATTTATATACATTTTCTAAAAAAAATAAAGGACCTTACAAGATCCAATCTTCTTCAGTTTCAATGTGTTGTATTCCCTTCTTGGGAATATCTCTTTTTTAAGATGAGAAAAAAAAAATATATCCTAATTAAAATTGTACCTCTTTCCTTTTAAAATCATTTCTCTTATTGTATTTACTTGAGCTTACCTCTAATATTTACTTTACCTATTTATGGAGTTCTTGCATGGATGTTGTAAATTCTTCCCCATCTGCACTTCTCTTTTCTTGTTGGCCTAAATTTATTAATTCATACGCACCTCTAGGATGAATATCATAAGAAATATAAAAATGACTCATAATTTTACTTATGTTTTGTGAATCATTGTAGGCAAATTTTTCTTGTGCCAACACTTGAGCCCACTATTTGGGATGATCACTCACCAAACTTCTAAGGATGTTCCTAAGGCTTTTGTTGACTACTTCAATTTGACCATCTGTTTGAGGATGATATGCAAAAATGAAATTCAAATTAGTACCCAACTCTCTCCAAAGATTCCTATAAAAATTACCAAAAAATTTAAAATCTCTGTTAGAAATAATACTATTAGGCAACCCCTATAGTCTTACTATATCTTTGAAGAAAAAATCAGTATGTGAGTTATATCGCCTGTCTTAAATCAAGGAATAAAATGAGCCACTCTAGAAAATATATCAATCACTAATAAAATATAATCATTACCTTTTTTAGTTTTAGGTAAACCAAGAACAAAATCCATGCTTATTAAATCTCATGGCCTATTAGGAATGGGTAATGGCTGATAAAGTTCTGTATTTTGGCTTCTCCCCTTTGCATATTAACATATTCTACATTTTTCAACAAATTTATTGTCATTAGCTAACATACTTGGCCAAAATTGGTATTTAACTAGTTTATAAAGTGATTTTTCTTGCCCAAAATGTCCTACAAGGCTACCATTGTGCTTCTCTTTAAGTAAATTCTCTCTCATGGATCCCTCAGGAATTCATAATTACTTGCCTTTGAATAACAATCCTTATTTCAACATGTATTCCATCCAAGTAATTTTATCTCTATAATCCTTGAATGCTTCATATTCCTCTTTAAAATATGTATCTTACTTATATAGGTCATTTAAAACATCAAAACCCATGATGTTCACTTACATTGCCTGCATAATCATATTTCTCTTGCTTCGAACATCAACAAATTTGTTAGATTGACCATTTTTATGTTTTATAACAAAGGAGAACTTTTCAATAATTTAACCCATTTATCATGCCTTTGATTCGATTAACTTTGACTATTAATAAATTGTAAATTATGGTTGTCATTATAAATAACAAACTCTTTAGGCATTAAATAATGCCTCCATTTATTCAAAGATTATATGATAGCATTAAAATCTTAGTCATATTCTAAATAATTCCTTTTTTCCTCATTCAAATTTTCACTAAAATAAGAAACTAGTTTACCTTATTGACTTAGGACAACTCCAATAGTAGTCCCACTTTCATCACATTCTATTTGAAATAACTTACTAAAATCAGGTAACGCCAAAATAGGTTTTTCTATGATCTTCTTTTTCAATATTTGAAAACTTATATCAGAAACTTCAGTCCACCTAAATGGCTATTGGTTTCTTGTGATAGTCTCCATAATAGGATCACAAATGCTATTAAAATTTCTTATAAATTTTCTGTAAAAGCTTGATAGACCTTGAAATATTCTTACCTCAAAATATTCCTTGGTGTATGCCACTCTTCTATATCCTTGACTTTGTCTTTATCTATATTTAACCCCTCTTAAGATATAATAAAACCCAAGTAGATTAATTTTATTTTCATAAAATTACACTTTTTGAGGTTGAATAGTAGATTTTTCTCTTGAAACTTTCTCAAAACCATTCATAGATGCTCAATTTGTTTATCCTTTGATTTACTATACATCAAGATATCATTAAGCTAGATAATAATAAATTTACCTATGAAGGGTTTAAGTACCTCATTCATAAGCCTCATAAAGGTACTTAGAGTATTCATCAATCCAAATGGAATTATAAGCCATTCATACAAGCCATAATTTGTGTTAAAAGTTGTTTTCTATTCATCCCCTTCTCTAATCCTTATTTGATGATATCCACTTTTGATATCTATCTTAGAAAAGTACTTGGCACCACTTATATAATCCATTAAATCATATATTTTGGGTAAGTTAAAGCTATACCTAATAGTG
Organism: Torreya grandis; assembly: GCA_037957365.1. NCBI lineage: Eukaryota > Viridiplantae > Streptophyta > Pinopsida > Cupressales > Taxaceae > Torreya > Torreya grandis. The sequence continues at coordinate 1,123,655 of JARHVA010001628.1, forward strand.
ATCTTATTTATGGCTCTTGAGTTAGTGCACATTCTCTAACCCCCATCTTTATTTGGTGTTAGAATAGTTGGAACTGCACAAGGACTTAGGCTTTTTATAACCAATCCCTTATCCAATAATTCCTCTACTTTATTTATTTCTTCATTTTCTGATGGAGTCATTTTGTAGGATACTTTAGTTTGAAGGTTTTTTAATGTTATGAGGTCAATATGATGGCTAATACTTATATTTGGAGGAAAATAACTTGGAAAATCATCAAAAATAATGTCAATGAATGCATTTTATGAAATTCTAAACTTCTATGGGCAAATCATTTAACTAAGTAGTAGTAACTACTATTTTTAACTTACCAATGAGAGTAAAACTCACCTCTTCCTTCTTCATTTGATGTAAAACTTAATTAACATTTGTTAACTTCATCTTTTAACTCTCTTCCATTTTTGTTCCTTCTTTTTTCAATGGTGTAAGAACATGTTTCCTTCCATCCTTTTCAAAAGTGTAAGTATTATGCTTGCCATATTGAATTAACTTCTTATCATATTATCAAGGCCTACCTAGAAGTGTTGAGGTATACTCCTATTTTCACTTTGAGACATTTATGTTTTCATTGATGTCCAAGAGGTGTTTCTATAAATAAGCATGGTCTAGTAGGTCCTTGATTTTTGCATAAAGTCTTGACACAATATTGCAATATGATAAACTTATGGTTAGTGTTGATTTGTATTTATATTAGAGATCATCAAAAGGAGAACATTGAGTATGTTGAAGTTATTGGTTTGATAATGTAATTATTGACCAAGTTCATAAGAAGCAAGTCTTTATGAACAAGGTATTTTGTGAAGCCTAGTCTTGTCTTAGTGAATGCATGGCTAGTTCAGTCTTGGCAAGAGACCTATATGGTTTAAGAAGTCTTGGTCAAAGGAGAATGATGGGAGATGTTATGGATCTTTTATTAGATGTATAAAGGTGAGTATTGAGATATATAAGGTGTCTTTAAGACCTCAAAGTGGTATGGTACCTAGTAGGTCTATGTGATGGACTAATATTTGAGCATGAATATGGATTGTAGAGGCATTATGATGGTGATATATATATGTGTATGAGATTTAAATTATGAAATTTAGTGTTAGATAATGTGAGAAAGGTATTAATTTAGTCAAATGACTCTTAGATTGAGTCAAAGGGGTAAGTTCTTCTTTAGTGGTCTTCTCATGGACCTAGTCTTAAGACCATAGGTGGCAGAATGAGGTATCATGATTAGGTTTGGAGGATTTTGAGATAATGTGAGAATGGATTGAGGTCTAACATGTTGTTTCAAGTTGTTTGGTCAAGTTTGAGGTCTTAAGTTGAAGAATAAAGCATGAAAAGTGGATTTGAGGTCTCTAGAGTATGCAGAGTAAAAGTTTCCAAGCCTAAAAGACACTTTTTGATATTTTTTAGCATGTGTGAATATTGCACGAGAAGATGAGATCTTAGGGAGAGATGGAAAAGAGTCTTAAAATTGTTTTAAAATAATTAGGAGTTAGTTTTAGGGTTAGAGTTTTATGAATAGATGTTAATAATGGAAATTGGTCTAAAACCCTCCTAAAACCCTTATAGTGACCCGATATGGAAAATATTGATGAAAATGGATCAAAATGGATTGGATGACCTTGTTTGGTGATTGGAACATGTATAAGACTCTCCCAGGTACGTAAAAGTGGCATTGGTATGATAAATTAGTGGGTGGAAGCTACATAAAATCCCTTATTTCTCATAAATTTTATATAATAGGTAGTGTTGACTAAGTTAGAGTTGCATAATGGATGGAGGTTGAAGCTTGTGACTTATAATTCATGACCATTATGGTTTTTGAGAAAGTTAAAAATGTAGACATCTGATTCCTAACTCCATTATTTTAAAATTACCAATCTTACTTGAAATTTTTTTAAATGCATAATTTAGGCCAAAATCACTAAAACACATTAAATGGTTCAAGCTTGTCGTATACAAGTGCCAATTTAGGATAATGTATCCCTAAATGGGGAAATGCATTTTATGTGATTATTAAATTTTATCAAATCATTTATAGTCAAAATGATGAAAACACATTTTGGTTCTCTGGATCACTCTTTTCTTCTAATTCAGAAGCACACAACACATGCATATGTTATTTTATGTCGATAATGTCCTAAATGGGATATTGGTCTTTACACAACTAACATTACCTTATAATTCCACTCCAATCAAATTATGAATTAGTAATATGACATTCTAACCAATTTTATTAATAGTGTGCAACCAATTTCCAAAGAATTACATAAAATTTGATTAATCTCACTTATGAAAATTAATCCAAATTAAGAGCTTAAGTGGAAAATCCATGGAAGTTACTGAATATCTTTTAATTGGAAATTGATTTCTATTATCTACATCATCAAGTGACCTCATTTATGGAGTGGTATTCATAAGCCATAAATTCAATAAATATCAAGCTTAAGGCCTCCCATGCCTCTTTAATTTCCCTTCCTTCCAAATATTTATGAGGGTATTTATGGATTAATTCATGGCCACACATCTTGATCTTAAGATGGATGGTCATGGTTGATTCTAATCAAATTTAAAAATCTATAAATAAGAGGGCCAAGAATACCATTTTTAAGATTCATTTATGTAAACTTATAATGCATAATTATCTTCATAAGCCATTTGTGTGTGTGTTATTTATTATGCATAATAGGATAAATTCAAGATACACATAATATTAATTTAAATATCATGAGCCTAGTTTCATTGGTGAAAAAGAGATGATAGATGATCTTTACCTTGTATCATTTCTAAATACTTGAGCACCAAATCAAGGGGAAAATCATGTTTTGATCTACATTTAAATGATGGGATGCTCTTAAGAAGGTATTGTATTTATGCTTTCTTTCAATAGCTCTAAATTTTCTTTTTCCAAAATCTGTCAAAGGAGTTGGCTTAGCTAGTTATGTTCTTATGCATTTTTCTTGAGTTTTATTGATGAATGATTAATCTACCTATATTTGGATTCCATCTCTACATCTTTTCATGCTTGGTGGGACCATGCATCCCATTCAAGTAAGGAGACCAAGTTGGCAATTTTAGATTTCCTAAAAAGTCCTTAAAGTTCCTTAAAAATTAAGTTTTTATCATACATTTCTTGTGTTTTTGGTTTTTTGTTGACACATAGTTTGCATAATGACTAAAATTAGTTATACGTAACTATCATCAGTCCTATCTAACTAGCATCAGTCCTATCTAACTAACATCAATTTTATTGTAGGGAAAAACATGACCAAAAATTAGATTTTTTAGGCTTTCTTGAAAGTTTCAAGTTGATATTTTGGTTTTTATGTCTCTATCTAAACACTATATTACATGACCTAGAGCTTTGATAAAGATTTTATACTAACCTTGGGATAACAATTTTTTTTTTTGACAAAACATTTTTTTCCTAAGAGTTCACAAGTAACTGACATTGGTTTTATCTCGATCAACATCAATCATATTATAACCGTTATCAAGTATGTTGTAACTGGCATCTATCACTATTGACCAACATTGGCCTATGTGTAAAAAACAAATAAAGAACCTGAGAGCAAGTTTTCAAAACTTGATTGTTTTATTGAAAATTGTGCTTCAAAATAGAAGGAGACCCTTTAGAAATTACATGACACACGCTTGGAAAAGTACTAGATTTAAATTTGTTTAAGTCTTAAACTTCCCTTTTGGTGTTTCAAAGGAACCTAAATTTTTTTAAGTTAAGTTATTTTGTAAAATTTTTTCAAAGTTTAAAAATAAGGCCAAGGGACCAAGAACTTCATCAAACACTTCATTTTTGGTGCATGAAATTTACATTTACTTAAATTGTAAGTTTTCAAAAGTGTGTTATTTTATGCTAGACCATTTATTACTTATTTATTTTTTATGTAAAATGAAGAGTGTGTGTATGTTATCCCCCATCCCATTTAAGTAACTTGGGTGACAAAAATCACCTTTTCCTTACAATTATGACTTTTTACAAAGTATGAAAAGTTGTTGTCAAGGCTCTCCTAAAAACCCATATGGTCTGAGTGATTTAAAGGTAACTTCTAAAGTCTTTTCACTTAGTTTTATTTTAATGTAACTTGGATTGTAAAGGGGAGTTCATATATTTTTCATGGGTTCTTAAGGGAAGATTTGACCCAGGGTTGCATCTCCTAGCATTTTTTCAACTCCACTCCATGATGGGGTATATAAATTAGGGCATGTATACTATGATTTCCATGGGGTTAAACTGCTAACCTCTCTAATAATAATGAAGATTTGATCAGGTCTAATTAACTATGGGATTCCACTAAGCAATATACGGATTGAATCATTATGTATAGGAATAAAACCTTGCATAGTAATTTAATTAGTACAAACTCAATTTATATGAGACATATCTAGTGTTAATCACACTTGGGACCATTTATAAGATCAAAAATTTAAGTTTTAGAAAAACCCCACTTGTCACAAACATATTTTTAATACAGGGTGAGTAGTACAAATTTCCATGTCACCATACAATATTTTAGGAGAATAGGGGTATAAAAACCCTACTACTTCATGCACTTTTATTTCTAAATTAACACTTAAAATCCTCCCAAGATCACATTTATAGACAAATTTTAGAAATATGATGCAACCTTGTCAGTTTAGGGCTTATGACATTATAATTAGTTGCATTTGGTCTTTTTATTTACTTTCTTGGTCTTAATTTGAGTCTAAAACTCATTTGTTAACAATATAAAAAACCAAACACATTGGTTGTCTACCATTTTATTTGAACAAGGAGGTGTTACACTGGTCAAATCCAAATCATCTTTGCCTTGTTCAAATACTCATTTTAAACATTGTGTTTATCTTATCAAAATAACATTGTTATGTTGCCCATTTAAGTCTAAACCATTTTCCAAAAATATCCAATTCTTTCACTTGTTAATTAAAATTAAAATCTCACCTTTCTAAGTTCTAGGCCAGCTTGTTAATTGATTTACCATTTTCACTTGGTTTGGGTTAATGGGTAAAATTCCCCATTTGGGTTGAAGGCTATTTTATAGAATCATCATCATCTAATCATTGTGAACTTAGTTCATATAGTGTATCACTCGCACTTTAAGTTCTAGAACCAATTTTACTCTACCTCCTATTACCATGTGGCAACATTGTGTTATCTATTTGGTTTTAGTTTAATACTTAGGAATTATTCAATGTTTTCACATCTTGGGTTGCTTAGTTCACATTTATACCTTCCTAATCCGAAGGAATTTCTTATAATTTTATATTATAAATTAGTCAAAGTTGAACTAGATTTTATGGTACTAGTTTATCTCTAAACCTACATTTAGTGTACTAGTTTGTAATTAGGTTTTTGAGTTATCATACCCTCTTCTGATTTAACAATTTCAACCCACCAAAGTTGAGTAATTTCATAAACCATTTATTCTAATTATGTGGTACTACACCACCTTCTCTTTATTATAGTCTCTTTATTGCCTTGTCACTTGTTTGGAGAAAATCAAAACACACCTTGTTAATGTTTATGAAACACATTCCAAATCTTAACAAACATAGAGAACAAAATTTTAGACATGAATAAAAGGTACACTCATATTAGGGTCTCTTATGGCCCCACCTATTAGGAGGAATAAATTTATTATAGAAAAGACAATTTCATGGTATTTGAGGACTTTCCCACTACTATAGGATCTGAAGAATATTACTTTAAATATCAACCCCTAGAGAAAAAGGATGAAACAATCCCAAGGTTTATTGAATCATGTACTAGATTACAATCAGACTTTCCTATGGAAAAATTGTATACCTTAGTTAGGGTAGAATAACAATAACTATAACAATCCCTCATGCACATTACAATAATAAACATTGCATCTTCTAGCAAAGGAAAGGAAGTACTCATAGAGTGAATACATAATGATCAAGATATTATCACTAAGATCAAAAATAGAAGTCAATGATATGCATACCATCTTATCATGGACTTGACTAACTCTTTATTTACTAATTCAATACATAATGAATCCCCCAAGAGCTTCCCATAATCTAAGCAACAAGGAAATGTAGTTGAACAAATGCAATAAACTCTAGTTGAAAACATACCTATGATGGATCAATATGTTTAAATTGAACACCCTAGGTCTCAAGAGGTTTTGTAACAGGCTTCAATAGACATGGAACATACATTTTTCAATCATCAAAAACTTCTTGTTCTTCACAGAACTAGGCACCAAAACATTCAGTGCGTATTAAGGAAATCATTCAAAATAATTTGGGTAGTTCTTCCTAGCCAACATGTACTTTGGTGAATAGACCATGGACTCCCCAAATTCAACATAACACTTATAATTCAATATGATAAACTTTAGGGAATGTCAATCAACCTAAAAATAAATGACTTACTCAACTCAAGGAGTGAATCAAAATAAGGTTGTGGATTATAGGGTGTATATACCCAACAAATCCATGCAACAGGGCCACATACCACCCCATATAATTATATTCCACCCACTAATGTACCAAAAATGCAAGAGTGGATTTCAATGAAATGAAGTGTGTCACGATTGGAGACAAAAAACCAAAATTAAGAAGTACAAATTTGACAAGATATGTCCATATCCATTCGATTTGTGTATTCTTCAAGTCCCATTTTTACCTCATTTTGAGGCACCCAAATTTGAAAAATAAAACGGAAAGGGTGACCCTCATGAACACATTCAAGAATTTTTTCTATTATGCTAAGAGGTAACTTACAGTATCATTTATTTGCTTTATTTGTTTTTGTGAAGTTTAGTAGGATAAACTATAAACTAGATTCTTAAGACACCCAACGGATCGGTTATAGATTGGAATGATTTATCTAAAAATTTTGTCAATCATTTATCATACAACATTGAACATGAATTGACCATTATTGACTTTTTCAAATCCAAACAACGAGATGGAGAAAGATTCATATCATATCTATAAAGGTGGAGAGTATTAGCTGGATGCTTTTAACATAATTTAGCAAACAAATAGTTGGTGTATATTTTTACATATAATTTACACCTTGAGATGGCACATAATATATGGATTACTTACAAAAATAAATTTGAAGAAATCATAGACAAAGGTGTGTAGATTGAGAAGACACTTATTACCAAAGGCTTTGTTAAGATTTATTCATAGGGTCAAATGTCAAATCAGACTCAATCTCCTAGTCAAATTATTGTAACAGAGAAGCTTAAAGGGTTCAATAAGAATAAGAACATGGTTGGAAATGGAGAAACTAAATCAAGAAATGTATAAACAATGCAGGCTCTGCTGACTCCAAATGTGTAATTAGCTCTAACTAATCCACCAAACACTTTGCAAAGAGCACCTCCATTAATGATATTCAATAAAAATTTTAGAGTCTTCAATAAACTACGAGAGCTTGTTGAGGCTATGTTCTAAAATCTTGTAGTAGATAATTTGATTGTATGGCCCATACCAAGGTCATTTCCTAAAGATTATCCTAAACCTAATTGGTATTGGGAAAATTAATTTTGTAACTTTCATCATGTTTTTAGTCATGGTGCTTATTGTTATGTTCAATTGTGATATATTATTGAAGATTTGATTGAAAGTGGTGAATTTGAGATCAAACTTTCTCCACATGACACAAATTAGGATATATGAATATACAAAGATCCATTTCCTTGACATAATCAACAAACACTAAAGAATAATCAAAATGAAGGATAAAATCAACAACAACATCAAAATCAAGGTCAACATCATAACCAGTATGATCATAATCAAGATCATAATACACATGTTAATAACCTAGGTTACAACAACATTCCTTATACTACAATAATACCATGGGATGCATTTTTGCAAACCACATTACCATAATCACTATTAAATCCTATGAACTATCTTGTACTCCTCATATTATTGGACCCATTATTATAGGGTCAACACCCTTTCCCTTAAGTCATATCACATAAATTTCACTGAATTATATTGTGCCCTATTTACATGGGTTACTATTTTTGGATGCCATCCTTCTTCTAATTATAATGGCTCCTCATCGACTCAAAATTGCTTGAATGCAATTAGACATCCACGAGTCACCCTTCAAGGCCCTTTGCTTTCATCCTTTAATTATACTAGCTCCTTTCCACCTATAGATTAGATAATCACAACTAGATGCTCATGAGTTATTCTCTAAGGCCCTTTCCCCTTTTCTTCCACTAAACCCAATGTGAACACTATGCCAACCAAGGCTATACCGTCTTGTCCTACTATTGAAAATATTTATAGTGTATCAAAAACCTGAGTAAAACCCTTATGCAAATTTATATTTTACATCTTTTACATATGTTTGAAGTCCATATAACTATTTTGAATGATATTTTACAATATTCCACTTATTGGGCCCCTTATTTTGGTAAGTACAAGTTTCATACCAACATGACATCCACATTAACATGAGGCATCATTTTGCAAGATGATGAGTTTTTGGCATATTAGCACTAACTAGAGGGATCAATGCAAATCTTGCATTAGCTAGCAAGTGGCTAACCATTTCTAAAATTTTTGGAGCATCTTCAATGATTTGGTGATACATGGTGATTGTAATATGAACTTCATAGGTGATAGAGCTAGTGAAATGATCACTAAGGCTCTAATTCAACACTCAACATGCACACTCCACCCTAGTAGAGATGTTTTTGAAGAGATATAAAAGGATTTTAAACTAAAAAAGTTGGGAGATGTAAAAATAGTGAGGTGAAGGTATAGCGATTTGGAAATGCTCTATATAAATTTATATGGCTTTCATTAGACTTAAAAATAGCTTGGACACCATGAAGGCTCCATTTGTATATGCCCAATCTCACTTGTGAGACTTTTGACCATTAAGTAGTGTGAGCTTGGACATATACCTTATTATGAGCATTGTATTATTTAAAGCTTTGATTAATAGTGATAAATGTTGAATCAAATTATACTATCTGGCTTATATACATGTTAAACTATTATTTGGTTTTCAAAATGGTTATAATGTTATGATCTCAATATGTTTGTGATAAAAAATGGGTATGAGCTTTTGGTTTATGTAGTTAATGTAGTCACTATGATAAATTATGACATCATCCATAACTTTTGTAAAGACTAAGTATATAAATCTCATGCACCAAGTATTTCTACACTTGATAAAAGTATGAGTTTATTATGAGTACTTAAACTAAAATTAAGTATCCCTTTGACCATTCAAATGCTTATATGATTATAGGATTAGAGTAATAAAGGCTTGCACCTTTATAATTCTATAACTAATCCACCAAAAGACTTGTGCCTATAGGCCAATAGGCTTATCTCATGAAAGGATTGCTCCTATGGATCTACTTAAGCCTTATTTGAATTAACCAAGTATCTTAATTAATGTCTTACACCATGACATAACTAGCTCAATATGGGCCTTAATTCCTTTTCAATTATGTTTCAGGTGAACACATAAGGCCTATGCCTTATGTGAATTTATTTCGGTGTAGCCATGTGTAAATTATTGAGTGTAGAGGGAATATCCCATGTTTGTACCTAAGTGTAATAAGTCTAAAAATATATAAGACAAATTTATGTGCCCTTTTATACACCATTTTGGTTCCATTGTTGGGACCCGTGTTGAATTTTGTTATTGTAATGGTGTAGTAGAATGATGTACTAACTCTCCCTCGAAAACATTAAGTGTTTGATAAAATAGGTGGAAGATAGATTTGTCCTAGAGTATATAACCTATAGAGGATAAAATCTAAGAAAGTGGGTTCATAATAACCTATATGATGCTTTATATGAGGTCTTTTTCTACAAATTACCTAAGTATGTGTACTGATGGTTTGCTATATATTCAACCCATAAATGGATCTATGGATAGCACTATGAATGGATAAATGAGAACTTGGAGAAGCTTGATACCTTGAATTCCATTTAGATTAGAGTAGTATAGAAATGGTGGTAAGGAGCACCGCATAGCTACACATTTAAGTTTACAGTCTTGATATACGCATGCCCTAAAGAAGTAGAGTACTAGTTTTTGCACAACCCTTAAAGCATATTTATAAGGAATTTGATGTAGAGCTAAAAAATCTGATGGTGGACTACATATTTAAAATTTTGGGGATGAAAGGCTAAGTATTTTTGTGTATGAGCAATGCAAAATGAGAAAAAAGGATGTGCAGGTGAAGCATAATGGAGGAGATGAGCAAATTGACACCTAAGAGATTAGAAGATGGATGAAAGATATAAAACCTAGAAGTGCTAAGAGTACCTATAGTGAGTGGGAAGAAAATGGGGAAGGACATATTGAAATAAAATAATGTGAGGATGAGAGGTATAATGAAGAGATGGATCAAGATCAACACTTGATAGGTGTAGAATTTGTTGGGTTCCTATAGGGTTTGGTGACTAAAGATATGCTTGTTATGCCTACCCCCTTTGAACTTAAAGTGCATTCTCATGCATTGGATACCCCCTTAAATAAAGTATAAAAGTAATAATTAACCCTATTCTTGACATATATCTTAGACATTTTCAAGACTTGGAGTGTAACTTTGTGACTTGATAAATTATTCCATACAAAGAGGTTAGCGTAACTACCACTAGTTCAGTAGGTGCTAGCTCATCATAATAAAATTTGAGTAAAAACATACTAGCTCATTAAATGTTAGTAACACAAAGTGGGAAATATCCTGTAGAAAGTGGTTTGACACTATAAATAATTAGTACAACACCATCAACATCAATAGCATTAGTAGTAACAATGGGACCAACGCCTAACCTAGTGGATGGAAACATTAGAGGAACACCATCAAGAAATATTCCAAACACTTACCTAAGTATTACTGTGTGGAAAATACCATAGAGCATGTGATGAAGTGTGAATTATAGTGGTGCACATAGGGAATAACCTAATCAGAGTACAAGGAAACCTAGTTTGTGACCACTTTACTTGATTGCACCCATACTTGGTATATAAAATTTGATCCTAAATATGCTATGATCAATTATGATAACCTAAAGGAGGCATTCTTGAAGAAATTTGATATACTAGAGTTTTAACAATAGATCATCACCATGCTCAAAGAGATTACCCAAAGACTCTTAAAAATTGTGCACCTATATGATGCAAGGTTCAAAACTCTCCTATAAAAGATCCCATATGATATTCACCCTTCCTAACATATGAAGTGGTTCATTGAAGGGTTATTAGTGTCATATTGAAGAGAAATTTCTATGAAGACTTTTATAGACCCTCATGAAACACTTCAATGCATGCTCAGAGCCAAAGTAGTCAGAAGCATCAATATTAGAATCAACCCATTTATGGAAGCACATTTCATCTATGGATTCCTAGATCCAAAATATTATTTCTAGTTTGTTTCAAGATGCTTGAAGTGGATTATGGTGTATCGATTATGAAGCAAAAGGCCATAATAAGAATAAATTCCCATGAAATAATGTACACACATTGTTTCTAATTTGTGAAGTCTATCAAGAGGTGCATGATGTTTGTAACTTCCCTTTATTATAATGTGCCAGATAGGTCTACACAACCATCTAATGCCAATTATGTGATGCTTACACCCATACCATAGTTGATTTTTAGGTGATTGACAAGATGCATGAGAATATAGAAAGAGGCATAAGGTAAGCCATTGTAGATAACCAAGCAAATAAAGTCTATGGCCAACAAACATATGATTTGGGATGCAAAGAGGTGCTAAAGGGATAGGTTGAGGACACATTGGTGGAAGGTTCTAACCTTACTCATGTTATAAGTGTGGCTCGACAAATCATTATCAACATGACCACCCTACACATCCCATGTGTGGGTATTGTTAAGGATCCCATAAGGTTAAGGAATGCCCTGACCTATATAAAAAGATAATCCAAGGTAGGCCTAGCATAGATAATGGCATATGAATGATCAAACACAAGAAGAAATGGAAAAATAGACCCCAAAGGTGTAATCAACCCATGTAGAGATAGTCAAGGTATATGTGACTACTCATAGTGGATTCATAACTTAGCCACCAATTAAACTAATACCCGAGTCACACCTAGAATATAGGGACAAGGGTCACACTGAGCATATAACATGGAATTAACACAAATGTATAACTTATCTAGACCCAAATGCCAAAAATATGTATTACAGTAGGTCATGAGTGTAATCCAAAACCTATATGGGGAGCTCTAACTAGCACAAGATCTTGAAGTGCAGGCTACTACCTCTAGAAATAAGCAAGACAATTAGGAAGTTGACATACAAGAATTAACATAGAACTTGTTCCTCCATCAAATAGAGGGCATTCTTCCCCTATTGAAGAACTTACTCTTGGAGCATGAGGGTAAAAATATAGTTGAAGCCATTCTACCATACATGGAAAGGGTGTGATAAGTTTGGCATACACAAAATGCAGAGTATGACCAAGAACTCCTAGTGAATGCCACTATTGATGGATGGTATGTTTATGAAGTCCTTGTAAACACATGCATTGAGGTCAACATCTTGACCAAGAATGCTTGGGAAAAAATGGTTAGGCCATCCTTGAGACCTTCCCCTCATGTAATCTTCATGGCTAGTAAGAACTAAGGGTAGTTGATCAAAATTCTTAAGAGCACAATTGTAGATATTATGGGCACCAAATTTTGCAATAACTTCAAAGTGATCAAGTTATTAGAATAGGACAACTGTCTAATGCTTCTAGGAAGGCCATGGTGCTATGAAAATAATTTATATATGCACTTTAAGAGGTGTTATATAACATTTGAGAATATAAAGGAGAGGGTAGTTATACCCCTCTCACAATACCAAGGAGCCCTTATGTCAAGAGTGTGGACCTTGAAAATGAGATCAACCACATATATAATATCATAATGCAAGTCACTAAGATGCTAGAGCCCAATGATCAAAGTGTACTTTCTTAAGAAGATAGACAACCAACCTCTAACACCATCAACATTACTTATAATCGATGGGTCGATGAAGTAAATGAGACCATTGGTTGAAGGTGTTGCTTAGTGCACACAAAGGCACCAAAAGTAGTAAAGATAGGTTGGGAACAAATTGATCACACTTCAAAAAGATGGGTCCCTTACGACAATAAAAAGGGAAAGAGAGTGTTTTACCTTAGTAAGGGAAAACTTATAGTGCTCTCAAGATACAAAGGGAGTAATCTAGTATAAAATTATGTTTGTGACCTTGAATCATGAATCCCAAAATATGTGGATAGAGTGGGTACATTAGTATATGTATTGAAGAGCACTACCACTCATTGGTGGGTAGTGTAAAGGCCTAGCTTGCCAACTTGGAAAGATGTGAAGGCATATATTTGCACTAGATTTTGTAAGAGTAATGAGAACCTAGACATCTCATCAAAATCTTGTGACTCTAACCCTATAACACATGTGCATCTTTATGAAGAAACATGGATTGTCTATGGAAAAAATGCCCCAAAGAACCTATGGGTACATGCCTTCTATAAGACTTTAAAGACTTGGGTATGAGCATGGTACATTTTTAATGAGATGCATCATAATAAAACAAATTGGGATTCACTTAAGGAGTGGTTTATTCACACTTCCTAATTTTCTTTACAAAACCTTGAATTGATAAAGACACTACATGTAGTTCTAAGGTCAGTGTTTGAGGACATTACAGTATTTGAGAAGCACTTAAAATACATGTTCAGTGAAAAAGGGTTGGATATCCTAACTTTATTTAAATAATAAAACCTCAATAATTACTCTAGTGATGAAGATGATGAAACATGGAAGGCACATAAATGGAAGATTTTAATAAGAAATAGAAATTTAGTGTGCCAATTCGAGGATAGCACCCCAAAAGAAGACCCTAGCCATATTTGGATAGAAACAACCATGGGTAGAAGACAAGTCAAGGATTCACATAGGTAAAATAGTGAACCCTAATTTACACCACTAAAAACTACCAAGGTATATATCATCTTAGAAGGGGAACTGAATATTTCTACTTTAGGTGCCTATTGGTCTGAAATGGAGCTGGCACAAATTATTGATCTTCTGAAGGAATTCCAAGACTTTTTCCCTCAAAAATATAGAGACATGAAAGGCACACACCCATACCTTATAAATTTGAGAATAAAATTATTTTATGGTGCAAGACCTATCAAGAAGTGATCATATATGATGATCCCCAATCTTCATGCCAAGGTCAAAATAAAGATTGATGGTATGCTAGTTGCAGGCATCATCTACCCTATACAAGAGTTAAAATGGGTTATTCCCATGGTCATCAGAATCAAGAAGGATGGGTGCATTTGGATTTGTGTTGAATATATATTTTTGAATGCTACCTATGTAACTGACCCCTTTCCAACTCCATTCACTGATGAAGTTTGGGATGGAATTATCAGTTATAACATATATAATTTCACTGATGGGTTCTCAGGATACCATCAAGTCCATATTGATGAGGAGGACAATCCCAAGACTAAATTTATGTTAGAATGGGTTTGATTCATATACAATGTAATGCCCTTTATACTAAAGAATGTGCTAGTCATGTTTTCCTGAGTGGTGATCACCGATTTCAAGGACTTCATTCATAAGTTCCTCTAAGTGTACTTAGATGATTGGACTATGTATGGATTAGTAAAAGATCACTATGATAGCTTGCATATGATGTTTGAGAGGTGAATAAATTTACAAATATCTTTGAACCTCAATAAGTGTGTGTTTACAATGCCATTTGGCACTTTGCTTGGGCACATAATCTATAAAGATGATTTGTGTGTTGATCCAGTGAAGATTGAAATCATCCTTCATATCTAGACCTCATCAATTTAAAATGACATTTGTTCCTTTCTTGGACATTATAGGTACTATAAGAAGTTCATAATGAATTATGACAAGATTCCAATGCTATTAGAAGAACTCTTGTGGAAGGAGAGCCCATTTTATTGGAGTGCATCACAAGAAGATGCATTTGAGACCCTAAAGCTCAAACTAGAAAGCATTTTGATATTAAAATTTCCCAAATGGATAACTCCCTTTCATATACATGTTGATGCATCTAGTATTGTGATTAGCACCATTCTGGTACAACTAGGGGAAGGCAAAATGAATCATCCCATTTCTTTTGCAAGTAGAAAATTGATTAAGGTAGAGTAAAATAACACCACAACTGAGTATGAGGTGTTTATCATGCTATACGCCCTACAAAAGTTTAGGTAGTACTTATTAACAACCCCATTCATCTTATTCAATGATTATGAAGTGCTTAAGTACCTAGTAAATAAGCATGTTCTCCATGACCACATCTGTTAATGGATCATTTTATTTCAAGAGTTCTAGTTCTCTATTGTAGTAAAACCTAAAAAAAGAATTGGGCCTAGACCATCTATCCCACATCAAATCTTGTGATGTGGTAGTGATTATAGAAGATGATATGCCTAGCATGTAAATTTATAGAGTCTAACACATCCTTGAAGACTTGGCAGATATTGTCACATTTCTAACATCTGGATCTACACCCTAGACTATGATGACTAAGGAGAAGAAGTAGCTCATAGTTTTTGCTTCCCATTTTCAACTCATTAGTGGGTAATTGTACAAGTTGAGCTACAACAAGGTCCTATGGTAATGTGTCCTAGAGCATGAATGGGAATCAATCTTGTAAGAGGTACACAAGGCGATTATTGGAGGCCATTATACTAGAGATGATATGATATATAAGGTAATATAATCATGCTTATGGTGGCCCACAATATCTCAAGATGTAAAATATTTCACCAAAACATGTGACATCTACTAGCACACAAAAAATCCTAACCACTAGGATGAGATGCCTCTCATTCCCATCCTTTCCTAGGTGCCATTTGAAAAATGGGCCATTAATTTTTTTGGGATTATTACTCCCACTATGAGGTGTAAAAGTGAATGATACATATTGATAGCCATAGATTACTTCACTAAGTGGGTCAAGGTAGCACCAACCAAAATTTTACACAAACACCACCGTAACAAGGTTTAGCTGGGAGAAAATCATCAATTATTATAAACACCTACTTAGTTTGACTAGTGACCATGATGCACACTTTATCAATAAAACCATCTAGATCTTGATAATTAAATATATGGTGGTACACCATATAATAACACCTTATCATCCCCAAGCCAATAACATCGCTAAGGCATTCAATAAGATATTGAGAACATACCTCATAAAGATATGTGACATGGGTTATAAAGATTGGGATAACCATATGTCTGTAATATTGTGGGCTTACTATATTATGTATAAGTTCCTTAACAAAGCTACACAATTTCAACTAGTTTTTATCATAGAGGCCATTTTACCTATGGAGTTTCTAGTGCCCTTATTATGCATAACACATATTGGTCGATTGGATGACCAAAAATATTTGAACATATGCCTAGAATATTTGGAGCTCCTAGATGAGACACGTGCCCATGTAAGATGGAGCCAACAAGTAGAAAAGGCATGTCATACATTATTGCATGATAAACACATCAAGTGCAATATTTTTGTTGAAGGTGTACTGGTCTTGCTATATGAATCTAAGTACCTCAAACACCTAGGTAAATTATAGATTAGGTGGATGGGATCGTATATCATCCATAGTATATTAGATATTGGTGCATGTAAACTATATAAGTTGTTGGGTGAAATGCTCCCTAGGAATTTCAATGATAATATATCTAATCCATATAGTCAATAGGATGGTGCTTGTGTCATGAGACACTAACTTCCTAGTCACAAGTCAGTTTCTATGTGTTGACCATAAAAAGATTTGGTGTAAGACAACTCTTTCTTTGTGTTTGTTTCATTTTGTTTAGGTGAATAAGCATGGAACTTTCATGCATAAATCCATTTGGGTGATCTAAGTGCAGATAATATCTAAGCACCTGAGACTAGACACCTATGTCTTTAGACACATGAAATTTGTCAGGTTTAGAAAGATAAGAGTACCAAGTTGATAAAGGATATCACACAAGATCCTAATGAACAATAAACCAAGAGAGAATGAAGCACTGGAGGACCAACACAAAGATTTTTATGGGTAAGGAAGGATAAATTAAGAGACATAAAAGTAAAAATAAATCAACCAAGAAAGAGAGGCATGCTTGTAAGGAAGTTCAATACTAAGGAAGATGTAATCGAGGAGGATGAATCATGCACATGTGAAGTGCTACGCCCAAGTTTCCATAAGAAGGGTGAAGGTCACACCAAGGTGAATAAAGAAAAAGAGAAAGATCATCAAGATAGATGACACCCACCCAATGGTCAGTGAAGAGTGACTATTTGAATCACCTATCACTTTACTAAATACACCATTAGAAATAATTAATGGTATGATGGTAGAGGCACAAAGATTTGTAATAAATGAGAATGTGGTGGAAATTTTTTTAGATTTTTTGGGTTTAGTAGATATATAAAAATCCACATGTCACCATGCCATTACTCACTATTAATTAATGAGGTAGTTGAAAATAAGGTATAAAGAGGTGAATGGAAAATAGGACTAGGTTAAAAACCTTGTACAAAATTGACCTTGAACACAAAACTGAAGCCACCCTAAACATAGAAAATGCTACCATAAGTGAAAACCAAGCATATAAAACTATTAAGAGATAACATTTGAACTATAATAGAATTATGTTTCACTTTAAATTAGAAAGAAGGAAAGTAGAGGGGAATTGAGAGAGAAACTAGGCAGTGTAAATTCTACATAACATCAAAACTACCATTAATAGTGCCTAAATCTCGAAGAGCCAAAGACACAATCATAATTTTTGTAACTATGAGGAAGTGTAAAACAAAATAAAGGGATTTGGAAAGATCAAACAACCACACTTTAATAGTATCCAATTCAAAATGGGCAAGAAATTATTAAGTTTATATCCACCACATGTGTAGAAGGATGCCATGAAGGTGAGGATGATAAAAAAAGCATCCATTGTGAAGAAAGAGGCACAACTAGTAGAAGGTGTTAGCATCATAGTGATTGAACCTAAACACAAATATTGAATACAAAGAGATGCAATTCCTCTCAAAATTCATAGTGGGGGAGAAATGGGTATCCTTCACGCACATGTGCAGATTGAAGGAATACAACCATCAGATGCCTAACAATATGCAAAAGCTCAACAAAGACTAGATGGTTGATAAAAAGAGGAAGACCAAGGTGGGTATGGCACTTTTTGATGTCTCTATCTAAGATAAGCTGGTGACAACAAGCATGACCCAATTTTATGAGCTACCAAGTTTTGGTAAGCTAGAGGAATTGGTGTAATTCCTCCTCTCGTGCATTTATGATGATAGGTTTTATTTCACATGGAGGCATATGAGGATCTTGATGTGCTTCATTATAAATATCATAGGGATCCCAAGTGTAGGGGTAGACATGTACCAAATGATGGAGGATGATGTCAAGGTAAAGAGGGTCACAAAACTCTTGGGCTACTAAAAGGTAGGGTTTGCATTACCTATTAACGATATACAAGACTCTAACATGAGGGATGTAGTTCACTTGGCCAATATATGCCATGATGGATACTGGTATGACATTATCAAGACCTAATTATGAATCACCCACCACATGGTGTAATGGTAAAAGTTTAATATCTACAATTTTATTATGGAAGAGATTGTTAAAAATGTGCTAGAGTGCCACAAGGTGTAGAAGAATTTTAGGTGGGAGTCCATGCTAATATTAATTATGATGAAACAAATTGATGTAAAAGATAGGGATGATAATAACCTTTGGGTGTTCCCACCCCATAATGACTCCTCAAAACTAAATTATCAAGACTTCATCTTGCCATCTATCTTCTTCAAAAAATATAAGATAAGGGCACAAGGATGGTATGATCGATATATCAAAGCATTCAGGATTTAATGATGTATCTCTCAGGATCTCTCCCAACATATGGTAGGAATGGAAACCTTCATTTTAATTCAAAATTTTTGTATAATTTTATTGGAACTCATAGAAAATAACCTATCTAGATGGCTAAAGTTTCCTTATGCATTTTTTCCAAATATTTCATGATAGTGATAAGGAGGATTCCCAATGCACAACAGTTGGAGATCTTGATAAAGACCATAGATCAAGAAAATAGTAGGTTAAGGCACCATTATGTGATCCTTAGAGCCAAATCCATAAAGTATGAGGAGGATGACTCCAAAAAGATATATCTCCATCCCCTCTAAAGAGATATAATAATCACGTGCATCTTCAACCTATATTATGAGATAAAGCCATGAAAGAAGGGTGTTGATCCTAAAAAGGATGATGATCACCCCTCCTAATTGGTGATGAAGGGAAGCCAATACCAAATATGTAGAAGAAGACCCCTTAAAATAATTGGAGAGAGACACTAGATTAAATCATAGAGTACATCAAGTTGAACATTGCCTATTGTGAATAAGCTACACCTACAGCTCCCAAGAAGTGTGTAACCTTCACACTAGAGACTACTTCCTCTAAAAATAATTAGAAAAAGAATAATTCTAAGGTACTACTTAAATTCATAACTATAACTCTAGTAAAAATGGATAAAGAGGAGATCCTCAAGTCTAACATGGAAGAAGAGATCAAGGGAGAAGGAATAGGGACCTACATTGTGTAGGTCAACGAAGAAGAGGAAACAAGAATCAACGATGTTTAGTAGGCCCATCAAAGTGGCAAAACTAACACACTTAAAGAAGAAGAGGAGTCAAAAAGATTTTCTTTTAGTGAATAACCCTTCACACCACATCTATGAATATAAAATTATAATAGAAGGATGTGGAAGAAAATGGGCCTAAGTGAGGAATAAATTGAGATGGAGCTCATGCTTGAAGAGAAGCATAGACTGGCCAAGGAAAAAATAGAGGCCAAGGAAGAGAAGAAGACCAAAAAGGTTCATAAAATTATAGGACCAGTCATTGAAGTAGTCAAGAAATCACCCAGTGCCCCCACCAGGAAGGTAGAAGAAGCTACACAAAAGGCACACCCAGGTAGTGAAAGGGTGCCTAAATAAAAAGAAAGTGATATTGGTGTTGTAGAACAATAAAAAGAGGAAACTAAGGAAACCTAGTAGTAAAAAGGTAATAATGGTACCAATGAAATTAAATTAGAGGTGAACACTGAGAATCTTTAGGAAGAAGTAACAACTGAAGGGAGAAAATTCTGAAGAAGGAACCCCTAAAGAACAAGCAAAAGAGTCCTCTGAGGAAAGTACCAAAGATAGTGGTGGTTCCAGTGAAGAAGAAAGATAACAAACAAAGGTAGCCATCATCTAGAAGGATGACCAAGAACTAATTATAAGAGAGAGTGCACATAGGAGATTATAGGATAAAGACCTTTACATGTTTGACACCATGCCCCCCAAGCCACCAAAACTAGGATGTGTAAATAACTTGTGTTTGCATTTGATTATTAATGGATGAGCCCCACTTTGAAGTGCATAGAGTGGCTATTTTATGCATAGAATAGCCTAAAGAAGGGAATGAATCCCTCCTCATATACCCTCATGCCATGAACCTAGTATTATATGTGAATACAATGATTAGGATGGCCACTGAGGTTGGACATCAGAATATAATCAATGATGGTAGGGCATGAAAATGGAAGAAACTCCATAAATAAGCCTAGGAAGAAGTGCAAACCACTATGTTCAAGATTTAATAGATATGTAAGTGCACAAATATGTCAAAACCATCCCTTCTAGTTAGCGTCAATATTTTGAACCTCTCTGAATTTGATAAGATTTGTGTTCTAGTGGAGTAGATGCTCCCAAGGATGAAAACTGATTTGGCACAAGACGAAGATCCATGTGTCATGATATAGAGGGAGATTTATACTAAGCTCAAAGAGGTGGAATACCTTTTTTTGATACTACATGAGGGTACAGATGTAGATGATGCCATTTTTTAAGCTTTTCAAACCAAACATCAATCATAAATGGGTGTCTCAAGCAGGCAAAAGAGGAGAAGGAGAAGCTGATGGCATAGGTATAATTTTAAAATAGGTCAAAATGTGTTCATATCATGGGGAATTTCAATGTGCTAAGTATCCAAATTAAGGAACAAGAATATAACTTGGACACACTCTTTTTCACTCTATAGACCAAGGACTATGAGCAAGGAGAAATCCTAGATAGAAGTGTGACCAAGGCTAAGGTAAATGTAGATGCATTCAGGAAGGAGCTTGAAAAGACTGACATGATTATGCTTAGTGCTACATCTACTAAAATATATAGTAATAATAAATAAATCAATCTCATCATAAAAGGATTTGAGGACTTTAGTACTGAGCTTAAGGAGAGCTTGCCCAAGTTTTGCACCACCAAGACCTTGACAACATAGTCCAAGGATAGACTAAATTTTTTTAATGGGATAATGTTGACCCATTTATTTTGGTAAGTATAGGATTCTCACCAACAAGACATCCACATAGGTGTGAGGCATCATTTTTCATGATGATAAATTTTTAGCATCTTGATACCATCTAGAGGGACCAATGCATATCTTGTGCTAACTGGCAGATGGATAATTAATTCCAAAAATTTTAGAGCATCTTCAATGATTAGGTGATACATGATAACTATAGCATAAAATTCACAAGGTGATGGAGCTGGTGGAATGATCACTAAGGCTCCAACTTGGCACCTAGCATGTGCACTCTACCCTGGCAGAGATGTTCTTGAAAAGCTATAAAAGGAACTCAAACCAAAAAAGTTGGGAGATGCAAAATTAGTGCAGTGAAACTTTGGTGATTTAGAAATGCTCTTTATACATTGTTATTGTATCCATTAGACATAAGAATATCTTAACTACCATGAAGTCTCTATTTGTATACTCCTAAGATCATCTGTGAGCCTCTAGGCCATTAAGTAGTATAAGCTTGGACATATCCCTTATTATCAACTCTATATTATTTAAAACTTTGATTAATAATGATGAATGTTTAATCAAATTATTCTATCTTGTTTATATAGTCTTTAACTACTATTTGATTACAAAATGGTTTTAATGTTGTGATCTCAATATTTTTATGGTAAAGAATGGGTATGAGCTTCTAGTTTATATAGTTAATGTAGTCAATGTGATAAATGTTGATGTCAGCCATAGCTTATGTAAAGACTAAGTATATAAATCCCATGCACCAAGTATTCCTACCCTTGATAAAAGTGTGAGTTTAGTATGAATACTTAAACTAAAAAGAAGTATCCCTTTGACCCTTCAATCACCTATATGATTTTTGGCTTAGATTAATAATGGCTTGCACCCTTTTGATTCTAGAACTAGTCCACCAAGAGGCTTATGCCTATAGGCCACTAGGCTTAGCCCTTGAAAAACTCACACCTATGGATCTATTTAAGCCTTATTTAAATTTACCAAGTATCTTAATTAATATATTGCACCATGGAAAAACTATCCCAATGTGGGCTTTATTTCCTTCTTAGCTACACTTTGGGTGAGTGCATAAGGCTTGTGGCTTATGTGAATTGATGCCGGTGTAGCCAAGTGTAAAATGTTAAGCATAAAGGGAATATCCCATGTTTGTGCCTAAGTGTAATAAGTCCAAAAATCACTAAGAAAACTTTGTTTGCCCTTTTATACAACACCATTATTCCCTAATATATTAATTATGAATAGTTCCAAACATTAGTAGGTTATTTGTCTTCATTTTGACATCTCACATTTGATCAAAAATACATGTCCACTCTTGGTCTGAGCCATAATAACCCCTTATATATTGATTTCATCATTGAAAACCATAGTATCAAGTGGGTTCTTATAGACAACGGTCAAACATAGTGTCCCTTAAATTGGTATAGAGATTAGGCTACACTACGAAGGATATGTAGCTAGAGTCAATCACCATAAAGGCTTACAACAATGCCGAGATGGAATCTTTTAGTATGATTTGTTTGCCAATCATTTTTAGGTATGTTTTCCATCACACTTTGTTACCTATTATGGATATTTAGTTTCCTTATAACCTTAGATTCATGAAATATAGGCCATTCTATCAACCTTTAATCAGTTCCTTAAGTTTCCCTATGATGGGATCGAGGTCACCATTCCTACTGATTCGTAGCCTTATCAATATTAAAAACGTCTAGAGGCTAAATATCATAATTATAAATATTATTTGGGTTTTAAATTCATTGCAAAAAGTAATAAAGAAATAATTTTTCATCAACCACAATCTAATTATATCAACCCTAGTGACCTTGTATCCACTTTAGCTAATTTGTTTCTCACAACTCTTTCAAAATAGGTTGTTATAAAATACGTGGAAATTTATATGTACCATCTTAAGGACACCATCTATGTTGATAATTTTCTAAAGTTTCCCAAAACATGTGGTAAACCCAAACCTTCCAAAAGCCCTAATAGACCCAATTTTATCTAACAACATAAGAAAGAAACAAAGAAACCACAAATGGTATTTATACCTACTACTTTGCCAAAATAGGATCGAGAGGCTTCCACTAAAGGAGATAGGTTATATTCTGAGGGCATTACTAATTATTTTTAAAATCCAAAATATGTTATCCCTAATCATATCATTGATAATTATGATTATATAGGAAAAGGCTTTAGCCTATGAGCATAAGGAATCCTAGAACCTTTATCAGCTGGTATACCTAGTTTGAATCACAGTCTCAAATTTATACCACCTAGGGGTGACCTCATGACTTTTGATAGTGATTATTTTTAATCAACTAATAATAAAACTCCTAAAAGTGATGTAGCATCTCATTATAGCCTTTTTTATGAGCTTTTTGACACAAATTTATTTGATTTTAATGTCATTATGACCTTAACACCCCATTATTCCCTATGATTTTGTCATCTTGAACTCATTTATTGGGACCAACAAACATCAGTCATACATCTTGATGAATTCCATAATGAATAATCAATTGTATAGTATATGGACCTTAGAGATGGATTAAAAATTGGTGATCATAAATAAGGCTTTGATTTTTTTTTCGAATCCTTCTACCTACTTTGGAGAGTAGGTAAAATTTTTTGGTCATAAAGAACATAAAACATTGACATCTTTGGGTGAAAACCTCTTTGAGGTACTCATTGGTCAAGGAAAAATTAAAGAAAAATACAAGCCCTTAAGTGAAAACATATTTTAGGCACTCTTGGATGGGAAAGTTTGTTCATCTCCAAAAGATGTACAAGGTCCATCAAGTCCTAGCTCCATAACTAGTACCATCATCACATCAAAACAAGTCTTTGAGTGTCTTCTTCCTAAATTTATTGATATTTTTTCTAGTTGTCCATTACCTAAATTTGTGGATTTAGATTCATCACATTATCTAGAGATTTTAGAGGAACAACAATAAATTATAGTAGAACAAAAAGACCCTGATCACATATTTCTTACTATTCTTAAAAATGGTTCTACACTTTTTATAGAGAGATCTATTGAAGTGAACCTAGGAACATATGCGAATTCCAAAATTATTTACCTTGGAGCTTCCCTTACTAAAACAAAGTGAGAACACATTATATCCATTTTGATGGATTTCATTGATATTTTTGTATGGGTAAATTTAGACATGCTAGGCTTAGACCCTTACTTGGTTGTGCATCACCTTGTTGTTCATCCAGATGCCAAGCCAATAAAACATAAATTAAGGAAGATGCATTCATATATCACCCTAATAGTAGAATCCAAATTGGATAAGTTATTAGGAGCAGGATTCATTAGACCATTGGACTATTCTGAATGGATATCAAATATAGTTCTAGTCAGAAAAAGCCATATGGTATACATATTTATATTGATTTCAAAGATATCAACAAATCATGCCATAAATATGACTTTCCTCTACCCAACATTGACATGATTATCAATTCTACTAATGGGTACATGATCTTGTCCCTCATGGATGGATTTTTTGGATACAAATAAAGCAAGATATCCCAACAAGATCAACACAAGACTATATTCACCATCCCATGGGGAACATTCTATTATCAAATCATGCCATTTGGCTTTAATCATGTTGAATCCTATTATCAATGTGCCATAAAAATCATCTTCCATGACATGATGCATGGTATTATTGAGAACTATGTTTATGATATCCTATCTAAATCTTGAACATGTGCTAGACATTTTAACATTCTATGGAGAATATTTGAGAGAATTTGTGAAACAAATTCCATCTAAATCTTAAGAAGTGTGTCTTTGGCATCACTTCGATAAAATTGATATGGTTTATTGTATTGTAAAAAGGGATCAAAGTCAATCATATTAGGGTTAAGGCTATTGTTGAAATGCCTCCACCTTCAAATCATATACAACTTCAAATCCTACAAGGAAAGATTTTATCTGTTCATAGGTTCATTTCTTAACTATAAGATAAGTGCCACCAATTTACACATCTCATGAAGAAAGGGGTCATATTTAAATGGGATCATAAGTGTCAATTAGCATTTTTGAATCTATTAGGAACTTATGCGACCCCTTCTCTTTACTTTGTTAGTATATTAGTTGTTTTAGATGCATATGATTTGTAATTCATCCCATGGGAATTTTTTTTTATCCCACATTCATGGGAAGTAGTAGTTGCTTAGATTAGACTTAGTATATAAGTAAGTGTTGAGGCCAATAGAGGCATCCATGAATTATTTATATTGAGCTTGCTCAAAGGAGGTTTTTCCCTCACAGTGTCCTATGATCAATATAATTCCTTCAGTGTTTCTGCTAATCATAAAAATCTATTATTTTATAAATTTTCAGTAAATTAATATGTCATTTCATGCATTTTTATTAGTTTTTTGTAGGAGGATACTCTCATCTGGTATCAAAGTGCTTTTCAGGCCTAGTTTTTTTTCCTTCAAAAAGTCTTAACTTTGTTCTACTACATCATCCATTTAAGTAATTTTTTAGAAAGTCATAACTCTATTCTAATGCATAATTAATTTAAGTAATTATCTATATCATGATAATCTATTTCAGATTAGGGTAAAAACCTGATTGCATAACTATGGGAAGCACTTGGATGAAAGCCTTAAAACTCATTGTAATGAGTATCATATGAACCCCAAAGTAGTTAGCCCATTGAGAGGACCTACCAGTGAAATGGGTAAAGACCCCTTCTTGATCGAGTAGTTTCCATCTATGAGGAAAACTAAGATTTATCATTGAGAGATAAATCTGTGACCAAAAAATTTATGGAGAGTGGTACTCGCTTAGATAGCATTGGTGGCTAAAGTGATATCTTTAAACCCTTAGGCAACCACTAAAACTTGGAACCCATTTTTATCAGTTTTAAAATATTATCGTGGGTATCAAAAAACTTGCCATATTTGATCTTCAAACTTACCATACCAGTTTCAGCATATTACCAATAGAGTATCAAAAAATTGTCATATCATATTTTTAGTAGAGTATCAATAGACTTGATATACTAGTTTTAGCATATTATTAGGAAAGTATTGGAAAAATACCATATCAGATCTACAAACTTCTCATAACAGTTTTAACATATTCCTAATAGTCTTATCTTACAAAACATAGTAACCAAAAAAATAAAAAATTTGTAGCCTCATATTCTTAGGATTTTTTTTCATTTTTTGTCATATCTCTCCATCCATAGCCTCGTTGATCCTCAAAGTTTATCTGAACATCTAAAATTCCATTCCCCACATTTTCTTCCTTGAGGTCCCATATCCTGATTCCACTCCTAATTCTCGCAAATCTTAATTTACCCATTTTTTAGGTTTTGCCATAACTTTTTCTATTTTTGTCTATTTGCCTCAATAATTTTCCACAATGTTCATCTCCCTATTCTACTCCTTTGACCCTCTTTGATAAATTTTCCATTTTTTCCATTTTCACTCCTCAAATTGTCCTCACTCACACTAATCATACTCCCACTATGCAAAAATATCAGTAAGAGTACCTTTACTCATTATATTTTCACCCAAATTAAAAAATTCCCTTATTAAATGTGTCTTAACTCTAGTTTGCCTACCCATTCCAAAAAAAAGGGAAAAATCTTTTATTCTAGTCTTGATAGTAACCCAAATAAGAGCAAAAAACATGCAAGATGAAATTGTCACCCTCAAGACCCCATCAAAGATCTTGATGAAAAAATTCTTGACCTCAATCTTCAACATACCACCATGAATGACAAGCAAAATCCACAGTCCTCTTCAAATACTAGGTTTTCTTCCTCTAGTAATTTTCGTGGGCTGAAGCTTAATTTTACTTGATTCAATAGTGTAAATGTGAATGGATGGATCTATCAAGAAAAATAATATTTTAGTCTACATAATAATTTTGATGCCAATGAGGTCCTACTTGAATCCTTTCACTTGAAACATGAGGCCCTTCAATGGTATCATTAGTATACCAAGGATCATGACAAGCTCATATGGACTAATTTTTGCACCCTCATTTTATAATGGTTTGGCCCTAATAATTTTGATGACTTCATTGGATCACATAATAAACTTCACCAAATAGGAATCATGAGAAAATATTAAAAAAAAATTGAAAAACTAGCCAATCACATAGAGGGATTATCTGATAAATTCTTTAGGAGTTGCTTTGTTAGTGGAATGAAAGATGTGATTCTCTCAAAGGTCAAAATGTTCCTACCCAACACAATGATGGAAACCCTAGGGTTGGCTAAGTTGGTAGAGGACAAGATCATAACTAAGCAATGATGCATATCCAATTTTTCTCCATTTAGAAATGCAACTCCACAATGATATGAAATAATGCTAGCCCTCAGAATCACTCCTATCAACCATTTGACTGAAGCAGAGATGTGAGCCCACAGAGAAAAATGACTATGTTATAATTGTGATGACCAATTCACTTAGTGACATTGATGTGTAGAGCAAAATATCTACCTACTATACATGGATTCTCCCCTTAAAATTGAAGTTTTTAAATATTCTCAAATTATAACAAATAATCTAGAAGAAGCTCCATTGATTATAGAACCTACTTCTCAAGAATAACAACTAGAGATATCTCTCCATGCTTTAGCAGGATTAACCACCCCATAAACCATGTGGGTTAGGGTTTACTTCAATAAGATCCCTATCACAATACTTATTTATTTAGGTAGAACCCATAACTTCATTGACCCTTATATCACTAAACATGCTAATTATTTTACCCATTCTTACTCCAACTTTGAAGTAATGACTGTCAATGGGGGATCACTACCTTGTAAGGGAAGGTGTCACAATGTGTGTATATCTATTAGAGATTATAACTTATGCTGTGACATGAGGAAGCTGTGATGTTGTTTTAGGATCCTAATGGTTACACACACTAGGACCCATCTTTTGGGATTTTAATTGAACTTTAGATGTAGTTTTCAGACAATGAGAAAAAAACATATTGAAAGGATTATAACCAAGGTATCTCAACATCATAAGTTCACATCACATGCAAAATATTCTTAAGAATAATTCACATGATGTCATTTCCCATCTTCATTCCATTCAAATACAACCATCAATGGTCTTTACTACTCTTTCTGATCTACAAACCATTCTATATAGGTATGCAGGTGTCTTTGCCATACTAGTGGGATTGCCACCTTCATGGCCTGAGAACCATCATATTCAGATCTTTCTTAGAATCATTCCTCTTAACATCAGGGCTTAAACTACCCATTTTATAAAAATACCAAGATCGGGATGCTCATTCAAGAATTACTAAAGTAAGGCATTATTTACCCTAGTACCAGTCCATATTCTTACCCAGTTCTCCTTGTCCAAAAAAAATATGGGTCATGGAACATATGTATTGAGTTTTATGTACTTAATCACATTATAATCAAGGATAAGTTCCTGATTCTTATTATGAATGAGCTTCTTGATGAGATTCATGGCACTCATTTTTTCTCCAAGTTGGATCTCTGCTCTAAATATCACTAGATATGGCTTTATGAGGATGACATCTCTAAGACAACTTTTTGCATGCATGATGGCCACTGTGAGTTTATAATCATGCCCTTTGGCCTTACTAATTCTTCTTCAACATTTTATGCATTGATGAATAAAAAATTCCAGCCTTACCTATGAAAATTCATTCTGGTCTTCTTTGATGATATCCTCATCTATAGTAAAACATGATCTGATCATTTCCAACATCTAGATCTCACACTACAATTTCTCTTTGATCATCATCTCTATGGAAAATAGTCCAAATGTGATATTGTCCAAGATTAATTGGAGTATCTTGGGCATATTGTTTCATTCTAATGGGTTTGGGTGGATCCTTAAAAAAAAGCTACCATGACAAATTGGCCTCATCCTTAGACACTCAAGAGCCTCTATGGTTTTTTGGGCTAACTAGATATTATCATAAGTTTGTCAAGGATTATAGGAAGATTGCAGCTATGATGATAGATATTTTTAAAAAGGATGCCTTTACATGAACACAAGCTATTGAGTGTGCATTTGAAGAATTAAAACAAACTATGTGTACTACCCTTATTATCACTATGCTAGAATTTACCAAGAACTTCACTATCAAGAGTGATACTTGTAGTAATGGAATTGGTGTTGTTATCCTCCAATAAGGATGCCCCATTGTATTCACTAGCAAATCCATTTTTAGAAATATTTTATTACTCTCTACTTATGAGAAGGAAATGATGGCCTTTTTTCATGTAGTGTAGAAGTGGTGGCCATACCTATTCGGGGATCATTTTTGCATAAAAAATGATCACTAGAGTATAAAATGTTTCCTATAACATTTACTCTCTACCCCATCACAACATAAATGGGTTATGACTATGATATATTTTATTAAGGATTATTTTAAATCTTAGGTATATTTTAGTTTGCTAATTAATAAAATATTGACATATCTTTCTTTTACTATGTGGCACAAATCTATGATTGTTGGAAACTTTTTGAATAAGATATATTCGTGTAATGCTGCTAGAAGACTCTATTTGAAAATGTCTTGAAGCTATTTTTATACCATGGGGATAGTAAATTTATCTAATATAGTCTTGTATGTTAATATGTATTTTTCAATAAGTTCTTTTGACTTTTTTTTTAATTGTGAAACTTGAGCATATGAGATCTAGTCACTAATATTAATGGAGAAGTGTGTTAAAAAATGTCTTCCAAATGATTTAATGTTGTGATAAATTTATTTGGTAAGTCATAAAACCATTATAAGGCACAATCCTTTAAATTTCATGGAAATAATTTTGTGAAAAGCCAATCATTAGAAATGTAGTCTAAACATGCTACACGAAAAGCTTAAATATGGTGTTTTCGGTCAACCTTACCATCATATAATGTAAGTTTAGGTGCCAAAAATCTAGATGGAAGGGGAGTTGTCTCTATGTGGTGTGATAAAGGTGTATTTAATAAAACATTAGAATCTAAGGCATGTGATAGCCTAGTGGCTCCCTTATCAATATGTAACACCTTAGCCTTCAGAGAATGAGCCTTGTGTATAAAGTATTATACATCTATAATTACAATTGTTGGTTTTGCTAGTTGAGTTGACCCCACTATAGGTGTAACAATGTTATTATCTGTGGGAATTGAAGGTTGACCATTTTTAGATTTAATCTTAATTTTCATTATGGCTTGTGAAATTTGTGCATGATCAAGGGACTATTCTAGAACTCTATGTCTAAAGATCTATAGGATCTCATCCTTATTGACAATTAGGTTATCATTATTAAGTGGAGGGAGATTCCCAATTTTTAATTTTTGTATCATATTGTTCTTGATTATATTTGTAGCCTAAAATTTGAGCCAATAGATTAAACTATCTAATTTGATCACTCAAACTTCAAATCACTAGGTAAAGTCTAGAGACATTAAGACTAAATGCAATAGATGAATATATAATTAAAAAAACATCATGATCTTAAATCTAAGTTCTCAAAACCATGATTAAATAAATGAAAAATAAAAGGATTGCATTTAATTTGGACTCAGAATTTGGACATGGATGCTTGATCAAGGATCATGGGTACTTCATTATGGACTTTTAAGATTGCTAATTAATTTATGGATTCATAAGATGGCCTTCCATGGAGGAATGGATTTATTTAAATAAATTTTGGAGGGAGAGATCAATGGATGTGATTAAAACTTGGATCATGGATATCTAGGGTGGAGAAGTAAAAGGAATTTAAAAATCCTTGAAAGCCTCTAGATTTAGAGGCTTCCAGAGAGAAGGGGTGAGAATAGAGAGGATTCTAAAATTGGAGAATTATGGAATCCTTTTAGGGGTTAATTATGATTAGGTAGGGGATTAGATAGGGATTATTTGAGTTATTATGGACTAAGGGTGTAAGAGAGCCAAGGAATAGGCTAGTAGGTGGTTAGGTGGGTCATGGGAATTTAAAATTCCCAAATAATAGATAAGTGGGGATTAACATAAGATAATCAATATTTAGTATAAATAATTGATTGGTGGGGATGGATAATGTTAGTATATGAAGAATAATAGAATGGGAATATTAGATAAATGAATAAGAAGGGGATATTAGGACAAGGTTAATTAGAATAAATGAGATAAGTGGAATTAGTGTTAACTAATAGTAATATTATTGATATTAATGTAGGTGAGAAAATCTAATTACATACATTTTATCCCTCTATAAAAGAGTATTGAAAATTGAGAAAATTAGAAGGATTACTAGTATTTCAAAGAAAAACCATGTCATATATGAATGTTAGTGGATATGATTCTCCCTTGAGGGGATATGCAGGGAAGAATGAGACAGATGGCCACTCTAAAAAATAAATGATGGGCAGGATGTGATGGATAGATGAGGGGATGAGAATATAGATGTAGGATATAAGATGAAGAAAATGAATTCTATTTGAGAAATGAGCTACAAATTAATGATTCCCCTAGTAAAGACACATGCACAAGAAGTAGGGAGGACTATGTTAGGGTTATCAACATATCCTGAGGGGGAATCAATCATAACATGATGATTATAAGATTAAAAAAAGGCTTCAAGATTTAGACATATTCCAAGAAAATATGCATGTAAGGGAGAGTTATAGGCCAAGATAAGACAAGGATCTGGTAATAGTAATGGTGGGTGTAGCTCAAGGCTAAAGTGATTAATATGATGAAGGTGATTGATAAAGAAGAATGATGGGATTGAGTGACCAATATAAGACATTTCATCAACTTAATGAGCCATAATATGATGATAAAGTTATGGTTCATGCCATAACCCAATCGAGGGAGGAACTAAAAATTATAAATGATTAATTGACTAATCAGTGATGATGAATGAAAGAAAAGATAGATGTTAGGATTTTTATCAGGCCTAATAGATGGGTGTGGGTGGTTGATTAAAATATTAAAGAGATGATTGTGAGGATGGTGATTGATCAATAGATTGGTTGATTAATGATTGATAAGATATCTTAAAGATTTGACTGATACAAGACTTGAGGATGATGAAAGACAAGATAGACATGATTATGTATGAAGAAGAAAGAGGAGATAGTGATTGACCAATAGAGTGATTAATGAACAATTGATATTATATCTCAATGATTAAAAGATGAAAGATGAGGGAAATCTGATGGTGGTTTAGTTATTTTTAGGCATTGAAAAGTGGCCAAGTTCTACCTACATAGTCTAAAAAGACCTCAGGCTGATGTAGTTTTGATTAGGGGATAAATGATAATGATTGATTATAGGATAATGATGATTAATGATTAAAGGATAATGTTAGTGATTAAAGGATATGATTCAGATGTTGAGATGAGGATAGAATATTATATGTTAGTCAGATGGACCATGAGGATTAGATTAGTGATAGGATAGGGATGATGAGATGATGATAAGGGTGTAGGTGATCAAGACATCACAATTATCATAAGGATCATCATAATATAAGTAATCTAATAAATATGGAACTTGATAATATGCCCCATGCTATAAATATGACCAAGTGGACACTATGCCAAAGTGGATAGACAAATAGCAAACTCTACATCCTTGAGGGAACTTATAAGCATGATTATAGATTTGGTGACCTTATAGAATCCTCATTCATTTCCTAATAAAAAATGAGACATGATAGAGGAATATAAAACATATATATATATATATATAAATGATAAAAGTCATATAAACAAGTCAAACAATAGACAAGCAACACACACAAGTATCTACATATAGTGTCACAATGTCTTGTCAAATGATGGGATGAGTGATTGGGTGATGTTTTGGACTAAATTGGTTTGGATTTGGGATAGGATGATCATGATTTTAAGATTAGGAATTAGGTAAGGATATGGGTAGGATAAGTAGGATTCTTATATAGGTTGGTCTAGAATTTAAATCGAAAGTGGTTAGAAGATGATGATAATGATGACTAAGGGTTATTGATATACAAAACACTGTAAGAGTCCAATTTAGAAAGATGATTAGGAGATTATGGGATCAAATACTTTCCATTATATCAAAATAATGATTGGGTGAGTGATAGGCATGGAGAGGTAATGATAAGGAGAAGTGATGGGATCAAATACCTTTCATATTATCAAAATAGGTTTTGGATGGGTGTTAGGTATGAAGAGGAAATGATAGGGAGAAGTGATGAGAAAAAATACCTTTCATACTAACAAAATAGTGATTGGATGGGTGCTAGTATGAAGAGGCAATGATATATAAGTGATGGGTACTAGACTAAATTCTTTGACGATGTTATGTATGTCGATAATTCCTTGTCAAAAGGGGTGAAGATAAGGATGGGTGACCACTAAGATTTGGTTCTAAGATAAAATATAGTATCTAAGGATGATGAATAATATATGGATGTTAGACGTGTGTTTAGGATAGTAATATGAAAAATGGATATATAGATGGGATTAGATGTGGTTTAGGATGGTAAGGTGAATGTGATGGAGATGGATGAAAGTGGGAGATGAGGGATAAGACAAGACATAATGGACTATTTTTAGATTTTTGAAATATTTTTAAGGTTTTTAGAATATTTTAATTTTTGGGGATTTTTGGGATATGCATGTACACTATAAAAATGGGGTTATTATAAAATGGAATACTAAGCCTAAAAACTAGGACAAAGACAAAAGGAATGATGGATGAGTGACAAGAGGATGAAAGTGTGGTGGGAAAAAGGGATGAGGACAAAAAAAGAATGGACTAAGGATTATTAATGACCACATCATGAAGGAACCAAATATATAGTTTCCTTAGTGTTCATTGGAGCATATGCCAATATTATTCCAAAATGTTTCTCAAAACACATTCCTTATCCTTAAAAATGTCAAGACTAGAAGGAAGGACGGATAGGATGGAGGGCATGATGGTAGAAATTGGATAGGAAGAATGGATAGAGGGGATGGGATGGATTGACAAGGGATATGAAATGGATGGATGTTACTCCCAAGTGTTGAGGTATAATGTGATAATAGATTATTTTACCATGATGCTAAAAACTAGTTTTCATCAGGGTACTTGTCCAAGGCACCAAAATACTAGTTTTCATAATTAGATGAATGATTTTTTTTAGATTTTAGGAATATTAATTTATTGGATGTGGGCAAGATGCAAGATGTAGACATTTTTGTGGTCTTAAACCAACACCTATTCTAGATAAATATGATGTTAGGACCATGTTATCACTAGTGTTGGATGTATTAATGTCCTTGTGACCTTTGATGATTCTTGATTTAACATCCTCCAAACATCTCAACTAGGTGTCTTTATAACCCCTATGAGGGATAATTATACCTAAGGATGTGAGATATGGTGTGGATGGGAGTATGTTATGATTTTGATGATGGGATATAACATGTGAATTATGAATATGATCAAGATGGTTGATATGATAGGATGAAAAGTAGAAATGGCATTCAATAGTGTTAGGTTGTGGAGCTAAAAGCTTCAACCTTGTGCAAACTGAGGAACAGATGGTTGCTGAGTTCTACAGGAACCGGCATCGGCAGCAGGACCGATGACGGCAGGGACCAGTGAAGAATGCCACCGGCGACGGCAGGAAGTCGGCCGACGTCGGCAGAACCAGACAAGCAGGGACCGACGTCGGTCGCCTGTGTGTTCCAGAACTGCCCGTTTCACGGACAGTTAGTTAAGTGAACGAAGAGTTTGCATGTTGAGACCAGTTAGAGTCTTGTGCTGCGAGGACTATTGTCTAAATTAAGAGTCTAAGTTATTGTTTGAGTTAGGGATCTATTTATAGACCCATTGGCATGTATTGTATAAGGTATGAGATAGAAAGGAAGAGTTCCTTCTAGTTGTAAGATCTATGAGTTGCAGGTTGTTGCAAGCTCATTGAGGATCTACATGTAAGTTTGGTCTTTTGAATTGCAGGTTGCAGGTTCATGAGAGATCAGCTTGAAGTGCTATAGAGTGCTTGATGTACCGGCAGGGTTATTACTGACTGGTTGGTGAGGTGAACACCAATTCTGTGTGTGAGTTGGTTGTTGGGACCATTTTTTTGTGTAGGAGAGTGTGTGTGAGAAGAATTACTGAACACTTGAGGTGTGGCGAATCTCTGTAAGGTGAAAGAGTGTGGTGGCTCTTTGATTGTATTCTTTTCTGTTAGTGTTAATACAAGATAGTGTATTGTCTCTCATATTCTGTGCTATTGGTGAATTCTAGTTACTTGTGTTTCTAGTTATTTCTGCATATTCAATTGCTTATATTTGGTAATCATACTGTGCTCTTTCTGAGGAGCAAGATCCCAACTAGGAGGTGGAATCAGAGCATGTTTGTTGTTCTTGATGCATACATCATTGGATATTGTGGAGGGGATTCAATAGATTGGTTTCATGAGATTAAGGAATCTAAGGAATTTTGAGTTGATGATTCTTTGATCCCAACATTAAGAGGATTATCATCCATTCAATTATTATTTTGATTTTCTCTTAGATTGCCCCCTAGTGCTATATTTTGGGCTTCACTAAAGGAAACTAATTTTTGACTTGTTAAATGATTTGGATTATTTTGGTTTTGACATTCCCCTAGTGCCTAATTGTGGGCTTCACTTGGAGAAGATAATTTTTTATTAGGCTAATGATTTGAATTTTCTTGACTTTGATTTATATGATCAATGATGATTTAATATTGACTTATGACTTTTGGACCTTTGTATTAGTGGTACATGATGTTGAATGTAGAGGGGAATCAAATGATGGATGTTCCTATTTATTC
Source organism: Torreya grandis (assembly GCA_037957365.1). Classification (NCBI taxonomy): domain Eukaryota; kingdom Viridiplantae; phylum Streptophyta; class Pinopsida; order Cupressales; family Taxaceae; genus Torreya; species Torreya grandis. The sequence continues at coordinate 1,159,933 of JARHVA010001628.1, forward strand.
CCTTCAAGGAGTGGGATGTAGGGATTATGAAGGTGAGGTAAATGATTAATGTGGTATGATGGATTAAGTGGATTATGGGCAATATAGTCCTTATAAAGGTCACTAAGAGCCCTATCTATAATGTCAGAGAAAGTTTTCTAAAAAATCTCAAAAGGATCACTAAGACTGGCTATAGTACATGCATATAAAGTAAAATTAGATCCATTATGATAATATTCGATAGATAAAGCTTGTAAAAACTCATTTATGAATTCATCATCTTGATTAAGATTAGGAGACATTCTTGGTGATTAATTGTCATCTAATTTGGAGGTATCTCAAAAGGGTAGGCATAGTGATCATCTACTATAATATTGATTAAGGATGATGCTTCTGATGAGGAATCTGATTCAGAGACTGGTGTTACACATGACCCTAATGTAGATGACTCTAATGATAGCTATGGTGTACATGAATTTATGTTTTTAGTATAAGAATGATTTTCCACAAGTGTCCTCTCAATAGGGGTATTTGATGTGATGGGTAAGAGGAAGAGGATGGAGGAACAATGGACTTAGCAAAGATAGGTCCATAAAAGGGATTATGAGACTTTGAATTGTGTTTGATGGAGGATTGGTCAACGATGGAGGGATCGTGAAAGATGGCTATGGTGTTGTTTCTCTTAATTTTATCTCATTTCTTAATTTAGAAAGAAGATAAGAAACTAGTAGTACTGGTGTGGTAGAAATACCTAGTTGGTGATGCACACATAATCTAGATAAAGATGGAGAACTCCTCTTTAGCTTGAAAGGAATAATCTATAGCTAAGAAATCACTAACAAAGGGGTTGTTAGAAAGATAGTTGGGTGGAATGCATAGCATGAGCTAGATCCAAGAAGCATAAGCTTGCTAAGAGGATGTCAATCCAATTTTGATAACAATTAAGTTAAAAATGATAAAAGTAGGGTACTTGCATAAAGAAAATGAAATTTAACACAAGAATAAAGTATAATGCTTGTTAAATAAAATGATTAAATATAGCAAAATTAAGTCAATACTCATGCTAAAGGGGGTGAAGTTAGCTTTAAAAAATTAGAAAAGGGTCTATGAATAGGTAGGAACACAAAAATTTAGGTTTGATTGGGGTTAAGCAGCTAAAAATAACTTGTTATTTTATATCATAATGACTGTCAATGGTGGGGTTAACTATCGATGGTTTAGCTGACCATCGATGGTTGGGGTGATCATTGGAAGTTGTACTAATTATACGTAATGTCACGTGGATTTATAAAGGTACTCAAAAAAGAGTTGTAAAATAGGTGAATAATCTGATAATGGTTTTATTAAGGATTGAGAAGTTAAGAAATAAGGTGTAGATGGGTTTGATTAGGTAAAAGGGGTTAGAAATCCAATGAAAAAAGAATAAGTAAAATATACTTATATCTTGTTTGATGGCTAATGGCTAAAGGTTGGGGTAATTTTACCAGATTAACAATACTTTGGCATCAAAATCAAATTTGATAGAGGTTCACATCTCTTTTATTGTTTTTGAGTTGCTTAAGAAAGACTAGATGTTGAAAAGCTTGAATATCTATGTGCAAGAGTGCTTGTGATGATGGATCCATTTCACCTCCTACTCCCCTTCTTTATAAGCAAAGAGAGATGGAGGATAGAAGGTTCCCTAGAGGGTGAGGTTGTTTATTTTCATGTTTGGGAGTTTTTTATCACCACATAAGGCAAACATATTTAATTGTGCCTTATTATCTCACACACAGCTAGTGATGTGTTAAGAAGGTGAGGACTTAACCATCGATAGTTAGGGTTACCATCGATGGTTAAGCTGACCATCAATGGTCAAGTTTTCAAAGAAAAAATGAGTTAAGGTGGGTTAAAAAAGGTGGGTTAATGTTTAATTTAGTAAGTTAATGAGTTTAGTTAGCTAAGTATCTAACTAGACTCAGGGTCTTAATAGGTTGGTCAATAGGTTGAGAAGGGTTAGGTGGTCCCTAAAGAGCCCCAAGGCATTTCAAAATCTAGTATGGTTTTCTAGTGTCTAAATTTTTCTCCTTTTTGTTATGTGGATTTGAATTAACAAGTTACAAAACAAAAATGTATTATTGGTCAAAGGTCTATTTATCTTGAGTATGGGAGGAGGTGTTCCCTCTCAAACTGGGAGTCAATGAGGTGAAACCTAAATTGAGTCAGGGTTTGATAAGTGGTATATGGTGAGTCACAAGGTTGGTAACAAAAATGTGGGGTTGGGCATTTGAGATTCAAACATGAGCACAAAATGTGACTAAGTGTGATAGTTACGATTGTTCAAAGACTAATATTTCCAATGTTGGTAAAAATAAGGTTAGTTTTAGAAGTATGAGTGATAGGGTAATTGATCCACAAAATTGGTCATAGCTGATTAGGTTACTCTATAAGTCTCTTAGATAGGGTTAATGTTTTTACAGGTATCTGAGGTAGGAAGTGCTCCTTTGAAAAATAAAATGGTCTAGTCATGCATGAAGTGGTGTAAATTTAAATAGTCAACATGAAAAGGTTGGTTGGTGTAGTCAACAATACCAATGCAAGGTTCATCATGAAATAGGTGATTATTTAGGTTAAAAATGGCCAACATTTAGGTAGGCATGGTCTAATGATTGGTTGGTGAAGGGTAATCTCCAAAATTTCAAGTTTTTGTTTAGGGGAGATTAGGAGATCTCCAAAAATTAGGAACTTATGTTGGGTGGCTCAAAAATTTAAAATTGATACCCTGACCATCAATGATCAGGGTTTTGAAGGTTGATCATCAAATGTCACCCTAAAAATCAATGGTCAGGGTGAAATCCTAAAAGCATAATAAATAAAAAGTTAAAATGAAGTTTCATTTTCACTTTTGACATTTTGACCTCCTTGCTTCTATGCATTCTAATTATTTATACTTTAGAATTTTTCTATGAGAGTTGACTGAGTATTTTGGTGAGGTGGTGTTTGGTTATTGGTTAAAGGCATTTATTGAGGTGATCAACTAGGACTAGCTATACAAGGTAGAGGAGGATGTAGTTGAGGAATAGGATGTGGGATCTGACCTCAACAATAATCAAGGAATGAGGTAAGGGGTGTTTGAAATTTGATAACTTAGTTGATTTGGGTGTGGTGAAGTTGAATTTGGGTAGGTTTCAGTTAGTTTGATAGGGTTTTTATGGGTTTTGACCTAGGTGTAGGTTTTGTTTGAGATTTGAAAATTTAGTGGTTGAAATTTGAAATTGGTGTAAGAATTGGGTTGGTGATGGTTATAAGATAGAAAATGGTAGGTTTTTTTTTGTTATTTTGATTGTGTTTTAAGGATGGGAGATTTAGAGGGTTTTGTAGACACCAAAATCTAGCCACCAATAACCTCCAATCAGGATTTTGACTAATCATTACTAAAATACATAATTTGGCCTAAAAATACTTAAGCACATTAAAAGATTTGAACCTAATATATTGAATTACTAATTTTTGCTAGGGTATCCCTAAATGGGGTAGTGCAATTTATGGGACAACTAACTTTGATCAAATCATTTTGAGTCAAAATGCCAATTTTGTACTTAGGTGCCTTGGATTGCTTTTTTCTATCAAATGTCTTACACAAGACATGTGCCTTTGTTATTTTGTGTTTACAACATCCTAAATGCGATAATAGATCCAACACATCTGACATTGACTTCTAATTCTAATCCAGTCAAATTTTGGACCAATAACAAGGTATTTTAATCAATTTGAGTAATTTGTGCATAAAGTGCTTAATCATGAGTAATTAAGAATTCCATGGAAACTTGTTGAATATTTGTTTTTAGAAATTAATATTTAATATCTACATCATCAAGTGACCTAATTTCTCAGAAAGACATCCCTAGGCCATAAATACCACAAATATCAAGATTCATGCCTCCCATGCCTCATCAAAGCCCTCCATGCATCTTAATTACCACTCTATCCCAAATATTGATGAGCCTATTTATTAATTTTAATTTCAAAATTTAATTAATCCTTAGCCACACATCTCAAACTTGAGATAGATAGTTCAGGTTGATTCTGATCAATCTCAAAAATCTATAAATAGGATGCCTTACCACATGAATTTTAAATCTTGATAATGCAAAGTTATAATGAAAAAATGATTCCAAAAGCTATTAAAATTAGTGTTACCATGAAAAATTGATTCCAATCCAAGATAATACAAATACATAAGGTGCCAAAGAGAAGAGGAGATAACCAAGACTATGTTGATGAAGACTTCATGAGTACAAGCTGAGCAAGCCACTACTACAAAAGCATTTGGAGCATCCAAGGAAGGTGAAGAATTCTTGTTTTTCCTTATTTTTTAATTGTCTTGGTCATTTTATTTTGTTATTATGCTCACCCTATTAAATAGTCATGAAGGTGTTAGTTTAGTGTGCTTTTTATTTGATTTCATTCACTAACACAATACTAATATCCTTTTCTTAGTCAAATTCCTAGTTCACATAATGACACACTTGGTGGGACCTGAATAGCTTCACAAAATTGATCATAATACTCCCTCAAGAAACTCACTATCCTTTATTATGTATAATATTGGAGTGGGAGGCTTAAAAGAGAGGACACAATCATGGGATTTCCCTACAACTCATGGTATTATCATTTAGACTCATGGTATTGTGCTTAGCCATTTTTATTTTAGACTAACTTTGTGTTTTTATGCAAAGGGTTAATAATACTGCTACTTTAAAACTCATATGATTAATATACAGCTAGTAGGGTTTCTTAATCAAGTCATGATAATACCTAACCATTAGCAGTTAAGTGACAATACCATAACTCATGAAGTGCCAGTATTGTCCTACTACTAGCAGGATCATCAAACCGAGTCATGGTATTGTGACCAAACCACCTACGGTTTACAATACTGTAACTTTCAAAGTTATGGGAGTATCTTGTAAGTATAAGTATCATCATATAGAGTCATGGTATTGTGACTAAATGGTTATCTGTTAGTTAAAATATTGTAACTCTTAAAGTTGTGAGATTGTCTTGCAAGTAGCAGGATTGCTCTGTCAAGTAGTGGTATTGCACCACTATGTCAACCTGAGAGCTCATTTTCCTAAGTTAATTGTTTCATTTTTAAAAATAATTCAAAGCTAAACCTATTTATAACATTTTTTTTCAATACCAACTTGAAAATTTTCTAAAACATATTTAAATAATCTTTTGTACGCTTTAAAATGAACTAGGAACATTATTTTGGTGCTTAATATAACATTTTTGTGCTTAAGTAAGTTTTGAGCATTAGTTTTCAAAATATACAATGTTAATACCAAGGGGTCAAATGAACACCACCAAATTTTTCATTTGGGATTAAAATTGAACACACTTGTCAATTTTATTTTCATGGTTTCAATTAACACTTTGTTTTCACAAAATACAAGGATGTTACATGTATGCTCTTCTATTTTCCCCCTTTAGGGAACCCTTGGAATCAAAATCACTTTCCTCATTTGTAAATTTCCTATTCTAAGGAAAATAAAGAATGTCATCTAAATAAGTCTCTAAAAACTCACAAAATTATTGGGTGACCTTGACAACGACCCTAAAGTCTTTCTATTTTATGCTTTCTTTATTTCATGTAAACTTGGATTGTGAGGGGGACATCATTACCTCCCATGAGTTCTTTAGGGAAGCTTTGACCTAGGGTTTCATATCTTGACATTAAATTCATTTAGCTCCATATTGGAGTTACACATGGGACGTAGTGGCCCTTTGGACATTGCACTACACTGAGCGAATAACAGGATGTAGTGGTTACAAAAAGGACTAGACCTTTTTGCAACAAGCTAAGTGATACAGACCCAAAATTTATGCTTTTATTTTGCATTATTTTTATGTGAAATTAATTTTTCAATTTATTCCCCTATAATTTTTTAAAACTTGTAGATCTTAGATAAATTCCCACTTTCCATAGAAGTATTATTGGTGCAAGGTGTGCCTCAAGGTCCATGTTAAAGTACTATCATTTGAGAGAAGAGGGGGTGTAAAAACCCTAATATATAATGCACATTTACTTCTGGATGAACACTTAAACTCCTCTCAAATGATGTATATTGATGGATTCCAACAATGCCAAGAAACCTTATCAGTTTAAGATCTAAGATCGATTAATTAGTTGGTTTTGTCTTAGATTAAAGTCTTGTTTGAAGTCAAAACTTGGTGTAAACAAATGATACAAACCAAAACACATGTTACTCATTTTTTTTTTGAAAAAAGAGGTGTTATGTTTCTCACATGAAATCATCAATTTGCCTTGTTCAAAGTTCAATAAAACTTGGAGTCATATCATCCACTTTGGCATAGTTATGCTACCCAATTGAGTCTAGACCTTTACCAAAGTTATTTAAAGTCCTTAATTTATAATCTAAATTCAAAATTGCACCTTTATAAGTTCATAGGGTTGATATGATAAGTTTTTTCACCATTTTCACTAAACTTTAGATAACTTAGGTTCAATTTCTAATTTGGATTGAAGGCCATTTAAGACTCATGATCATTATCACCACTTGATAGACTTAAGTCATTTTGTTCTAAACACTTACACTTTGAGTCTATGCATTACAACATTTTGAGTCTAGAAAGGTCATGTTATGCTGTCAAATTTATGATAAATTATCTTTGCCTTAAAAGAGAGTTTTTGAAAACAAGAATTTTGTCACATCTTTTGGGTAGTCTAGTGCTGTTACGCTACCCAAAATATTTTTATATATTATTTCATAGGCCCTCTTATATAGAGTTCAAATTTGTTCCTACATTTGTGAACCTTTGTCTATCACAATTATATCTTTCACTTTTTGTCTAGCTTATTTATCAAAATAACCAAGTTTTATACCATTATTTGTGAGAAAACAAACTATCCCTAAAATGCCTTTTATTTCATACCTTATACCTATTTGATCGAGTCCATTTCTAAGAATTAAAATCCTAGTGTTTGTTAGAAGTGTTTCAAATCCATTATATTAAAAGTTTCATCTATTTCAAAGTCTATTTTTTGATGCCACTTGGCCAAGTGTCCTAGCACATGCCTTGTTTGAGCCTAGATTTTGATGTTGTGTTTGGCCAAAATTCCTAGCAACTTTTAAATTCCTAGATTAGACTAATTTAAAACACTTCAATTGTAGTGTTTGGCATTTTGATTTTTTTTTCATTCACTTAATCTTTTTTGTGTAAGATATGTAATGTTAGACACTTAACATTAGTTTGAGTTATCAAAAATATTTTAATAAACCTTTTGATCCTTTTGAGGAATCTAGACCAAGTTTGAACATCATCTTTTTAGACATTGTCCTTTTAAATGTTTTATAACTCTCTTCCCTTTATATTGTAAAACATTTACTATGGATCCCAACATGTATTCCTATACTCATAGTGGAATTATGTACAATATGAGGATTAGTAATGTGGTTACACAAGAAGAAATGGTGCAAGACCCCTACACAGATAATATTGCTTATGATATGGATCACTATCCCTCTTATAATACTCTATTAGGGGTATAAATCCAAGATCTATTGGCTAACTATTTGGTTAATACACCACCGTAGTCAGAACAAGACCACAAAAAAAACCACATAATACGTAGCTATAATACCCACAACTAATGAATCAGTTCTTCAATAGTCATGCACTACTAATACACCTTTCACATATGATTCATTTTTGTTTGAGTGTCATTTATTAGAGAACAAAGATGAAATTTTGGTTAGAGCCATAGAGGTAGGGGCCAAGTTTCTAGTAGACTTCCCTCATGAGAATTTACCAAGCCTAGTAAAAATGCCCCACAACATAATTTACGATCAGTAAGATTTTTCTAGAAATCCTTTAGCTCTAGTCCAAATAATGTATCAAGACCCTAATATGCCTAATAGAGGAAAAAACCTCATGGAAGACCACTTTAACCAAATGTAGATAGAATATGAAACCTACTTGAATCTAACACGTAATTTCAATCAGATGGCCATGGTGAACAAACCTCTTATTGACTTAGTTTCTTCAACATAAGTTTTGTTAGAGTTAACTATTCAAGACAATTAGAGTTTAGACCCATTCATGTAAAACACTTCAGTAGACAACTTGCTACATATGCCCATTATTGAATAAGTGTCTTGTATTTCTACATAGAATAATGACAAAAATATAGCATATAATGTGCAAGTAACGTCCAATCCAAATCAAAGTGGTACTCATGCACAAATAACTAGTGAAAAACATGTGCTTGTAGTTAATACCATGAGTGGATCATCATACCAAGGAATAGGAGCTTATATATCCCAACCTTCATCATCTACTACTTCATCAACTATGTAACCAATAGGATTAGGTAGTCAAACAACACCCAATGTCATACCTCAACAATAGAATGTGATGAATCCTACTCCTCATCAAGAAGAGATGAGTAGTATTCCACAATAGTAGGCACAATATAATGTACAAACACAATAGAGTTTAAATATATTACCACCTCGAGAAGGGGAAACTAATGTTCCACATCATCAGGTAGTGGTAGATACACCTCCTTAGTCATAGACCAGTGTACCAATCCAAAACCAAATCTATGACTAGATAACAATGTGTAAATATTAGTCAGCAATAGATACTAAATATTCAACATGCTTTCACTTATCAACAACGATTCATACAACAAGGAGGCTCTCATGTTTCTCAAGTACCTACTAGACACCAATCAGTTCAAAATGTGCCACAAGTTCAAAGACAGGGTCTTAGTCCATAAGTTATCACTCAACAACAAGGTTTTATTAGTCGACAACATGTCCCTTTTCAACCATCACAAGCATAGTGTAGTTATATCCATCCATCCCAACCACAAAATCCTCCATGTCAAACATTTATAACCAACCCAAACTAGAATATCATACAACTAAATGGGCAATTCCAAATACATCCTAATCTACATATGTATATTCTTGGTCCATTTCTCAACCAAACCAATATACCCCAATAGATATCTCCATCATACCTTGGTCAAAGTGTCCCACTTGTATCCTCCCAACCATCTACCCAAACTAATATTCCTTCTAGTTTCCTATCCTAAGAATTACAACAAATGAAGGATGCAATTGTTGTCATTCAAGCCAGGAAATAGATTGAAAAGTTTAAGTTAGATGATGTATGTTCTTATCCATTCAAAATGGATTACTTGAAGATACCATTTCTTTTAGGATATGAACCACCAAAATTTGACAAATACAAAGAGAAATTTGGCCCTAAGGCCCATTTAACTGAGTTCTTTGTTGCATGTCAACCAATGGCATATAGCGATATATATGCTTTATTTTGTTTCCAAGGAGCTTGGATGGACAAGCCTTAGAGTGGTTTTTAAAGTTACCCAAGAATTCAGTAACAAATTTTGATGATCTTTCTGATAAGTTTGTGCAACACTTCTATAATCTTGAACATGAGATTTCAGTAGTTGACTTAACACAAGAAAAAAAAAAGCCTGGTGAGATTTTTACAAGTTATCTACAGTGATGGAGAGCCCTCGCAAGGTAATTCACCCATAGTTTACCAAATAAATAATTAGCCACTATGTTTACTAAATAATTACATAGTGAGATAGCTTGTCATCTGGAGCTATAATGTGCACATACTTTTAAGGAGATCATCAACAAATTCTTGTTGATTGAGTGAGATATTATTAATAAATAGATCATCAAGCTTACATCAACTAATCATAATCAAGGTACCAATCAGGAAAGTGGCCAAAACCAACATCTGATCCAAGCACAAGCATCATAACCAACACAAGCCAATAACCAAGATAGACCAAAGAAATTCAACTATAATAAGAATCTTGTGGGTAATGGAGTAATTGAGTCACATCATATCCAAATAGTGTAAACATCCTCTGCACCACCTTTTAAACTTATGTCTACCCACTAACCTCTCCAACCAATACTATAAGCACAACAACCAAGACGTATGCAACAAATGCAATAACCTCTATGATTTCAAACCCCTCCTCCAAGGAGAACTATGCCTATGCATCATGTCTTTAGTGACATAGGAGATCCTATTGAGTTTGTATTTCAAAAACTTGTCATTTCTAATATGATTAGTTGGCCTATGCCAAAGCATTTTTCATAATGCATTCCTTATCCTGATTGGTACCATGAAAGTGAATTCTATGAATATCATCAGGTTAATGGGCATAATCTATGAATATGTATACAAATTAAGCATTTGATTGAGAATATATTAGATAGTGGGGAGATAACATTAGATAATGGTGATTCCACCTACAATCAAACTCTTAAGATTTATCAAAACCCCTTTCCCCAACATAACATATAATAACAACATAACAATCGATAATAACAAAATCAATAGTATCAAAATTAAAGGTTGAACTAGCATAATTAGTAGAATCAACAATAAAATCCACAACATCAAAATAATGGATAAAACTAAGGTCAAAATGGTAACAACTAATGAACCTATCATGTAGTTACACATGACTAAAATATATTTGTAGGTCATATTATAGGGGGTAGCATTAATACCATCTCTATTAATATTAAAGTGAGCACTAATCAATCTAGACCATTACTAAACAATACCACTTAACCAAATTACATGGATAATCCTTATTTGACTTGGGACCACACACAGGCAAACTAATAAATTAGGACTTCTAATTTTGGACCTTATACTAATAACTCACCCTTTCCACCTGACCACATACAAGTGCACTGACAATCGAGACTTGTCCTATCTGGTCCCACACCATTCATAGCATTTGTTAGAAATTATGGTCCAACATCTAATCTTGATTGTGTAATCACAACTTAGAGTCAAAGATTACTATCTCAGGCCCACAACCATCTACCACTTTGCCTATTATCTAACCAACTATTTAGCTTCAAAATAAACCATTTACCATTGACCAAGATAAGAAGTTTGATATTGTGGAACAATTACAAAAGACACTAGCACAAATTTCTATTTTAGATTTGTTGTGAATGTCAACAATCCACAAGAATATTTTGAATGATTTTTTAACCTAATCCACTATGGCTAGTGACAGATCCCCTGATAAATTTCAAGCTTTGGTTGGACACGTAGCTCCATCCCAAAAAGTCACGTTCAACAAAAGTGATATGTCTTCCCTTAAACCACTCCATAATAATCCATTGTACATATAATTTTATAAAAAGTGGCATAAAGTGAAATGTGTCTTTATATACAATGTATTAGTCCTCGACATAGTGTCTCTAAAACTCATCAAGCTTATTGGGTACACAATGGCAGATCTCCAACTAGAAATGATAACTATTAAAGCCTATGATAAAAAGAGAATCACAAGGCACCATTAGCTTACCAATTATCATTGGGATTTTAACCCATGATACACTTTGTTATGTGCTTGATCTTGAGTTATCATATAATATGCTTCTAGGTAGGCCTTGGTTACATGAGATTCATGTAATCCTTTCAACACTTCACCAATGTATCAAGTTCTACCACTTAGGGATGGAAGTGTATATTTCAGGAGATTTACACCCATATGAACAATGTAAACATCTTGAGGCCAAATTTCAAATCTACAATTAACAATACAACATGAATCCAAGTTCTAAGTAGGATAAAGGAAAGGCCATACTTATTGATCCTCCATAGGATAATTACATAAATCATAATACCTTGGATTCCCTTTCCCACATACCACCTCCTGAAGCTTACAAACATTTCACCATTTTAGATAATGGCCTAGGGGAGTATGTAACCCATGATACCTTCCATATTGCCAATCTTCCTCAGAATCCAAATACCTTTGGACAACCTAAAATTACCCTACACATACATTTGTAAAAAAATAACAAAGATAAAGGACCTATCATGTTTTTACCAATATCTAGCTTAGAACCAAGCCTTCTTGAAGGGGATGAATCATGGTTGTACAAAGACAACAAGTTGATTGTTATAAAAGTGTAAAGTATCCTATTCCCAATAGGATCATGGAGCATCAATATTATGAAGGAAGAGGCCTTGGACCAAACCAACAAGGAACCATTTAGATTATTTCTATGACTAAGTATAAAATACCTTATGGGCTTAGATTTAAATCATTTGGGGGTGATCCCACATATCTTATTTGAGGTCCAACACTGGTGGCTAGTGATGATGATGTCAACAATAAAGTAGAGTCTGATCATAGCCTCACCTTTGATGGCCTATCTAAGACTAACTTATTATATAATAATTCCATATGTACTCTTACCCCAATCATTTGTCACAACCCATTTCCATTATACTATTCCCAACTGATAAATTGGGATCAACAAGAATCTAATTTGTTGATTGATGAGTTTTAGAATGATGAGGCATTTTGTGATTTTCTAGGCATTAGAGACAATGTTTCGTTGGGAGATCATAAAAAAGGATTCTCAATTACATTAGATCTTGAAGCCTATTTTGGAGAGTGGGTGGATACCCTTAGCCAAAACCAAATAATTAAAACATTGAGGTCCTAAAGTGAAAACCTCTTTGAGGTACTTTTTGACTAGGTCAAAAGTTAAGATAAAGGCCAATCTAGTGGTGAAAACTTATTTCAAGTTCCATTAGATGGGGATGTTCATTTTTTTTAATTTAGATTAGGAGACCACCGACAATGAACTTGCCTATAGATTCGAGTTTATTTTTGCACAAGAATAAGTATTTGATTAAAAATTTCAAGAAATTTTGACTATTTTTATCACATGGCTAGATTTCCCAAGGGGGGACTCAGATTCATCATGCTTAGGAGACATTGAAGAGCAATTCCTAATAGAGGACCCTGATATAGTTCAACAAATCATGTCTTTGCCTACTATCCTAAAAGATGGTTTGACCCTTCTAGCCAAAGATACAATAGAGGTAAACATCAGTACTTCATCAGACTTGAAATGTATAAAATTAGGCATGTCCCTCACTAAGGAGGAATGTGAAGTCTTTGCAGCTCTGTTGAGAGAATTTTTAGATATCTTTGCATGGAATTATTTTGACATGATAGGTTTGGACCCCACCTTGGTTCTACACCACCTTGTGGTCAATCCAAATGCCAAAATAGTTAATTAAAAGTTACACAAGATGCATCCTTGCATTACTATATTAGTAAAGAAAGAGTTGGAAAAAATCTTAGAAGTAGGATCTATTTGGTCCATTAACTACTCAAAATGGGTATCTAATGTTGTACCTCTTAGCAAAAATCTTGAAGGAATCAAAATCTATACTGAATTATGAGATATAAACAAATATTATCCTAAGGATGACTTCCATTTCCTAATATTGATATGATTGTCAACTCTATAATGGGTTATGAAATGCTTTCACTCATGGATGGCTTTTCAAGATACAACTAGATTAGAATAACACCAAAAGACCAATGCAAAACAACATTCACCACTCCATGGGGAATATTTTTTTATTAAGTAATGTTATTTGGTCTGAATAATACTAGAGATACATATCAAATGGCCATGAAAATCATATTCCATGATATGATGCATATATTATTGAAGACTATGTCGATGACATATTAGGAAAATCCAAAACTAAGGCTGACCATCCAATAGTGCTATGGAAGATATTTAAAATATTGTGGGAGTAAAATGTCAAACTCAATCCAAAGAAATGTGTGTTTGTAGTAACCTCAAGAAATTTAGTTGGCTTCATTGTGTCTCGTAGGGGCATTGAAGTCAATCTGATGAAAATCCATGCTATAATCAAGATGCTACCACCAACCAATTTGAAGTAACTCTATAGTTTGTAGAGAAATATCTAGTCAATATGATGCTTCATCTCTCAATTAGCAGACAAGTGTCATCCATTTACACATATTATAAATAAATGAGTTGCATTTCACTTAGGTGACCACTTCCAAATAGTTTTTCAACAACTCAAGGACTATCTAGTTAATCCACCTATTTTGTTACCTCCTATTCCAAGAAGGCCATTCTTGTTGTATCTATCAGCTATCGATAATGCCTTGGGGGAATTTTTGGCTCAACATGATAAGAATGGAAAATACTACTTAAGTCATACCTTGGTCACATATGAACATAGCTATGGACCTATTGAAAATGTTTATCTAGCCATGGTCTTTGTAGCTCAAAAATTTTACTATTACATGTTGAATAATAAGACCATGGTTATTTCAAAAGTAGATACACTCAAGTATCTACTATCTAAAATAGATTTACAAGGTATAATGGCCAAATATATCATGCTTATTAGTGAGTTTGACATAGATTATGTTAATCAAAAGCTAATCAAAGGATAGGTCCTTACAAATCAACTTGTTAAAGCACCCCTTGTAGACGCAAGGCCACTCACATTTCATTTTTTTGATGAATACATAATGACTATCATTGACACACCTCTTAAGGAGAAGCACTAGAAATTATATTTTTATGGTTCATTGACTACATATAGATCAGGCGTAGGCCTCTTATTTATTACACCATAGGGGGATCTAATTCCTAAATCATTTAGAATCATTTTTCCTTATAAAAACAACATGGATGAGTATGAAGCACTTGCCACAAGACTTTGATAGGAAGTAAACTAGAACATATCTCATCTCCAAGTTTATGGTGATTCTTAGTTAATCATTAATTAGGTCACAGACCATTTCCAAACTAAAGATGATGAGCTAGTTCTATATAAGGATATGGTTGACACCCTAAAACAACAAATTAAAAATATCCAATATACTAAGGGATAGTAATATAATTTTAGATGCCATGACTACTATTGGTTCTCTAATTTGAAAAGTAGACAAATCTATAGAGTATCATTTCCTCATCAAAAATTTGGTCACACTAGCTCATTAACTTTTAACTTGTGGCAATGAATTGTGATATTATTGGTCCTAATTCTATCTGGTACTTAGACCTTTACAACTACTTTCATGACCAAGTTCTACCACCCAACCTATCTCAAAAATAAACCAAATCCTTTATCCATCACTTCACTCATTATACTCTACTTAGATCCACCCTTTACCACCACATTTTTTATGGAACTCTGCTTCGTTGTTTAACTTTGGTAGAGTCTACACTAGCATTAAGAGAAGTTCACAAAAGAGTATGTGGATCTCATTCTAATAGGGTAGTACTATCTAAAAAGCTCTTGCATATTGGTTATTATTGGCCCATGATAGATGTAGATGCAACTACATATGTAAAGAAGTGTGACAAATGTCAATGGCATGCTAATCTAATTCATACCCTAGCACAAACTTTGAAACCAATGTTGACACCATGGCCATTTTCTATATGAGGACTCAACTTCATTAGGAAAATCAACCCCACTTCATCTGATGGCCATAAACATATCCTTACCACCATTGAGTATTTCACTAAGTGGGTTGAAGCTATACCCCTCACATAACTGGAAAGCAAATTTCTAAATTCATCTTCAACCATCTCATTTTCCACTATGGTATCCCCTCTGACATTATATCTAATAATAAAGGATCATTCAAGAACAAGGATATTGACAAGATTTGTAATAAATATAACATCACACAATATTTTTCTATAACATATTACCCTCAAGTTAATGGCCAAGTCAAAGCATCGAATAAAACCATTGTCGCTATTCTCAAAAAGATTATCAATGATGACAGTCATGATTGGAACCTATAGATATTACCAACCCTTTGGGCATATTGTACCAATCATCACAGTCCTATAAGAGCCAATCCATATTCACTTGTTTATGGTACTAAATTCATCCTTCCCATTGAGGTCAAATTGCCTTCACTACATATATCTTTCAAGCATGTCTTAGATGATCATGACTATTGAGTATCCTACTTAAAAGAGCTAGACCTACTTGATTAAAAATGTACAACTGCACTCAATAATATTCAGGCATATCAGAACTAGCTAAAAGGCCACTAAAATCAATGCATCAAATATATAACATTTAAAGTTTGTGATCTTGTTCTTAAAAAGCATAAAGGTAATTTCAAACTAAACTAGATAGGGCATTTCATCATTACTACAAATTATGGATAATGAGCATACAAGCTCACCACACCAAATAGAGATGAACTTCATAAGTTGATGAATATTATTCACCTTAAATGTTAGGGTGTATTATTTGTAAGGACCATTTCATGTTGTGTGATTTTGTCCCTATTCTTATTTATATGAATATCATTCTTATCATTCATTTTAGCTCATTCCATCTACTTTACCATCTCGTTCTATCAACCAAGCATGTTTTGAATCCTATGTACCTAGCCCATTTTATCTTGGTTTTTTCCATTTGTTATGAATTTTTAGCATCAAGGAATCTGATCAGTTTCATCTGTTATTTCAAGTACTTCTGATAGAGATCATATTTTAAATTAGTATGATAGATGTATTGGTAGTTACATCCTTTGTTTGTTATTACTTTCTTATCACCAATTTTGCTAATAATTATAACCACCTTTAATAAAATTAGTACCATTGATCCATGCCATTTTGTCTTAGTTATAACAAATTATGGGCAAACTAGGGGTGAAATTTGTTTATTTAGCTTTGACATACCAACTTGCCACATATTATGCCATACTATGCCTTTTTACCAGCTATGCATGTTTTGTTTGAATTTATGGCTATGCTAGTTGGGTTCCTTCATTGTAGGGTGGAACTATAGTGACTTGAGGTCCTACTCTAGGACTATGTAAACAACACTTGATACTTGTTGATGTTAGCTCAGTCACCCTTTCCACCATGCTCTCATTATTTTGTGAGAAACCTAATTTTTTAATGTTCTCATCATTTTGCGAGCAGCCTAAGTTTGAATGCCCTCAACATTTTTTAAGCAACCTAAGTTTTAATGCTCTCACCATTTTATAAGATAAACCATTAGTGTCTCAACATTCTTGATTGAGCTAAGATACTTCAAAATAATTACAAATACATTTGTAAAATCATTAGAAAAAATAAAAACATTGACCACTTCTTTGCCTTAAGGATTTTGGGAACCCTTCCTAAGTTGCAATCAAACCACTTGCCACTTAGTTTCCCCATTATTTTTGGCCTTTTCTCTCATGCGCTTGCCATTTTTAAATACCACTCCTATTCTTCTATCATATCCATTCTATTTATTTTCATCAGTTATCATTTTCTTCTCATTTCTTGGGAGAACTACATTTGGCATGATGTTTTTTATTGGATATTACATCCATAGAATTATGTAGCTAGCATCCACTTGCCTAGTCCATATGGAGATAGCTCAGCCACCTTCCTTTTCTTTTATTCCCCCATTTTGTTCATTTGTTAATTTGTCACCTATTTTTGTAGAGGCAATGTTTGTATGGTTTCTTTTACATTGTTTGTTTATTTATTTTTACTTATTTTGTTTGTTTATCTAACTATTTGTTTTCTTTCAGCGTTGTTGCCTTTATTTGATTTATGTGTGTTCATTAGGTGATTCCTTTCCTAAACTTATACTTGAATCCATATATTTTCATATGTTTACATTATCATCATGGTTTCTATCATTAGTGCATTATTTTCTATTTGAGTATTGGATTTTAGGAGTCAGTCTGTATGCATATTTTAGCCAAGTCCTTAGGATGTTATACCATGATACCTACTGACACGTGATACAAGAAACCTCATATTCAAGAAGTCTATTTAGCAATTGTGGCATCAACATCTCTTTGACACTAACATCCTAATTCAATCCTAATCATATCCCCAACAGAGTAATTAACCATGAAAGAATTTAAACCTTTATTAGTTTTAACAAGCATATCCTTATTAGTAGGTTATTCCAATTCATCATTACCCTCTGTGTTAATTTACCATCATCAATTATCCAATCAATCATGTTTTCCATAATTGGGGTCTAATGATTATAATTGCATATGGGAAAATCATTGCACACTATCCCCCCTGTATGTCTCAAAGATTATAACCACCTTTGGGAAAATCATTATGTGATCACCACTTTAATTTTTCTACCCATACAAGGGCATGTTATTAGGTTGTTTGTCTATCCTAACTAGGTCAACTCCATCTTCTCAATGATTATAACTACCTTTGTGAAAATCATTGTGTTATCATACCACATTACCATTATCAAGGTATAACCACCTTTGGGAAAACCATTGTACACCATCCCACTTGTATTCTCAATAATTTTAACTACTTTTTCAAAATCATTATTTTTTCACCCCATCATCTTTCCTTTCTTTGTTCCCCTCATTTCACTTATTCATTTTCAAGGGACCATTTGTTGACCTACTTGTGCCAACCATTCCCTCGAGGGGGCATCATATAGTTAGTTTATCATCATTACAGTTGTAGGCATACAAGACCTTTTCATTCTTTGAGAAGATGTTACTATACTTATAGCTTGTAATTCCTTCCAAAATAGGGGTTAATTGTAGACACCTAAATCTGGCCACCAATAACCTCCAATTAGGCTTTCACCAATTCTTACTAAAATATATAAATAGGCCTAAAAAATCTAAATCACATTAAAATATTTGAGCTTGATATAGTGAAGTGTTTATTTTGGCTAGGGTATCCCTAAATGGGGTAATGAAATTTATGGGCTAGCTAACTTTGATCAAATCATTTCGAGTCAAAATGCTGATTTTGTACATGGGTGCCCTAGATTGCTCTTTTCGATAAAATATATTGCACAAAATATGTGCTTTTGTTATTTTGTGTTGACAACATCCTAAATGGGATAATGGATCTAACACATCTAAAATTTACTTCCAATTCTAGTCCATTCAAATTTTGGACCAATAACAAGGCATTATGATCAATTTGAGTAATTTTTGCACAAAGTGCTTAATCATACTTAAGAGCTAGATAAAAAAATTAGATCCTAATTAATAAATCCATGGAAACTTGTTGAATACTTGATTTTATAAATAAATATTGAATATCCACATCATCAGGTGACCTCATTTCTTGGGAAGACATCCCTAGTCCATAAATGCCACAAATATCAGGATTTATGCCTCCCATGCCTCATCAAAGCCCTCCATGCCTCTCAATTGCCCCTCTATCCCAAATATTGATGATCATATTTATTAATTTTAACTAAAAAATTAGATTAATCCTTAGCTACACATCTCAATCTTGAGATGGATAGTTCAGGTTGATTTTGATCAATCTCAAAAATTTATAAATAGGAGGTCTTGCCACATGAATTTTAAGTCTTGAAATGCAAAGTTATAATGCACAAATTATTCCAAAATCTATTAAAATTAGTGTTACCATGCCAAATTAGTTCCAATCCAAGTTAGGCCAAAGCCACAAGGTGCTAAGGAGAAGAGGACATATCTAGGCCTCCTTTTCTGAAAACTTCATGAGTACAAGTTGAGTAAGCTACTACTACAAATTTAGAGAATCTAAAGAAGGTTAAGGATTCTTGTTTTTCATTCCTTTTTTGTTGTATTTGTCATTTTCTTTTATTATTAAGCTCACCCTAGTAAGTGGGCATGAAGGTGTTAGTTTAGTGTGTTTTTAATCTTATTTCATTTACTAACACAATATTAATCTCCTCTTCTTAGTCAAATTCCTAGTTCACAAGTTTCATCACTAGTGGTCACACATAGTGACCATTGATGGTTTGAAAAAACCATCAATGGTCAACCTAACTCTCGATGGTCAAACACTGAGG
This sequence comes from Torreya grandis, assembly GCA_037957365.1. Lineage (NCBI taxonomy): Eukaryota > Viridiplantae > Streptophyta > Pinopsida > Cupressales > Taxaceae > Torreya > Torreya grandis. The sequence goes on from JARHVA010001628.1 coordinate 1,179,613, forward strand.
AAAAAAGGTTTACTGGACTGTCGATATTTTAGGCTAACCATCGGTGGTCGAGTGTTTTAGGGGAGGTTGGTTGTAAAATATGTTGAGGAAGATGGTTTTAAATATTTTTTGAAAGGGGTGTGAGTTAATTAAAGTGTCAAGTGTAATTTAGGAGAGGTAAATGTTCAAATAGAAATGATGTGTTGATTCAATAGTTTTTGGATAGAGTTAAGGGTTGGTTTGATAGATTATAGTAGGTGTTAATGTAGGTAAAGGTACATAGTTGTGATAGAATCATTAGGTTTTGGTTGGATAGGTTAGGCTAGATGTTTTAAGTAGGAATGTTGTGTGGTGATATTTTTTATGTAGATTTAGATGTTGTGATAGTGTATAAGGAAGATGTTGAAATTTATGTAGATAAGGGTAGATGTTCTCCAATTGATAGATGTAATTTTATAGATGTAATAGGTTAAAAGAGGCAAGTATAAGTTGATAATGAGTTTGATTTAGAAATGAGCAATTGTGATGTGTGTTAACCTTGAATTTTTAGGCATGAGACCTAATCCAAATGAGGGATCAGGTTCCTAAGATCTTTATAAAGATATATAAAGGGTTGATTCAAGATGATTAGATCCATATGGAGGAGGTTAGCCTAGGAGCCATACAACATTATTAGTGGTTACTATGATATTCAATGATGATTGTGGTCCTCATTAAGAGATAGGATCCAACCATGAATACCTTCCTACTATTGACAAGAGAGATGACCATCTTATTAGAGGATGTTCATAGGATTACATAGTTTCCTATTCAAGGGGAGAATATTTATCATATCAAGAGTGAGGATCAGGATGAGTAGATGGAGATACTATATGGTGAGGATCAAATCTATGCTAGGTGACATTCAGGTGGTTTTAGTTACAAGCCATTATACTAGAGGGTACTATATGATAGGTGCTTGATGACTATGATGATGATGGCAATAACCTATTCTTCATTTCCTGATTTAAGTAGTGGATGATTTCCTTATCTATTAGTAAGTGTGATAATAGAGATGTTGTTAGGGAGGATGGTGTTTAGATGGGCACTAGTCTTACTAATTTAGATATGTAGGGATATCTAGGAATTTTGAGCTCATAGGTGATACAGAATTAGTGTTGGTTTCATGATCCATTATTGGGCATATGAACACATTTGGGTTTCGAGACTATTGGGGATACTATGGGATGGTTATGCCTAAGTTGAATATAGAGTGGGCTTATTATGATGGAGGGGATATTATGTGTTGATAGTATTAGGTGGAGGGATGAGGGACATTGACTAGTTTAGAGATGCATTGAAAGGTTTGGTTATGTGTGATGTCATTTGGAGACCATATGTGGACTGGCCTAGGTGGGATCAAAATAACTATTACACTTTGTCTTCATAGAGATGGAGGTGGATCTACGAGAGGATAGAGGGTGAGACTAAGCTCATCCTATTTGATAGAGTGAGGAGGTAGTAAGGCCTTGTGCAAGGGATTTAAACTCCTTTCCTAAGGTCTAGAAAGGAGGATGGAGAGTTTTTTTTACATAAGACACAACCAATAAATATAGTATTAGACTATGAGGAGATACATGTGAAAGAAAAGATAGATGATGCTAGTGTTATTTAGGGATATGTAAGATGATACCAAGCCATTTATGTAGTAATTAATTTAGATGGGATGATGGGGGTTGATAGGCCATGGATGTGGATCCAATTAGGGCATAGGTACATGGTGGTGATCAAGATGGATAGGTAGGGGTAGCAATAGAAACTACACAAGCTTAGATTATAGGTTTATAGGGATAGATGGCCATATTGCAAGGCCATATTGTGACTTTTTAGGGTAAGGTTGCCACCATTATAACTGAGAGAGATGAGGCTCGAACCTCACTAGATTTGGGGACCCAAGAGAGGAATACACTAAGATAGAGGCTAAGAGTAGTGATAAAACAAATATGAGGGCCACCAAGTACAATCTATATGACATGATAATTAGTCATGGTTGAGGAGTTGAGATATTGTGAGGCTATAGTGTTGTCATAGTATCTAGAGTAGCCAAGATGGGGAGAGTATAGGGCCAGGCTAGTAGGTGGACCAATTATGGTGACTCTAAGGTAGTGGGCCTCTAAAGTGAGTAGACATATAAGCATCCTAGGAGGACCAACACTAGATGGTAGTGAATTTGTAGGATTAGGAGGGGTTAGTGGTAGTGGTGCCTCAGGAGCATGATATATGATATGTTATGTAGCTGAAGATGTACATGATTTTGATATCAACCTACATATTGATGATATGAGATGTATATGAGAGAGAGAGATATTTATATATTATTAAATGTATTATTAATTTGATGGACATAATGTCTATGATAATGTTTATGATGCTTGTGATATATATGTGATTATAAATGTTATTTATGGTTCATGGTTTTGATGTTTTGATGTTTTATGCTTTATGATTATGAGACATAGACTCAGTAGCTTTAGGCATGCAATGATTTGTGGATGATTTTTTTATTTTGTTTATAGATATGATGATGAATGGTTCAATTATGATTATTTATGTGGTTTGTGACATGATGTTATATGATGTTTATTGTGATATTATAGTAAATGGATAGGATGATACAATAGATAAATAGATGATGTATGATGTGGTTCATGATGATTTGATCATAGATAGATATATGATGTGGTTCATGGATATGGTTCAAAATGTTATTTTTATCATTGATATTCATTATTTATGATCATGGAGATGTAATGTGATTATGGTTAATGATGTAATGAAAATACATAAAAAAAGTTAATAACAAACTAAATGTAGGGAAAATAAATGAGAATCATGAGATGCATGTCTATATGAACCAATGATAGGAGGGTAAGGAGGGTAAGAAAAAATCATGATGCCTTTTCATTGGTAAGGACCTAATAAGACCAAATTTAGATCTACTTAAGGAACATAATCTTTTTGAATGCTTTGCATTGGCATGTTTTGGTGGAAAAAGTGGTGTCTTGATCACATTGTGTCAAGTAAGCTCATAATTCCTTAATTTATAGATGGTATAAAGGGGAGGTAAGTGGTATGTTAATGGTTGAATGGGTTGATAAGTAGATTAACCTTATGTGGGTTAGTTTTCCCCTTCTATAGGTAGCCTAATAAACAAATTAAACAAGTTCATGTCTTAATGCCAGGTGTAGACTGATCGATGCATGAAGTTTACTAATGTTATATATGAAAGTTGATGCAAATTTCTTGGGATAACTTATTCTAATTTTGATGTATGGTATTTTGTTTATTAATTTTTGTTTTTGATAGGTTTTTAAGCTAATCAATGTGAGAAGCTTCAAATTATTTCTTTTGACCCATTTGACTTAGTAATCCTTCAAGGTAGTGGTCTAAGTTTAGGTTTGTATGTTTGGTAGTTGTCCTTCAAGGGAACCATACATTTTTTAAGTAATTTAGTTTTATGTAGATGTCATTCAAGGGAGTATTTTGTTATGCTAGAGATATGTGACCTAAGTGGTATTTTGGTATCATAAATTATTTTTATATGAGGTTTTAGATATGGACAAATTTAATTAAGCTTAGAGATTTAACTTTATGAGGGAAAAATATTTGGCACAAGAAGGTTAATAATAGGTAAAAGGGTTGGTTTTTAGAGACAAATGAACATGGGATTCCATCTGATTAGAGATGAAAAGTATCCATGAGAACTATACCATGGATAGAGCCATAGTACCCATGTTTAGGATTACACTATGACTGTGATGGTTAATCACATGGTTATATGTTGTAACCATGTTAGATAAAAAGGTGTAAGGGTGAAAATATCATAAATAAAGGGATGAGCTTAAGTTAGATAAAAAGGTGAGTTTGATCCTTTTATAACAAAATAAAGGATGTAGATGTGAGGCATTGAGAGGTTCAAGTTATGGTTTACATTTGAAAGAGGATAAATGATAAGATCTTGATCTATACTTATGGGTTATGATGTAGGGTCTAAGCCAATTGAAAGAAAACTTACCTCTTTTGCTTTTCTCCATAATGTTTACATGCTAGTTTTCCTTTAAGATGAGGTCTCCAATATTGAATTTTCATTCTTTTAGGTGTTTGTTATAGGTGCACTTGATTTATTTTTGGTAGACACAAATATGGTTAAGATTTTTTAGGTTATGTTCATCGAGTAACTCAAGTCATGCTAGAGGTTATTGATGATAGTCACTTTCAGAGATGATGTCTTTCAAGGATATACAAAGAGAAGGAATCTAGACTTTGAGAGGCAAGACTACCTCTACTCTAAAGTCTAGAGAGAAAGGGGTAGCACCCATAGAGGTTTTAATTCTAGTGTGATAGGACCATAAATAAAAAAGGATGTGCAAGTGCTAATCCTGACCTAAATCACTGACTACTTTGGTCAATATTTTGTTAAGGATTTTGTTAGAGTCTTTTGCCTATCTATTTATTTGTAGATGGTAAGGCGAGGAAAAGCTTAACTTAATTCCAAGTGCATCATAAATCCCTTGGAATTTCTTATTTTTGAAATATCTACCATTATCAGTGATGATCTTATGGGGAATACCAAAGTGACAGATGATATGATGGTTGATGAAGTTGAATATCTTATCAACTTTAGCTGAGATGAGAGGAATAGCTTTAACCCACTTGGTGAAATATTTAGTGGCGGTAATGATGGATTGATGTCATTATGAAGAATGTGGATTAATTTTCCTAATGAGATCCAGTCTCCATTGTGAGAAGGGCCAATATTCTTTGGATACTTGTAGGCCATGGGTAGGTGCATGATGTAAATTGATATGATATTGGCATTTAACACATTTCTTAACATAATCACATCAGTATTGGTTGAGGGTGGGCCAATAGTATCCAAGGTAAAGGATACATTTAGTGATAGCTAAACCACTAATGTGTCCCCCATATATTTTGTCATGCATTTTATTGATAGATTGGGAAGATTCATGACTATGTAGACAACAAAGAAAGAGGCAATCAAAGCAACATTTGTAAAGGATTCCCCCTAGTATGGTATAACAAGAGGTAGTCTAAACAAAGGCTCTTCAGGTATTCCTAGATAGATTGGGAGGAATGATGCCAAGGTTGAGGAAGTTGAAGGTTTGTTCATACCATATGTTAGATGGAGATTTATCTACATTAAAAATAGTAGGAAGGGTAGAATGGATATAATAAGGTGTGATAAAATGGTGGATGGTAACAAAAACTTTAGACTTGATAGGTTGAGATGGGATTTGGGAAGTAAGGGAAGCTATTATATTATTAAACTTGTTGGTAGATCATGGAATAGATTGGATAAGGTAATGATTAAATTATGCTAAGAGTAAATCTACAAGTTGTTTGTACTTTTGTAAGACATCATTCTTACATTGGTAAGATCTATTGCCTTGGTTGACTACAAGTTGGGAGTCACCAAAGACACTGATTATCTTAACTCCCAAGGCTAAAGTGGTTTGGATACCTATTATGAGGGATTTATACTTAGCCACATTGTTGGTGCATTCAAAGTCAAGTTTAAAGGAAAGAGGAAAAGGTTCACTATCAAAAGAAATGAGGATAACTATGACACCCCCGTCATGTTGGCATTTAAATCCATCAAAAAACATGGTCATTTGGTAGGTGGGATCCTCTTGTGAAAGAGTAATGATGAAATCATCTATAAATGCAAGAAGAAGTGGTTGGTTGTCTGGCAAAGGAGCTTCGGCTAATTGGTCAGCAATGACTTGCCATTTAATTAGATTTTGCTAAAGGAAATCAAGATTAAACTTAGTTAAAAACATGAGACACTTAGACATACATTGGTTTTGGTATGGTTTAGATTGCATATACTTGAGTGGGTCAATGTTAGTGATGACATAGGTTTTGTGATTAAGAAGGTAATGATGAAGTTTGGAAGCCCCAAATATGAGGTCAAGGCAAAGTTTCTCGATATGGGTATACCAATTCTCATATTCTATAAGTGTTCAACTTATGTAGTAGATGGCTTGCTCTTTGTGTTGTTCATCTTGTCAATGAGAATTTCCCCTAAGGAATGGTTAGTGATGGATATATAAAGGTAGAAGGGTTGGTCCTTTTTAGGTCAGGTAAGAATGGGTGTAGAAAGAAGGTATTATTTTAGTGAATCAAAGACTTGTTGGAAGTCTTTGGTATACATAAAAGATGTATCTTTCTTAAGAAGATGGCAAAAGGGTTTACATCTATTCAATAATTAAGAGATGAAGTGGCAGATAGATTGGAACTTCCCCCATAGGATATGGAGTTGCTTAAGGTGGGTTTGAGGTGGCATTTTGAGGATTACTCTGACTATGGTAGGGTCTACTTTGACTCCTTAAAGAAAAATGATAAATCTAAGAATCTTTCTAAAAAGGACCCAGAAAATAAATTTCTTTGGGTTGAGTCTAATGTGGAAATGGATTAGGCATTCTAAAATGATGGTGAAAATGACTAGGTGATCTTTGTGATGTTTGTATTTGCCAAGGAGATCATACACATAGTCCTATATGATTTTATGGATTAGATCATGGAAGATGTAGGTCATCACATGCTAGTAAGTTGTGTCAGTATTCTTCACACTAAATGGCATGACCCTATAGTATAGGGTTACCCATGGGGTGATTAAATAAATTTTATATTGATCCTTGGTGGTAATCAAGATTTGATAATATCCTAAGAAACGATCTATTAGAGATAACATCTCATGGCCAACTGTAAGATCAACAAGTTGGTAAATGCTAAGTAAAGGAAAGTTATCCTTTGGTCAAGTGATGTTGAGGTCATGAAAGGAAAGTTATCCTTTGGTCAAGTGATGTTGAGGTCATGAAATTCAATACAAAAGTAAATTTGACAGATAAGAGGTGTTGAATCCCTTCTTTGACTAGAAGGGTGATATGAGGGTGCATGGGTGCATCCTACAAAGCTTTTGTTGAATAAGCTTAGCATCAGGATGGGTGACAATGTTATGGAGAGATATAAAAGGTTTGATTTTAGGCATATCCTGATAAGAACAAACAAAGGCTTTGATTTGGTCATGAAGGAAAGAAGGGTAATCTTTTTTTTCCACATAATCTAAGCATTGACCAATCTTGACAATGTGAGGGTTATCCTAATTATTTAAGTTGACATTGATGGTTGATTCATTCAACATGGTTTAGTTCTCAAGAAGAAGGGATTTGTGGATAGAAGAATCCCCTGTATTGAGGTAGGTGAGAATTGAATCATCATCCTAATGTTGGATGGTGTTAATGGCAGGAAAATCATTTTATACCATTTTAGGATGGATGAGAAGAAGGGTTTTAGTTTAGCCATCCTTTTGATAAGTTATGGGGACCAAACTAATAATATTGATAAAAATAATTAGATTGAATGATATCAAAATCCTCATATTTTAAAGGAGAGGGGGTTAGTGAGAATGGGATATCCTCATCTATGGTGGTGATGGGTTTAGGTGAGGTGGGTTAGTTTGGTGGTATGAACCCAAGGCCAAATAACTCATAAGGTTTTTGAGTTTTGATGGTAGGTAACTTGTGAAGTCCATGCTCATAATAACCTAGGATAAATATCTTCTAAGCACACTTATGAAGGTATAACTCAAAAATGTTGGTTTGTCAAGATAAGAGAAGTTAGAGATGAATGGTTAGGTGGTAAAGGTATCGATGGAAGCAAGAATTGGTTAACCAAGTCCCCCATGTATTAAGTTGGTTTGATGGTTAGGAAGCCTAAAAAGGATGATAGTTCTAATTTTGGGGTAATAACTAGGATCATGGGTGAGGTTTCCATACTCTTAACGAGTAGGGAAAGCATCCAAGGATAGAATATGATACTCTCCCAACGAAAGATGTTGGAACATAGTTTCTAAGGGGTCCTCTATGAGGATCTAGGAAAAAGGGATAGATGAGCTAGTTGAAACTTCATCGATGGTAGGGGTATAGGTGTTTTTGGTTTTGGTTGATGAAGTGGTTTTATTGGTTTGTGGTGAGATGGATGAAGGAGGAAGAATAATGTAATTTGGTTGATATGTCACATTTCATGAGGAAAAAAGACTAGGGTCAGCTCTTATGGTAATAACTTGACCTTTGTGTTCAAATTTGACACATCGATGTAAGGTACATAGGACACAACTCATGGTAAGGATACAAGGGCATCCAAGTAAAATGTTGTATTATAAATTGTCTTATATAATGTAAAAGAGTTTTATAATTATGTGAGCTCCCAAGTAGATATGAAGGATAACTATCCCTAGGGTAGTGGCCATAGTGTCATTAAAAGAGCTAAAGACTATTGTAGTTTTTGACATGATATTATTAGGCAATTGAAGTTGTTCATAGTCATGAAAGGAGATAATTTTTATTATATATCCTCCATAAATCATTACCCTTTTGATGTGGGTTTTATTTATGTATGCAGTAATGAAGAAGGGAGGATCGAGATCTTCATAATGGATAGAAGGTATTTTTGAATCTTGGAAGCTAACGAAGGTAGACAGTTGTAGGGATGTGATAAAGGATGAAAGAGGTTGATGATCTTTTAGTTGAACATCTATACATTACAAGGCCTCTATTAATGCTTGGTAGTGATGGGGCAAGCTATTCATCAGTTCATAAAGGTTTATCTACACTGATGTCTGGTTAAGCTATTTTAGAACCACTTGCTGAATGGATTTGAAGGTGAGGCATCCAAAATGGATATTTTGGGTTTTGGAGAAGGTAAAGGTGAAGGTGCTTAGTTTTTTTTAGAATGTTGAGGGGTATAAGTGTATGTCCATGGTATGGATACATTTTCTTTTCCCTTATCCTTTTGTTGATCCTGATATCGTGTAACCATATGGATAATGTGGATTAAGGGAGGTGTTGGGCTAGATGGTTACTTTGGTTCCCCCTCACTTTTAACTGAGAGTGGAGGAGAAAGTAACTATTGGATGGGTTGAGTTGGTGATTGGATTGGTAATGGACTGAAGGGAGGTTCATCCAATAATAGGTCATCCTCATCTCATAATATATGGACAAGTGTTTGGAGAGATTTGTAATTCTTTGTATCATGTCTAGGATTCCTATGGTATGATCAAATCAAATTATCATTGAACCATGATGATTTAATATGTGAAAGGTTGAAAGGTTTGATAGGTGTTATGGTTAAGGAGGAGGTTTGAAACAACCTTTGTAGAATGGTTGAATAAAATTCAATCAAAGGTGTTGAGGGTGTTGGATTTTTGGTTTTAAGAGTGGGAATCTTCTTAAGAGTAGGCTTCACCATGAAAATTTAAGGTGGTGGAATGGTTTTGGTGGGTGTTTCTAGCTCAGATTATTTAATTATGGTTAGTTTGGAGGTAGAGGGTGAAGGTTTGGTGATAGGTTAGAAGGTACATGTAGCTAGGTTAGTTAAGAATGATTGATATTTCGATGATTTGGTAGTAGGTGTGAGAAGAGTAAAAGGATAAGGTTTACTAGATGAGGAATATGTAATTGTGGGAGGGTTCACTTTATTGGTAGAAGGATGAGCTCCTAAAATGGTAGAAGGATGGGGTCCTAAGATAGAAGTTAAGAGGGAAGGAGGTGGTATAGGTCTAGTTCAAGGTGGGGTTTTAGGTGGTTCTACCTCCCTAGTTGGTTTGGTTGGGGTTTTCAATGGTGAACTAGAAGGGGTTAAGTCCAACTTCAAAGATGGGTGAGCTAGGCTAGTTGTAGGAAGTATTCTTATATTCTTAATGAGTTTTTTTAGAGAGGCATAAGGTGATTTAATAATTTTAGATAGAGGTGGGTTGGATGGTTATCTTATGATTTTAGAGGAAGAAGTGTTTAAGGATGGGATTGAGGTAATAATAGTTTTGATGGTGAATGAAAGTGAGGTTAAAGGTTAAAGTTTGTTTTGGTAATGGATCCTAAAATGATTCCAAAAGTGGCTATATCTAGGCTAGGTTGGGAAGTGAACTCTAGATTTTGGAATAATCTAGAAAAAGGCTTGTAAATGGGTTTGATACCTTGGTCATTGGTTTCAAAAGCTAAGCCCATGGGTGTAGGTGAGGGGATGGTTTATTCACCTATGTTCTTGATGGAGGGTACCAAGGTTTGGGAGGATGCTTCCTCCATGGAAGGTGTACGTAAGGTGGTCTTTTCTTTTGGGATGGTTCCGAAGGAGAGAATGAGTGGATCAAAGATAGGTGAGGAAGGTGTGAGGGCCTCAAGTGAAGGGATGGATATGGTTGATTCTTTTATTTAGATGTCCAAAAGAATGGTAAGTAATTAAACCAATTCCATAGGTGGAGTGGGTGAAGAGGTGGTTGAAGAAATAGTTGCCTCCTTGGTATTTCTATCAAAGGAGATATGGATAGGTCCATGGTCTCAATAAGTAAAGAAAGAGGGGTGGTTGTTTCCTTTATTTGAATGTCTTAAGGCATATAATAAGAATCCATCACTTCAATGAGTGCAATGGAGGAAGGGGTAGTCAATTTAATGGTATCCTCAATGATAGGTCCACTAATAATGACATTAATCATATAGACTTCACAGGTGTGAGATGATTTTGGTTTACTATCATCATAATTAGTGGAAGGTGCATGGTTGGGAAAAGGTTTAATAAAGATGTCAAGGGACTAATTTGGGGGTGCATTGGGATTATCAAACACAAGTTCTCCCTTATAAATCATATTTTGGACAATAGTATGAAAGGTATTTCACCTACTAACATCATGTATAATGACGTGATGGAAATCACAAAGATCATTCTCATTATACCAACTAGGTATAAGGTGGGAGGCATCAAATTGTTGGGGAGGTTTTATTGGAATAAGTTGTATAATGTTTGCTTTTAATAATCTATCTAAAACTAAATAATAATACTCCCCTATTGGAGTATATTATTTTAGGGTAACTTGGTTTTGGTTTTGATTTGGTTAGTTAGAAGAGTTAGAGGAATTAGTTGGGTTGGGTTGGGTTGGTTGATGGTTGGTGGTGGAGAGGTTTTAAGTATAACCAAGTTAGTGGATGCATTTTATTTGGTATTGGAATGGTTAGGTTTATTGGTGGTTTTGGTAGAGGAAGGGTCATTGGATTTTAAATCTAGAATTTTTGTTCTATAGTTTTAGTTTCCCTTCATCAATGACTCAGATCTATAATTTTTGTGCCATTATGAAAGCCTCATCAAAAGTTAAAAATGTTTGAACTTGAAGAGTAGGTGAAATATGTTTGGCATAACCCTGAGATAAAATATCAATCAATTAGGTTTGGGCTAAGGAGAAATAAAATTGGTTGATGAGACCTCTCCATATAGCTATAAAATTAATAGTTAATTCATCATCAAATTGCCTAATGGAATAGAGGTCAGAAATAGAGATATTTTTAGATATATTGACTAAAAAATGATTTAAAATGTTTTGGGAAAGTTGAAAAGGCAAGTATGGATTGCTTAGTGATAGCACTATACCAATCTAAGGTTGGTCCTGATAAAGACATGGGAAAGGTCCAAAGAAGAGCATCGTCATATGCAATCAAATATCAAGAATGGGAAAATGCTCTCAAGCATTGTTGGGGGTACTCCTTGCTTTGAATCTTAGAAATTTTGGGTAGTTCCCATTGAGGAGGATAGGATCAGATAGGGATGGATGGATAGGTTCATTATAGATTTTATCACACAATAAAAGGTTATGGGCCACAAAGATAGATGACTCTAGGTTGGTCATTTTGTCCATTAACATTTTGACCAAATTTGTTTGAGGTTGGGAGGCTACATAACTGTGTGGTAATTTTGGTTGAGTTTGGGTGGAAGAAATGTAAGGATAATAGGTAGAAGGTTGAGAAGATACCACATATTGGTGTGTGATCATTAAAGGTTGGGATGGTTTCACATAAGGGTTGATGGGCAAAAAAGGTTAGGTATAAGGTGCTCTATATCCTTGTGGATTAGGAACATATTGGTAAGTTATCATGGGTATTTGTTGTGCGATAGATATGGGCTGATTTGGAGGTATGGATAGGTTCGTAGATAGTTGGGGTTGAGTAGTAACTCTAATGCTAATAAGTGGAAGGGTAGGAGGTATGGAAAGTACCAAATTTTGAAGAGGGGTAGAAATTAGTTGGTTGGTAGTGATAATAGGAATGGTAGAGATAGGAGTAGAAAATACCCCCATAGTGGATGAGGTATGGGTAAAAAGAGGTGAGGTTGCCCCTATATTGGAATTATTGGTTAGGGTAGGGGTGTTTAGTTATTTTTTGGAATGTTGGATTGGGTTTGGGTAGTGGTAGTGGATGGGATATTACTGAAAGAAGAGGCTTGGGTAATCAAAGGTTGGGGTAAAGGTAACACCAACCATAAGAGGGGAAGGCATACCATAAGGTGGATCTATGGGAGGAACCGAAGCAATAGGGGTATGGTTAGCTAAGACGTTGAGATAATATTGGAGTGCCATGGGGCTGTTATCAAGGAAGGTAGTGAAATTTGCATCACCCTCAATAACTATCTGAGGCATGGTAAGAGGGGGAGAAAGATGAGGAGAAATCTCAACATCTGAAGTATACTCCATGGAAGAAGAGGAAGAGGAAGATGGTGTTTCTTGGTTGGTTTAATTCCTTAATTGCTATCTAGTAAAGACCATGAGAGGAATAGCAAATAAATGATGAAAACTCACACCTCAAACAAAAAGCAAGAAAAATGAAAAGAATCTCAAGACAATCCAAACATACACTAAAAATGTGTTTAAAACTTAGAATTCTTTTATATCACTTTTGGCTTATGCCTTAGAAAGTGTGAAGAAGAAATTTGGTTTATAGATTAGGTACTAAAGAGGAAATCTAAGGTTGGTTTTAGGCTATGTTTAGGTGCTAAAAAATAAGAATATATATTGAAATTTATTACATGGATTGATATTGGGGCTTACTCCCTCACTTCAAACACCACAAAAATAAGGGTGTCAGGTGCTTAGCCAAGATATACTAAATTTTAGAGTTTATACTCAACTAGAGAGCTGAGTTGGTTCTCTGCTTGATAATAACCTCTAAGTGGGATTGTCAAAAAAGGGTAAGGTTTACTGTTAGGTGATGAAATCCTAATTGGGCCTTGTCTCAAGTTAGTTTTGATGTGTTGATTGATTACGTGGTTTGGTAAAGTGTGTGATAACAAAAGTGAAACTATGATTAATTACTTTGCTTTTATTTATTGAATGAACTAAAATAAGTAATCAATCAATATATGCAAGGTGTATTTTAAGCCCAAAATAAATTTTATATTTTATTGTATGAGCAAAGAATAAAGGAAGAAAAGGGGCACCTAGATGATGTTAGGGTCCCATCATGTGTGCCAAAATATTTCTCTTAATTTTAAAAGAAGATAATAAAATAGTAGTAAGGGTGTGGTAAAAATACTTGGTTAGTGATGTGCATGTAATCCAAACAAAGATGGAGAATTACTCTTTGGCTTGGAAGGAATAACCTATAAATAAGAAAGCACTAAAAAATGGGTTGTTAGCAAGATAGTTTGGTGGACTACATAGCGTGAGCTAGATTCAAGAAGTATAAGCTTCCTAGGAGGCTATTAATCCACTTTTGATAACAATTAAGTTGAAAATGATAAAAGTAGGGTACTTGCATAATGAAAATAAAATGCAATACAAGAATAAATTAAAATGCTTGTACAATAAGAAAGTAGAATACTTGTACAAGAAGAAAGTATAATGCTTGTTAAAGAAAATGATTAAATATAGCAACAAAAAGTCAATAATCATGCTAAAGGGGGTGAAGTTAGGTTCAAAAAATTAGAAAAGGGTATTTAAACAAGTAAGAACACAAAAAGTTAGGTTTTGTTGGGGTTAAGGAGCTAAAAATAACTTATTGTTATTTTATTCCAAAGTGACCATTGGTGGTGGGGTTAACCATCGACAGTTTAGCCAACCATCAGTGGTTGGGTAATTGCCAATGGTTAGGGTGACCATTGATGGTTGTAATAGCCATCAATGGTTGCCTGTGGATTTCTAAAGGTACTTAGAAAATAGTTATAGAATAGGTGAATGGTTTGATAATGCTTCTATTAAGGATATGGAAGTTGGTAAATAAGGTATAGATAGGTATGATCAAGTTAGGGGGTTAGAAATCTAGTGAGATAAAGAATAAGTAAAATATACCTATATCTTTCTAGATGGTTGATGGTTGAAAGTTGAGGTAATTTTTCTAGAGTAACAATACTTTGGCCTCAAAAGCAAATTTGATAGAGGTTCAGGTCTCTTTTATTGTTGAGTTGTTGAAGGAAGATTGAATACTATAAAGCTTGAATACTTGTATGCAAGAGTGCTTGTGATGATGAATCCATTTCACCTCCTACTCCTCTCTTTTTATAGGAAAAGAGAGATGGAGGATAGATGGTTCTCGAGAGGGTGAGGCTATTGATTTTGATGCTTTGGAGTTCATTCTCATAGTATAAGGAGAACATATTTAATTATGCCTCATTATCTTGCACACAACTGGTGATGTGTTAAGAAGGTGAGGACCTAACCATCGATGGTTAAGTTAACCATTGGTGGTCAAGTGTCTAAAGAAAAAAGGGTCAAGGTGTGTTAATGTTCAAGTTAGTAAGTTAATGGACCTAACCATTGATGGTTAAGCTAACCTTTGGTGGTTAAGCATCTAAAGAAAAAAGGGTCAAGGTGGGTTAATGTTCAAGTTAGTAATTTAATGAGTTTAGTTATCTAAGTATCTAACTAGACTCAGGGTCATAATAGGTTGGTCGGTGGGTCAAGAAGGGTTAGGTGGTCCTCAAAGAGCCCCAAAGAATTTTGACATTTAGTATAGTTTTTTAGTGTCTATAGGTGTCTTCACCTTAGATTATAAGGGAAATGTCTTGATCGTGAGTGGGAATGGAATATTGGCATTCCTCATCTTGTTCACCCAAGGGCATAGACTCATTTGGTTCATTATTAATTATTATTTCACCATGATTAATGAGATATTAGACGTAATCATAAAAAAATTATGTCATTTAATGGAATTCCCCCAATTTAGATTATATTCATAGTATCAGTTTGATTTATAATAGGAGGGCCTAGGCTTGGTGGGATAAAAATGTCATAATGGAGAATATACCATCATATTGGTGGTGACAAGTTACTAGAAAAGGGATTCCAAGGACATTGGAAGGGGAGTATAAGGACCCACTTCACTTTATGACTTTTATGTGAAGAATTAGAATTTAGATCAGATAGTGTTTGATGTGATTGGGTAGATGGATGGGTGGCCAAGATTGGATTTCCTTTTCTAGTATAAGAAGGGGTGGATGACAATGGGTTATGGCTAGGGGATGGAAGATGTTCATGAGACTCACATGAAGGCATTTGACCTAGAGGTGAAATCAGTTGAAGGGTGTCTACACCTTTAAGAAGTGGGACACCCATTGTAAGGAACTATAAGAGGATCTCATCTTTGTTGGTACCTATGTATTGGTCTATGAGAGTGGAGTCTAACTTTATGATGGTGGGTGATAAAAGATGGGGGACTTATTGGGATAGAGTGTTGGATTTGCAAGTGATGTTATTGGTGGATGGAGGATTTGAATGTGGATAAGTATGAATGAGGTTTAAGGGGATTTGAATACATTTAATAGATGGCAGAAGGGGATGGAATGTGGATAAGGTTTTATGGTAGACTTGTTTGGGAGGGAATTTTATGCTTGTGGGGTCAAAATCATCAAAAAAGTGGTTACCCATCTTCCATAGCCATAGAAATACTTCATATGTATTTATTATGATGTATTTATTGATTAGGGTGACTACATCTAGGAATGTTGGGATTGATTTTGATGAGCTAGGTGATTATGGATGGGGAAGGATGTGGGATGATGATTTGGGTTGAATGAGATCAAGGTTATTAGGGAGATGAGTATCCACTTCTAGTGCTCAAAAAATTAACTCATCCTTGTTGTCCAAGATGTATTGGTCTATGAAGACATGGTCCAAAACCATAGGGATGGGTGATAAAATATGGGTGATGATGTGAAGGTAGACAAAAGATGAGAGATGGATTCTTGATTAAAGTAGGTCTGAATAATTAATCTAGTATGATCAATAATGATGAAGATGAGATGGATGTAATGTGATTCAAACTAATATTAAAATAGGTGTTAATGAACTATCAGTAATACCTAATTTTCAAGTTAGCTAAAGGGATTGGGGATTTGATGGGTACCTAGATTCAAAATAGCAAGAGGATGATAGGATGGGTGCAAGTTTATGAATAGGTAAGATGTTTTGATGAGAAACAATTATATTGATGATTGATGGGTTACAAAATTGAGATTGACAAAGTGATAAGATGCTAGCAAAATACTGACTAGCATTTGAAATCTTATCAAATTATGGGGGATAGTGGACTAGGATGATAGGATGGTGTGGATGATAAGACTAGCTAAAAATCTTAGTCTAATTTTCTCAAATATTTTATAGGGTATGCTGATGTGATGAAGGGGATAGGATATTGGGACAAGGTCAAATATAGAGAGGTGATGATGAAAAGACTAGGGGGTAGTGTAAATGAGATGGGTTTGGTTTAGACCCGCATGTGGCCTAAATAGCCTACTAGGGTAAGATAAGATATGGTTATACTAAATGGGTGATGAAGATAAGGTCAAGACAAGTGTTGGACTTAAGAAAAGATGTGGATGAAAATATGTGATTAGGATATGTAGATGATGGGGGGTGACTAATAACATATAGGTCCTAGTGTTAGGATATAACAAGAAGGATGTGTAAGAGAATGAATATATGTATAAGAGGGTAAGACAAGGATATAAAAATGATGATTAGGATGGATGAGTGTGGGGGTGATGACCAATGATGGGTATGGTTAGACCAGGAGGGGATGATTAAGATAAGGTGGTGATGGGAGGTAGAATGTGTAAAGGGATGTATAAAAGATATTATGTACAAGGAGATGATGACAAAGATGTACAAGATGTGATTAAGATATGTAAATTATGGAGGATGATCAATGATGAGTATATATGACTATACTAGGATGAAATGAAGGATGTACAAAGATAATGTTGGTGGTTAAAATTGCAAATGCAAAGAAAGAAAATCTAACTATGGTGATGCGCCTGAATGTAATTCGACCCTTAATTTTGAGCATAGTGAAACTATATGTAAGATTCAATTACAGTAAAGAGTGAACAAGGCATGATCAATGTAAAAGATGAAAACAATAGAAACAAAGGCTCATATCTTAGACTACTTTTGCAGTGACATAGAAAAATATCAACAAAGGCATAGAACTTAGTCTTCTTATTAATTCTCTAGTCACATAAAAGGCACAAAAACATGCACAGTTACATAAAATTTCCAACTCAAGAAAATAGAACAAAGGCAAATGATATTCCTGATCACAGCTCTAAAAGTCTAAAAACTCTCTTGTAGAAAATTCTCTCAATCTTTTGATCATTTTCTTCTGGTGATCTCTACACCACTGTTTATAACATTATATTCCCTCCAGATTGTCTCTACATTCCCATTCTAATGGCCCAACTAAACTCTAAATGAACTGGAAGTGTCTAACACAAGATATTTCCTAGATTTGAAATGTTCTATCTTTTTGAAAGTTCATTGGCTGAAGTAGATACCTAGGATGCTTCCCACTTTCAAATGAGAGAGGACACTTGGCTGATTCCCCTACTTTTACTTGAAAAACTTCTTATTATTTAGGATGCACTAGAAAATGACACTTGGTGTGTTCCGCAACACTTACTGAATACCCACGGTACTTTCCACGTAACCTATACTCTTACTTTGTCTTCGCTTAGAAGTGTTCCATCTTTGACATCTGTCACCATCCACTTCTTCAAAACTCAAACAACTTCTATAGAAAATGGGACCCAAAGCACTTCTCACTCAAGCAACTTCAAAAAGGGAATAGAGATAGGTGGCACTTTTTGTGCATCCTTAACAAGGGACATGTGGTGATCTCTACTACTTTTAGCAACCTTTTGAGAAACCTATGGAAGGTGACATGTGTCCATCTCCATGTTACTCTGTCTATACTATAGAAACAATTGGGCCTCATTTCATACTTACATGGACATTGACACTTGGCGGCTTACCCTTGCCTCAAAAACAAAACCTGGGACCCACCATAGTCTTTACTTATTAATGAAACAAAGTGAAGATATTTTGGATGTTGACACGTGGTGACTTTTTATTTCTTCAATTATAGATACGTGGCACCTTTTGTTGCTTTTAGAAAATCATATTTAAGCCTTTTTCAGTTGCCACTTGGTGTCTTCCACTTGATCTTGATAATTAACTTTTTGAAACCTTTCGCTCAAAATAAATTTGAAATGCGAATGCCAACATGAAATGTGGATGCTGACACTTGTTGCGCTCCATTGAGTTACTATGGGACACATGGCACATTCCACAATACTTACTGAAATTATGAAAAGTGCCTTAGCTGATGACACTTGGTAGCTTCTGATCAATTTTGACACTTAGACAAAATTAAGGAAAAAAGAAATTTGAGCCCATGCTCTGAGTCAAAACATAACTACCTTGAACCAAAGTGTACAGGGACAAAAATTTGGATCGTGCAACTGAAAATTCAAATGAAACATAGAGTATTTTTTACTCTACAGTTATTGGTCACCCCAAGGACTTTTGAGCCTACTCAAAAATAAACTACAACTCCCACATGATCAAAATGACAAAAAATCACAGCTTCAGCAAAGTTGTTTGATAGGTAGACCACTTATCGTCAAATAGTCCCTACTTATTTTGCAATTCATTGAAAGCTAAATCAAGGTTGATAATATCCTTGTGTGAATTTTTTTTCAAAATATGAACTGTATCTTTCAATATAAATTCTAGCTAGGAAAAGGGAATTAAAATAGCTTATACTTCAGGCACTAAGGAATCATCTCTTAAACCTTGAAAAATTGCTTGATCATTCTTTTTGGCTAACAACAATGATTTAATTTCATCGATCATCAACATAGTGTTGTCATCAAGAAAAGGGGAAGGAAGGCCTAATTGCACTAGGTCTTCAATGTGTTATTTCATTTCAATGATTCCTTCTTTCATTACATCTAAAAGCTCTTTGTAATTGATTGTTGCGGTGTTGTAATTGAGAACCTCATTCACTCATTTAGCAGTGACCATTTTATCACTAATCCCTACTGCTGACAACATTTCATCGGTTGCATCATATAACTTCTATAGAAATGTTTCAGAGTCTAATACTCTCCCAAAAATAGTAGATAGTGTGTTTTCAATTGAAGTCTCCACCTTTTTGCATACTTTTTATGCATTTAGCAGGAAGGTTAGAGAAGGTTTGAGCTGAATAATATTCACAGAGATTCTTTTCCATATTGATTCATAAAGCTCCTTCACCAAATTTAACACCCCTACATTCTTTGGCCTATTGGCCAGCTCAAGTGTCAATTGTTCTACCCTTTGTCACTCAGCATCATATTGGGCCTATATAGCAACAATATTATTTTGTTCATTCAGTAGCTTCTATTAAAGTTGAGTAACTTGTAATAGGCTTTCCTCGCATTTTTCTTGGAGTGTTGCTTTTTCTCGCCTTAGGGTCATTAGTGCATCTTTTACTTAAATTAACCCTATTTTTAAGGAATAATTTTGGGCCTAGATAGCCTGACGAGTCTGAAGAGAAATAGTATCTTACAACTATTTATTTAGACTCTCTATTTCGTTATCCTTTGTATTGATTTCTATGGTCAAATTGCTATAGTTTGCCTTCTCTTTGGCTAGATCAGCCTCCATCTTCTGTAGCTTCCTTGATATTTTCAAGTAATCTTCTGCTACTACAGAAGTGGATTCAGTTAGCAGCTCAACCCTATCGTGTGGTCTAAACAGGGACATGTCTATGGCCACTACATTCATTGTGTAGTCTTTTGGTTGCATCTGCTCACTTGGCTTGATTTAGTATAGTAGTCTGATTGCACCACTAGTTTCTTAGAAGTAGAAGCTTCATTCAAGAATACTAATTCTTCATCTTCAACCCATGAGAACAAAGCATGTTCTACGGCTATTTCTTCTTCTTGTTGTAAAGACATCCCTTGCATTTGTGCCATTAGGACTAAATTTTGCATACCAAAAGTTTGGTATGCTTGATTGTCACTAGTACTTGCATATTGTCCATCCATCTTTCTTTGTTCTCCTACCTTTTGTTTTAGTTTACCCATGGAACAATCTCTAGGTGTATGATCATTATTGTAAGGGAAACACTAGGCATTGGTGTCGTCTACATAATTATTTTGCCCTTGAACATTCTCCCTATTTGAATTAGGGGGAACAATCTGTGAGGGTGTAGGGATTGCAACTAATTGGTTTGCTAGCTGAGGGTTATTTTGCCTTTGAGGACCCTGATA